>OX235263.1:101627781-102827781 GCA_944472135.2 Trichobilharzia regenti | reverse complement strand
AGAGAAAGATAAAATGAACACATTGTAATTTTTTTCTTTCTTCTAAAATGATGCATTTCGATTATTCACGATTGATCCCGTTTTTGCGCGCTTTTTAATGTTATGTATGGAAAAAGACCAATCACGTAACTATGACAACACTGTATTCATATTGTACATTGTGTCATTTTATCCTATGTGAATTAATTTTGACCCTTTAGCTTTGTACTTACTATAGGTGGTTTATTGGTGTCAATATGAAACTTACTCACCCCTCCCCGAGACTCCCTCCCCTTCCTTTTTCTAAGTAGAGATCATTATTCCGATTGATTGTATCTCTTGTTTTTTCGCCCAGTTGTTTGTACACTCTACAATGAATGTACAATAAATAAATAAAGTTCCTTTCATTTCCTGAGTTCCGAGAAGAACACGGGACTCTTCAGACTTGAAGGGAACCTTTGAAGTTTCAGTGGCTTTCGTACATATTTTCTTCAAAGTGTATGTGACAGGGGTGGGGTTACTAGTCTCATGACCCCTAACCTTCCCTCTGTATTTGGTTTACTATCTGTTGGTCAGGCAAGTTGTGAGAGTAGTACGTCGACGCCACGCAAATCGAACTCAGGACCATGTGGAGTGTGGTTGGTTGGCTAGCGAGCACATTCTAACCCTCGTTAACCCCTTATTTTCTTGATCCTTCCAATTTTATTGATGATTGCTAATGGTTGGTAGTCATTCTGATAATAATGTGTATTCTGTGATATTTTTTGTGATATTTAGGTTCACAAGCTTCTTAATACTTGTGGTGATGACAGTAGTAGTTATCACGAATAGAAAGTTTCTAAAATTCAGATAAATAAACCTTGGTAAAATATTTGACTTGGTAATTTTACGCATATATGCAGATATGATGGAGAGGAGATTTGTAGCTCGGTTGGATGATTTTCATGTCGTTGTGTTCCCTGATCTAGCTGGCTAGCTAGATGGTTTATTTGCGAAGCTTTCATTATTGCCCTACTACTAGGAATCATCTTCAGCGCATACTTCACTTCAGTTTGAATCGAAGTGAGCTGTTGTTTCGATTTCTCCACGAGTTCACTATTAGTCATCTCTCCTGGTGACCACCAGCTTGAACGTGACTCTTTGATTGTGTTTGTATGTTTTCAAACCTTGTAGGCTTCTACTTGTATAGGTATTGGTTTTGATTTGTGTGTGAGATTTCCTTCTTATCGATTGGTAAATTTTGTCTATCTCGATGTGTCTATTGATTGACGATTCGCTAGAATACCTGGCGGGCTTCGAAAAATTCTCTGGCTAACATTCTTAGTGCTTCCTCTTCATCTTCCTACCCATGAACATAAACTAGCCGTCAAATGAGACATGACATCCTCTCCCTCCCTGATATCTCTGCATACAAACAACCACGAGCATCAATTCGACTAGGACAACCGACGTTCAAATATTAGACAGAGGATGTTACTTAGCAGTAGGGCAACAATGAAAGCTTTGCAAATAATAAACCATGTACAGGTATTGACTAAATACCTCTACCATAGATACAAATCCCAATTTACACACACGTCTTCGGTATTGTGCTACTTTGTTTGCCTTTCATATTTCCCATATTGCTTCACAAGCATTGGTCATCTTTTCTCTTCACCATTGGAATCCATCTCTTCGATATTCGATAGGTTTGGTGCGTCAGTGGCATGGCTGTAAGGAAACTCACTGACCATGCACATGGTCCGGAGTTCAATCCCCAGCCGACGCACACCCGATATCAATGGTCGGTCTGCTAAATTTGGGCTACCTATATCACATGCTGGGAATTCCATACTTGTATCAAAAACACTGTTTGGAGTCAAGCTATAATAAAAAAAATTTAAAAATTACATCTGTATTTATATAGTACTTATAAACCCTATCAGTAGCACATGACACAAAATAACTCAGAACATTTAAACCGATGCGTGTAGATGTATGCTGTCCTTCTAACACACACACACACACACACACACAGAGGTCAACACCACTCGTATTTCCCTATTTTTTTATTTCGAACCGAAATGTTCAGTTAATGTTGACATTTGTTAGCTCCTATATTACGGACCACCCATCGACGATGCCTGAAAATTAGCATGATGTTATTCGCTACTTGGTGACTAACAGTGGAATCCACAAGGCTCGTTTTATCCTATCGTGGATTTATCATCTGAATGTGCCTGTATTCCATAGTGGACGATGGTGTCTACAGTGATACTCAAACTCATCACTGGCTGTTTCGTTCATGAATGATTATTACACATCAGTAAACGAAATCCCTTATCCTCCAGACAGTATGAAGATGTCACTCGCGATTGATGAGATCATTCAAGAGTAATTAAGTATTTTGACCTTAGCCAAGATATCCTATCACTTTTCATGTTAACCTTAGCCAAGTAGATAAGATTTAGACTTCAGTGAGATATTTCCATTCCACTCAACACTCTGGTATCTCTTTGGACTGGTTCCACAATTGCCTAAAAGCCTTCAGTTTCCACCTAAACTTGATTTTTTTTTCTCCATATCCCTCTCAGAAAAACCAAGCGCCGGATTCTCGACCAGTTAGTTCCCATTTGATAACTTGGCGTATGATGTTACTTGATGGTCTCTAAAGAGTATTTCTAACCTGGCTTAGTTAACTAGCTTGCTAGTTTTCTAGCCGGTTCCAAGGCCGGGTGAAGAGGGAAGGTGGGTGTGGGGCTATTAAATACAAAAACTTCAATTAAAAATCTTATTCTTCTCTCGAATCGGAGAGGTGAAGTGACACAGTGGGCTAGTGAAAGCCAGCCTTCGACAAGCTGGTCAGCCAGTCAATGTGTCTTCTCTCCATGAAAAGAATAATAATAATAATAATGAGGGGGGTGGAATATCCGTGCAATGTACGAAGCCTGCTGGGAAGGCTGCTCAGGTAGTTATAAAAATGAGAAGATATAGCACAGAAGTCCTGGGTATCTTCGAAAACAGATGGAACAAATGTGGATTATACAAATCGTCAACTGTGGAGAGTCAATAATCTACTCTAGTCATCCAGACGACAACCACGAGCACACTGAGACAGTGAGTCAGTCACTTCTTCTATATGAGTCAGAAACTTCCACTGCCCCTCACGAAAAGCATTTCCAACAACCAGTTACAGACTATCTTCGCTGGCTCCATTATGAAGATCAAATGACCAGTCAGTCAGCCGGCCAGAATGAATTAGCAACAAGAAACTCTGCAGGGGAACAAATCAACAGGCGACAGCCGATTGTTCAACAAATATGTAGGAAAATATGCAGGTGAATCGGGTATACGCTACTGAGAAGTGGCATCTAAATGGGAAGCGACGAATGGGTCGTCGGTGCGAGGAAGACATGGAGGAGATAGTGTGTTGAGGAGGAGGAGGAGATGGGAGATTATAGGCAATCATGGGGTCAGACAGTTGAAGAGAACAGCAGAAAATAGAAGAAAGTGGAGATGTTTCAGGATTTCATCATGAGCTGAAATTAGTTAGAGAACCATTGGAAAACCTGCCAGGAAGTACTGGACAGCTGTTTCCTCCTAGTTTGGGACTCTTCAGCAGTAAGCAACCACCTGGATTCGAACCCAGAACCTTTCGGTTATAAGGCGAGCTCGTATACCATTACGCCACTGGGACCCGATCCAATGGTCCTTGAATTCTGACTTCTGCCAATTCACGACATAGCGCGACCGCTAGCCAATGTCTTCAGTGGCGAGTATTTGTCCTCACACCCTACCAGCTGAACCGTCTTCTGGTCACCACTTCCCACTGGAACCCAGGTAACTACCTACCTGAATAGGGCCAGTCACCAGTGAGCATCTCATTGGTATTCAAGTGTTGGTTTGTAGGGATTCACGACAGCGCGTGAAGTGGCAGAAGTGAGAACTCAAGGACCATTGGATCGGCTCCCAGTGGCTTAATGGTATACGAGCTAGCTCGCCTTGTAACCGGAAGGTCCTGGGTTCGAATCCCGGTGGGTACGTACTGATGAAGAATCCCAAACTAGGAGGAAACAGATGTCCAGTACTTCCTGGCAGGTTTTCCAATGGTTCTCTAACTAATTTCAGCTCATGATGAAATCCTGTAACCAATCAATCAAATCCCTACAAACCAACACTTGAAAAGTGGAGATGTGTTGTTGAAGCCATATGTTCCACTCGGAACCCAAGGGAATAATAATAAGAAGAAGAGGATATCTAATTCCTAATAATAGAGGTTTTTGTATTTCTCAATGAATGAAAAACAAAACGGTATTGTTTTTTATTCATTGGGAAATACAAAATGAAACCTTTATTATAATGAATATCATATACCCAATGCCCAAATTTTTCAAATTGTTAAAAGTGAACTTGGTTTGGACATATATATCTAATTCCTTCTGAATATTTGCTGAGTAATAAATAAGTTGTAAGCTGGTTCACTGTCTATCGGAATTCTAAAGTAATATTTGTTACCGTGGTGTAAGTAACTGCTAGCTACTGCGCCCCTCTCTCTCTCTTTACAGGGCTGGACAATCAATTATTGCAATTATAAAACAGATTGTCGTTAGAATGCGAAAAAGCATATATATATATTTTTTTTATAAAAATAATATAATCAAGATTTAGACAAAGTAATAGGCAATTAATGACCACTACTCATTTTTCTAATCATAAATGAGTACTTTTGTAGCTTTGTTTAATTGCTGATGGCTATCATTAGCCAAAAAAACCCTAGAAGAAATGCTGTATCCCATTCAGGATTCTATATTTTAGTGTAATTAAAATCCCAGTAGAGGATAGTGTTCACTTTGTGCGTCGGTGGCACAGTGGTTAGTACTCTCGCCGATCATGCACATGGTCTAGGATTCGATCCCCTGCCGGCATACCTGATATCTATGGTTGACCTGAAAAATTTGGGCTACCGATATCATATGCTGAAAATTCCATACTTCTACCAAAAAGTACTGTGTGGAATCAAGCTGTAACCAAAAAAAAATTATTTGTTCCCAGTCTTGTATAGAACATTCCTCCCCATACTCTCTTTAGCGATGAAGGTAAAGGTGAACATGTTAAGCAATAATTAATGTATGCAGTAGTAACTAGGATTGCCACATCTGAGATGCAAAAATGAGTCCTAGAGATCCGTATGTGTTGGTAGTTCGCTGTGCTAGAATGCTTGCTAAACACTCACGTGATCTCGAGTTCACTTTCCAACCGACGCACTCCTCAAAATCTCATCTAGTTTACTAGTCCGGTTGATACTCGATAGTGTTGGAGGCAATCATCATCACAAGGAAGCCTTGCTCCACCTAGGTTTCGAGTTTGTTGGTACTCATCAGTCAGGTGAGACATACCTCCAATCTTGAAGGAGATTCGAACCCTCGTCGCCCAGTGCTACTTGTAGTCAGAGACGTTACCATTGAGCTATTCGGACTCACGATTGACCTCCTGTAGAAGGCCACATCGCAAACTCGACTAGTAGTGTGGTGAGAGCAGGCCGTGAGAAAATATGAGCAAGGCTGATTCAACAACCAATCACAGCAAAGTTAACGTGGCAAAATATGATTCGCAGATAGAGAACTCTATTTGTCGAGGAATCCCGAAACAACCAATCAGAAGCCTGCGTTTGTCTGCCTAACTTCTGATAAACAACCAATCAGATAACTGCGCTTGTCTACTTGCATAAGCTATAATGTATGTGAAATATGTATAAATACGTGTTGATTTTCATAATAAAACGATCTGTTGCCTGGCCCTTGTCTTCTGTTGTTACAGTAGAATTCAGCCTGCACGAAACAAAAGACCAGAAACATGGTACCAGTTAATTAGTGTCTAATCAAAGTTACTAGGTACAAGATATCATCATGAGCTGACATCGGTTAGAGAAACATTGGAAAACCAACAGGCAGAAAGTACTGGACAGTTGTTTCGGCAGTCTTGTTTGGAACTCTTCAGCATTACGCACCCACCACAGGGAATTCGAATCCAGGACTTTCTCGTTACACGGCGATCTCATAGATCATTAGGCTATTGGGACCCGATCCAATGGCCATTACATGAATTCCAACTTCTGCCAATTCATGGTATAGCGCGACAGCTAGCCAATGTCATTGGTGGCGAGTATTCGTCCTCACACCCAACCTGTTGCATCCTACTGGTCACGATTTCTCACTAAAATCCCAGGGGGTATCTACCCACCTGAATAGGGCCATTCGCTAGTGAGCATGTTATGGATATTCAAGCTACTAGTCTATGTAGCGGCGAAGTTAAACTTTAAGCACCACTAACTACCAATCAGCGAACGACGTCGAATTATCCAATGAGATTCAGGAACGTTATTTCAATGTTGCATAGCGCTTGATTCATTTCAAATGCGTGCCCTAACAAGATTACGTTTGCAATTCGAGGAGGATAGTGTTTTTCAGTATCGCCTGGATTAAGGGTTGCTCCGGAAGGAGAGAAGTTATTCTTGCAGTGGTGTCATGACTTTAAACAGCTATAGCAGGTCAACTGATGGATTTGTTCATCGTTGTGCAATATGCGTGAAGCGAGTTAGCATTAGAGGGGGTAAGCTGATAATTTTAATATTTCGTACAGATTTCTTTTGCAAGGTCACACCTCTCCCTGACGCAAATTTTGTACATCTGCAACTACTGGGTCTTGAAACAGCCAGTGAGAGCCGCAGCTGCTGAAACGGAGAATAGCCTCGTCTCAACAATTCAGTGGTACCAGCACTGCAGAGATATTGCTTCTTGGAAAATGGAGAAAATCACTTCTTTGTCGGGTGGAGAAGACGTTGTTGTGCACGTCGATGAAACTGTGTTGGTGAAGAAGAAATACAACCGTGGTCGGCAGCGAGCGAACAATATTTGGGTCGTAGGTTTGTATGGCGCCTCCCTCCGAAAGGTATTCGTCGAAAGGATAACACAGAGAAAAACAATTACTTTAATACCTATTATTACCAGACTTGTAAGACGGTGATCAATAATACACATGGACGAATGGAAAGGTTACAATTCCCTGTGATCTCTGGGATATATTCATCATAGAGTCAGCCATTCAAGTGATTTTGTCGATCCCATTACGAGGACACATACAAATTCTATTGAAGGATTTTGGGGCAGGTTGAAAAATAGGATAAGGGCTATAAATGAATCTCTAAAGGATCTCATTTATAATCATTTGGATGAATATATGTACCGAATGTCGTGTAACTTTTCTATTGACAGTTCGATGCTTAACTGGGAGATGTTTTTCTCACATGTTAGGGAAAGATACCCCGTGTAACAGTTTTATCCTTTTTTATGCTATTTTTCTATAAATATACATTTCCATTTATCATAAATGCCTTTTTATGTGATTGGTCCGTTCAAGGTCGTTTGCTGATTGGTTGTTAGTGGTGTCGAAAGTTTAACTTTACCGTTCGCCATAAGCTATGATTCGATAACGAGTTTTGGATCACAAATTCAAAGTCTTGTCCAAAACGCCACATGATGTATAACTGATCACAGGGATACTGCTGCTGCATTACTTTAAAGACACAGAAGGCAGGAATTCTTCTTCTTCCAGGAGAAAGACGAAAGCTGATAATGTTACATTACAATTATTTTTTATTTCATTGAGTTCTGAGTACAATATAGGTAGTAAAGCGTGAAGGATGTCCACCAGTAGTGCTGCTTTCAAACGTGGCTCAAACTAACTGTTGTTATGGATTTCATTGACTGATGAGGCCATGTTTTGGTTTGACCACCCCACCACTAACTCTTTTCCAGCCTGACCGTATATCAGCTAACATTGCCTATCGGTCGAGGAAGGTGATGCCTAGGCATACGTAACACATGTCAATATCATCTCAGCTTCACAGCCTTATCGATTGACTTCTCCTACTTACCTAGCACTCGACGTCTAACCTCGGTATTGCTCACCCTATTATATCACCAGCAAACACAGGAGATAGAACGCAGGCACCTATGATCAAAGACAGTTGTATGCAGCGATATCAGGGAGGGAGTGGATATCAGTGTCTTTTGACAGCTAGTTTATGTTCATGAATACGAAGACGAAGAAAAAACAGACTAAGAATGCTAACCAGAGAAGTTTTTTAGAAGCCCACCAGGTATTCCAGTGAATCGTCAATCAACAGACACATAGAGATAGAAAAAATATTTACCGACCGATAATAAGGAAATCTCACACACACAAAGGGTCAAACTTCAAGTCAAAGAAACAATCAACACCAATTTTCTATAGTTCGGTTGATAAGGGTTAGTTATGTTTTTACGAGTAATTAGTTCCCGATCTAGGACGGAGGAAACAGCTGTCTGGCAGTACTCCAGTGCTGGTTTTCCAGTGGTCCTCTAAATGATATCAGTCCGTGATCAACTCGTAAAAACATAACTAACTCTTACAAGCCAAACTATAGAAAATTAACCTGATGCTCGCTATTGACTATTGGATACAGGATGGAGTTTCCAGGAGTTCTAGTGAGAAGTCGTGACCAGTGAAGTCCATCCAGATGTCACACGTGTGAGGATGGATGTCCCATCAACGACATTGGTTGTGGTTACGCCAAATCACGAATTGGTAGAAGTTAGAATTCATGGGCTGACCATTGAGTCGAGCGTGTCCCACCCAGTGGCTGAATGGTATACGAGCTTGCTGGCCTTGTAAGCAGAAGGTTCTGGGTTCGAACCCCGGGTTGTGAGGGTGCGTACTTCCGATGATTCCCAAACTAGGACGGAGAAAACAGCTGTCTGGCAGTACTCCAGTGCCGGTTTTCCAGTGGTTCTCTTACTGTGATATCAATCCGTGATCAACTCGTAAAAACATAACTAACCCTTATAAACCTACACTAACTGGAACCAATCCCTAACATCTCCCTAAATTAGTCTAACCAAACGGTAACTTGTCCTTAGCCTAAACATTAACTAAATCTTTCTCAAACCTAACCCACAACTTACAAGAGATATCGTATTTAATATAACAACACTTCCTCAAGGATACTTTTGTTTATGATTATAGTGTTTCCCTAAAATTGTTGACTGAGCGTTCCAAAATCTTTGGGGGTGATCTCACTCCTCTGGTGCTTAAAGTTTAACATGACCAAATTATTATTATTGTATCCTTTAGTTCCTAGAGGAACATAGGGCTTCAGCTGCGAACCTCCATTGCCTTCTGTTTTCTGTCAACTTTTTCACCCCGCTCCAGGTCTGTCCACATGCTTTCATCTCCTCCTCGCATGACCTCCTCCAAGTCACCCAACCTTCGGACGACCAACTCGCCGCCTCCCTTTCGGGTTCCACTCGAGCAATGGCTTGTCTAGTCATGTTACTTGATGGTTTCCTCAGAGTATGGCCAATCCATCTATCTCCATTTCTTCCTGCCTATTTGTTTCACAGTCGGTTCCTGATTGGTTCGCTCCCAGAGATCTCTGTTGCTGATCTTTTCTGGCCATCTGATCTTGAGTATTGAGCAAAGACAGCTGTTAATGAAGGTCTGAAGTTTGTTTGAGATGCTCTTTATGACGCGCTGGCTAAGTCTCTGATCCATATAATAGCACTGACTTGACCAAAAAGACAACCTATTGGTCAGACTAATCAGGAACAGAGAAGTAGATCATAAAATTGACATGTCAGATTAAATTTTTTCATGAGCTAAGCAAAGATTGGTGTTGAATAGAGTTAGAAATAGCCAAATCAAAACATGAAAATAATCTATAAAGTGATGGAGAAAAGATTTGTAGCTCAAGTGGGGATGGCTTTGATGTAAGCGTGTTCTCTGAGCTAGCTAGCTAGCTGACTGGATGGTTTATTTGCAAAGCTTTCATTGTTGCCCTACTGCTAAGCAACATCTTTAGCGCATACTTCACTTCAATTTGAATTGAAGTGAGCTCTTTTCAGATTTCTTCACGAGTTCACTATTAGTCATCTCTCCTGGTGACCACATTGAATGTGACTCTCCGGTTGTGTTTGATATGTTTTCATATCTTCTAGACTGCTACTTGTATTGGTATTGGTGTTGATTGTTTCTTTGACTTGAATTTAGACCCTTTGTGTGTGTGAGATCTCTTTCTTATCGGTTGGTAAATTTTGTCTATCTCGATGTGTCTATTGATTGACGATTCACTGGAATACCTGGTGGGCTTCTAAAAAACTTCTCTGGCTAGCATTCTTCGTGTCTATTCTGTCAACTGTTTGAACGTTGGTTGTCCCAGTCGAATTGATGTCTGTGGTTGTCTATATGCAGCGATATGAAGGAGGGAGTGGATGTCATGTCTTTTGAAGGCTAGTTTATGTTCATGGATACGAAGAACGTGAAGATGTTGCCTAGTAGTAGGGTAATAATGAAAGCTTTGCAAATAAACCATCCAGTCAGCTAGCTAGCTCAGAGAACACATCTGGGCTACAAATCTTCTCCATAATATCTAAATTTTTCAAGCGAAGAATATATATATTATTTACAAATTCTTGTCAGTAACAGATACACCACAGGGTGTCAATTGATTCTTTTTACTAATAGTTCTTATCATTGTAACAGATTATTGATTCGATTCACATGATCCATATATATATATATATATATATATATATATATATATATATATATATATCACGTTACAGCTTTACTTCATTTAGTCAGAAAGCAATTCATCATTAGGACTTCTATATGTCAACCATTTCAAATCATAAATTAATATCAACAGCCGGCAGTAAATCGTATCAATCTCTCCACATACCAAAACTTATTCCTTCTGGTACTCAAGAGGTTGATGTGAAACATACTCATATAAACACCAATCAAAATCACCACCATCATAAACATCAAGACAACAACACCGAGGACAGCGTCAAATCCTCTAGAGAAATTCAGGCAAAAACCAAGAACCTTCGGTCTCTATCTGATTACTAGCAAGACAAATCAACAGAACAAGGCATCAAAATTACACATCAGTCTAAATTACAAAGTATTACATCATAAGTATGGTGTAGTATTTCGAAATGCGACTTCTTCATCATCATCGATTCATTGTCATTTATTACCGATTAGTTATCTAACAAACGATACTTCAGTGAGAGATCATTTTCCACGTGAAATTACCACAGACAGACTACAGGCACTACTTCTGCCCAGCCCTAGTCAACAACCACGGTTAACACATCATCCAAGGGCAGCGGATGAACATGTTAAGCGGAAATGTATGACATCTTCTCTTCAGAGAAAAGCGCTGAAATCGCCAGAATTACAAGCGTATAGTGATGAGTATCGCAAGGAAAGAATGCGGAAGCAAATCACCAGGTTATCCGCCGATATGAAACCATTTTTATCCTCATCTCCCTTGAATGGAATTCCTTATGAAGTGAGTCGTTTAAAATTTTTCTATGATTCAGTGTACCAATGTAATTTTCCAGCAATCAAGTATATTTTAGATCGTCAGGCGAATCTAGTGCTGAAAGCGATTGAACCGACTAGTGGATATTCTTTTCTACTCGTTGCCTTACTATACATTCAATCCGCAGTGAAACGAATAAAATTAATTCAATTATTTATGAAATATTTAAAAAATATCTTCACAATGCGTCGTCGAATGATGAAGATATCAGTGAGAATGGGATCTGTGAACAAGTGCTTCAAGCGATTGATCCTATCCATGGACGTGATTGTATCGCCTGGTCATGTGTGTTAGGCTATGCTAGAGAGTTTCACCTATTATTCACCCACTTAGTGACTAGTATTAATTTGCAGAAATTAGATTATCATGGAGATACGTATTTACATTTGGCGCTAATAGGCGGTTCATTAGATATTGTCAATGAGATATGTCAATATGTGAGCAAGTATTCTATACCAATCGATAAATGTATGAATCAGTCTGGGGATAATCGATTCATTTGGCTGCTCAGCTGAAGTTTGATGCAGCATTAGGCATGTTAAAGCGATGTCAGATAGATAAAAAAACATTGGGATGACAGACAGCGCAAGAAGAACACAGGATAAACTGACGTCATTCATTTACTATATTCCGCTGGTTCTTGTCG
Organism: Trichobilharzia regenti; assembly: GCA_944472135.2. Classification (NCBI taxonomy): domain Eukaryota; kingdom Metazoa; phylum Platyhelminthes; class Trematoda; order Strigeidida; family Schistosomatidae; genus Trichobilharzia; species Trichobilharzia regenti. The sequence goes on along the minus strand of OX235263.1, from coordinate 102,815,746 downwards.
GCTAGTTGTATCAAAAACCAAACATAAAGAATTTTAATATAAATATATGAAATATTCAAAAATGCTTTAGTTGTTTTTGATTATTGTTGTCGGAGGTTGTATCAGCCTCGACGTCCTGTATGGTCCTTGTTGACTTCCGCCATCTCCGGGTATCCGGCGCGGAAGTTTGTTCTGCGCGAGATATGATCGGTGAAAGTAGAAGACTAGCTGTCTTTGATCATAGGTGTCTGCGTTCCATCACCCATGCTATTTGGTAGTATAATATGGGGAGTAATATTTGAGGTTATGCTTCGTCTCTTGGGTACGGAGGGGAAATCTATCGATGGGCGTTGTGAAACTATATTGACTGAGATGGTTAGGGAATGTGTTACGCATGCCTAGCTAGCCATCGCCTTCCTCGACGAGAGATGTTAGCTGAGATAGAATCAGGTTAGGAAAAGGTTAGAGGTGATCAAAAACCAACCCATAGCATCAATTTATGAAGTCCTTGACAGTTAGTTTGAGGCCGGCAGGGAGGAGGAAGGAGATCTCTTCAATGTCACCCTCGGATTGACAACCCACTTGTCACTTCCCATTGATATTCCACTCGAACAATAGCCTAGGTGGAGCGCAATCTCATTCGGTGGCCTCTTCAATGCATGCCTGGTCAATGCATATCCACTTTCTCCTACATATTTGTTGAGCGATCGGCTCTTGGTTGGTCTGTTCCACTGCAGAGTTTCTTGTTGTTTATTCTTTCTGGCTGGCCATTTTATCTTCAGTAGGGAGCCAGCCATAGAAGTGGGCAGTAGTTGATGAAAGTCTGCGACTGGCTGTTGGAAATGCTTTCGATGACACACACACGAATTGCAAATTTCTGACCCGTATAGAAGGACCGACTTCATATTAGTATTGAAAATGTGAATCTTGTTCCTTATACTGACTGACTGCAGAAGATTTCCTAAGTGAATTCAGGTTGATGAAGGTATATCTTGCCTTCCCGATCTTAACCTTGATACCTTCATCCGTTTCCACTGCCTATGATTGAAACGATGCTGGCTGCTCAGATAAATGAAGGAGGTAACCTCTGTTAAATCTCTCCCGTTGATGGTGATTGGCGCTGCTGCTGGTTGTTGTTGCTGTTGCGGTTCGTTAGTTATCTTCGTCACCTGCTTATTTGGGGCCACATATTCCACATAACTTACATTTGAAAAGTCATAACCGCTGGTCATTAAGTCGTCTGTACATTAAAACTCTTTCAGATAAATTAAAGTTTAAGACAGCTGCAGGTTGCTACGTTCCCCTCCCACCTGAAGCAATCGCCAATAAACTATAAAAAACTCAAACGAAGTCGTTGTTCATCCTGTTTTCCTTACCTCTTATTTTTGTGATTTATCACCAACCCTAATTCTATTATGAGTAAAATTTATTTTGATAAAGTCTCACAGTGTTGTTATACTGTAAGTGATATTTAACTGATGACCATGTTTCCAGCTCAATTGATTACTGCTCATAATCATATCAAGGCACTACTCATACAACTTTTTAACTTCGTTTATGTAATCCCATTATTTTTCATTGCTTGATTTGATTGGTAGCATGAGTGATCAGTCATTCCTGTTATACGTGTCGCGTATAGATTCTTTGACGAACAAGGATTCAGTAATCAACCTCTCTCTCTATCTCCACCTACCTATATTACTTCTGAGAATTTTAACCCTCTCCCACCCATTTTGTTGTGTGTTAATGCATACAGTGCAGTTGCTGAGCTTTTTTCTAAATTACCCATCTTCTCGAGTGGGGTCAACCATTCTTACCTTAGCTAAATTCTTATGTTCTGACAACCTGACTACCCCCGACCTACTAGTTGGATTTATGTAGGTGATCTCACTCACAGTCATTGCAGGGTATTTTGAAAAATTATATTATTTATGTCTAATTAGGTCAATCGACGAGGTCCTATAGCCTACAGAGAGAGCTTGTCCTACCTGAGTGAGTTTGTAGGTTTGAATGCCACCACTCTAATTCCTGCTTTATTAAGAATCCTACGTGAAGAGTGTTTCAGATGTCCCCTCCTAATATGGTAAAACTACTGTAGATGCCTTATATTCTTTCTTATTTATGTTAGTTATCATTACTAGTTCCACAATTATTTCAATTTTGCTTTTGGTCTTTTCTGATCTTAAAAGTTAGAAAGTTCTGTGGTGGATAGTGCCTTGAGATATGATTATGAGCAGCAATGATAAATTGTGCTCAAAACTTTGTAATCAGTAAATATTCCAGTGACTGCATACTAATGAAGAGTCCAAAAGTGGGCTGACGAAACAGCTACTTGTCCAGTACTCCCTGGCAGGTTTTCCAATGGTTCTCTCTAACTAATGTCAGCCAGTTCATGATGATGAAAATCCTGTAACCAATCAATCAAATCCCTACAACAAACCAAAACACTGAAATATCACTGTACTGTATAAAAAAAAACACTGTGAAACTTTATCAAAATAAATTTTACCCCCATAATGGAATTATACTCTGCTACCACAGAGTTCACAATTTTTGTTTGTTACATCATCAACTCCTAATTCTGTCTTTATCTATATATATATTCATGACTTCTGTTCAGTTAAATTATTTAATTCTTATGTAAGTAAATAAGTGTCTGCATTGATTTTTTTTTATTTTATCTCTATTCAATTTTCAACATTCTTCCGTAATTCTAAAATATTCCTTCCAATCATTTTTATCTATACAACCTAACAAGTTTAACAAGGACTTTTATTGTTTTTTGCAGTATGCTGTTGAATCACGTGGGTAATTAATAATATATCTTGCACCTTTATAATCATTGATAATTAAAGTATACGAGTATTTTCGAATATATTAATGTGAATTTGTTTATAGGTATGTGTGTGTGCGTGTGTGCTGCTAACGAGGACCGACAAAGTATTATTATTATTATTGTTCCCTTGGGTTCCTAGTGGAACGAACATAAGGCTTCAACTGCACGTCTCCACTTGCCACTTTTCTGTCTTCTGCTGTACTTTTCACCTGCATCCATTGCAGTCCTCTTCACACGATCTTCTACATGTCACCCTTGCACTGACGACGACCCACCCATTCACCGTTTCACTTTCAGACTGAATCTACTCGAACGATGGCATGACGTGCGCGCGATGTCACCTAGTGGCGGTCTCCTCAGCCACGAGTGTCCAATCCATCTCCACTTTCTCATGGATATTTGCTGCTGTTTGGCGATTGGTTCTTGTTTTGTTTGTTCCCATAGTTTTCTTGTTGGTGATTCTTTGCGGCCCGACCACGTGATTGATCTTCAGTATAGAGAGAGAGAGAGAGAGAGCGAAGACAGTTGTTGATAGAGGTCTGAGTTAGTCTGTTGAAAATATTTTTTGTGACCTGCCCGCCAAGTTTCTGATCCGTATAGAAGAACTGACTGAATTGACGTTAGTATTAAAAATCCAAATTTTGTTGTTGATGTTGAGTGACGAAGATTTCCAGATTCTGTCTGTCTGTTTTCGACATAGAACCTTACACAAATGTGCGGAAGTTCTAGTCGCCACACACCTCCATGTATCACACAAAGTAAGAGAAAGAAGTACAAGAAGAGCATAACAGAGACAGTAAACAGAGGTGTGAGACAAAGGAATAGTAATAACGAAGAACAAAACAGTTTCATTGGAAATCATAAGTCACAAGGAGTGGATGCATCTTAGCCAGCCACTGAGAACGATTTTGAGCCATGTCACCAATTGTTTCCAACCATAGATTTTTACCGTCCCGAGGACCCCAGCCTGGAAGTCTACACCTTCCTACGTGGCTTAGACCAACTGTTGTGGATTTCATTGACTGATGCCAAGTTTTTGTTTGACCGCCGCTAGCTTTTTTCCAGCCTGACCCTACATCCGCTAACATTGCTCGTCGAGGGAGGCGATGACTAGGCATGCACGCTTAACACATGTCCTAACCATCTCAGTCTTTGTAACTTCACGACTTCGTCGATTGATTTCCCCTGCTTATCTAGAACTCTACGCCTAACCTCCATGTTGCTCACCTTATTATGCCACTTTACACGGGAAATAGAACGCAGACACCTATGATCAAAGACAGCCAGTCTTTTCATGTCTTCCACTCTCAGTGGCCAGGTCTCACAGCTGGCCATAAAGGAGGACGGAGCGGACTGATGAGCAGTACACCCGCCCTTTGGTCGATAGTTGAACATCTCGTCTACGCCAGAGTCGGCGTAAACTGGCAAATGCGAAACGAGCCCCCTGTATTCGTGCTGAGATTTCGTCAGATTGGTTTCAGGTTGGTTGATGAATGTGAGTGTGCAGTCATCTGTTCACGGTTCACGCACTCATGGAAATCAGTGAAAATCATCCGAGGAAGCATCTTAGCAAAATAAAAAATGTATATGCAGTTGACAAATTGCTTCTTTCACCCCTCCCTCCCTCCACCCACCCTTAGCATAAAAGACTGATATTACACTTATTACATAGTAATAATGACAATAGTAATAGTAGTAATAATAGTAATAGTAATGATAATAATAGTAATAATAAAAATAATATTATTAATAATAAAGGAATAAATATACTGCAAAATATATTGCAATAACAAATTTCACTTTACTGGATATTGGATGATACAACTGAAAGCGAAAAAGTGCCTCCCGGAGTGTGTGTGTAAAGCATGGCAAAGTCAGAAGAAAAACTGTTAGCACGGGGACCAAGAGGAGGAGTTGGTGGGAGTGAAGAACATGAATACATGGAAAGAAGTTTAGAAAATAAAAGCGAATATATAAAGTAATTCGCATAAGTCAATTCCATGTCAGAGACAATACAGGCACGCACAGACGCACTCACATCCATACACACACACACACACACACTAATATTGGAAGAAAGTCTGACACCGGTATTTAACAGATGACTTATTATACCCCATCTCATAGGGTAGTATCTGCACCCCACCCCCGTAATCCATTGAATAAGAAAAAACACAGTGATATAAATAAATGTAAAGCATTGAAAGTTATTCATATCAGTGCACATTATATTAAACCTCTTTGAAAGTCATCGACCATGGACCGCGTCTTTGAAGTACAGAACGTAGAATTTTCTAAAAAGTTAGTGGAAAAACACAGTGAAGCATAAGAAAAGAAAGAAAATGGTTAGAGGGAATACATATATATATATGATATGTTAACTGAGCAGTTAGTTAGTCAATAAATAAAGCAAGAATTACAGTGGTTTGTGCAGAATAAAGTTGCTACCATCATTGTTTATTTTCCGGGCTTTTCATCAGCTGCTTACAGCGTAAGGTAATCATTGATCCAAGTGTTGGTTTCTAGGCATTTGATTGGTTACAGGGTTTCATCACTGAAAAACCTGGGGGTACTGGACAGCTGTTTCGTCATAGTTTGGGACTCTTCAGCAGTACGCAGCTACACCCCCAGTTTTTGAACCAATTACCTTCTGGTTACAAGGTGAGCTAGCTCGTAGACCATTAAGCCACTGGGACCTAATCCAATAGCCCATGAATTCTAACTTCTGCTAATTCACGACATAGCGCGACCCCTGGCCAATGTCTTCGGCGAGTATTTGCCATGCGTTCGAATACCGGCGGGTGCGTGCTGATGAAGAGTCCCAAACTAGGTTGGAACAGCTTTCCAGTACTCCCAGGTTTTCCAATGGTTCTCTAACTAATGTCGACTCATGATGAAATCCTGTAATCATTACTAATTGCTGGTATTAGTTGGTTGGAGGAAATCACCAACCAGGGTTGTTTGACCAAAGTTTCGTCCTAGTTGGCAGTCAACAGCTAGCAAGGCGGCCGTATCTGGAACCTTGAGGAATTCATCCTCAGTGTCAACGCCTCTCACTACAGGCAGCACTGGGTGATGCGAGTTCGAATCTCAGTAGAGACGTGAGCTCCTTCAGGGTTGCTGATACACCTACCTTCCTAGCTGGTGATTGCAAACACAAGCATCAAATCTAAGTCCAAAGCAGGGCTTCCTGCCACTTGTTGTATGCTTTATAAGAAATTTTATCCCGTGTAGAAATTTAAACAAAGGTGTGAATATTAATTTCAATTTGAAATTTCCCCGTCGATTAATTGGACTGGACCGAAGTGCTCGGTCTCAGGCTGACATGTCGGCTTCTTGTTCAGATGCTTCAACGACGTCTCGGAATACAATAAGTAGTTACATGGTGGATAGTGACTAGCAGTGAGATCCAGGACAAAACACATTTCGTCCTTTTTAGGACTCGTCAACTGGGAGGATGCACCTGAATTCCTCATTATAAACTTGACTTAAATAATGCAGATACATCCATCTAGTTGACGAGTCCAAAATAAGATGAAATGCGTGTCACTCTGGTGGATTCCACTTCTAGTCACCATCCACCAATTCACTTCAAAGGTGTGTGAATACTTAAAACAGGTTAATGTGAAATACGATTAAAATGTTCATGATGATAGAGTCATGGCTGGTTGGTTCAATATCATCATCAAGCGATAAAACAAATTACGTCATATACAAAACAAAATAGTTCATAGGACGGTATAGATTTTGGAAAGTGATATTATTTACAATTAGTAGGAATTATTAGGGAATTGAACAAAAACACACCACTTTACAAATGATGATGATGATGATATGTTTGATAAGATAGATTTCAACACTTTCATGGAATGCATTGTGATTGTAACTGATTGAAAATGGCCATTAACACATTATTTCTTCAAAAGATTGGTCACTTAAATAAAGAATATTCTTTTTGCGATAACCTGCTCCCCTTCATCAGGTTCTACAGTTGAATGAATTAGTGTTATTTAAACAACGACATTAATGTCGTTGTTTAAATAACACTGAATCAATAATAATATTAATATCCATAGATTACAGTTCAATAGTATCAACATAACAATAAACTGAAGTCACAAAACACATTAGGAAAGATAATAATACAAATTCATGAATGTATAATCTCCACTGAAGTCCGGCCGGGGCAGTAAGAGTGCCCCTCACTGGACTTGCTTTTTTTGCACACAGAGCACCAGTTGTTTAGGACGAATCACGATAGCTTCTGCTGTTTAGAGTATGCGGCTACTGGATGTTTTCAGCAATTTGTTTAGTACCCGATAGACGATAGAGAAGGATTCTTCAATGCTGGTTGACTGGCTGGCTGGCTTTGTGGCGCATTGGATCAGATGGTCTAATATCGAGGTGTTGACGGTTTTTACTACACCTTTGTTTGGCCACACAGGTAAATGTTCCTGAGTGAGCAGGAAAAATTGAGTTCACAGAGTAACGGTCAATACAAGACGCTCCATCAACAAGCGCAGTTGAATTGGTGGATTTACACTTGGAAGTGGCAAGTCTAGTCTAGGTACTCCATCTTTCAGTTGAGGGAATCACCACCGGTCATTAAGAAAATAAGGCTTGTAGTGTCAATGCAGTTGAAGATTGAACGATCAATTCATAGTTGTTTGCTCAAAACCAACTTCCCCAATTTTCGCGGAGGCATCAATACGACAGTCATCGTCTCATCGGTCGCTGTTCAGAAAGAAGTCAGCAGTAAACCGTCAGAAGTAATATTGTGAATTATTATTGTAATATTTGTTCACAGACCTAAGTGGAAACATTTTTTATATGTTGGTGTTACAATAAAGAATTCTCGAGTGGCCAATCGGTGTTTTGGTTTTTGCGCCCGTTATTACTAAGCGTTTCTGAGAAACTTCAAGGAACAGCGTGAGCCCGAGCGTAGTAAGAGCTGGGCATTAACGGTTTACGAGACGTGGCTGACATGTAGTTTGTCAGCATTAAGAGTTCTTTGAACTGATTTTCTTAACTTCTTCGTATTTATTTTGCTAGGTATATTGAAAGTGTAATCCATTGATACTGCTATCAATATTATTGATTCGATGTTATTTTAACAGCAACATTAATGTTGTTCATAACACTGGCTCATTCATTCATTCACCATAATGTATGGTTTTTGTTTCGACTTGAATTTTCTCTGTGCAAGTGTGTCAATGTAATTTCTGTACATAAAATTTAATAACGATTTTCATTATACACTAGTCAGTAACTAGTGTAATCTGTCTGGTCTTTTCTTTGGTGCAGAATGAATTCTATCAGTCAGCCAGGTTTACACTGTAGCCACCATGCCACTAGGTAGCTCGCCATCATGGTCAGATACGCCAGGTTCTTTCCATTTTCCAAAAGTGTATACTGAACAAAGAATAATCTTTTCCATAACCCCTTCATCATCAAGCTCTACAGTCATATATAAATTATAGTGAATGAATGAATGAATGAATGAGCTAGTGTTATGAACAACATTAATGTTGCTGTTAAAATAGCATCGAATCAATAATATTGATAGCAGTATCAATGGATTACACTTTCAATATACCTAGCAAAATAAATACGAAGAAGTTAAGAAAATCAGTTCAAAGAACTCTTAATGCTGACAAACTACAAACCTTGTTTTCTTAATGACCGGTGGTGATTCCCTCAACTGAAAGATGGAGTACCTAGACTAGACTAGACTAGACTAGCCACTTCCAAGTGTACATCCACCAATTCAACTGCGCTTGTTGATGGAGCGTCTTGTATTGACCGTTACTCTGTGAACTCAATTTTTCCTGCTCACTCAGGAACATTTACCTGTGTGGCCAAACAGAGGTGTAGTAAAAAACCGTCAACACCTCGATATTAGACCATCTGATCCAATGCGCCACAAAGCCAGCCAGCCAGTCAACCAGCATTGAAGAATCCTTCTCTATCGTCTATCGGGTACTAAAGAAATTGCTGAAAACATCCAGTAGCCGCATACTCCAAACAGCAGAAGCTATCGTGATTCGTCCTAAACAACTGGTGCTCTGTGTGCAAAAAAAGCAAGTCCAGTCAGGGGCACTCTTACTGACCCGGCCGGACTTCAGTGGAGATTATACATTCATGAATTTGTATTATTATCTTTCCTAATGTGTTTTGTGACTTCAGTTTATTGTTATGTTGATACTATTGAACTGTAATCTATGGATATTAATATTATTATTGATTCAATGTTATTTAAACAACGACATTAATGTCGTTGTTTTAATAACACTAATTCATTCAACTGTAGAACCCGATGAAGAGAAGCAGGTTATCGCGAAAAAAAATATTCTTTATTTAAGTGAGCAATCTTTTGAAGAAAAAAATGTGTTAATGGCCATTTTCAATCAGTTACAATCACAATGCATTCCATGAAAGTGTTGAAATCTATCTTATCAAACATTTCATCATCATCATCATATGTGAAGTGGTGTGTTTTTGTTCAATTCCCTAATAATTCCTACTAATTGTAAATAATATCACTTTCCAAAATCTATACCGTCCTATGAACTATTTTGTTTTGTATATGACGTAATTTGTTTTATCGCTTGATGATGATATTGAACCAACCAGTCATGACTCTATCATCATAAACATTTTTAATCGTATTTCACATTGACCTGTTTTAAGTATTCACACACCTTTGAAGTGAATCGGTGGATGGTGACTAGAAGTGGAATCCACCAGAGTGACACGCATTTCGTCCTACTTGAGACTCGTCAACTGGATGGATGTATCTGCATCCTCCCTCAAGGAGGCTCAAACCCAGAACTCATAGCATCAAACGTCAAATCATTATCTACTAGACCACTTGAGCCAGGACAGCTACCTCTTGTACATATTAATTGTCATATTAATTATTTAATTGAATTTTAGAAAGTGAAATGCAGGTACATCCAGTTGCTGACGAGTCTGAAATTGGACCAAATGCGCGTTATCCTAGATTCCACTGTTAGTTACCATCTGCCAACTAACTACTAATCAAATGCTCAGACATCGTCGAAGCATCTGATTAAGAAGCCGACATGTCAACCTGAGACCGTCAACTTCGGTCCAGTCCAATCAATCGACGGTGAAATCTAAAATTAAATAAAAAATTAAATAAACCTTTATATTGGTTTTCTTACGGGATATAGCTGCTTATACATCATTCAACAATCAGCAGGAAGCCCTGTGCTTGTCTTAGGGATTTTTGGCTTGTCCGAGGAAGGCAGGTGTATCTGCAACCTTGAAACAAGTTATATCCCTTCTGAGATTCGAATCCGTGTCATCCGGTGCTGTCTGCAGTCAGAGAGACTAAGTTACCACTGATCTATTCTGCCTCGGGATGGACCTCCAGTAGGAGTGTATTGGATATTTTTGTTTGGAAACTAGTCAGTAACTAGTGTACTGTGTTCAGTCCTATCTCTGGCGTAGACTGAATTCTATCAGCCAAGTTTGCAATGTCGCCACCATGTTGGGGGGGTTGCTCGCCAATCACGGTGCACAGTGATTGATTGTTACTAGATGGTGGTTGGAGGCAATCGGCCAAAGGAAGCCTTACGTCAACTGGGTTTCGTGCTAGCTGGGACTCATCAGCATGAGGGGCGATATTCCAGACTTGACTGATAGAATTCAACACCCCCGGACTGGAGATATTACACACCAGTTACTGACTAGTGTTCAGTCAAGGAAACCAGTGAAATCAAATGAAATGACCGCTTACTTACTTCACCGTAAATTTTCATTCTCAATCGATTAACGCGTAATTGAGCCAGTTTGCTTTCTTGTATGTAAACTTGATTTTGTACATAATTCCTATATGATCTGTAAATAATAATAAGCAGTTTAAAAATATTTTTTTCTAAAGAAAAAGATCAGCAGTTTGAGAACATTAAATGAATTGAAGATAATGTACGATGCAGGATACCATTATCTATTATATATTGTACTATTATTATTATTGTCTCCTCTATTTTTTATTTTTTTTGATTTACAGCTTGATTCCACACTGTAGTTTTGGTTCAAGTATGGAATTTTCAGCATGGATATCGGTAGCCCAAATTTTGCAGGCCAACCATAGATATCAGGTGTGCGCCGGCGTGGGCTCGAACCCCGAACCATGTGCATGGTCGGCGAGAGTCCTAACCACTGTGCCACCAACGCCCTCTAGTTCCTAGAGGAACATTGGCAGGGCTTCAGCCTCACGTCTCCGTCGCGTTCGGTTCTCCAACAACGTTCTCACATGGCCCCGCGTCTGTCCACATGCTTTCATCTCCTCTTCACATGACCTCCTCCACTCCTTATCACCCTCACACTGACAACCAACTAACCCGCCGCTTCCCACTCGGCTTCCACTTGGCCGATGTTCTGTTGTGTGATGCCACTCACTTGATGGTGGTTTGTTTTCTCAGAGTATGGCCCCCAATCCACCCTTTAGGAAGAAATGGAGTTAGGTGGATCGGAGGCCATACTCTGAGAAAACAAACCACCATCAAGTGAGTGGCATCACACAACAGAACATCGGCCAAGTGGAAGCCGAGTGGGAAGCGGCGGGTTAGTTGGTTGTCAGTGTGAGGGTGATAAGGAGTGGAGGAGGTCATGTGAAGAGGAGATGAAAGCATGTGGACAGAAGTGGAGCCAGGTGATGAAAAAGTTGCTAGAGAACGGAACGCTATGGAGACGTGAGGCTGAATCCCTGCCTATGTCCCTCTAGGGACTAAAGGAGAAATAATAGTAATAGTAATAATATGTGCGTCGGTGGCACAGTGGTTAGGACTCTCGCCGACCATGAACATGGTCCGAGGTTCGATCCTCTGCCGACGCACACCTGATATCTATGGTCGGCCTGCAAAATTCGGGCTACCGATATCCATGCTGAAAATTCCATACTTGTACCAAAAATACAGTGTGGAATCAAGCTGTTATCAAAAATAAAAAAAATGTCATAAAATATCACTATGAGAAATTTCCATCCATAAATGTATTTACAAACGAAAATATAAACACAAATGAGCAATTTAATTTTTCAAATCACCAACCTGGTTTCATTTCCTGATCGTGCTGATCTTCTCCCACTGTTTGTTTTATAACTGAGAGTAGATCTATGACTTGGAACTATAATAAAAGAAAATATATGGGGATACAAGACAATTACATAAGACTCCTGTTATTTTCGTATGATACTTTATACTATTGATTGATTCAAATGAGTAGCTGGATACCAATCACATTAAAAACAGAAGTGCTTTCTAGTTAGAACGAAGTTAACGGTTATCTCGCTCATTTTCAGTCCAACTGGTTCATCAGTATGATGTGCCTGGTCTGATCCATATATCCTCACTTAATACTGAAGGTCAAATTGCTGACGGGAAAGGATAATTAACAAAGAAATTATGACAGGAAGCAGCCAGCCAGCCAGCCAATCAGTCATTAACCTAAAACCCAACAAATGTTTAGGAGGAAATGGAGACGGATTGGACGTTGTCTGGGAAAACCGCTGAGTGACGTCAAGAACCAGATAGGCTCTTGAATGGAATCTGAATAGAAAACGAAGAGTTGGAAGTGTGTCCTAAGGTGAAACAGAGAAAATCCTCTAAGGAGGAAATAACTTTTTAACCTTTGGTACTCAGGAGAAGGGGTAACCGGATTGATTTAAACCGAAAACTGATATTACAAATAAGCAATTGGACTTTCATTTGAGACGTATCAGTGACATAATCCACGATACTCTTTCACATATATGATTGATCGATGACATGATTAGATGGAGTGCATTCACACAACTAGATCGAAGTGGACATAACACCAACCAGATGGCCACTTCCATTGTTTTCAGCCAAGGTGAATCCGAAACTAGACCCAAATAATGCCTTCATCACTCGCTACTAAAGATTAGATAGATTAGTCGTCCAGGAAAGACGATCAAAAAGGAACTTTGACACTGAGGCGCTGCCAACCAATCAACAACCTGTTTCCCAACCATCCAATCACCCAACATTAATGCAAAAGGAAGTGGAATGGACGTACACTGAGGAGAGCCTCAACTGAATTCATTTACTAGGGTCTCCAGAGTGGAACTTGGATGGGGATCGACACATTTTTTCTTCAGACATTGATGAGTTGCTCCTCCGATGGTAATATGGTGGAGAAGATCCCACCAAGAGAAAAATTCAGTGGTTTATGGACAATTTTTAAAGCCAGTGATGAATGTAATTGTAACGACAGAAGACAAGGGCCAGGAAACAGATCGTTTCTTCAGAAAATCAGCAGATATTTATTGATTTTTATGTACATTATTATCAGCGGAGAAGCAACGTCTTCTGATTGGTTGTTTTCTTGGTGAAGGTTATTCTGTCTGACCCACCCATCCTTTTGTGTGGTTGTGTGTTAATGCATGCAGTGCAATCACTGCTGATATTTTTCCTAAATTACTTATCTTCATGAGATCAATCATTCTAACCTTAGTTAAATTCTTATATTCCGACAATCCGACTACTCGCGATCTACTAGTTTGACCTATGCAGTTGGCCTCACTCACAGTCATTGCACAAGGTGGGACAGAATCTAAATTCCAAGAGGTTATATATAGGTAGGCATATAGAGAGAGATTGATTACTGAATCCTGCCTCGTTCATCGAATAATCTACACCCAACACAACACAAGCAACAGAAATGACTCAATGCAAATATCAGAGATATGCATGGAAGATATTATTGCCACCAGTCAGTCAGTCAGTCAAATCAGAGGAGGATAATAAATAATCTTAAATTGTATTCTATTTCAATTCAATTCACATACATCATCACAACATTCTAACAAGTTACTTATTTATTTTGACTATCAAAACACTCGTCTTATTTCCCATCTGATTGTATTTGATTGATAACACTCATATTATTATTATTATTATTATTTCTGAATGTAGATTATCCCATATTGATTTTTATTTAATCAAATGTCTAATCATCAATTCCATTCATGTGTATGTAAATGAAGGAAGAAAGTTGTGTGAGTGACTTGATATGATTGTGAGCAATAATAATATGTGCTCGAAAGGTGGTCATCAGTTAATATTACTTACTGTATAACCACACTGTGTGATTTATCAAAATTTTATCTATAATAAAGTTATACTCTACCACCACAATGCCCAAGTTTTATACTTATTATTATTATATTATTATTGTATCCTTTAGTTCCTAGAGGAACATAGGGCTTCAGCTGCGCACCTCCATTGCCTTCGGTTTTCTACCAACTTTTTCACCCCGCTCCAAGTCTGTCCACACACTTTCATCTCCTCCTCACATGACCTTCTCCAAGTCACCCCACTTTCGGACGACCAACTCGCCAATCCCTTTTCGGGTTCCACTCGAGGGCCTGTCTAGTGATGTCACTTGATGGTTTTGTCAGAGTATGGCCAATCCATCTATCTCCATTTCTTCCTGCATAATTGTTTCACAATCGGTTCCTGATTGGTTCGCTCATTGCCAGAGATCCCTGTTGCTGATCTTTTCTGGCCATCTGATCTTGAGTAGTATTGAGCGAAGACAACTGTTAATGAAGGTCTGTAGTTTGTTTGAGATGCTCTTTATAACTCGCCAAGTCTCTGATCCGTATAGTAGCACTGACTGACTTCACATTAGAGTTGAAAATCCAAATCTTATTTTTGATCCTTAGTGATGTTGACCTCCACACAGATTTGAGAGTAATGAAAGCTTGTCTTGCTTTTCCGATTCTGGCTTTGATATCCTCGTCAGCTCCGCCTGCCTGTAGTTGAAACGATGCTTATCACAATTATTATTCTTTCCTTAGATTCCAAATGGAGCACATGACTTCAACAGAAAATTCTCATTTCCTCCTGATTTCTGCACAGTCTCCTCTCTAGCTGGCTGCTTTACAATTGGCCTATTAACTATCACTTTCTCCTCTACACACACACACACACACACACACCATCTTCACTATGTAACCCTCAAATCCCCACCCCAACTTCTCGTTTTTTCTACTCGAATTCTACTCGAGAAACTGGCCTGGTACATCATGATGTCCCTCAACAGTCCCACTCATCAGAGTGTATCCACAATCTATCTCCATTTCCTTCTACAAAAATATGTTTGCCGACAGGTTGTTCTCGGTTGATTCTTGTTCCCAGCACTCTTCATTCTGACTATCTAATCTTCAGCAGTATGAAATGATGGCAACTGTTGATTAAAAACGTATGCACTAGCCTATTTAAATTCATCAAAACGCCTTTTTGTGACAGACACGCCTCTGAGTCTCTGAACTACGACGATAGAAGGGCACTGACTGACTTGATATGACATTGGTGTTGAAAATGCCAATCTTCTTCTTTATACTGAGTACAGTCCATTTCCACATAGATATAAGAATAAAGAAAGGTCTGTGTCTTGCCCCTTTCTTCGAATCCTCGCTGACATTGACATCTTCACCCGTCGTAGTTGAAACTATTCTCCTTAGATAAGTGAAAGAATCGGCGACTTTTGCTTATTGTTATTTATTATTATTATTGTTCCCTTGGGTTCCTAGTGGAACATAGGGCTTCAAACTGCACGTCTCCACTTGCCACTTCTGTCTTGCTTCTGCTGTACTTTTCACCTGCATCCATGTTACTCTATACTGTTTCAACTCCTCTTCACACGATTTCCTCCATGTTACCCTCGTATCGACGTCCCACTCGCCGCTTCCCTTTCGGCTTGGTTCCACTCGAGCAATGGCCTGACGCTCGCGCGATGTCACCAACCGGCCTCCTCATGCATATTTGTTAGGCGATTGGTTCTTGTTTTGTTTGTTTGTTTCCATAGTTTCTTGTTGGTGATTCTTTCCGGCCCAGCCCAGCCCAGCCATCTGATTGATCTTCAGTATGGAGCGAAGACAGTTAGTTATTGATAAAGGTCTGCAACAGGCTGTTGGAAATATTCTTTGTGACCCACCCGCCAAGTTTCTGATCCGTATAGAAGAACTGACTGACTTCACGTTGTTTGTATTGAAAATCCAACCGAATTTTGTTGTTGATGCTGAGTTGAGTGACGAAGATTTCCAGATTGATTTCAGGTTCATGAATGTGTTTCTCGCCCACCACCCGATTCTCGCTCGATTTGACATCCTCGTCCGTTCCACCTGTGGTTGAGGCGATGCTCCCTAGATAAGTGAATGAAGTAACCTCTTTCAAATCCCTCCCGTTGATGGTGATTCGCGTTTGATGTTGTTGTTGTTGTTGGCTGGTTATTTTCATAACATCCGTCTTGTCTATGTTCACCTGGAGTCCTGTCTTCGCCGACTGCTTCTTCGACCGATTTGTCGGTTTTCGCTTGTAAGCCTTCGATTTTGTGTGTGTGACACCAAACATAAATCATCCACGCGCGAAATCCAGGTCTTCTAGGTTCTCCACGTTGTTCCAGAATATCGCCGTCTTCTCGTTTCCCACTCACTGTCTGACGCATAATCCGGTCAGTCCACCAAAATTAGGAATATCATCGGTGATAATAAGCACGCTTGTCTGACTCCTGTGTTTACTCCAAACTCCTCGCTGAGTTTTCCGCTGTGGATCACTTGACATGTGCCGCCGTTGTGGTACAGCTATTGAATAAAGTTGATGAATATTCGGGGTACGCTGTAGTACTCGAGTAGTTTAAAAATTACTTCACGGTCAACGCTGTCTGTCGAAGGCTTTCTCGAAGTCTATAAAGTTGAGGTGGAGGTTTGATTGCCATTCCATGCTTTTTTCTGTGATGATGATGCGCAGAATTGCAATTTGGTCAGAACATGATGGCAGTATATATCTTCATCACCCTTGGCTTCTCTTTGTTCACATGAAGTCCTGTTTTCATAGCCTGCCTCCTCTACCAACTTGCTGGTTTTCATCTGCAGTTCCCCGAGTTAGTGTGACATTTTGATGTGGCTTTGTTCTCTAGGCTGGATAGTTAATTTGCGAAGCTTTTATTGCCCTACCAGGCACCATCTTCAGCGCATACTTCAATTTCAAGGAATTAAGCTTTTAGATTTCTCCACAGGTTTTTAAAAAATCTCCACTGTTGACTTTGGACGTGATTGGTTGTTTTTGAGTTTTCACACCTTCTAGGTTACTTGTATTGGAACTGATTGTTTCTTTGACTTGAGCTTTGACCCTTTGTGTGTGAGGTTTCTTTCTTATCGGTTGATAAATTTTGTCTATCTCGATGTGTCTATTGATTGATGGTTCACTAGAATACCTGGCGGGCTTCTAAAAATTATCTGGCTAGCATTCTTGTTGTTTCCTCTGTCTAATATTTGAACGTTGGTTGTCCCAGTCGAATTGATGACCGTGGTTGTCTGTATGTAGTGATATGAGGGATTGGATATCACTACAGAAAGTAACCTCGGTCCTCATCAACTGCGTACAACCAATAACTTTTAATAGAACGAATTATCTTTTTAAGGACTAGTTTGTAGGAATTCAATTTATTTCAAGTTTGATCACTGACTGACAACAATTATAGAACCATTGGAGAACCAGAGAGTACTGCACAGCTGTTCTAGTTGGGGACTCTTCGTCAATATCCACCCACCAGGGTTCGAACCCAGGACTTTCGGGTTACACGGTAAGTTTGTAGACTGCATTCAGCTACTGGGTCAATCATGTCGGATGTCAGGATAAATACTCGCTGATAACACTGACTGGTGCTTAGATCGCAAATTGGTAGAAGCTGGAATTCATACGTCATTGGGTTGGGTCCCAATAGCTGAATCGTCTGTGAGCTCACCTTTTAAATGGAAGGTCCTGGACTGGAAACCCGGTGGGTGCATGCTGCTGAAGAGCCCCAAACTAGGTTGAAACAAATGTCCAGTACTACCTGGTTTCCCGATGGTTCTCTAATTGATTCCAACTCACTATCAAAACCCGTAACCAATCTAGTCCTTGCAAACCAACACCTAATAATTCCATTTATCCCAAAATGTTGTGTGGGAGTTCGTAATTACCAAACATGACAATTTAACAATTTGAAAATAATATTTCTAGTATACAAACAAAACTATTTAGTCTTACGGTTTACTGAAGCTTGTCGAACATCCTTTCTAGAGCTCATAGGATTTAAGCAGCGGTTATCATCACCACCCCAACCGCCACCATCACCATTATTACTTCTGTTTGACTGTGCAGTTTGATTATTCGAATTTCGAAAACAATGAACACAACAATTACTGATATCTCGCCAAGTTGAACGATCACCACGACGACTGCCACCAACACCACTTTCAAAACCACAATGACATGGATCAACTTTAGACAAGTGTGAGCTGAGCGGTCGTCTAGTGTATTGATCCGATAAAGTTGGATGAAAGAGTTGGGTACGTTCCATATCCATTGCCTTTTGATAACGTCGTTCTGCTGAGGCTAAATGCAACCGTTTTTGACGTTCTTCACACCGCGATATCCAGGCGGACATACGTTTTTTAAAAAGCGTTTGTATATTGCTTTCAGCACCATAAATATTATCTCGAATTTCATAGGTTATTCTTTTAGATATTGGGGAATTCTTTTGTCCAGGGTGTAAATCTACCACCACCCCATCAGTGATGCTAGATGAAAAGCTTTCTGTGTCTTGATGTTGATTGCATCTCATTTTGGTTATTATTGATGATTTGAGTGTTTCAGGTTTTTCTAAAAGAGAGAGAATATAAGGCATCCACTGTTATGCCATATAAAGAGGGGACATCTGAGACCCTCCGACGTAGGATTTGTAATAAAGCAGGAATTAGGGGGGTGGCATTCAAACCTACAAACTCATTCAGGTAGGACAAGCTCTGTAGGTTAAAGCACCCTGTCGGTTGACCCAATTTAACAAAATAATATAATTTACAAAATACCCTGCAATGACTGTGAGGGAGGCCAATTACATAAATCAAACTAGTAGGTTAGGGGTACTCAGATTGTCAGAACATAAGAATTTAGTGGCTAAGGTAAGAATGGTTGACCCTGAAAAGATAAGTAATTTAAAAACAAGGTCACCGATTGCACTGCATGCATTAACACACAACCACACAATAGGGTGGGTGGGAGAGGATTAAAATTCTAAAAAAGTAATCTAGGTAGGTGGAGAGAGAGGTAGTTGATTACTGAATCCTTGTTCATCGAGTCTACACCAAACACATGCAATAGGAATGATTCATCACTCATACCTGAAATATGGAAAATACTACTGCCAATCAAATCAAGCGAAAATCAAGTGAAAAATAATGGAACCATATAAATACAGTTAGGAAGTCATGTGATTACCTTGATATGCTTATAAGCAATAAACTGTGCTCGAAACGTCATCAGTAAACATTACTGTATAACACTGACAGTTTATCAAAACAAAATTTACCCAAAATGGGATTACACTCTAACACAGTGCATAAGTTTTATTCCTATATCATTTTCTGAAAAAGCAATATTTTAAAAACCCTGACAGTTGACAAGAGTTAGTAGTGTTTGTAGGGGCTTGATTAGTTTGCAGGAGGTTGAGCACAGACTGATGTCAATCGAAGAACCATTTTACAACCAGAGATGGGGGGAGAAGTTAGAATCCCATGGGCCAGTCTCACTGGATCAGATATCAACAGCTGAATTGCGGGGTACACGAACTTACTATATCTAACCGGAAGGTCCTGGAGGTTCAAACCCCAGTGAATGCGTACTGCGGAAGAATTAAAAAACCATGATGAAACAGGTGTTCACTACTCTTTAGTTTAACATTGGTTCTCTAATTAACATCAATCTGTAATCAAAGCAAAATGGATATCTCATTAGACAACCCTTCCGTATCTTTGCTAAGATTTTGTCGTTAGCCAATCACTAAATCTAGGCTGATACACCTGTCCATTAGCATAGGGGATTAGCACACTCACTACCTACCATCTATCTTTGAACTAGGAGTTGGGGCATACCATTCTTACAACACTAAACATAATCCGACTCTTACTCAATACGTTCTTCAAAGGACTATTTTGTCAGCAACTCCACTTAATGGGACAGTGTCAACTGCACGCTGTAGATTCCTGATACACTAAATTTGACCTGGCATCATTCTCCATCAAGCTCAAATGATCACTCTTCATAACCCATGTGCGTCGGTGGCACAGTGGTTAACACTCTCGCCAACCATGCATATGGTTCGGGGTTCGATCCCCCGCCAACGAACACCCGATATCTATGGTCGGCTTGCAAAATTTGGGCTACCGATATCACATGCTGAAAATTCCATACGTGTAACAAAAATACGATGTGGAATCAAGGTGTAATCAAAAAATAAAAAATAAATAGATTGTTATGTACTGGTGCTGAGTAGTTAATCGTAGTTTTCCCCGTCGCCAATTATGTTATGTACTCGTCAAGTAGTGAATAGTCCTGACGCGGATAGAGGGAAATCAGAAGACCACCAGGTTTACGATGATACTTGTATTTTCCAAAACGTGGAAAATAAATGTCACACTAGTGTGTGAGTGAAATGGTATGAATGTACGAAAAAGTTTGTGAGCCAAAATAATGATAAAATGTACAATGCAAAGTACATATGAAAATGACTAATACACATGAACCAATAAGATAATATCTTACCATGAATGGTTGTTATGTCATATGATAACAAGGTCATACATGTTTATTTAGTTAGTGGACAGACTAAAGCATATTGTCAGTTATAATGGGGTATCGATCCATATACCCATAGCAAAAAATAATAGACTGTCAACAACAAAACACACACATGTGGATACATATCATAGATATCACTATTTAAAACAATTAGTTCCTTTTATAAATTTTGATAGCGTTATTAGAAGACAGAGATTATCTGAAAAAGGTGATGTGATGTATTTGCGCTATATATTTTGAACAATCTGATCACATACACATTTACTTGTCAAGTCAATGTATATGGAAAAGTTAAATTAAACAAAGTGACATAAAAGAATGAAAAATATTTAATTGCATGGAGGATTTAATCATGAGCTGACATCAGTTAGAGAACCACTGGAAAACCTAGAAGTACTGGACAGCTGTTTCCCCCGTCCTAGTTTGGAACTCTTCGTCAGTACGCACCCACCGGGATTCGAACACAGGACCTTCTGGTTACAAGGCGAGCTCGTAGACCATTGAGCCACTGGGACCCGATCCGATGGTCCTGGAATTCTAACTTCTGCCAATTCACGACATAGCGCGACCACTTCGCAATGCCTTCTTCGATGAGAGTTACTGCCTTATCTTCAACCTGCTGTACCCTACTGGTAACGGTTTCCCACTAGAACCCCAGGTTAACTGCCTGAATAGGACCAGTCATGATGTCAGCTCATGATTAAATCCTCCATGCAATCAAACAAAATCCCTACAAAACCAATACTTGAAAAAAATATTTAACACAAACGTTTAGTAATCCAATCACATAAGGATTACCAAGGTAGGTTAAGAGTAATAGCAAACTGTTTTTGAATACCCAGTGTTGGGGAGCTTCAGTTTATAAATAGCTATAGCGTCGGCGTATTTCCATAAGCTCCCTTGCAGCCCAGCTTGTAATTGTCGAAAAAGCTAAAACAACCCAATAGATGCAATTGTCAGACTACCAACTTCGTCTATAGCTGAACACCTAATCGAGATGGATCATAAGATTGATGTTAACTCAGCCTTTAAGGTCATCTATAAAAACGGTCAAGGGCGCTTACTGAAATACGCTGAGACTATAGCTATTCATAAACTTAAGCCCACCCCCCAACACTGGGTATTCAAAAACAGTTTGCTATTACTCTCAACCTAACTTGGTAATCCTTATTTGATTGGATTACGAAACGTTGTGTTAATCATTCTTAAATCCTTCTTCTTGTCACTTTGTTTAATTTAACTAACTTTTCCATATACATTGACTTGACAAGTAAATGTGTGTGTGTGTGTGATCAGATTGTTCGAAATGTATAGCGGACATACATCCCACATTGTTTTTCAGATAATCTCCTTCTTCTAATCACAACGCTATCAAAATATCACTATACAAACAACAACA
Organism: Trichobilharzia regenti; assembly: GCA_944472135.2. Taxonomy (NCBI): domain Eukaryota; kingdom Metazoa; phylum Platyhelminthes; class Trematoda; order Strigeidida; family Schistosomatidae; genus Trichobilharzia; species Trichobilharzia regenti. The sequence goes on along the minus strand of OX235263.1, from coordinate 102,793,857 downwards.
ACAACACGATTAAATCATCAAAGTAGATTTTCTGACGACTTCATAAGATGTGTAGGGGGTATTTGTTATGTACTAGTTTCCCCGTCGCCAAATTGTTATGTACTCGTCGCTAAATTATTGTTATGGACTGGTCGAGAAACTAATAGTCCTGACGCGAGAAGGCGGAAATCAGAAGACCACTAGGTTTGCGATGATACTTCTATTGTCCAAACACAAGGAGACGAAAATAAATGGTCTCACACCAAAGTGGTAAGCAAGTCAAGTAGTTGTAAAGTAAAGGAGTTCACACAATTTGTGAATGCGAATATATATAAATAATTCAGACAAGCGTGGGAAAAATCATTAGACAGTCTTAACATGAATGGCTAATTATAATGGAGTGTCGATCCAATTATACATAGTGAATATAGCAGACATGCCAACAAACATATATGGATATATGTCACCAAGCAACGGACTGTCAACAAACACTCATATTATATATAATATAATATAAGGAGAATACACATTATTAAAGGAGACAAGTCCATACAAGTGAAGTGGTCACAGACTAACCGAGCAAACAGAAAGAGAGACCAACATGCACACACACACATAAATATATATATGTGGATACATATCACCTCCCCTTTTGAGAAGATGAATGATTAGTAGGATGTTTACCTGGGGGTTTATCTGGGACCTTTGGGCTTGTTGTTGACGCCTGTCGTTTCGTCTGATTGTTGGGTTTGCGGCTTCGGCTCCGTCCGGAATTGTCTAGCATTTTATGCTTCTTCACTGTATTGCGTAGAGAATTTAGTGGGACATCAGCCAGATGCAAACGATCGAACCAATCAAGTCCCAAAACATTTAAATCATTCTTCGTGACGTAACAAATTCCTGTGAATTTGGTAGTGCGGAAGGAAACAAAACATTTGAGTTCACCAATAAGTTTGAGCTGCCCACCACAGGCGCTGACAAGAGACTGGGAAGTATTGGTGATAGGTGGTCTGCCAATATAATTCCAAAGTTTCTCTGATATAACAGTAATATCAGAGGCAGTATCTAGCTGCAGACGAGTATCATGACCATTCATCTGAAGGTCAATATATTTCCGCATAGCTGGTGTTGTGACTTGACAGATTGCACGTAGACTCAGTGATCTTTTTGGAGATTTAGGACCGACATTTTGTTGAGCTTTTGCTGGATTATGATATCTGAGTTGGCGTGGCTGACAAAACCCATTTTTATGACCGATGATTTTGCACTTGCTGCAACGATGATTTTTGTATGGGCAAGACTTTACAAAGTGCCACGCGCCACAATGCCAGCATGGTGATGGTGGGGTCTTCTTTGCAGTATTTTGTGAAGTTGGACGAGTATGTATAGATTTCCGCGGAACATTAGAGAAGTAGGTGGGTCAGGAGTAGCTGATGGGAGATTTTTGCTCTTGCGTAATGCACGAATATCAGAGCTTTTCGGAGGTGTTGATTCGACCAAGTGTATGTCTTTCTGCAGATTAATCAGCCGTTGATATTCATCAGCTATGTCATGTAATGTTAACTTGGGATTTTGTTCTAGCTGATTGAGCAGTCGAGTTCGGATATCTGTGAAACGAGGAGATTGGAGACTGCATATGAGAATCAAGGCTTTGAACTGATCATCTGTTAAGGACCTGAGTCGAAATCTCTCACATTCTCGGTTGACTGTGCCAACATGAGTAAGAAAATCATCATTTTCATTCATTGTCATCTTGAGGCAACGATAACGTATGCTGAATAATGAGGAGTGGTCTCCAAAATGTTCACGCAGCAACTTTATTGTATCATCGAAACAATTGTCACGTGGTTTCTGTGGTAAAATTAGGTTGCAGTACCGTTCATATTCTGCCGGACCCAATTTACGTAGCAAAACTCGCACCTTCCAGGCATCGTCTTGTGAGGCGAGATCAACAGTGAATAAATCCTCATAACGTTGATACCATGTGTCAAAAGTGACATTAGCCTCTGGGTCATAATTGAACTGTGAAATGCTGTTCACAATTCCGTCGACAGATGGTAGCATGGTATGATTGGGATTGCTTGAAGGTGGAGCTGGACCAGTCTGTTGGTTGACGAACATTTCCATTAATTTCATTTGTCGTTCAAACAATAATTCCAATTTAATAGGATCCATAGTAAATTGTTATGTTTCTGCTGCTGTGTGGTTAATAGTAGTTTTTCCCCGTCGCCAAATTGTTATGTACTAGTTTCCCCGTCGCCAAATTGTTATGTACTCGTCGCTAAATTATTGTTATGGACTGGTCGAGAAACTAATAGTCCTGACGCGAGAAGGCGGAAATCAGAAGACCACTAGGTTTGCGATGATACTTCTATTGTCCAAACACAAGGAGACGAAAATAAATGGTCTCACACCAAAGTGGTAAGCAAGTCAAGTAGTTGTAAAGTAAAGGAGTTCACACAATTTGTGAATGCGAATATATATAAATAATTCAGACAAGCGTGGGAAAAATCATTAGACAGTCTTAACATGAATGGCTAATTATAATGGAGTGTCGATCCAATTATACATAGTGAATATAGCAGACATGCCAACAAACATATATGGATATATGTCACCAAGCAACGGACTGTCAACAAACACTCATATTATATATAATATAATATAAGGAGAATACACATTATTAAAGGAGACAAGTCCATACAAGTGAAGTGGTCACAGAATAACCGAGCAAACAGAAAGAGAGACCAACATGCACACACACACATAAATATATATATGTGGATACATATCACCTCCCCTTTTGAGAAGATGAATGATTAGTAGGATGTTTACCTGGGGGTTTATCTGGGACCTTTGGGCTTGTTGTTGACGCCTGTCGTTTCGTCTGATTGTTGGGTTTGCGGCTTCGGCTCCGTCCGGAATTGTCTAGCATTTTATGCTTCTTCACTGTATTGCGTAGAGAATTTAGTGGGACATCAGCCAGATGCAAACGATCGAACCAATCAAGTCCCAAAACATTTAAATCATTCTTCGTGACGTAACAAATTCCTGTGAATTTGGTAGTGCGGAAGGAAACAAAACATTTGAGTTCACCAATAAGTTTGAGCTGCCCACCACAGGCGCTGACAAGAGACTGGGAAGTATTGGTGATAGGTGGTCTGCCAATATAATTCCAAAGTTTCTCTGATATAACAGTAATATCAGAGGCAGTATCTAGCTGCAGACGAGTATCATGACCATTCATCTGAAGGTCAATATATTTCCGCATAGCTGGTGTTGTGACTTGACAGATTGCACGTAGACTCAGTGATCTTTTTGGAGATTTAGGACCGACATTTTGTTGAGCTTTTGCTGGATTATGATATCTGAGTTGGCGTGGCTGACAAAACCCATTTTTATGACCGATGATTTTGCACTTGCTGCAACGATGATTTTTGTATGGGCAAGACTTTACAAAGTGCCACGCGCCACAATGCCAGCATGGTGATGGTGGGGTCTTCTTTGCAGTATTTTGTGAAGTTGGACGAGTATGTATAGATTTCCGCGGAACATTAGAGAAGTAGGTGGGTCAGGAGTAGCTGATGGGAGATTTTTGCTCTTGCGTAATGCACGAATATCAGAGCTTTTCGGAGGTGTTGATTCGACCAAGTGTATGTCTTTCTGCAGATTAATCAGCCGTTGATATTCATCAGCTATGTCATGTAATGTTAACTTGGGATTTTGTTCTAGCTGATTGAGCAGTCGAGTTCGGATATCTGTGAAACGAGGAGATTGGAGACTGCATATGAGAATCAAGGCTTTGAACTGATCATCTGTTAAGGACCTGAGTCGAAATCTCTCACATTCTCGGTTGACTGTGCCAACATGAGTAAGAAAATCATCATTTTCATTCATTGTCATCTTGAGGCAACGATAACGTATGCTGAATAATGAGGAGTGGTCTCCAAAATGTTCACGCAGCAACTTTATTGTATCATCGAAACAATTGTCACGTGGTTTCTGTGGTAAAATTAGGTTGCAGTACCGTTCATATTCTGCCGGACCCAATTTACGTAGCAAAACTCGCACCTTCCAGGCATCGTCTTGTGAGGCGAGATCAACAGTGAATAAATCCTCATAACGTTGATACCATGTGTCAAAAGTGACATTAGCCTCTGGGTCATAATTGAACTGTGAAATGCTGTTCACAATTCCGTCGACAGATGGTAGCATGGTATGATTGGGATTGCTTGAAGGTGGAGCTGGACCAGTCTGTTGGTTGACGAACATTTCCATTAATTTCATTTGTCGTTCAAACAATAATTCCAATTTAATAGGATCCATAGTAAATTGTTATGTTTCTGCTGCTGTGTGGTTAATAGTAGTTTTTCCCCGTCGCCAAATTGTTATGTACTAGTTTCCCCGTCGCCAAATTGTTATGTACTCGTCGCTAAATTATTGTTATGGACTGGTCGAGAAACTAATAGTCCTGACGCGAGAAGGCGGAAATCAGAAGACCACTAGGTTTGCGATGATACTTCTATTGTCCAAACACAAGGAGACGAAAATAAATGGTCTCACACCAAAGTGGTAAGCAAGTCAAGTAGTTGTAAAGTAAAGGAGTTCACACAATTTGTGAATGCGAATATATATAAATAATTCAGACAAGCGTGGGAAAAATCATTAGACAGTCTTAACATGAATGGCTAATTATAATGGAGTGTCGATCCAATTATACATAGCGAATATAGCAGACATGTCAACAACCATATATGGATATACGTCACCAAGCAACGGACTGTCAACAAACACTCATATTATATATAATATAATATAAGGAGAATACACATTATTAAAGGAGACAAGTCCATACAAGTGAAGTGGTCACAGACTAACCGAGCAAACAGAAAGAGAGACCAACATGCACACACACACATAAATATATATATGTGGATACATATCACCTCCCCTTTTGAGAAGATGAATGATTAGTAGGATGTTTACCTGGGGGTTTATCTGGGACCTTTGGGCTTGTTGTTGACGCCTGTCGTTTCGTCTGATTGTTGGGTTTGCGGCTTCGGCTCCGTCCGGAATTGTCTAGCATTTTATGCTTCTTCACTGTATTGCGTAGAGAATTTAGTGGGACATCAGCCAGATGCAAACGATCGAACCAATCAAGTCCCAAAACATTTAAATCATTCTTCGTGACGTAACAAATTCCTGTGAATTTGGTAGTGCGGAAGGAAACAAAACATTTGAGTTCACCAATAAGTTTGAGCTGCCCACCACAGGCGCTGACAAGAGACTGGGAAGTATTGGTGATAGGTGGTCTGCCAATATAATTCCAAAGTTTCTCTGATATAACAGTAATATCAGAGGCAGTATCTAGCTGCAGACGAGTATCATGACCATTCATCTGAAGGTCAATATATTTCCGCATAGCTGGTGTTGTGACTTGACAGATTGCACGTAGACTCAGTGATCTTTTTGGAGATTTAGGACCGACATTTTGTTGAGCTTTTGCTGGATTATGATATCTGAGTTGGCGTGGCTGACAAAACCCATTTTTATGACCGATGATTTTGCACTTGCTGCAACGATGATTTTTGTATGGGCAAGACTTTACAAAGTGCCACGCGCCACAATGCCAGCATGGTGATGGTGGGGTCTTCTTTGCAGTATTTTGTGAAGTTGGACGAGTATGTATAGATTTCCGCGGAACATTAGGAGAAGTAGGTGGGTCAGGAGTAGCTGATGGGAGATTTTTGCTCTTGCGTAATGCACGAATATCAGAGCTTTTCGGAGGTGTTGATTCGACCAAGTGTATGTCTTTCTGCAGATTAATCAGCCGTTGATATTCATCAGCTATGTCATGTAATGTTAACTTGGGATTTTGTTCTAGCTGATTGAGCAGTCGAGTTCGGATATCTGTGAAACGAGGAGATTGGAGACTGCATATGAGAATCAAGGCTTTGAACTGATCATCTGTTAAGGACCTGAGTCGAAATCTCTCACATTCTCGGTTGACTGTGCCAACATGAGTAAGAAAATCATCATTTTCATTCATTGTCATCTTGAGGCAACGATAACGTATGCTGAATAATGAGGAGTGGTCTCCAAAATGTTCACGCAGCAACTTTATTGTATCATCGAAACAATTGTCACGTGGTTTCTGTGGTAAAATTAGGTTGCAGTACCGTTCATATTCTGCCGGACCCAATTTACGTAGCAAAACTCGCACCTTCCAGGCATCGTCTTGTGAGGCGAGATCAACAGTGAATAAATCCTCATAACGTTGATACCATGTGTCAAAAGTGACATTAGCCTCTGGGTCATAATTGAACTGTGAAATGCTGTTCACAATTCCGTCGACAGATGGTAGCATGGTATGATTGGGATTGCTTGAAGGTGGAGCTGGACCAGTCTGTTGGTTGACGAACATTTCCATTAATTTCATTTGTCGTTCAAACAATAATTCCAATTTAATAGGATCCATAGTAAATTGTTATGTTTCTGCTGCTGTGTGGTTAATAGTAGTTTTTCCCCGTCGCCAAATTGTTATGTACTAGTTTCCCCGTCGCCAAATTGTTATGTACTCGTCGCTAAATTATTGTTATGGACTGGTCGAGAAACTAATAGTCCTGACGCGAGAAGGCGGAAATCAGAAGACCACTAGGTTTGCGATGATACTTCTATTGTCCAAACACAAGGAGACGAAAATAAATGGTCTCACACCAAAGTGGTAAGCAAGTCAAGTAGTTGTAAAGTAAAGGAGTTCACACAATTTGTGAATGCGAATATATATAAATAATTCAGACAAGCGTGGGAAAAATCATTAGACAGTCTTAACATGAATGGCTAATTATAATGGAGTGTCGATCCAATTATACATAGCGAATATAGCAGACATGTCAACAACCATATATGGATATACGTCACCAAGCAACGGACTGTCAACAAACACTCATATTATATATAATATAATATAAGGAGAATACACATTATTAAAGGAGACAAGTCCATACAAGTGAAGTGGTCACAGACTAACCGAGCAAACAGAAAGAGAGACCAACATGCACACACACACATAAATATATATGTGGATACATATCAGTATTCGAACAATGATTCAAAAAAAAGTAAAAAAAGGATAAACAAGCCTAACAACAGTCAAGAAATCCTTTAAATTCACAAATCACCTACCTTTAACATTATTATCTCCTTCTTCAACCTCTTCCGCTTCACTAGAAGACTTCTGTTTCGCGGTAGATGAATCATTCGACTCAGTATCACAGAATCCTTCACCTCCATTATGACATGAATGATTATGCAAAGTGTGTAGACAGTTAGCAGCAGCAGCAGCAGCAGTAGCGGTAGTGTATTTCCTTCCCAACTGCTGTTGGTGGTCATCACTGCCAATCGATTGATTCATAGTTGATGATACACCAAAACGACAAGGGATCTCTCGATAAAGACACTTTATCACATTAGATCGTTTATTATCCTTTGCTGATTTTCTTTCAATATTTTTGTTGTTCAAACGACTTTGATTTAACGGTTGAAACCAAGAAATTCCACCTGAGAATCATATTTTTGCGTTTTTTGTTTGGTGTTTTCGTTATGCAAAATTAGAAGAGAAAAGTTTTTTTTTCAATTTATTTGTAGTTTTAAAGAATAAAAAAATTAGAAGAAACATTTAATTTTCAAGTATTGGTTTTGTACAGGATTTTGCTTGATTGCATGGAGGATTTCATCTTAAGTCAGGTCTTAGTGACTCAACGGTCTACGAGCTAGCTCGCCTTGTAACCAGAAGGTCCTGGGGTTCGAACTCCTCGTGGTGGGTGCGCGTACTGCTGAAGAGTCCCAAACTAGGCTGACGAAACAGCTGTCCAGTGCTCCAAGTGGTTCTGTAACTGATGCCAGCTCATGATGGAATCCTTCTTCCAATCAAACATCTAATTGATAGAAGGCATATAACACTGCTGACAGAGTAGTGTAGTGTAGTGACATTACAAAACAAAGTATGCGATCCAAACTGTATTTCTCTCAATCTCATGAGCCAAACTAGGTGTTATAACTCTGTTGCTAATTCGGATATAAATGAAATTTCTATAGTTGGGTTTGTAAGGATTAGTTATGTTTTACGGGTTGATCACGGATTGATATCAGTTAGAGAACCATTGAAAACCAGGGAGTACTGGACAGCTGCTGTTTCATCCTAGTTTGGGACTCTTCAGCAGTACGCACCCACCGGGATTCGAACCCGGGACCTTCCGGTTACAAGGCAAGCTCGTATACCATTCAGCCACTGGGACCCGATTCAATGGCTCGTGAATTCTAACTTCTACTAATTCGTGATTTAGCGCGACCCCCCCCCCCTTAATAAATCCATTGCTACTTTAAAACACAAAATAACTGAGCGAAGAATATCCTTTTCGATAATTCCCTCCTCTTATGGCTCTACCATTATATATATATATATACATGTTTATATACATAGAATATTCTAGAGTAGTAGTCAACAACAATACTGGTGTGTTTTTTAGATAGTATCGATTTGTAAAGATGCTTAAATTACAATAATAATAAAGATATGTTAGGACATAAAATATCAACTAAAATTAGGAAAATTCCACAACAAATTGAAGATCATTCAAACCTAGGTGGCCAAGGTAAGGACAATGTCTGAACTAGCTTCTTTTGGACGCATAAATTAGGATTCTTAATATGGATCCCAACAGCCAGTCTCAGCAATATTTAGTAATCGAACAAGATTAATGTTATAACCAGGCTTTCAGGGTCATTTACCGCGTACCACCAAATCTCAATTTCGCCTAAAGAGTTCGATTACTAAATATTGCTGAGGCCTTTGAGATCCACATTATGAAGCCTAATTTGTGTGTCCAAAAGAGGCTAGTTCAGACACTATCTTTACCTTGGCCGTTAAGGTTCGAATGATCCTCAATTTTTGTGGAATTTTCCTAATTTTAGTTGATATTGTATTTGCTACTATATTATTATTTTTCAAGTATTGGTTTTGTAGGGATTTTGTTTGATTGCATGGAGGATTTAATCATGAGCTGACATCAGTTAGAGAACCACTGGAAAACCTGGAGTACTGGACAGCTGTTTCGTCCTAGTTTGGGACTCTTTAGCAGTACGCCCCCACCGGGATTCGAACACAGGACCTTCTGGTTACAAGGCGAGCTCCGTAGACCATTGAGCCACTGGGACCCGATCCGATGGTCCTTGAATTCTAACTTCTGCCAATTCACGACATAGCGCGACCACTTCGCAATGTCTTCTTCGATGAGTTACTGCCTCATATTATTATTATTATTGTTATTATTATAATAATTTAAGCATCTTTAATGAACTGTGGTAATTCCATTGTGATCTTACTTTACGAATCGATATTATTTAAAAAACACACCAATAGTGATATTCACTATCATTCTAGAATATTCTATATTTATAAATACACATGTATATATATTTTTACAGCCAGAAGAGGAAATTATCTGTCGAAAAGGATATTCTTTGCTCAATTATTTTGTGTTTTATAGATGTCTGAATGAATATTTTCGCTACATTGGTACTTTATTATGTCTGCGCCTGTTGATTACTACTATAATCGGCCAAGTTAAACTTTAAGCACCATTAACTACCTACCAATCAGTGAATGATCTCGAATGGTCCAATAAGGTTCATGCACGTGAGTTCAAGGCTATACTGAGCTTGATTCATATCAAAGATCTGCTCTAACAAAGTTATGCTTGCAATTCGATGAGGATAAGGTTTTCCAGTATTTCCTGGGTTTCGAGTTGCTTAGGAAGGAGGGGATTTGTTCAGTATGAAGGTTCCATGAGTTTTAAAAAGCTTAAGCGCATGATGAAATCCTGTGACTAATCAAATCCCTACAAACTGACACTTGAAAAACTAACAAATTATCAGAGGAAGAAGCAGAAATGACAGGATTGCAGGTGGACATGGAGAAAAAAAAATTGAGGTGATTTAGAGAAGAAAACCATCTGTCGCATTCATCTTGGCGGTATTTTTTTCAACTACAGGCGCCACAACAGATGGAGATTTCGTCAAAAAGCCAGTGATTTCTTTGAAAACACAGTGTGAAAAAATCTACTACACTACACTTTCAGCTTCAGGGACACAATAAGGATCTCCAACACTAGTGTCAGTCAAATCAGTGCCTTCATTATGTGCGTCGGTGGCACAGTGGTTAGGACTCTCGCCGACTATGCACGCAGTTCTGGGTTCGATCGCCTGCCGACGCACACCCGATATCTCTGGTCGGCCTGCAAAATTTGGTCTACCGATATCACATGCCGAAAATTCCATATTTGTACCAAAAATACGGTGTGGCATCAGCTGTAGTCAAAAAAAAAGAAAATAAAAATGATATTTCACTGACTTAGGGGGCTAGGTCAGTGATACTACCTGGTGGCCGACAAAACCTAGGTGTAAGTGAGGAGTGGGGTTCAAATCCGTGACCTACTGGTTGGAATCCGAGCACCTAGACCAATTAGATATAAACTGTAACCATATCACTGGTAAGGAGTTACTCTGATGACCAGTGTCTATTGGTTTGTGAAACAAAAACGTGTACGAACACACTCAAATACTACTGTGTTAAGAGCTGTCTGATAGGCCAAATTGTAGACAACAATTTACGTCAATGTTCCCGTCCCGAATCGGGGTCATTGGAAAAAATAATAACAAGATTAACCCTGAGAAAATCACCAACCAATCACAATGGAGTTAAAGTGTGGGAATACGACTCACAGATACACGGTCTGACCTTTAGAAAAACGGCCACAAAGAGAACAGAATAACCTTGAGCAGGAAAAAACCAATCAGAAGACGCTGTTTCTCTGCTAATAACAACGAATAATAATGCACATTGAAATCTATAATATCTGTTGATTTTCCCAATAAACAATCTGTTTCCTGACCCTTCTCTTCTGTCGTTACAATAATACTTGTTTAACTGGACACTAGTAACTAGTGTGACGTTTCTAGTCCTTTCTTTGGTTCAGACTAAATTCTAGCATTCAGGTTTGCAATGTGGCCACCATTCTAGGTGGCTCCCCATCATGGTGCGCAGTGATTTGATGATATTAGATAGTTGGAGGCAGTCGGCCACAGCAAGCCTTCGACCTAGGTTTAGTGCTAGTTGGCACTCACCAGTCAGCAAGGTAGGCGTATCTGCAACCTTGGAGGAACTTATGTTCCTTGTAAGATTCGAACCCGCGTCACCCAGTGCTGCAGTTGAATTTCAGAAGGGACATTAGTTCCTTCAAGTTTGCAGATACGCCTGCCTTGCTGACTGGTGAGTGTCAATTAGCACGAAACCTAGGTTCAAGGCTTCCTGACGATTGCCTACAACTATCTAATACTTGTTTTGTATTCAGAAACCTTCATTGCCTGTAAAACTGCCTCATGGACTGTTGAAGTCAATTTGAATTTATTGTTATAATTGTTTAACAGAACCGCTAAAATATTGGAGCATCATCGTCTTTACCTTGCGTTTGAAACGTTTCATGATAACGCATTTCTCAGTGAAGTTTCGTCGGATATACAGTTGAACAGACCAGTTTTTTGTCTTCAGATCATTTAGTTCTGTAAATCAACACATCATTTATCTCTTAGTAGCACCGTTTTCACCTACAGGCGGAACGGATGAAGATATCAAAGGCAGGATTGGAAAGACAAGACAGCGCTTCATTATCACTCATGGGGGATACTGTTGCACTCAGAATAAGACACGAAATTCGGATTCATTTGATGAATTCCCTGAATACTGCTTTATTTACCTTTAAAAGTCAATCTGAACGAAGAATATTCTTTTCAATGCATCCTTCTCTTCAGGTTCTTACAATTATAAAATATATTTATTGCCGTTACAATAAAGGCCAGTTATGCGGCGGCGGCGGATACATTTTTAACGTAGAATAACAGATTAGTTATGGGGTGTCATAATAAATAGTCGTATTTGTGTGACAAACTTGCTAGGCTGAAATTATTATGTACTCGTCGCCAAATTATTGTTATGTACTGGTCGAGAATTTATTAGTCCTGGCACAAAAAAGACGGAAATCAGAAGACCACTAGGTTTGCGATGATACTTCTATTTTCCAAAACACAAGGAGAATCAGTGTGTCCCACAAGAGTGTGAGAGCAAAAATATATATGAATGTCCGAACAAGTGTGCGAACACAAGTGTGAGAGCGAATATTCAAAACGAACAAATCAATAGACAGTCTTAACATGATTGGCTAATTATAATGGAATATCGATCCATATATACATAGCAAAATATATCAGACTGTCAAACAAAACATACATTTTATATGAATACATGTCACCAAGATCAGATTGACAAACAAACACACATTATATGGATATATATATATATCAGAAATCGATTAGAAAATACAGTGAAACGGGAGACAATGGTGGTGATTAATCACAATAGATTTGTTGAGTGTGGGGTAGGAAAATGGACAAGTCAGTTCAAGGTTATAAAAGGTGTCAGGTGAGTGGCTAGCTAGTCTTTGTTAAACAGGAGATAGTAAGACTGCAATGAGAGGATCATAGTGAGATAACGAATGTGTGAAATGAGACAGGTGGAGGCATATAATGAGAAAAGAGATAATGTCACTAATAATAAGTCCGGATAGTATAAATGGAAAATTCGATAGTATTGAGAGAATGTTTGCATGAAGGGTATAAATTATGACGAATAATAATAATAATAGCTGTAATAATAAGCAAAGGAAAAAAGCCAATAGGGTTAAGGAGAAGGAGCACTCTTGGTGAGAAGAAAAATGATCAATCCAAGTTTGGCCACGGTAGGAACACCGTCTGGATGTGTTCATTTTGGATACAAAGTTCCAGCTTAGTTGATCTTATAACAACACTTTCGGCTATGTGTAGGAGACGTAAGCAAACTGTACGTGATAACGACTTCGGAATTCGGTATATAACCCTGAAAACTGTGTTGACGTCGATGATATGTCCAGTATCCCTCAAGTGTGACAGGATGGAACATTTTATGCACTTAATTTTCTCCTTGCTGAACCAAGCTGGTAAATGTTCTCGAACCCGTGGACGAACCTGCTTAATCGTGCGACCTATATAACTTGAACCACAGGAACAGTTGAAATGGTATATGCATGAAGAGCTAAGGTTAGGTAAGACATCTTTGAGTTGCTGGATGGACATTGGACGGCTGCTGAAGGATAGACACAGACGTGCAGAGTAGAAAGTTTTCTTCATCGCCCTGGTTAAACGTTGCGATAGAATCTCCACAGGAGTATCTCCCTTGAATTGGAAACATAAAAATAGAGGCTTTTTCTCCACCGTTGGCAGTTAATGTTTACAACTATTGTAACCTACTTTGGCTTTAATGAACTTCTCTGGATATTTGCTCTCGCTTAGAATATCTCGAATGACCTGGAGTTCTTTCTCTACGCAGTCTTCGGAACAAATAGACCTCGCTCTAAGTGCTAAGCACCTGATTACATTACGTTTGTATTTCATCAACACGAAGCTAAGGAAGTGTGTATACTGAGCTTTGGTCTCTAGCTTTCTAAATATGGTTCTTTTGACGGAACCCTCCTCTCTTCTCGTTAGTAGGACGTCGAGGAAGTGTAAAAAGTCGTTGTATTCTCCTTCGCAGGTGAAATGGACCACTGGATGGGCATTATTGAAGTTGTTCAAAATCAAATCACTATTTAACGCTTCATCATACACTACAAAAGTGTCATCCATGTAACGACAATACATTTCCATTTTTGGCTATTTCCGCTTTCAACGGACTATTTTCTAGTTTTGCTAGAAATATATTCGCGAAAATAGGCCCCAGTGGGGATTCTATAGCTACTCCATCAACCTGTCTGAATATTTCATTATTAAACAGGAACTGAACATTCGTTGTACATTTAACAAGTAGTTGTTTCAGATTACTGATAGGAATATCAGTGCACATTTTCTTTTCTATAATCTGTTCGCAGATATAATCGATGGTTTCCACTAGAGGCACATTAGTGAAACATCAAATGATGCCATATGTTTGCCAGTCGCGTCCATGTTTTTGATCTTATCAACAAATTGAAAGGTATCCTTGATGCTGTGCTTTACTAACTCGTCATGCAAGGGTTGAAGTAGCTGTACCAACCACTTTGCCGTCTCGTGATAGAGTGAAACAGACATTTCTAGTATGGGGCGTAGGGGCACTCCTGATGTATGCACTTTCGGTATACCATATATACGTGAGATGGTGCTCCCTGTGGGTTTTATGTTTTCGAAAGTTTTTGGTTTTGGTAATAAATACCCTTTGACACCCCATAACTACTAATCAGTTATTCTACGTTAAAAATGTGTCCACCGCACAACTGGCCATCATTGTAACGACAATAAATATTATAATTTATAATTGTAAGAACCTGAAGAGGAGAAATTATTGAACATTATTCACGGCATCCATAAACACCAGTTACCAATGGAGGTGAGGAGAAAAATAGACAGCGGAAACATCGAATACAGAAAAAAGAAAAAAAAACAAATAGTGATACCTGATGCAGCACATGCTTCAGCCACGAACAATTTCCGCATAGGAGTATATTTTGAGGATTGACGATAACCGCCATCATCATCATCATAAGACTTAGTGAATTTAATACCATCAGTAATGTAACCGGCAAGTATTGATCGACAGTTTTCACAGTGCATACATGGACAGGATGCTGTTGTTGATTGTGAAGGTGAATCAGACTGATTAGTCTTTAACTTCATTATCATTTCGCCTAATTGATGTTCTGCTCGTTTTTTGAGATCCGCGAACTGGGTGGTGGTGGTAGGTTTTCTGTCACATTGGAATTTTTGATGTATAACAGGTGAACTGCTTGACTTCGCTTGCCTATTGCCTTTTTAGAAATAATGTAGGAAGGAACAAACATAATATATTGATAAAGAATATGTGAAAATCATAATAACTAAGAAATTATAATGTCTGACACCACCTTACATAGTCTATCAAGCTTGATTACGGATTGATATCTCAGAGAATTATGGGGAACCAGAAAGTACTGGACAGTTATTTTAGTCTAGTCTGGGACTCTTTGCAGCAATACTTATCCACGACCTCATTAAGGACTGAATCCACAGCCTTCAGATTACAAGTTTACCTCGTAGAACATTCATCATCCACCGGGATCTGATTCAATAGCCAGTTCAATGAATTTCAACTTCTACCTACTCGTGACTCTAACTCAACTGGTGAGTATTTGTCCTCATTCCCGGGGCAGGTGGATCCCACTGGACACAACTTCTCATTCCAACTCCAGGCAACTTCATCCACTGGATTTAGACATTAAAATTTGTCGGCCATCCAGTTGGGTCCCAGTAAGTGAATGATCTACAAGAGAGTCCGCCTTGTAACCAAAAGGTCTTAGGTTCGAACTCCGGCGGGTGTTTACTGATGAAGAGTCCCGAAATAGGCTGACAAAACCAGCTATCCGGCAGTACTCTCTGCCTGTTGCTTTTCCAATGGTTCTCTAACCGATGTCAGCTCATTATGAAATCCTCTAACATCTCCACTTCGTTCTATTTTCTGCTGTCCTCTTCAGCTGCCTAGATCCACGATTGCCCATAATCTCCTATCTCCTCCTCTAATTCACACGATCTCCTACAAGTGACCCTCTCATTGACGACTGACTTGTTGCTTCCCACTGGGATTCTACTCGAGCAGTGGTCTGCACTGGGCACATATGTCCAATCCACCTCCATTTCCTCCTACATATTTGGTCGGTTTGTTGATAGAGCTTCCTGTCGTTGATTCTTTCTGGTCGGCTGGTCATTTGATCTTTATGATGGAGCAAGCAAAGTGGACGGCGGTTGATAAAAGTCTGTTACTCGTTGGAAATCCTTTTCCTGATACGCAGTAGAAGTTTTTGACCCATGCAGAAGAAATGACTGATTGATTTTACATTTGTGTTGAATAGAATCCGCCGAATCTTGTTCTGTATGCTGATTGAGAGCAGAAGACTTCTGAACTGGTTTCAGGTTGATCAAGGTGTATCTTGCTATTCCGATACTTATTTAGACATCTCCATCCGTTCCGCATGTAGCTTGCTAGTTTTCAAGTGGGTCCCGAGCTCGGATAGACAGGGAGAGTTGGATGCGGGGCTAGCAACTCTACACCACTAAATCTATCAAGCTAATACAGAAACTTCAACGCAAATAAAACACATTCAGGATACAAAAACTTCAAATAGCAATCTTATTCTTCGCTCGAATCAGAGAGGCGAAATGACACAAAGTGCTGGTGAAAGCCAGCCTTCGAGAAGCCAGTCAGCCAGTCAATGTGTCTTCTCTCAATGAAAGCAAGAATAAGAATGGGGACGTGGAATGTCCGTACAATGTATGAAGCCGGCTGACAAGGCTTCCCAGGTAGACGAAAAAGTGTTTAATGGTCAGTAAATTTACCTGAATTATCACCTTCTTGAGTACATGTCTTAAAACCTTCAGTTGAATCATTTTGACAACAACCATCTTGATTGAAACAGGATTTCTTCAAGGCGGATTTACTCTCTTTCCTTTGAACATTTTCTTCCTGTGTTGAATGTCGCTTATCAGGACAGCAAACGCATTTATCACTAGTTGATTTTCTTTCTGAACTTTTTATCATATTGTCTGAATGATTATTTTTGAAGGGATTGAATTCAGGAATGGTTGGATGAACACCAACACCAGATTTACTGAAATTACCGCCGTTATCATCAAATAAATCTGACAATACAGAAGCTGTATCGGTATCCCAATCTTCTGGTATAGAATTTGGTAATGACTGAAGCAGTGAAAGAGAAAAAAATAACAAACATAAAAAGGATGGTAAATCTTATGCATGAATTTTAATGTTACTGCGAGAATAATAACTCCGCTGGAATGCATTGTGTGTGTGTGTGTGTATCACACCGAACACACTCGTTCCCCCCGGTCAAATAATTTAGAATGAAGTTGGTCCGACTTTCTTGATGCTGGGTGTTTTTGTTTGTTTGTCTTACTGTCTCCATTTCTGAAGCTCGCTGACATTCAACCGGTTCTCTTTGTTTGCAATTCTGATGGTATATTATTATTTATTTATTGTTCCTTTGGGTTCCTGGTAGAACATAGGGCTCCAACTGCACGTCCCCACTTACCACTTCTGTCTTCTGCTGTGCTTTTCACCTCCATCCATGTTCACCATCCATACTGTTTCAACTCCTCTTCACACGATCCCCTCCAGGTCAACCTTGGACGTCCCACTCGCCTCTTCCCTTTCGGCCTGGTTCCACTCGACCAATGGCCTGACGCTCGCGCGATGTCACCCAGCCCCCTCCTCAGCTAGTGTCCAATCCATTTAAATCCACTTTCTCCGGAATATTTGTTGTTGGGCGATTGCTTCTTGTTTTGTTTGTTCCTTCCCATAGTTTCTTGTTGGTGATTCTTTCCGGCCCGGCCAGCCACCTGATTGATCTTCAGTATAGAGCCAGCGAAGACTGTTGTTGGTTGATAAAAGTCTGCAACAGGCTGTTGGAAATATTCATTGTGACCCGCCCGCCGGCCAAGTTTCTGATCCGTATAGAAGAACTGACTGACTTCACGTTGTTTGTATTGAAAATCCGACTGAATTTTGTTGTTAATGCTGGCTGATTGACGAAGATTTCCAGATTGGTTTCAGGTTGATGAATGTTTCTCGTTCGCCTTTCTCTCTCAATTTGACATCCTCGTCCGTTCCTCTTGTAGTTGAGACAATGCTCCCTAGATAAGTGTGTGGTGACAGCAGGCTGCTAGCCAATTGGTAGACATTAATTTACGTCAATGTCTAGGTCACTAGTATTGGCCGTGAGAAATATGAACAAGGCTGATTCAACAACCAATCACAGAAGACTTCACGTGGGCAAATAAGATTCGCAGATATATAGGTTAACTTTCCGAGAAACCAGAAACAGCTAATCAGAAGACTGTGTTTGTCTGCTTCAATAAGCTATAATAATGTACATGATATATATATATATATATATATATATATATATATATATATATATATATATATATATATATATAAATACGTGCTGATTTCCGTAATAAAACAATCTGTTTCCGGTCCTTGTCTTCTGTTGTTACAAGTGAATGAAATAAACTTTTGCGAATCCCCCTCCCATTGATGGTGATTGGATGTTGTTGTTGTTGGTTGGTTATTTGGTATACGCGTGACCTTATCTCGTGGTGACCATGTTTAGTCCCTCGCCTTTTCAAAGCAGTTTTTATGACTCTGGGCGTATTCACCGGTGTTTCGCCTCACACTATCACATGCTGCCTTCGTCCGACCTCTCAGAAGAGTTCCAAGTAAAAGCCTCTTTGCAGACGAACCTTGAACGCCATTCAACTCCACAACAGCCTCGAAGTCTCGCAAGAAGATTCATATGTCTCCTTCCTCAAAAACTGCAGGGCCTAGGCTTTTCATCTGTCGGTAGGCAACGACACCAAATATAACAACAGAAGGCAAGACACGAAGACCAAAGTATAATTTCAACTGATCAAACCAGGTATATATATAGGCTGTTTTCCGTTGGAACACACTGTCTGCATCACATCATCACAATACTACTCAGAGCTGCCTATACCTCAGTAGGTGGAGCAGAGCTCGAACACATGACCAGTTGATTGAAAGTCGAGAACCTACAAACCACTGATCAGCTACATCTCCACAAATTTACCTATTAATCGGGTTATTTATACATTAGTTTTCGACAGAATTGAGCACATTCTCATCCTAGCCATCTGTAAGACCATAAGTGGATGGAGTGGCGCAACCAGTGATGAGTCCTATTCGCCCCCCCCTCCAACCACCAGTGGATCCACAAATAAAATGATCTCATCAATCACAAACAAAAGTAAGCATACAAACAAAAATAACTTGTTTAGAAATGTCCTAAATGTATCTATGCACCATTGTAGACAAAAGTGTTGTCTTTGGCAAGAGGTTGCTCTGCACTTTATGGGTCATCACCTTGAAGAAGGAGTTCATTTAGATGTGATGCATTAAAACCAATTCAACATCGGTGGTGGTGGTAATACGTTCTCATTTCCTCAGTAACTAAGTCTTTTGAAATTACGTTTGATAGTCAGTACACATAAAGTTTAGGTGGAGTGCTGAAATATTGGGTACGTTGGTAAATTACGTTAGGTAAGGACTGGCAAAGTGTGGTTTATCAACGGTACTACTAGTATCTTACAGACTTATTATCACACCAACCTTATCGTTCAAGAATTATCCCCATCCAAACATTAATGAAAACAAACAAAACACGTAGTTCAGTGAAGAGTCTCTCTTCGACGGCGAATTCATTCACACTTAGCTGTACAATCGCAGTTATATATATACTTATTTTAGTATTAATGTATGTGTATACAATAGGTTTGTACGATAAGAGTAAAAATAAATTAGGGTTATTGTTACCAAGACATTCCAGAAATGTGATGAGTAATCAAACTGTGTAGCTACGGGAGGGGTGAGTGGAGATTGGCAAATAGGGTAGTGGTGATTTGTTGTCAAAATTCTTACTTATCTTTTAACACATAAAAGAAGTTGATTAAGCGTAGTACAGTTACATAATAATAAGATAAATAATTCAATGAGTGAGTTGTGATTAGGATGCACATAGAAACAAAGGAAAATATGGAATTGTGCAAGAGTTCTTAAAATTACAAATGTTATCACGAAATAGAAAAAAACAACAAGCACATAAGCATCAAGTCAGCAGAAGTCGACACGGTTGTGTTACCAAGATATTAGAAGTGGGTGGTGGGACGATTTTCTTTTATATACATAATTCTGGTTTCTCCAACTGAATGTCTAAGGCTTCAGTAATACAAAAGGAGACGAAAGCGCAATCAATGTCTTTGGTAGCTGCTCTTCATTTTGTAGATTACTTTGAAGGAGGTGTGTTGTTGAGATGGAATGACCAGTGTTTTAACAAGATGTTCGATTATCGCCCTGCTTACACAGCCCCTATTACCTTTTTGTAGTCATGAGGGATTGTGTGTTATTGAACCCTTTGACAAAATACGCATGAAAACAACCAATGTACCTGGCCTGCTCCACGGCAACAGGTGAACTGATATATGTCCATAGAACTGTTCAGATGTGAGATAATTTCCTAAGGTCTTCTGCAGGCCAATGGACGACTGACCGGAGAAAACTACCCTTAGGGTTGCTGCGAAGTAAGTTCTTTTCAAAGATACTGAAATTCTTCTCTTAAAGAATATCATAAGCTAAGTCTCCCTTGAAATTCAGATCCATGTATCAAGTATCTTTTTTAAAACAAGTGATGTTTCGTTCCTCTGGATCTCTGGTGTGATATTCTTGTTGATAAATCTTGGAGGGTATCAGAAAAACCTAATGTATACACACACATATATAAAAAATAAATATGTACAATTACGATTGTACAGCTAAGTAAATGAATTCGCTACCGAAAAGAGACTGACTCTTCGCTGAACTACGTGTTTTATTTTCATTAATGATGCAGATTGGCAGATTCCAGACGAGACTTTTGTATGCAGGCTAAAAAACGATGTTGTATGTAAGTTGGTGGGTGGTGAATTGTAGTGGAATCCACGATAACGTACATTTGGTCCTATTTAGGACTCGTCAGGTGGATGGATGTACCTGTGTTCCCAGTGACTAAGTGAGCGATGGTGTTCCCACCGAGGTTTGAACCCAGTGCCTATAGTTTCATCAAACGCCAAAGCTTTGTCCAATAGACCACTTGGGCCACGACAGCCGCCTCTTGTATAACGGGTCATATTAATTATTTAATTCAATCTAAGATTTGCCCATCGATTGACTGAATCCAAGTGCTGGGCATCAAGTTGACACGTCAGCCCAAGTGCTCTAGTGGATAAGGTTTTGATGTTTGAAACTATGGGCACTGGGTTCAAGCCTCAGTCGGAACACCATCACTCACTCACTCACTCGCTCACTCAGGTACATCGTTCCAGTTGAAGAGTCCCAAATATGACGAAATGCGGACCATCATAGATTCCATTGCTAGTCACCATCCACAAGTTAACTTCTGGTTACATGCGCAGACATCGTCGAAGTATCTGCACAATGAACAGACATGATATCTTGAAACCGAGCACTTCGGTTCGATCAATCGACGGGAAAATCTAAAAATGAATTAGATGCTGTGTACGTAGTTATTGTATCAACCTTATGTGTTATTAGTCATATTTTATAAAACTATAATAAAATTAATCAGGTCAAGGATGAAAAAAAGATAAGTTTACGAATAAATAATAAACTCATCAATAATTAGATACTTACAATACATGAATCAGATGTAATTGCTTGATCTAAGAATTTTTCAAGATGACTAACTATACGTCTGCGTAAATAATAAGCATCTCGAGCACGTAATAACTTAAGCTTTTGTTTCAACAGTGAATATCTCAATTGAGCGACAAGTGTTGATCGTGGAGTAGTAGTAGGATGAGGATGAGGAGGAGGAGAAGGAGTATATTCTGAAGGTAGAACTCCTGCATTTGTAGACTTCTCTGGAATACCTGTATCTGCTACTTCATTAGCATACTCCTTCATCCCAAGACATTCATTCAACTTAGCACGTGAATTACTTTCTTGTTTCAAATGTTCAAAGCTTTCTGATTCCAGTCTGTAGGTTGCAGGACATGTGCCAATACTACCACCACCAACATCACCAGTTTCAACAGACAAATCTCCAGTTTGAACTGCAAAACAAATGTAAACAGTATACATGTATAATTAACCAAAATATGTAAAACAAAACAAAAATGAATGTATTATGCGTGTTTTACTTCATGAAACCTTGTTATTGTTATTATTATTGTTCCTTTGTGTTCCTAGTGGAACATAGGGCTTCAACTGCACGTCTCCACTTACCACTTCTGTCTTCTGATGTGCTTTTCACCTGTATCCATGTTAGTTCATGGATTTCCTCCATGTCACCCTTGCACTGACGTCCTCCTCTCCGCTTCCCTTTCGGTCTGGTTCCACTCGACCAATGGCCTGACGCTCGCGCGATGTCACCCAGCCGCCTCCTCAGTTAGTGTCCAATCCATCTAAATCCACTTTCTCCCGCATATTTGTTGTTGTTGGGCGATTGGTTCTTGTTTTGTTTGTTCCTTCCCATAGTTTCTTGTTGGTGATTCTTTCCGGCCCGGCCCGGCCCAGCCACCTGATTCATCTTCAGTATAGAGCCAGCGAAGACAGTTGTTGGTTGATAAAAGTCTGCAACAGGCTGTTGGAAATATTCTTTGTGACCCATCCGTCAAGTTTCTGATCCGTATAGAAGAACTGACTGACTTGATGTTGTTTGTATTGAAAATCCGACCGAATTTTGTTATTGATGCTGAGTTGAGTGACGAAGATTTCCAGATTGGTTTCAGGTTGATGAATGTGTTTCTCGTTCGCCTTTCTCTCTCAATTTGACATCCTCGTCCGTTCCTCTTGTAGTTGAGACAATGCTCCCTAGATAAGTGTGTGGTGAGAGCAGGCCGCTAGCCAATTGGTAGACATTAATTTACGTCAATGTCTAGGTCACTAGTATTGGCCGTGAGAAAATATGAACAAGGCTGATTCAACAACCAATCACAGAAGACTTAACGTGGGCAAATAAGATTCACAGAGAGAGAGAGAGAGTTGATTAATTACTTTCCTTGGTTGATGGAGGATTTCATCATGAGCTGACATCACTTAGAGAAGCATTGGAAAACCACCTAGGAGTACTGCCAGACAGCTGTTTCATTAACCTAGTTTGGGACTCTTCAGCAGTACGCACCCACATCACAAAGGGTTCGAACTCAGGACCTTCCGGTTACAAGGCTAGTGAGCTCGTAGACCATTGGATCGGGTACCAGTCGCTTAGTGGTCTATGAGCTTGTTAGCTTGTAACCGGAATGTCCTGGGTTCGAACTCCCTGTTATGGATGCGTAATGCTGAAGAGTCCCAAACAAGGCTAACGATACACCTGCCCGGTACTCCCAGGTTTTGCAGTGGTTCTCCAACCGATGTCAGCACGTGATGAAATGCTCCAGCCAGTCAAACAAAATCCCTACAAAACCAATATTTGAAAATTACATTCCTAACCGAAGAGAGACTTTACGGAATCAGTGTAGAGTGGACTAATGTATAACCAATGTCAGCCCCTGGGATGGAACCCAAATAAGAACATGGGAAAAATTATTTAAAGAGGAAGTGAAAGCTTATGAGCAGCTCTCGTGTAATGACAGAAGACAAGGACCGGAAACAGATCGTTTGTTCAGAAAATCAAGAGATATTTATAGATTTTCATGTACATCATTATTTGAGTTATTGGTAGCAGAGAAGCAACGTCTTCTGATTAGTTGTTTTCTTTCTCAAGGTTACTCTGCCATCTCTTTGTGGCCGTTTCTTAGAAAGTTAAGCCATATATTGCGAATCGTATCTGCACACGCTAAGTCTGCTGTGATTGATTGTTGAGTTCTTCAAGGTTAGGCTTTGTTCTTGTTCCTTCTCATGACTCCGACTCGAGACGTAAACATTGACGTAAATAAGTGTCTACAATTTTAGCTAGCAAACAGCTCTCATCACACCAGGATTACCTCTATAAGTTTTGTTTTCCTCCTCACATGACATCTTTCATGTCACTCTCGGATAAACGTTCAATTCACCGTTTCTCATTTACCTTCTACTCGTAGACCTGGAGTCGTCATATCACTCAACAGCATCCTAAGTTTATGTGCAATCCACTCCATCCCCTGTACATATTTTCTGGACAATAGGTCCATGGTTGGTTCATCGCCAGAGTTTCTTATTGCTTACACGTTTTGACTGGCCATCCGATTTTCAATACTGAGCAAAGTGAACAGGTTTTGATGAAAGTCGCCAGTAGTGCCAGTTCGAAAGGCTTTTTGTGTTGCGCACCAACTATCGCTGAAAATATCCCTTAACTGCAAAAACTCAAAAGTTCCAACCATTAAATATCACTAACTGACAAATGGATATACAACTTTCCAGAAAACATTGCATTCTACACTTTGGAATGACACACAACAACATTAAGTTGATCAAATATATGTCTGAAATTGGTGAAGCCATTCAAAGTTTCACCGAAATATATTGTATGAACGGATCGGCATTATAGTCACCGACTTCAGGTTGTCCAATCAACCCTAAAGAAGCAAAATACACGTCTATACTTATCTCACCCTCGACTAGTTAACTAGCTTGCTAGTTTCCTAGCCAGTCCCAAGACCAGGTAAAAAGGGAGAGTTGGGTGTGGAGCTAACAACTCTACACCACTAAATCTATCAGACTGTTAGAGAAACTTCAATGAACAAAAAATATATATTAAAAATACAAAACCTTCATATAGCAATCTTATTCTTAGCTCGAATCAGAGAGGCGAAATGACTTAGAGGGTTGGTGAAGCCATCCTTCGGGAAGCCAGTCAGCCAGTCGATATGTCAACTCTCGATAAAAGCAAGAATAAGAATGGAGACATGGAATGTCCGCACAATGTAAGAGACTGGCTTAAAAGGCTACCCAGGCAGCCAAAGAAATGAGGAGAAATGGTATAGAAGTGCTGGGAATCTGCGAGAGTAGATGGAATAGATTTGGACTGTCAAAATTGTCAACTGATGAGCCAGTAATCTACTCCAGTCACCCGAACGACAACTATGGGCTTACTGAAGCAGTGAGTGGCTATCATGAAGTCAACAACAACAAAAACCAGCACCAATCACCATCAACGCCAGAGATTTGACAGAAGTCACTTCTTTCAATTATCTAGGAAGCACGGATTCAACCATAGGCAGTCGGAACGGATGAAAATGTTAAAGCCAGCTAGCCAGTCAGAATCGGAAGAGCCAGATACACCTTCATCAACCTGAAACCAGTTTAGAAATCTTCTGCTGTCACTCAGGCAGCGTAAAGAATACGATTCGGATTTTCAACACATATGTGAAGTCCATCAGTTCTTCTGCATGGGTCAGAAACTATGCGTGTCACAAAAAGCATTTCCAACAGACCCTGTCTGTTTGTCTGTCTGTTTTCGACATAGAACTTTGCACGGATGTACAGCATTTCAGATCGCCACACTCTCTCCTTATACCATACAAAGTAAGAGAAGAAAGTAGAAGAAATGCATAAGAGAGACAGTAAATAGAGGTGTGAGACAAAGGAGGGTAATAACGAGGAAAAAAACATTTTCATTGGAAATCATAAGTCACAAGGAGTGGATGCATCTGCACCAGCCATTGACAACGATTTTGAGCCATGTCACCAACTGTTTCCAACCATAGATTTCTACCGTCCCGAGGACCCCAGCCTGGAAATCTACACCTTCCTACGTGGCTGAGACTAACTGTTGTGGATTTCATTGACTGGTGCCAAGTTTTTGTTTGACCGCCGCTAGCTTTTTTCTAGCCTGACCCTACATCCGCTAACATTGCTCGTCGGGGAAGGCGATGACCAGGCATACGTAACACATGTCCTAACCATCTCAGTCTTTGCACCTTCATGACTTCGTCGATTGATTTCCCCTGTTTACCTAGAACTCGACCGAAGCCTTACCTCAATATTGCTTACCTTATCATGCCACATCACACGGGAAATAGAGCGCAGACACCTATGATCAAAGACAGCTAGTCTTTTCATGTCTTCCACTCTCAGTGGTCAGGTCTCACAGCCATAAAGGAGGAAGGAGTGGACTGATGAGCAGTACACCCGCCCTTTGGTCGATAATCGAATATCTCGTCTACGCCAGAGACGGCGTAACCTGGCATATGCGAAACGAGCCCCCTGTATTCGTGCTGAGATTTCGTCAGAGATCAACCCGTTGGGGCTGATGCAGCTTCCCAAATAAATGAAGCGGTCAACGTGCTCTACCACTTCACTTCCTATTTCTAATCTAGGAGTCAGAGTAGTCCAATCCTGTAACATCATCTTACATTTGATATCAGGAGCGAATAGCATGCCAAACATTCGTAGATTGCAGCTCAAGATGTTCAGAAGACTCTGCTTCATTTCGTCAGCGTCTTCGCCTAGAAGGACTATATCGTCTGCATATTCTAAGTCAATGAGATTATTCCCCGGTAGCAAGTCAATCCCTGAGTCGCTGAAGTCACTTGAGGTTAAGTCCATTAGTACATCTACGATGAAGTTGAATAGAAAAGGGGATAATGGGCATCCTTGACGAACACCACTAGTCGTCACCAGTTCAGATGACAACTCGCCGTTAGCCCTCACCTGGCTGTATGAGTACGAGTAGAGTGGCTTAATCAGTGCAATGTATTTTCTTGTCATTCCCTTTACAACCAAGCATTTCCAAAAGACCCTAGAGTTGAAAAAGCCGCCTCAGGCGTCTCAGGGTGACATGGGGAGATTATGCGAGGAGATAAGAGCTTATGAGCAATCGTGGAGCCACCCAAGAAGGATGGCGGGGAATATGATGAGTCGTAGATGTACTTTTGAAGCCCTATGTTCACTCAGAACCCACGACAGTAGTAATAAGTAAACTAAACTGCATCAAAATTTCAATACGGAACTTACCCATTTTCGTATTTGATTTCTTCCTGTATTAGAAAATTCATTATTAAGTGTGAAAGTAGAATAAGACTGAGTTTTACTAACATGTAAATTGCTTCAACTGTTTGTCTTTCAGGTAATGGAGGTCGTTCACCCGATACTGCACTTGTCAGGATTGAACTAAATCCATCAACATGATTTCGACAGGAATAAGCTTCATGACTGGTTAAATGATTATTGTCTAGTTGGCTATTACGATCATTATCATTATTATCATCTTGACTTTTTTCACTACTAATTGATGAAGGCGGTAAAGAATTCATTGTTTGATTCAAAGAATGTGTAACTATCGGCTGGACATAATGATGACGATGTTGACGACGATGATGGTTTACTACAATGCTTGACTGATGACTTCTTTCATCTGAATTCAAGCAAAATGGATCTGTAACAGATTTCTGAAGGAGAAGAAGACAAGACAAAAATTAGTTATTTTACAAAGGTTGTCTTGCAGAGATCTGATTAATTTCAACAAGACTGGACAGATAAATTGACAAAGTTAGACTTGATGGGGTGTCATTGGATTCCGGTTTCGGTGACCGAACAGCTTACAAGCTCAATTCGTAACCTGAAGATCCTGGATTCGATCCCTAGTGGTTAGGTGGACATGAGTGAGTATTGCTGAAGAGTCTCAAACTAAGACAAAGCAGTTACTTAGTATTCCCTGATTTTCGGTGTTTCTCTGGTCGTGGTCAACTCGTCATCAATCTTGAAAAACTTACACAGGAATTACCCATAACAAAAGATCTTGTAACATTGCATTTAAGACAGTTAGTGCCTTTTATAAATTTGGATAGTGTTATTATAAGACGGAGATTGTTTGGAAAATGTAATGGATTTGAGCAACACATTTAAAACAATCTGATCCGGGACCTTCTACGAGCTCGCTTTGTAACCAGAAGGTCCTGGGTTCGAACACCGGTGGGTGCGTATTGCTGAAGAGTCCCTAACTAGAACGGAACACCAGTCCAGTACTCCCAGGTGGTTTTCCAGTGGTTCTCTAACTGATGTCAGCCCTTAATGAAATCCTCCATGCAGCCAAACAAAATCTATACAAAACCAATACTTGAAAATATTGAGAAAGACGTCAATGAAAGCAAAAAAGAAAGAATAACTTATTAAGAAGCTTACTTGATACAATAATAACTGAAAACCACTTGGACATTACAATATTCGGAAATTTCACCAACATTCCAAAGACACAACGAATCAATACTAATATCTTATTACTTTATTTTTATTTTGCAAATCCGTAACATCAGCATGAGAATTGACTCTAATCCAGACTTGACACATCAAGACGGATGCAACCGATCTGGACTTCACACTATGCAGATAAGATATCCAAGACAGCAGGTGAAATAGTCCACTTTTGTCTATTACGACTACTACTGATCTGTTAATTTCAACACAAGGTCAACATTTGTCAACTTACGACCAATCACAGGCTTGTATATAAAGGAAGCTTGAATTACTCATCATCTATCAATCTAATCTAGTAATTACAGGCATGTGATTGGTCATAAAATTGTGAGCCACAAGGTCATACGCCTACGCGAATCGGCAATCTTAACATTTGACAGATTACAAATACAAGAAGGAAAACACTCACTGGAATAATGCAGTAGTGCAGTGCAGGGCTTACTTCACGTGATTTGTCATAGGCTCTTAAATAAACTAAGAGACAAAAGTGTTATTTAAAACATAGGATTCCCTTTATGAATTTAGATAAAGCAATAAGATCACGTAATTTGTGTGAATGGTGTAAAATTTCAAAGAGGAAGATAATTGATTATCTTTCCTATACATATTGCTTAGTCGACGGCTTGATGGGTCAATAAAAAGATCTATTTATAGAAAACCTACCTGGACAGAACAGTATCTTAATTACCACAGTTTCTGCGCTGTTCTGTACAAAACAGCCTTAGTCAGTTAGGTGCCTCTTCACAGTAGAATCCAGCAAATATGGACTAAAGACACACTTGATAAAGAAGAAAGAAAGTTGACACAAACGCTGGTTGATAACAATTATCCAGACAAGTTCATCAGGAGATATAAAGTAGTCAGAACACCAAGACCTGCTCCCCAACTCGCTCCTAAGAAAGACGTCTACATCGAGCTACTCTATATGGGGCATCATAGCAGCTTGATAACTAGACAAAGATTGAAGGCTGCTGTTAAAAAGACTTTTTATGCAGCTAATAGGATAATAATTGAGAATGTGAAGCCAAATATATCTATCTAAGCCCTTCGAACATGCAAAAAACCATGTCACATCCCACTGTATTTACCTATTTGGATGTACATGTGGACACACACATACACAGGAAGGAGGATTCATCGATCTCTGCAAGTAAGGGCTGGCTTCAGAGCATATTCCTAAATGGCTCCAGAAACAAATAGAATCTTCAGAACCATTAATGGTGAGAACAGGAGACCTAGTTCATTGTTATTTTGACCTTCAATATGTCCTTTCAACTTGACCTAAGTCTATTTTTTTACCTCTTAACTCTATTCATTTCATATAGATTCATTCCAAGACAAGTCCGTGTGTGGTGAGATTGTTCGAAATGTGTTGTGCGCGCAAATACATACATAACACGCTACAGACAAATTATGTCTTCTTACTCCTTTATTTAAATATTAATATAATATTTCATGTTTAATTGGTGGATGGATGGTGACTAGCAGTGGAATCCAGGATGGGCATTTCGTCCCATTCGGGAATATCATCACTCACTGGGTAATGTAGGTACATCCAGATGACGAGTACCAAATAAGACGAAACGCACGTTCTTCTGGATTCCACTGCTAGTAACCATCCACCATTGAACTACTAATTATGTGTCCAGACATCCTCGAAGTATCTGCACAAGAAGCCGACATGTCAACACCTGAGACCAAGGACTTCGGTCCAATCAATCGACAGGAAAATCTAAAATTCAACTGAAAATATTTCATGCTTTGACTACAGACTGATGTCAGTTAGAAAACCAATAAAAAACTAAGGGCTATTGAACAGCTGTTTCAACCTTAGTTTTGGATTCTCCCACAGTATGCATTCACTGAGGTTCGAACCCCCCCCCAGGACTTTCCGGTTAGATATGGGGTAAGTTCGTGTACACCAATTCAGCTGCTGATATCTTATCCAGTGAGGGTGGCCCATGGGATTCTAACTTCTCCCTAGTTGTAAAATGGTTCTTCAACTGACATCAATCTATGCTCAACCCCACTGGAAAC
The DNA here is from genome assembly GCA_944472135.2 of Trichobilharzia regenti. NCBI lineage: Eukaryota > Metazoa > Platyhelminthes > Trematoda > Strigeidida > Schistosomatidae > Trichobilharzia > Trichobilharzia regenti. Next base: position 102,763,982 of record OX235263.1, on the reverse strand, counting down.
AAATCAAGCCCCTACAAACACTATTAACTCTTGTCAACTGTTGTGCTTTTCAAAATATTGCTTATTTAGAAAATGATATAAGAATAAAACTTGTGCACTATGGTAGAGTGTAATTCCATCACGGGTAAATTTTGTTTTGATAAAGTCTCACAGTGTTATACAGTAATGTCTACTGATGACCACGTTTCAAGCACAATTATTTTGACCTTCAATATATCCTTTTAACTTGACCTAAGCAGTCTATTTTCTCACTTCTTCACTCTTTATTAATACATATTGATACATATATCTATGCTTTAATTCCTAGAGGAACATAGGGCTTCAGCCGCCAAAGTCTCCATTCCCTTGCGGTTCTCTGCTAGAGTTTTCACCTGGCTCCAAGTCTGCCCACGTGCCTTCTTTTCCTCTTCACATGACCTCCACCAATTCACCCTTGGACGACCAACTCGCCGCTTCCCTTTCGGGTTCCACTCGAGCGATGGCTTGTCTAGTGATGTCACTTGATGGTTTCCTCAGAGTATTGCCGCCAATTCACCTTCATTTCTTCCTACATATTTGTTTCACAATCGGTTCCTGCCGAGTTGGTTCGCTCCCAGAAATCCCTCCCTGTTGCTGATCTTTTTTGGCCGGCCATCTGATCTTGAGTAGTATTGAGCGAAGACAGCTAGCTGTTAATGCAGGTCTGTAGTTTGTTTGAGATGCTCTTTATGACGCGCTGGCCAAGTCTCTGATTCGTATAGTAGCACTGACTTCACATTGGAGTTGAAAATCCGGATCTTTGTTTTCATGCTGTGTAGTGCTGTTGATTTCCACACAGACTTCAGAGAAATGAAAACTTGACTTACTTTCCGGTTTCTTGCTTTGATATTATCAGTTCTGTCCGCCTGACATTCCTCCCATTTATGCTGATTGTTGTCTGTTGTTGTTGGTGTTGGCCAGGAATCTTCATCGCTTCTGTTTTCTCTATGTTCATCTGAAGTCCTATCTTCTCTGGATGCTACTTTTATCCCCAACTTGTTGCTTTTCACTTGCATATCTTCCAGTTTGTGGGAAATCAGACATATATCATCGGCGAAGTCCATATATATATATATATATATATATATATATATATATATATATATATATATATATATATATATATATATATATATATGACGAGTCCGTGGAGTGTGATCAGATTGTTCGATTTGTGTTGTGCGCGTAAATACATACATAACACGCTACAGACAAATTACGTCTTCTTATGGCTTTATCTAAGAGTATTATGACTTAGCCAATAATGTACAACGTGAATACATACTAGGCTGTTGATATACACGAAGTGCTAAGTTTGAAAATGGTCAATTGAAACAAGTAATATAGATAAAACTGATTCTTATTTTCGTTATATTGACGATACATTTTATTATTCTTGATGTGAAAGCCGACAAGAATGAAATGTTAGTGAGATTCAATGATGCACATCCATCGCTTATTTTCACTTGTGAAGAAGAACATGATGGTAGACTACATTTCCTTGACGTCCAATTGAGCAGAAGAGAGGATGGTTCACTCAAGAGAGATGTCTATAGAAAACCTACATGTGTAGAACAATATACACATTTACACAGTTTTATACCAATCCGATACAAAGTCAATTTGGTCAGATGCCTCACGAATAGAGCAAGAGATTTCTGTACAGATGACTCCCTCTACAAAGTGAGTTAGGATACATTCAAAATACGCTGGTCCAAATGGGTTATCCTAGTAGATTTGTAAGGAGACAGATGAACGCACCAGGTACAAAAAAGAGAAACTAACAACAGTTAAAAAGAAACAACTGTTCATGAAATTGCAATTTAATGGTGACGTGGCTAGTGAAGTTTTACATCTGAGATTATCGAGAGGGATAAAACGGACTTATACTACCGCCACCCTTTGTTCGTCATTTTCCAGATGCCAACCAATTATGATTGCTCAAGTGAAAGACAAGCTACCTTGCTAGCTGTGCCACTTCTATGTGTATCTATAAATTTAGTTGCTCCTGTGGAGAAAGCTGGCTATATAGGGCGAACAACTAGACAGCTTAACAAACACATTAATGAGCATCTTCCTTCATGGTTTGGAAAAGGCTAAACAAAATCTACAAGTTCTATTTTGACACATTTGATTGATAGCAGTCACCAAGTGGACACAAATACCGCCGCCTTAAATGTTATCTATCGCATTCCATCGAGCCTTTCGAACGGAATTCGAACCCGTCTTTTACACATAGCCGAAGCTATGGGAATTAATTCGAGAGGACAATCCTAGTCTTTGCATACAACAAAGGAAGTTTGTTCTACCTTTGTCTCTCTCTTGGCCTAAGTGAACTCTATTCAAAACCCTCCCACCCTTTCTTGTTTTCCATCTCCTTCGTACTTTTATGATATTTATTTGAACTCTGATTGTCTGTCCAATTCACATTTACCACACTATTATTGGTCTTAATATTATTATTATTTGGTCCACAAAATCACCGTCATTGGTTAAAATTTTTATACATAAATCTATGTAAATTAGATTAAAGCCTAAAGAAGATCTATTGAATTGAATTTTTGATTTTCCCGTCGATTGATTGGACCGAAGTGCTCGGTCTCAGGTTGACATGTCAGCTTCTTGTGCAGATGCTTCGACGATGTCTGGGTATTTAATTAGTATACAATTGGTGGATGGTGGCTAGCAGTGGAATCCAGGGTGCGCATTTCGTCCTATTTGGGACTCGTCAGCTGGATGTGACCCGTTGCACAAGAGGTGGCTCTGGTGACCCAAGTGGTCTAGTGGATAACTCTTTGGCATTTGAAACTATGGGCACTGGGCTCGAGCCTCGGTGGGAACATCACCACTCACTGAGAAATGCAGGTACATCCAGCTGACGAGTCCCAAATAGGACGAAATGCGCATCCTGGATTCCACTGCTAGCCACCATCAACCAATTGTATACTAAAGAAGATCTAATTGAAAACAACTATATTGTTCGCTTATATGTCTTGTTCTAATATTAAAAATGGGAATATTTAAAGATTTGAAAATAATTCTATCCAAATACTGGTCTGCTCATAATCCCATGTCTTTTGAATGACTTAGCAACAAGCCGTTTATAGTCAATCTTTTCCTTATGATATCAGTAGTCATTGATCCTAGTACAGATGGATATTTTATGATAAACGATAACAGTCGAAAAGAAATTATGGACAAAGTTCAACAATAGCGACCTGATGGATGAGAACGCACGGGTGACCTTGAGCTGACTAATCATAAAATGAGGAATTTTTCCACCAAAAAAATGATGTGTATTTACAAGAAAATGCATGAGAACACATCAAACAGCATATCGTTCTCTGACATGACTTAAAAAAAATACGTCCCAGTTATAATGAGGAGTATCAGTTGCTAAGTTAGACTGGCTTCTGAACATGTATTTCCCGACGTGACTGAAGATGAGATATTTTTGGGAATCTTTCATCTCTCTTATCCCGTTGCTCAGTTTCACCCCCTCCCCACTCCCAAAAGCCTTCGGTTGAATTACGATGGTTTCCAGTAAGAGGATCGACGACCACTTACCAGGAAAATGTGGATAATAGAACAAATGAAAATAAATAACATCAACTCTAAATCTATTCCTAATCGTAACCCTAAACTTAATGCTGATCCTAACACTAACCCTAACTTTAATCCTAACCCTAATTATAACCCTTATCTAAACCATAATTCTAACTCAAATGCTAATTCTAACCCTTATCCTAACCCTAAAGAGTTATCAACCCATTGTCGAAACACTACTTAAAAACGTGATCTGTGTGAAATTTGCTGCTTAGCTGTGGTGAATAGCATTGATATTTTAGCTATGATAATGACAGGTGCCATTAGCCAACGACTAGCATGCGTTCCAAGTCGTTGGAGCGTTCGCACTCCTCCTGGGACGACGGTATTGTTGGACTTTGCCCAAATTTGAAGGTATCGGTGCGTGTTTTGTTTGAGAAATTTACAGAATTGAATATAAATGTGCTTCATTAAAGCTTTTTAAAGGGATAAGAGATTTAGGGCAAAAGTAAAAAAAATAGATACCACAGTCAAATGACCTTGAACTAACCAACCCTAACTGTTCAACATTACAAATTAATGTTTTTGATATTCTTCGTTGCAAGTTTCACCCTGATTCAGGATTAGGGTTTTGGGGAGGGTTATGGTTAGGGTGAAACTTCCAACGAAGTTTAAGGAGAGGGTCCATTTGAAACGTTAAGCTATGTGACCATCATCATTACTGGGGCATAGTCATCATAAACTCTGTCATTGATTACAATTAGTGGATCTATAAGCGGAACTCATTCTGTGGTGAGAGCTATCTGCTAGCCGAAATCGGTAGACAGAAATTTACGTCATTTTTACGTCCCAAATCAGCGTCATGAGAAAAATCAAGAACAAACAACAACCTTGAGGAAATCAACAACCAATCATGGTAGACTTTGAGTGGGTTGATACGATTTGCAGATATCTGGTCTGACCTTCAAGGAAACGGCCACAAAGAGATGACAGAATAACCTTCAGCGAGAAAACAACCAGTCAGAAGACGCTGTTTCTCTGCTGACAATAACGCAAATAATAATCTATATAAAAATCTGTAAATATCTGTTGATTTTCTCAATAAACAATTTGTTAACTGGCCCTTGTCTTTTGTGGTTACACCATAACCATTTCTCTTGTCTTCTTCCGTTACAATAATAATAATCTTAGTAGAAGTATTGGTGATTTATTCGGATTGGTTATCTATATTCTAAGTGTAAATTCGACTTTAAAACTTACCTTAGTTACACTTCCAATTGTATTTGCTGATACACTACTCAATTGATTTTGTTTCAAGAAATCATTTGTATTCTTTTGTTCGTTAGTATTGAATGAAAGTTGATTAGTGTCTGGTCGTATTGTTATTGTCTCTGTAGAATTAACTAGTCCATGGGAATTTGGTATACTTTCTGAAAAGGAAAGACAGGAAGAGAAATAAAATAAAAATGATTCATTACTATGATGAGTGAAGTAAATACACAATTTCGTGATGTGTGTGTGTGCGCGCGCCTCATCGCGCAGTGGCTTTATGCGTGTGTGTGTGTGTGTGTGTGTGTAGTTCAGTGATAGAATGCTCGTCAATCACCAACGCACTCCAAGGTCGATTCTAAGACTCACCCAGCTGGCAGTAAACCCAGAAGAGAGGGAAAGTTAAAATTGAGACTGACAGACTGACTGGCTGGTTTTAACATAGAACTTTGCACAAATGTACAGCAGTTCAAATCGCCACACTCTCTCCTTGTACCACACAAAGCAAGGGAAGAAAGTAGAAGAAATGCATAAGAGAGACAGTAAGTTGGGGTGTGAGACAAAGGAATAGTAATAACGAAGAATGATATAGTTTCATTGGGTATTATAAGTCACAATAAGTGGATGCATCTAGCTGTGTCAGCCAATGAGAATGATTTTGAGCCATATCACCAATTGTCTGCAAAAATTGGTGTTCACCGTTCCGAGGACCACAACCAATAAGGAAGTCTACACCTTCCTACATGGCTTAAACTAACTGCTGTGGATTTCATTGACCGTGTTTTGATTTGACCACCACTGGCTAACTCTTTTCCAACCTGACCCTATGTCAGTTAACATCACCCGTTAGTCGAGGAAGGCGATGATTAGATATGCGTAACACATTTCCTAACCATCTCAATGAATGTAACTTCACAAACTCCTCGACTGATTTCCCCTCCTTATCTAACACTCGAAGCTGAACCACATTATAACTCACCCCATAATACCAACTAACATAGGAGGAGGAACACAGATGCCTTGATCAAAGACAGTTAGCTAGCCTTTTCATATCTTCCACTTTCAGTGGCCACGCATCATGGCTGTACAGGAGAACGAAGCAAACTGCTGAGCAGTGCACACAAAGCTCGAAGCTCTACCTTCCACTTGGAACGTAGATGGACTGGAAAAACAAAACGCTATATGATCGATGTCTTTCTTCTACAAGAATTGTGTAAAAAGGAGAAGTGAAAGATTCTTGGGAAAAAAAATCATAAGTAGCATAGAATGCAGAGTAGAAAAAACAACAACAACAGCAGCCAGAATGCCGAATAACAGTTTAAGAAATTGAAATTCCAGGGTGAAGGTTTTTGTGAATAATAATAATAATCATACACAATGGATACGTTTCAGTATTACGTATTCAGATGAAAGAGGGGTGAAAATATCCAGTTATCAGACAGAGCAAAGAAAGACTGATAACCGCATCTTTCTGAACGCACAATTCAGGTTTCAGGCGCTTGATGAGAATTGCTTCAGCAAACTTGTGGAGAATTGAACTCTTTTGCCTATTGATAATTTTGAATGACTTTTCGATGTCTACCTCATGACCCGCATCAATCAGATGCCTGGCGATGGCACTATTTAAAGTATTTATCCCCTTTAGACATTGGCTTTTTGGTACATGTTCAGAAAATCGTAGATATGCCCTTCTTCTTTTTGTTCTTCGAATGTAACTGCTCCCGTAGATACATGTAAATTTGTATACACACAGTTGGAGTTAACATGAGAATATATCTTTCGATTTTTTGATTGCACCAAAGGAGAGCAAGTTGTTCGATAGACGGGGACGAGCTTAGATGCATAATAGGCTATGGTCAGTGATGTACTCAGCCTTCTGTTGATCATTGCTGCAATATTTTCACCTTTGTAATCAAGCTGAGTGTAGATTGGCTTTTTACCCATTGTGATTTGTTTTACATTTGTGACTTCAGATCTTCCATACTTGTTGATGAATCTTTAAGGGTACCCATAGCTCTTCAATATCTTTTCAAGGCACTCAAATTCTTCCTCTAATTTCTCTATAGAGCGTATTCTCCTCGCTCTATAGTACAGAGTCTTGACTAGTCTGTGTTATAAAAACTATTTGCTAACCGGATATTTTCATCTCTCTTTCATCTGAATGCATAATGCTGAATAGTTCCCATTGTTTATGATTATTATTGTTCAGAATAATGCTTAATATTACATATAAATACACATTACATATTATTACTGTGTGCATATATTGATTGATTTTTGTTTAAAATGAAGTCTCTGTGCAAGTATGTTTTAACTGTTTCTGTAGATATACTTAATAATGACTGTGGCCTGTAAGCAGCTGATGAGAAGGCAACGAGATAAACAATGATGGTACCACTTTATTCTGCAAAAAACTATAGTTCTTATTACTAATTTATTTATAAATGTTAGTGTATATGTGAATTTATTTTTAAGAATGCTTTGATTTATTTTATTATTATCATTATTATTATTATCGATTTGCTCTTCATACAATCTCCTGTATGTCACTCTCAGACACACGATTAGTAGGTCACTTCCCATTCGAGATTCATTTGAGTAAACATGTTTTAAAATTAATCACAAACTGACATCATTTGGAGTACTAGATTCTTGGACAGGTTTTTCATCCCTAACCCGGGACTCTTCATCAATACGCACCCAGGAGACCAACTAGGAGCCCCACAGCTGTCAATACACGCTAGCTTTAACTAGTTCTCTAAATGATCTAACATGAAATCGCCTAAAATATGCACGTATACACACAAAAACACACAGACTTACGACAAATCTGATTCAATTGAAGCAGCTGGACATCGGATGTAGACAAACCGGTATAACGTGAAGGTATATACTCGTACAACTCTACTGCTCGTGATTCATTATTTATAAGGAATGAAGATGATTGGACAGTTTGAAAGGGTTGAACATTGTGAACTGCTGTAATCAAATGATCAGTATTACCACTAGTCGACATACAAATACTACCAAAATTGGAATTTTCACCGGAAGACTCAATCTTATGCTGTTCTTCAGAAGCTGAAATATTTCCCTAAAATATACACATAAATATATATATAGAAATACCCGAAATATGATATGATATATATAAACGGATAGAAACAATCAATGAAAGAGAGGCTCCTGCAAACCAGTGTGGTGAGAGCCAAAATTTGTAGACAGCAAATGACGTCGATTTTTACGTCCCAACAAAGACTGCCTAAACAACCAATCACAGCAGAATTAGTGTGGGCAAATATGAATCTCAGATATATATGGTCTGACTTTCAAAGAAATGACCACGAAAACATGACAGAATAACCTTCAACGAGAAAACAACCAATCAGAAGACGTTGATTGTCTGCTAACAATAACGCTAATAATAATGTACATAAAAATCTATAAATATCTGTTGATTTCCTCAAAAATCGACCTGTTGACTGCCCTTGTTCTCTGTCGTTACACTATTACTTGAGAATTAATCTTATACTTACTAGTGACTGGCTTTATAAAGGAAGTTACTTGGAGAATTGATAGCTAGCGGGTTCACTCATCGATGGCATTGTCTAACAGTTGTGTTATATGTGTTTCACCAAGTGGCAGAAATTAAAATTCACTTGCGATTGGATCCAGTGGCTGAATAGTCTACGTGCTCTCCTTGTAACTGGAAGGACTTAGGTTCTAACATCGGTAGATGGGTATTGTTGGGAGTCCCAAAGTAGGATGAAACAGCTATCCAATACTCCCGAATAGTTTTCCAATGCTCCTCTAACTGATCTCAGCTCATGATCAAACCTGGCAGATTTCTCAAACGAGTGGAACAGTCATGCGATATGTTAGGCCACTTTGATCTTGGTTAGCAAACATTACTTAGTTGGATGTGATTGGACATCCTACTACTCATATCAAACAATCAGTAGTATGCATGCCACCATTCTAAGTGAGCAACCAGATATCGGTCAACATTTGTCTCATCCCAGTTTGCGACTCTTCAGTTGCGCGCACTCCTGAAACCATGGTGGATCAAACCCAGCGTATTACGAGTGAGTCCTTTGATCAGCCAGTCACTGGGGCTACCGATTCGCCAGCTACGCACGAGGTCCGAGTTCGACTCCTGGCCGACGCAATCATAAACCTTGCTTAGCTTGTCACGACAGAAGACAAGGGTCGGGCAATAGATCATTTATTGAGAAAATCAACAGATATTTATAGATTTTTATGTACATTATTATTAGCCTTATTGCTAGCAGAGGAGCAACATCCTCTGATTAGTTGTTTTCTTGCTGAAGGTTATTCTGTCATTTCTTCGTGGCTGTTTCCTAGAAATTCCGGCCAAATATCTACGAATCGTATTTGCAGACGTTAAGTCTTCTGCGATTGGTTGTTGAGTTCCTCAAGGTTAAGCTTTGTTACTGTCTTTTCTCATGACTCCGATTTGGAACGTAGACATTGACGTAAATTTAATTCAATTTTAGATTTTCCCATCGATTCACTGAACCAAAGTGCTCGGTGTCTCAAGTTGACATGTCGGCTTCTTGTGAAGATGCTTCGGCAATGTCTGGGCATGTAATTAGAATTTAATTGGTGGATGGTGACTAGCAGCAGAATCTAGCATAACGCGAATTTCGTTCTATTCGGGACTCGTCAACTGGAAGGATGTACCTGCATCCCGTGGATAATACGACCAATGTCACAAGCGGTGGCTCTTGTGAATCAAGTGGTCTAGTGGATAACTCTTTGACATTTGAAACTATGGACACTGGGTTAGAGCCTCAGTGGGAACACCATCGCTCATCGTTCTAGTTGACGAGTCCCAAATAGGACGAAATGTGCGTTATCCTGGATTCCACTGCTAGTCACCATCCACCAACTAACCTCAAATTGACGTACATTGTCACCTACAATTTTGACTTTCAGACAGCTTCACCACAAGCGCTTAATTAGGCGTTAGTAAACCCAAGAAAGAGAGAAGAGTTGTGTGGCTAGTAATCTCATCACGTTCCACTTGGAACTCAAGGAATGGCAAAAAAATAAACTGGGGTTTATAGTAAAATAGATTTTTAACTCACGTTTTGATCTAGTTTTCTCTCTCTACACGGAATCAATATTTGTGAATTATCAATAGGCAATATTGACTGTGAAATGGGCATATAGGTGTTAATTGTTTGCAATTCAGCATAGTTTAATAGGAATGACCAACTGCATCATTAGAAATAGGGAAAGCAAATATTTCTTTGTCTAAAATCATCATATAAACGAAGTAAAACGGGGACTAAATGAGAATTAATATTTTCTTACATTATTAAGGATAAAAAAGAGGCAAAGTTGTGGAAATAAAAAAAGCCTAATAAGTTTATAAGGGTGAATGATGCTCGAGGGCAGGGGTTCGTGTGTTCTTGGAAGTGTGTGTGGCCGGTTGTTACTTCCCGGCTTCCCACATCATGGAAGTTGATTTTCCTTCTTCGGGTACCTGAAATAAAAAGAGGGTTAGTGTTGTGTGAGCACAGATCCCAGGAGACAACTACTTCAGGGCGGTCACACGCAGCCTAACCCCCTTTCTCCTGAGTGGGAAGACAGCACAGCTGGCTGACATGCTGGTCATCTGAGGGAAACACCTCACTGCTGTTACATCCCTGTTGCCCAGCAGTACAACTTCATCCACAGACCCCCCCAACATAGTGTAAAGAAACAAAATATTTTGCACTATTCCGGTAACTGCTTTTAGTCGAATCTCGCTATCCTAACAACCTTCCTGGCATGATAGGACCTGCAGAACAATAGTTCCAGCCAGTGTAGCTTGTTGGCTCATTGTGAGTGCAAGCCATGTCAAGGTAGCAGCTATGTATCAGGATGAGTTTATAAGATTTATATTCAACCCAACCTTAACTAGTCAGTAACTAGTGTAATGTGTCTATGCCTTTCTTCAGTGCATAGTGAAATACATCGTTCAGTGTTTCAATGTGGCCCCCATGATAGGCTGCAGGTAAATCTCACTGACTGGTGAGTAGCAAATAGTGACGAAACCTACGTCAAGCAAGGCTTCCTGCTAATTGCTTTTAACCATACACTAACAAAAATTCACAGTGAACCGTGATGGTGAACCACCTTTCACACTGGCCACATTGCAAACTTGACTGGCAATAGGATTCAGTCTGCGTCAAAGATAGGACTAGACACAGTACACTAGTGTTACTGACAAGTGTCCAATCAAAGTATCTAATACAATTCTATAGGAGGTCAATCTCCAGTTTGAATGACTCAGTGGTAACGTCTCTGACTGCAGGTAAGTAATGCGTGACATGGGTTCGAATCTCAGTAGGGATATAAGTTCCTTCAAGGTTGCAGAAACGCCAGCCTTGCTGACTGGTGAGTGCCAACAAGCAAGAGACCTAGTTTCTGGGCTTCTTATCGATTGCCTCCAACCATCTAATATCAACATGACAGAGATTATGTTTGCACCAGAAGGCATACAATTTGGCACATACTAGACCAGTATTTTTATGTTAGTTTGTACGGATCAGATTCGTTTCAAATTTGATCACAGATTATGGAACCAGTATAGAACCATTGAAAGCGAAGAAGTACTCAACAGGCGTTTTGCCCTTGTTCAGGAGTCTTCAGCACTACGACGACCTTACGACCCCACTAAAGATCAACGTCAAGATCTTTAGGTTACAAAGCAAGCTCTTTGACCAGTCGTCTGCAGTTGAGCTGGAATTCAATAGCCCATAAGTTCTAACTCTCGTCAATTCGATATTTTAATGCGACAAACAGCCAATATTATCGGTGAGTGTTTTCCTTACACCTATTTTGATATATCCCGCTGGTTACTTTTTCCCACCAGGAAAGCAGGCAACCTCATCCTGTAGCCAATCACCAGTCAGCTCCCAGACACGCTAAAATCTCTGATTGACACAGAGAGAGTATAAATGTTGGGTCATTGGATTTCAGTCCAAATGTCTGAACGACCAAGAAGCCTGCCTTGTGACGTGTAGGTTCTGTATTAGATTCCTGGCAAGGTCGCGGGTGTGTACAAGTGACGAAACGACTTTCCAGTACTTTCTGGTTGTCAGTGGTTCTTTCTCTAACTGACATCAATCCTTGACCAAAGTTGGGACTAAACCACTCTGTTGTAACTCCTTTTGAGGTACCATCGAAAATCACGTTATTAAGGCTGATGCACTCTCCAAAATCTGCGAACTCATCAATACACAATCAATCGTTTCACTATCCATCCTTAAACTATAAAGTCAGTGATGATCAATCCTATAACAAAATCTTACAATAGATAGAAATGAATCTCACATGGGAAACAAACTCTACTTCTTACCCAAAAGTTTCAGAGGATTTTTGCATTTTTGCTACAGTTTTCATCTAAAGGAATTAAAGGAATCAAATGCAGACTCGAGATCGTAAGTCGACACTTCTATTAGTGTGTTTTTTTATAATGACATGAAATAAAAGTGGTGAAATTTGATACTCCTGACGGACATGAATGATTGTCCTCACCTCGGAATACTTTTATCCGTCAGCTCTTATACGGTTGTATAAGTATGAGTACAAAGTACCTTGATTAGTATAATATACTTCCTCCGAATACCCTCATTCAAGCCACACATAGTTCTCCAGTACTTTTCAATCGACCGAGTCAAGTGAGGCCTGGCGAATTCAGCGGAGAAAATTTTCGTTATCGACGAAATCATCTTCAGAGACTGGCTGTACAGTTGTATTTATATTTACCAGAAATGTATAGTAGTCTATTATTGAGTAATACTGGATGAGGGGTGACATAATTGATATAATTACTCAGAAGTGGCTTTAGAAGTTAAAAATTACAAGTTGTAAATTATGTGGTACTCAACGACGGTACAAAGTTAGAAATTTGATAAGGTTCAAATTTCCACTGAGTGAGAATAAAGGTGGTAGTTGAATGTCAATTAAACAAGTGTGAAGAGGGTGAGAAAATGTACAATGCCATTTAGCTCCACCAGAGTTGTCTTTCAAGATCATCTACTAGGTAAGGCCAAATGGTACGAAGGGTGTCAGGTTTCGGCTTTTGTGTACGGCGGAGACGTTGGCAATTCGTCAACACAACCCCGAACTCTGTATACAGAAAAGGTTTGTCCAGTCTCTCTTATTCTACCTTGGTCTTCACCTCTACACTAGTCGTTCCCTGTAAATTTTTACTTTTAGTTTACTTTTGCTTCAATAATTAATTGACTATTATCACTCTCACATGTTCCTTTTGTACATTTTCACACCCTCTTCACACTTGTTAAATTGACACTCAAATACCACCACTTTTATTCTCACTCAATCAATAGCAATTTTGTACCTTATCAAATTTCTAACTTTGTGTCGTCGTTGAGTACCACATAATTTACAACTTGTAATTTTTTACTTCTAAAGCCACTTCTGAGTAAGTATATCAATTATATCACATCTCACCTTATTACTCAATAATAGACTACTATGCACATTTCTGGTAAATATAAATATGACTGTACAGCCAGTCTCTGAGAATGATTTCGTCGATAAAGAAATTTTTCTTCCCTGAATTTGACTTTTACTTTCTTTATGACTCAATGGGTATTTTCGGTGATTTGACGCCTTGCAGTCAATAAATATAGCAAGTACTGAAAATAAGTAGGTATGTATGTGTTATGTACTCGTCGCCAAATTATTGTTATGTACTGGTTGAGAATTTAATAGTCCTGACGCAAGAAAGACGGAAATCAGAAGACCACTAGGTTTGCGATGATACTTCTATTTTCCAAACACAAGGAGAATGCAAATAGCGGTATCACACCAAAGTAAGTCACACAAGATTGTGTGAGCGAAATATATATGAATGTCCAGACAAGTGTGTGAACAATTCAATAGACAGTCTTAACATGAATGGCTAATTATAATGGAGTGTCGATCCATATATACATAGCAAAATATAGCAGACATGTCAACAACCACACATATAATATGGATATATGTCACCAAGCAACGGACTGTCAACAAACACTCATATTATATTATATATAATATAGGGGGAATATACATTGTTAAAGGAGACGGGTTCATCAATGTGAAATGGTCACAGACTAAACGAGCAACAGAAAGAGAGATCACCATACACACACACATATGTATATATATGGATATGGATACATATCAGTATGTATTGCTGAACCTGCCGAAAGTTGAAGATATATGTATGTATGGTCGATGCTCCGTCGTCCGCGGCTTAAATTTTACCTAGTTCGCTTAAACTTATTTCTCCTCACGCACCAAGTGATCTTCGCATATTTATGCAATCATTAGATCGCTAACTATTGAAAATAGACACTGTATTGTACAGCTGTTTTTCAATGCTCAAATCTGAACTTTTTACCAAGCTTCTATGCTGTTTACTTGCAAGTATATAATATATATATATAATTTCCTCCACTGTAATAGTTCGTCCTAGAAACTGTCAAGTTTTAATACCAATAAATTGTCCGTTAACTTAATAAATTTCCGGCTTTCCCGTGATTTATCTCGTGTCTAAGCCAAACAGTCTTGAAGTGTTGGTTTGCACAGATTTGAATGGTTACACGATTTTCATCATGAGCTGACGTCGATTAAAGAACCATTGGAAGCATCACTAGGCAAGGAAGGAGTACTGGAAAGATGTTTGATCACTCCATATTAGTTTGTTTATTAGATGTATCACACAGTCAGTGAGACATTATTATTTACTGGATGACACAGTTTCGAACACAATTTACTCATTGTTCATAATCATTTCATCAATTATAATCACACACGACTTCGAAACTTGACTTTTATAGTTTTCTTTATTCTCTCCTCCTATTTGTCGTCGTCGTGTGGGGTAGTAGAATTTTCCAGATGTCAAGGTGGACAGGTGTTGAATCATTCCTGTTACATGTATTTGCAGTTGATTCGAAAAACAAAGCTTCCGCTGTTATCAATCTCCCCCCTGCACCATGTTAGTTGTATTAGAGTTTGAAACTGTCATCTCATCCATCCATCCTGTATTGTATGGTTGTGTATAATTGCATGTAGTGTGTACTATAGCTGAACTATTCTCTAAATTTCTTATCTTATTTGATCAGTCAGACTAGCTGAGCATAAAAAACCAGCAGAGAAATCTAGATTAGTTGACCCGAATAAGATAAGAAATCTAGAGAATAGTTCAGCTATAGCACACACACTACATGCAGTCACACACAAGCATACAATACAGTATAGGATAACATGACAGTCTTAAAATCTAATGTAACAGCAGGATGGACGGAGAGATCGATGACAGAAGCTTTATTCATCATATCAACTGAGAGTGAATACGTGTAATAGGAATGATTCAACACCTGTACACCCAGATATCTGGAAAATTCTATGATCCTAATGGCGACAAATAGGAGGGAATAAAGAAAACTTTAAAACTCAAATATCGAAGTTGTGTGATTATTATTGATGAAATGATTATGAACAATGAATAAATTTTTTTCGAAACTGTGTCATCCAGTAAATAATAATACTGTCTCACTGACTGTGTGATACATCTAATAAACAAAGTAATATGGAATTACTTACTACCACAGTGCCCAAGTTTTACACATATATTACGCCGTTTCGTCAGCCTAGTTTAAAACTCTTCAGCAGTACAAACCTACCACCAGGGTTAAAATTCACGACCTTACGGTTACAAGGCGAGCTTGTAGACCATTAAGCCACTGGAACCCGACCCAATGAATTCCAACTTCTGCCAATTCACGATATAGTAAGACTGGCACTGGCCAATGTCATCGCTGGCGAGTGTTTTGTCCTTATTTCCGACTTCCTGTACCGTAAAGGTCACGACTTCCTACTAGTAGGTTTGCACGAGTATTCCCAGTTTGTCCGAGATGGTTTTCTAATCGTTGTCAGCTCATGATGAAACCCGCCACAGTAACCAAACGGTTTTCACTGTTATTTTGACTGACTAAATTTCAATATAGAACTTTGCACAGAAGTCCCGGGCATTAACATTCCACACTCTGTGTAACACTCAAATGTAGTGAAAACAACAAAAAAAAACTCATAAGAACCATAATGATCGCAAATGTACAACAGAAATAACAGTAACGTGAAGAAACATAAGGATTCCGGAGATTAAAAAAAAAGGTAAATATACATCTGCATCAATTAGAACGTTTTCTGGCTATATCATTAAAACAGTCTTAGTATCGCGAGATCCCCAACAACACAATCTACAGCTCCTTACGTGTCTGGATCAAGTTAACAACCAAAAGACTTCATGGATTGATGTTAGGTTTCAATTTCACCATCCCTAATTATTCATTCATTCTAACCTACTGTTCAATAAGGTGAAGAACAAGAGATGCTGCTGTTGACCAAATCTGCTCGTATGGAGCTAGATTGGTTGTTCGACTCAATTTTTTGTCTGAGAAGGTGTAAGAACACTATCCTGCGTGATTGTTACGAAGAGGTAGAAATGGAGCTATAAGAAGCGCGATTATTGAACATCTGGTTGATGCTGATCACTCAATCTCTATAGCCTCAGTCATTTAAGTGATCTACAAGGCAAAAAGTAATTTTCCCAAATCACTCTAGGTATCCAAGTCATGTATATGGCTGAAGCCATCTTTGGCCATCGAAATTGAAAAAGCCAGATCTCTGTGTGTACAGAAAAAGTTCGTTCATCCCCACCACCTTTCATGGTCTTAATCCCTCTTTATGCTAAAGTATGGCGATCCCTAATCATATTTTAGCTCTACCAATTTTTCATTTTTCATTTTGTTTATTCAATTTGTATACTCTTCCTTTATTACATCAATTGTTACTATTACTATACTCACTTTGAACTGTCCCCGGTATTATTTCACTTGTTCCACTTGTCATTCTGAATCAATTTTATTTTGCAACGTTAAATTCTATGCTATTAAATTTCACACGATATTACGTAACGTTTTTATTTTTATTCTGTTCTCCTACTTATCCTATAATTGCACACCTCTTCCAAGATCTATACATCGTATGAATTATTCTATATATGACACTGGTTGTTTCGCCACTTCACATTCAACTATGATTTATTCACAAATATTTTAATTGCATTTTATACTACTATTATTATTATTTTATGTATTCATCATGAGCTGACATTAGTTAGAGAAGCATTGGAAAACCTGGAAGTACTGGACAGTTGCTTCGTCAGACTAGTTTGGGACTCTTCAGCAGTACGCACCCGCCGGGATTCGAACCCGGGACCTTCCGGTTACAAGGCGAGCTCGTATACCATTAAGCCACTGGGACCCAATCCAATGGTCCTTGAATTCTAACTTCTGCCAATTCAAATCCCTAAAAAGCAACACTTGAATACCAATGAGATGCTCACTGGCGACTGGCCCTATTCAGGTAGGTAGTTACCTGGGTTCAGTGGGAAGTCGTGACCAGTAGGGTGCAGCTGCTCGGGTGTGAGGACAAATACTCGCCGAAGACACTGGCTAGCGGTCGCGCTATGTCGTGAATTGGCAGAAGTTAGAATTCAAGGACCATTGGATCGGGTCCCAGTGGCTTAATGGTATACGAGCTCGCCTTGTAACCGGAAGGTCTTGGGTTCGAATCCCGGTGGGTGCATAGTGCTGAAGAGTCCCAAACTAGGACGAAACAGCTGTCCAGTACTCCAGGTTTTCCAGTGGTTCTCTAACTAATGTCAGCTCATGATGAAATCCTGAAACCAATCAAATCCCCACAAAGCAACACTTGAATATTATTTTATGTATTCACACCTATGAATCAATTCCCTTACCGGATATAATTTCTTAAAAAGGCCATATATATATGTATATATATACGATTTTACAGCTGATAATTAATTCTTTGATTGCATGAAGAATTTCATCGTGAGCTGACACATCAGTTAGAGAAGCACTGAAAACCTGAGAGTACTGGACAGCCGTTTCGTCCTAGTTCGGGATTCTTCATCAGTACGCACCCACCGCCATTCGAACCCAGACCTTCTGGTTACAAAGCGAGCTCGTAGACCATTAAGCGCCACTGGGATCCAATCCAATGATCCTTGAATTCTAACAGCTCTCCAGTACTCTCAGGTTTTCCAGTGGTTCTCTAACTGATGTGTCAGCTCATGATGAAATCCTCCATGCAATCAAACAAAATCGCTATAAAACCAATATTTGAAAAATAAATTCTTTGTTTGAAAGATTCTCTTCGCTCAGTGACCACTTGTTTTGATTTTGCTCTATGTTACACAATGGGAATTTTCCATGAATTGGAAAATAATCCTCATGTCATCTAACATTACTGGAAGAGGAAGGCAGTGCGTCAGCATGTGCGATATGTGCTCCAGTCATGTCTATTACATGATACATCAACATTCATATATGTGTAAACATAATTTACCCAAATTCCCATCCACAATAATACTGCTTCGACAACTTTCCACTCCAACAACATAACCGCCTGTTTCACAATGGAGATTCTCATTCATTGGAGTTACTGTTGTCATAGCTGAATAATTATTTGGATCTGTAAAAATATAATAATAATAATAATAATAATAATAATTTGCTTTATTTCAAAACAGTACTTGTGAAAGAGAATGGAATTTTCAGCATTTTACTACTACAGTATTGCATCCAGTTTGTACATTAACAATAAATAAAATTCCACATAGATTAAGGGAATCTCAGTTAGTTTTGACAACAACATATTGCATGTCGGTAGCAAAGCCAAAAGTCAACAAAGTGTTTGAAGGTGTTAGAAAAGTAGGTGCTAGCCTATTTACTGGCGTAACTGGGGTAACAAAAATGTCGAGATATACAGAGTGTGAAAGAAGGAAGAAGAATGTTTCAATAGAGTTTGTAAGGAAGAGAGAAACAAAACAGCACATAACAGAAAAAAAATAAAAATAAAAGAAAGAAAGAAAACTTTGTACCTATAAATGACATGAGTTGGAAGGACGAGATACAGTTGTTCTACTGACTATTTAATAAGTTATAGGTATGGCGCCTAATGCTTTCTTTATCACACAGAACACGAGCTAAATAGGGTATGGTTGAGTTTTTGTACTTACTAGTGCGAGCATCTAGTTTTCTATATAGGCTTCTGGTCTACCTGCCTGATGAGATACAAGGGGAGAGTTGTGAATGAAGAGGGTGATGGTGTGAGTTAGATAGATAGAATGGATTTAGTCCATTTTTCACATGAGTCCAAGTGCCTGTCGACCATAATATTAACAAGCTGGTTAAGTGGCACGTTGCTTACCTTGCAACAAACAGTAAAGGAAGCAATTACTAACTACTCTGATAATCTACCTTTATGACAACGAATATTAATCTCTTTTTTCATTCTACAAGTGAATGAAAGCTATTCTCAATTTCATAAAAAAAGATAAACTAACTAATTTCACCTCTTTCATGTGTATCGACTAATTTAACTGCTCCTGTGGAGTGAGCCAGTTAGTTACATAGGCCATACAGTTTAGGTGTGTTTCTCCTCAGATTTCTGAACATCACCTTGCATAGTGGTTGGTTAAGTAAAGGAAGAACTAACAAAATCTATTCACATGGCGCTATTCTATCGCATCTTGTAGACGCGGAGCACAAGATTGATGTCAACGAGGCAGCTTTCAAAGTCCTCTAACGCATACCAACCAACAAATCATAACTTCGCCTTAAGAGTTTTGTCTACTACACATTGCTGAGACTGGCCCTTGGGATCCACATTAAGAAGGGTAATTTATGCGTCTAAAAGAAGCTAGTTCAAACATCAAGCCATCTAGGTTCAAATGATCTTTAACTTGTTATTGTAGAGATCCCTGTAACTTTAGATGATATTCTATTTGCTATTATATTATTATTATTATTATAATTTATGCATCTTTAATGAACTGTAATTCCATTGATCTTACCTTACAATTCGATATTATTTGAAGAACACTAATAGTATACAGAACATTTGTAGCCCAGGTGGATGACTATATATATATATATATCAGTGCTTGATTTCGTTCTAAGATCGTTTCCACTGAACTACTAGTTTTCGGGTCAATTGAGCATCAATTTTTCTGATTGGTTGGCGATTGACCCAAGGTTAGACAGGTTTATCCAATAAGATTATTTCATGTCCACAAAGTAAACTAAATCCAAATTTGAGGAATAAATACTTCTACCTCTCTAGCCATTGACGTAACATGTTGATTTCAATTTTTCGCAGCTTCCTATGAATCTACATCTACATAAAACATCCCAAAATACAGTGGGAGAACGAACCAACGTTGCCATACAAG
Organism: Trichobilharzia regenti; assembly: GCA_944472135.2. Classification (NCBI taxonomy): domain Eukaryota; kingdom Metazoa; phylum Platyhelminthes; class Trematoda; order Strigeidida; family Schistosomatidae; genus Trichobilharzia; species Trichobilharzia regenti. Next base: position 102,743,803 of record OX235263.1, on the reverse strand, counting down.
TAACTCATCTCCTCGGTTGGCAGATGAAATGATTATATAATCTAACTGGCCGGGATTTCATCCCTTCCAAAAGACAAAACATGTATCAATACAAATAATGAGTAATACACAGATGTGTGTGTGGGGGGGGGGGAACCGTACAGCAAAGAAAAGCATAAAAGCATCACTAACCTTGTCTAGGTGTTTGAATACCCTCCTTAATATGTTGTGCATCTTCTGGAGGAGTTAGATAGGATACCGTTTCAGTTTCACCACCACTATCATCAAGAAGTAATTGTGGTAAATCTGTTGAATATATCAATGATTGTTGTTGTTGTTGTTTTGACACATCTTTCATGTGAACATCATCATTTATATACGCAAAGGAATTGCTGGCGTCGTCTGTTCTATCTGATATAGAGGTTGTCCATAATGAAGACAAATCATTTTGTTGTTGTTGTTGGTCTTCTTCGGATTGATGTTCTTCTTCTTCTTGTTGTTGTTGCTGCAGTCCTGACTGTAGAATCCGTAAATTCTTTTCATTGTTGTCATAGTAAATTTCATTATTTGTATCGTTTGTAATTGGATGATTGATTTTTGTTGAAGATTGCAGGATTAAGGTATCCTTGAATTAAATGTACATATACTTTTATAAATCAATAAATTACTTAACGTTCATTTTACTAAAGTAGGCTAATACGATACCTTTACGCATTTGTACAAGATGATCAAAATAATCTCGGTAATATTAGATTGTTGAAGGCAATCGGCCATAGAAGCCTTCAACCTAGGTTTCGTGCAGCTTGGCACTCAACAGTTAACAAGGTGTATCTGCAACCTTGAAGGAATTCAGTTCCCTTCTAAGATTCGAAACCGCATCACCCAGTACTGCCTGCAGTCAGAGACGTTACCACTGAGCTTTTCGGGCTCGCGATTGATCTCCTGTAGGACTGGACACTAGTAACTAGTGTGATCTGTCTGGCTAGCCCTTTGTATAGTGTAAACTGAATTCTATCACTCAGGTTTTGCACTATGGCCAACAGGCCACTAGGTAGCTCGCCATCACGGTGCACATTGATTTGGTGATATTAGTTGATTGGAAGCAATCGGCAGGAAGCCCTGTTTGACCTAGATTTCGTGATTGTTGGCACTCACCGACCAGCAAGGCGTATCTGCAGTCTTGAAGGAACATATAACCCTTCTGAGATTCAAATCCGGTTTATCTAGTACTGCAGTTAGGGGTGTTACCCCTGATCTTTTCAGCCTCGATATTGACCTTCACTTGGACTGTGATAGACACTCTCATTGGAAACTAGTTAATATCTACCGTCATGAGTCTAGTCCATGGTGTTTGCGCAGACTGAATTCTATCAGTCAAGGGTACAGTGTGGCATACCATTGTAACGACAGAAGACGAGGGCCAGGAAACAGATCGATTATTGACAAAATCAAGAGTATTTATAGATTTTTATGTAATTATTATTAGGGTTATTGTTAGCAGAGAAGCAACCTCTTCTGATTGGTTGTTTTCTACCCCAAGGTTATTCTGTCATCTCTTTGTGGGCGTTTCTTAGAAAGTCCGGTTATATATCTATACATCGTATCCACCCACGCTAAGTCCTCTGTGATTGGTTGTTGAGTTCCTCAAGGTTAGTCTTTTTTCTTGTTTCTTCTCATAACCCCACTTTGGCGTGAATTGTTGTCTACCAATTTTGCCTAGCAGACAGTTCTCATCACAATTTTAATTTATAAGTTTAAACAAGTCCCCCCCTCCAGATGATCACTGAATATCTGATCATCGAACCAGTTTATAGAATATAGAATAAAGAATAATTCACCTGTCAACCCCCCTCCCACCCCACCTCACATATTAGACATGCAAAAATGCAAAAATAAAACTAAAAAGCCAGTTACAAAGTTATTTGATAACCTTGATATAATTAGAAGGAATGCATTGCACTTAAAACTGTAAACGAACTGCAATCACTGAAACATAAACTTGATGCATTATAGGGACCAAAAAGGGCTCAGACACTTCCCAGACGCCCAGACAGAAGAAGACGGTTCTGTTAAGAGTCACCTCTCAAGCCTTTGACTTGAAGTCTGGTCCATAATGTAGTGTAGCAGCGTCAAGAACTGCGTCCCCCCAAAAAAGGTTTATATGACATTCAAGGCGTTCGGATTTTGGAGCCCATGTTCACCATAGGTTCGAAATCAGGGTTTTCCAGCTCCCCTCCCCTAAAAAACAGACCTACATATCCACCAATCTGGTTGTAAGCGCAAGATGTTCACATTCACTCTTTCACTTTTGTAAGGAATATCCCTGCCGCATGAAACCACTGAAGAGAACTTGTCTAGCAGAGACTAATGAACGTGTGGCAACATGGCAGTATTCTGAGAAGAAGACTAAAGTCTACCAATCCTCCGCTGTATCCTGTAGTTCATATGCGAGTTTGCGCCGTCCCTAGCGTAGACGTGGTATACGGTTATCGATCGAAGGGCGTTTGTAATGCTCAGCAGTTCACTCCGGCCTCCTTTATGGCTGTGAGCAAAACATGGCCATTGAGAGTGGAAGACATGAAAAGCCTGGCTAGCTGTCTTTGATCATAGGTGCCTGCGTTCTATCTCCCTTGTGTGTTAAGTGTATAATAAGGTGAGCAATACTGAGGTTAGGTATTGGTCGAGTGCAAGGTAACTTGGAGGGGAAATCAATCGACGAGACTGTGAAGTATCATCGATTGAGATGGTAAGGACATGTGTTATGTATGCTTAGCCATTGTCTTCCTCAACCGACGAGCAATGTTAGCTGACGTTGGATGGTTCAAGTAGGAAAAGAGCCAACTAGTGGTGGTCATACCAAAACATGGCTTCATCAGTCAATGAGGTCCACAAGAGTTAGTTAAAGCCAGCCACATGTGAAGGTGTAGACTGCCTGACTTAGTGGTTGGTGTCCTCGGGACAGTAAAAACCCATACAGGCTAGAGACAGTTGATGATATGGCTCAACATCGTTGTCAATGACTGGCACAGATACATCCACTCCTTGTTACTTATAATACTTAATAAAACTATATTGTTCTTGGTTATGACTATTCTTTTTGCCTTATATCTCTCATTACTGTCACAGTTTTGCATTTCTTTTTACTATCTCCTTCTTCTCTGGTTTTGTGTGCTAAGTGGAGTGTGGTGACTCTAACTGCAGCATATCGGTTCTATGTTGAAACCAGTTAATCAGTCAGTCAGTCAGTCAGTCATGTGCGTCAGTGGCACAGTGGTTAGAACTCTCGCCGACCATGCACATGGTCTGGGGGTTCGATCCCCTGCCCCTACGCACACCTTGATATCTATGGTCGTCCTGTAAAATTTGGGCTACCGAGATCACATGCTGAAAATTCCGTACCTGTAACAAAAAATATGGTGTGGAATCAAGTTGTAATAAAAAAAAATAGTTCATGGGGGGCAAAAGACTGTTGAATGATATCCAACATCAAGAAAGCCCTCGAGTATAACCCGAATTAGGCAACAATGAGTTAGGCATGTGTCCAAATGTGACATACAGGAGATCGTATCCAGAGGGGGAGGAGGACAGGATGAAAGCGCCAACAGTCAGTCTTAGAGCCAGCTAAAAAAAGTACTGAAGAAAACAAAGTGAAATAGTGGCGTGTACTAACTGCTGAAGTCCTATGTTCCAAATGAGACTTTTTCAAGAAAATATACTAATAGTAAATGGTACTAAGAATTAAAACAATATATAGTGGTCTATTATTGAGTAATACTGGATGAGGGGTGACATAATTGATATAATTACTCAGAAGTGGCTGTAGAAGTTAAAAATTACAAGTTGTAAATTATGTGGTACTCAACGACGGTACAAAGTTAGAAATTTGATAAGGTTAAAATTCCCACTGAGTGAGAATAAAGGTGGTAGTTGAATGTCAATTAAACAAGTGTGAAGAGGGTGAGAAAATGTACAATGCCATTTAACTCCACTAGAGTCGCCTTTCAAGATCATCTACAACGTGAGGCCAAATAGTACGAAGGGTGTCAGGTTTCGGCTTCTGTGTACGGCGGAGACGTTGGCAATTCGTCAATACCCCCCCCCCGAACTCTGTATACAGAAAAGGTTTGTCCAGTCTCTCTCTTATTCTACCTTGGTCTTCACCTCTACACTTGTCGTTCCCTGTAAATTTTTACTTTTAGTTTACTTTTGCTTCAATAATTAATTGACTATTATCACTCTCACATGTTCCTTTTTGTACATTTTCACACCCTCTTCACACTTGTTAAATTGACACTCAAATACCACCACCTTTATTCTCACTCAATCAATAGCAATTTTGTACCTTATCAAATTTCTAACTTTGTGTCGTCGTTGAGTACCACATAATGTACAACTTGTAATTTTTTACTTCTAAAGCCACTTCTGAGTAATTATATTAATTGCGTCAGTCCCTATTACTCAATTAAAACAATCTCTGGCGCAAATAATAAACACAGTACAAAGAAGTGTACACTGAATCTAACCTCTTGTTTATTATCCTCCCTCTGGAGAGATTGATACGCATCAGTACACCCAATTGACTGACATGCCAATGATGTTCGAGCTCGTGGTTCCGGTGGTGCATCCATTAGCCTTTCATCGCTGACAGTTTTATCCATAACAGCGGATAAATGATTTATTCGTTGCCTAAGTTGTTCTTCTGCAGCTTCAGTCGCCTTTAAAACACGATTGGCAAAATGTTGTAACTCTGTCACCGACTGACTTGTATTTAAACATATTTGATTTAAAGTGACATTCACTGTATTCTCGGTGGGTAATTCATATTTCATTTCATCACAATTATTCGTCTTATCATCGTTGTCGTTGTCAGTTCCTTCTTTATCTTCTTCTTCTTCCTGATGTTCCTGGTGGTGGTGGTGCTGCTGCTGGTCATTACTGTTACTTGTTTTCGAGGTAAGTTTTTGTGAATTTTCATCACTTTCTAATTCATCATCTAATGTGTCGTGAAAATTAATTGGTGACTGACTGTAATGATGGTGACGACAATATTCCTGTTGATAACCATGATGCTGGCGATTGCGATATTTATATGGGCTAAGAGAATTATCACCGGAATGTAAAGGTAATGAATTGTACACCGCTCCATCATCATCTTCAGGATCTGGACTAGATATAAATGAACCTTGATTTAATACACCAGCAGACAAGGCAGATGTGGATAGGCCAGTTTCAATTTTTATTCCTTTAAAACATGCACAAAAAAAAGAAAAACAGAAAGAGACGATAACGTTAAGTTTATATAAAAAGAAGTTAATAGGTAGAGGATATTACCATACTCATTGCGGTCAAGTTAAACTTTAAGCACCGCTAACTGCTTCCAATGGAGTGTGACCGCACCAATGACCTTGAAACGCCCACTGAGGCAGCCAGTGAAACCATTCAAATAATGTTGTCACAATAAAATATGCTCATCGAAGTGTCGTGTTATTAAATAGGATATATCTGGCAAGTTTCAGCTTAGGTTTGGGAAAGATTGAGTTATGCTTTAAAAGCCAACAACAAGTCAGGGTTAGGTTAACCTATTAAAGGTGACATTAGGGTTAGTTTAGGCATATTTTCACATTGAGGTTACGTTCAGGAAAGACTAGATTTGTTGGTAGGGTTAGAAGACCTAAATGATTACACATGCATAGAATGTGTGGTTAAATTACTCTGTTGATATAAGAGTAGAACTTGTGCACTGTGATGGTACAGTATAATTCCATTGTGAGTAAAATTTATTTTGATAAAGTCTTACATCGTGTTATACAGTAATTTTTACTGATGACCACGTTTCGAGCACCATTTATTGTTCAGTAAGTAATACTGTATAACATAATGAAGCTCTATCGAAATAAATTTTACCCACAATGGAGTTTTACTCTGTTGATACTCCAACCTAAAATTGAGAGCTATCTTTATCACATATATATTCCATACACAGAAAAAATGCCTCCTTTACGTGATTGGTGCGTTCAAGGTCATTCACTGATTGGTGGTGGGTAATGGTGCTTAAAAATTAACTTAACCCTCATTGTCTACTACAATGCCTACCTATACTTCCCTATGCTCATCATTCAATATTGCTGTGAAATGGTATTAAATGGAGCAGACACCGATTAGAGTACCATTGGAAACCATCAGGCAGGGAGGGAGTATACTGCCAGACAGCTGTTTCGTCAGCTTAGTTTGGGTCTCCTCGTCAGTACGCACCCACAACAGGTGGTCGAACCCAGGGCATTCCGGGACTCGATCCAATAGCCGGCCAGCTCATGAATTCTAACTTCTCCTAATTCATGGCATAGCGCAACCACTGCACAATATCTTCTTCGATGAGTTACTGCTTTAACTTAAACCTGTTGTTCCCTACTGGTCATTGCTTCCCTCCAGAACCCCAGGTTAACTGACCGAAGAGGGCCAGTCTCTAGGATGCGTCAGGTGAATTTTCAAGTATTGATTTTTCCGGAATTTTGTTTGATTGGTTGAAGGATTTCATCATGAGCTGACATCAGCTGCTGTGTTGTTAAATAGTGGTTGAATAATCAGCAAGCTCACCTTGTACTCTGAAAATCCTGGGTTCAATCCTTGGAAGGGGTCATTTCAGTTATTTGGGACAGGTTTTGTATGCGTCGCAAGGCTGACTGGTAAATTGTTTACCAATCACACACACACACACACACACACGGTCCACGTCCGATTCCCTGTAGATGCAGCACTCCAACATAGTGCCTAACTGACCAGCTGTTTGTTAGCTCATTAAAAAAAAGGAAGTTTAGGCGTGAGGGTAAAAACTTAATCCTTTAAGAAAAGAAACTACCTCTTTTGAAACTTAAAAAGTTCAAAGGCTTTTATCCCACTCAGAACTTAAAGAAATGAAGAAAAATAATAACACTAATATAATCGTGTAACCAATCAAATCCTTGCAAACCAACAATTGAATTTCACTCCAATGCTCACTAGTGACTGGCTCTATTCAGGTAGGTAGAGTTACCTGTGTTCTAGAGAGAAGTCGTGACCAATGAGATGTAGTAGGTTGGGTAAGAGGACAAAATACTCGCCAGGGATTACATTGGCTAGTATCAGTCGCGCTGTATCGTGAACTGACAGAAGTCGGGATTTATGGGCTGGCCATTGGATCGAGTCCCATGGCTGAATGGCTTATGAGTTTACCTTGTAACCTGAAGGTCTCTGGTCCGAACCCTTCAGTGGGTATGTACTGTTCAAGGGTCTCAAACTGCAACTGACGAAACAGACATGTCCAGTACTCTCTCCCTGTCTGCCTGTTGGTTTCTAATGTTTCTCTAACCGACGTCAGCTCATGATGGAAATCGTGTAACCAGTCAGTCAAGTCCCAGCAAACCAGAACGTGAGTAGTAATTATTATTATATCCTTTAATTCCTAGAGGAACATAGGGCTTCAGCCGCGCGCCTCCATTGCCTTCGGTTTTCTGCCAACTTTTTCACCCTGCTCCAAGTTTGCCCACATGCTTTCATCTCCTCTTCACATGACCTCCTCCTCCAAGTCACCCTCACACTGACGACCAACTCGCCGCTTCCGTTTCGGGTTCCACTCGAAATGGCTTGTCTAGTTATGTCACTTGATGGTTTCCTTCCTCAGAGTATGGCCAATCCATCTATCTCCATTTCTTCCTGCCTGTTTGTTTCACAATCGGTTTCTGGTTGGTTCGCTCATTGCCAGAGATCCCTGTTGCTGATCTTTTTCCGGCCATCTGATCTTGAGTAATGAGTAGTAATATAATCTACTTTTCTACTGAAGAAATAGAGGTGAATTGGAGACATACTCTGAGGAAACAAACCATCAAGTGAGATCACACGCCAGACCATCGCTCAAGTGGAACCCGAACGGGAAGCAGTGAGTTAATGATCAGTGTGGGGGTGACATAGACGAGGTGATACAAATAAGAGATGAAATCATGTGGGCAAATCATGAGGCCAGGTGATGTAAACGTTGGCTGAGACATACGCCTGAAGCCCTCCCTATGTTCCTCTAGGAACTAAAGGAGATAATAAGAATAATATAATAATACATTCTATAAAATTACATAATTATATAATTATTAATTAGTAAATGTAAATTTACCATATCGATTTTTTCTTAAAAAATAATTACACAAATTATTCTGATTCAATGTTCTGTTGAAATTATACTTCTTGTGAAATAGATAACCATATCTTGATGGCGGTGACAGATGAACACCAGAAGATGGCCATGTCAATGCAACACTCGCATCATAATCGATAAAATCAATAGGCATATTGATTGGACGAGAAGAAGAACAACAATTAGAAGTAGAAGTAGAAGAAGCAATATTCAATTGTGAATTGATTCTTGAAATATCTAATCGATTTGAGGCTAAATCACCAGCATAATCCCATTTGAGAACATCAGGATTTTCTTGAACTACTACTACTGTATCAAAGTCACTCGTAGTGATTGATTTTTGTTGACTTTTACTAAAAGATTCTAATGTTCCATTAATGGTGGTATTTTTCACCTGGAAAGAGAATATACATAAAAACAACAAAATTGACAGTGTTGCTGAAAAACATTTTTTTTTAGAATACTTTACTTTAAGGATCGATGTTAGCCAATCAGACATTGGAAATTAAACCACGTGGAACACCTGTTCTTTACCTGATTGTGTGAGTCGAACAGTAATAGTGCGTCGGTGGCACAGTGGTTAGGACTCTCGCCGACCATGCACATGGTCCGGGGTTCGAGCCCACACCGACGCACACCTGATATCTATGGTCGGCCTGCAAAATTTGGGCTACCGATATCCATGCTGAAAATTCCATACTTGTACCAAAAATACAGTGTGGAATCAAGCTGTAAATCAAAAATAAAAAAATAAATAAATAAATACGCAACTTAGGATTCTAAATCTATTTGAGCGTATATTCAAAATCTTTATTATTATTATTATTATTATTCCCTTGGGTTCCTAGTGGAACATAGGGCTTCAACTGCACGTCTCCACTTGCCACTTCTGTATTCCTTCTGCTGTACTTTTCACCTGAATCCATGTTCACCATCCATACTCTTTCAGCTCCTCTTCACACGATCTCCTCCATGTCACCCTTGCACTGACGTCCCACTTGCCTCTTCCCTTTCGGGTTCCACTCGAGAGATGGCTCGACGCTCACGCGATGTCACCCAGTGGCGGCCTCCTCAGGCGAGTGTCCAATCCATCTCCACTTTCTCTTGCATATTTGTTGGTTGGCGATTGGTTCTTGTTTTGTTTGTTCCCATAGTTTCTTGTTGTTGGTGATTCTTTCCGGGCCGGCCATCTGATCTTCAGTATAGAGCCAGTGAAGATAGTTGCTGGTTGATGAAGGTCTGCAACAGGCTGTTGGAAATATTCTTTGTAACCCATCCGCCAAGTTTCTGATCCGTATTCAAAATCTTAACAACTCGTAATGTATCACTACAGAAATCTTCAAATTTAGTATTATTGTTATTATGATTGTTTCTTTTAATTCCTAGAGGAACATATGGCTTCAGCCGCTCACGTCTCCATTGCGTTCGGTTCTCCGAAGAGACGTTTTCATCACCTGACTCACGTCTGCTCACATGCTTTTATGTCCTCTTCACATGACCTTCTCCATGTCACCATCGCACTGACGACCAACTCACTGCTTCCTATTCGGGTTCCACTCGAGTGATGGGCCGGCGTGCAATGTCACTTGTGGTTTGTTTTCTCAGGGTTTGGTCAATACACCTTCATTTCTTTCTGTGTATTTGCTACACAATTGCTTTCTGGTTTAATAATAATAATAATCCCATATTCCTTGGAAAAAACTCTCTTCTAGATGTATTTCCATAAATCTCGATGACGAGACATTACGGGAGGGGTCTGACGTGACAATACATGTACTTGTAGTGAATTAACCACTCTATGACGTCATGTGACTCTATGATTATTACTAATTTTATGTTCCAAGTGAAATCATTGGGCTTCACCAGCTTATTTCAATTTCATTCTGTATTCTTCAACCCTTTTTTTGTAGCTACCTGTACGATTGACCATGAGCTTTCATTTCTTCCTCACACGATCTCCTCCATATCCTCCTAGGACATCCAACCAACTCATTGCTTTTTAGTCAGATTCCATTCATGGTCTAGGACATGACGGCTCTTAACGGTCTTCTCCACGTGTGCCCAATCCATCTCCATTTATTCATGTATATTTTTCGGGCAACAGGTTTGTTCGGCGATAGCACCTCCCCTGTTGCTTATGCTTTCTGCGCGGCCATTTAATCATCAGCGTAGGGCGAAGGGAGTTGTTGATGAAAGTTTACAATAGCCCGTTGGGAGTGGTTTTTGTGACACACATATAGAAGCACTGAATTGATAAGTGTTGTTCCTTATGCTAAATATAGCAGACTTTCACATTTATGTTAGAGTAATATAAGTTCGTTTTGATTTTACGACCTTTCTTGGCTTAGATATCTGCCTATAGCTGAAGTGACGACATTGTCTAAATGGGTGAAGGATCTGTAATCAAAGTATTAGATAGACGATTTTTAAAATTTTAAACTCTACGGTGCACATAATAACTACCTCCTGAGAAACCTGAAGATATTTCTTTTAATAATCTGAATTAGGAACACCTAGTTGACGAGTCCCAAACAGACGAAATGCGCATCGTCATCAGCTAAATTTTCATAAATAAATATTAACTACTTACAAAATGAATAGTAGTAACCAACGTATACGCAAAAATAAAAATTGTAAATCATATATCACTTACTGAGTTGGAGACACTGGACGAGGCTAAAGTTGGTGATATATGCACCTCAGGAGTGAAACATTTTGATCTGTGAGACATTAAATTCTCCTCATTGATATCATTCATCAAGTCAATAGATGATTTGACATTTCTTATACTGTTGTCTGATGTAAGTGTTTTTCTAAAGACATACGATTTATTCGGAGTTGGTGAGAGAAACGACGTCTGCCAAATAAAATGAAAAAACACAACATTGTTGACTTCAAAATATCTTAGAATATGAATTCTAGTAAATTGAAACCCGCTCTGATAGATTTTGAGGAGAAATGTATAATGTGAAAGTGGCTAATGTTATCTAGAGGTGGAATTCAGGATTCGTATCTAATCCTATTTGGGACTTATCAGCTGAATGTACCTACAATCTCGTGACAGTGGTGATTTTCCCAATGAGACCAAACCCAGCCTGCAAGATTTCCAATACCAAGACAGTATCCGAAAGGCTATGATAATGCTTTGGTATTTGTAACGAAAGGTGCTAATTTCGAGTCTCATTGGGGGACAGTAACACCCATAGGAACTCTAGGTACCTTCAGCTTGTGAGTCCCAAATAGAACGAAATGAGCATGTTGGGTTCCGTCGGTAGTCACCATACACCATATATAACATCATCTAGATCCTCGTGTATCTTTGATGCCTCCGCACTAAGAGCCGATATGTCAACAAGACAGACTGAAAATTTCAACCGACCATAATCAATCCATAGGAGACACAAAATAAACTCAAACAAATAAGTAACACAAATTTTGAGCAGTTTTTATTCTTGGATTTAATTCTAAAATAGGTGTACGCTGGCAAGTGTTCCAGTCTCGATTCCTGGCCAATGTCCTACTAAACTCTGCCCAGGTGGTAGGTAGTAAGCACATAAAAAGAGGAAAGGTGACGAGTCACGTTCACATCGTTACTCAACAAAGAAACAAAAACGCTGTTCTTAAAAAGTCAGAGAAACTCAAAACTCTATGTGTTTCATTAAGAAAGCAAAGGGATAATAATGGCAAATATTGTTATCATTTTAAGTGAATATATTTACAGAAATACTTAAATGTTTTTCTTTATTTATTTACTGGATGACAAAGTTCAGAACTCAATTTATTTACTGTTCATAATCATATCGTCAATTATAATCACAAACGACTTCGGAACTTCAGTTTTATAGTTTTCTTTGTTCTCTCCTATTTGTCGCTACTGGGGAAGTAGAATTTTTCAGATATCTGGGTGGACGGGTATTGAATTATTCCTACTACACGTATGCTTTCCAGCTGATTCGATAAACACGATCCATCATTTAACCGACAAAGCTTGTTTCTAATTGAGTTTGTAGGTTTGAATGCCCCCAACTTGTATTCCTGAGTTATTAAGAATTCTCCTCCGTAAGGTTTCCATACAAGAAGGAACACTGGAAACCTTACGGAAGAGGGTTCTTAACAATTCAGGAATACAAGTGGCGGGCATTCAAACCAACCACAAACTCAAATAGAAACAAGCTTTGTCGGTTAAAGGATCCATCTGTGAGGCCTTTAAAACAAAACAATTTAGTTTATCTAATACACTGCTGGAATGATTGTCAGGTCAAATACATCGGTCAAACTAGTAGAACAGTGTCAGTCAGTCAGACTAGCCGAACATAAAAACTTAGCCAAATCTAGATTGGTTGACCCGAATAAGATAAGAAATCTAGAGAATAGTTCAGCTATAGCACTCACTACATGCAGTTACACACAACCGTACAATAGGATGGATAAGATGACAGTTTTAAAATCCAATCTAATATAAGAGGGTGGAGGGGGAGATCGATAACAGAAGCTTGTTTGTCGAATCAACTAAAGAAGACACGTGTAATAGGAATGATTCAACGCTAGTCCACCCAGATATCTGGAAAATTCTACAAACCTTAGTGGAGACAAACAGGAGAGAACAAAGAAAACTATAAAACTCAAGTTTCGAAGTTGTGTGATTATAATTGATGAAATGATTATGAACAATAAATAAATTTGGTTCGAAACTTTGTCATCCAGTGAATACTAATACTGTTTCGCTGACTGTGTGATACATCTAATAAACAAACTAATATGGAATTACTTACTACCACAGTGCCCAAGTTTTACACATCTATCAATGTTTTTCTTTAACTTCGCAGTATTCCGATAATTTCCTCAGATTGCATATATGATTTTGCCTAAGTGACTCATAATTCCTATCGATCAGTCTAGGAGACGAAAACCAACGCCTTAATTATTTATATATAACGATTTCAGTCTGAAGATGACTAACACACTATTGGCAACAAAACTTTCGAAAGATGAGTGTACTTATTCCTCAGTAGAATGTTTTACTTTAATCCGGAAATTAAAAGTAAAAGAACAATATAGATAACACATATTTCTTAGAACGTCTGATGGAATCCAGACAGCAAGCTACACCTTAAACAAATTTCAAAGTCGTCTACACAGTAAGAAGTAGTCTTCCTAAAGGTGTACGAATCAGACTTCTTCAAACTGCAGAAGCAATGGCAATTCACTTGCTAAGTCCTGAACTCTGCATACAGAAGAAGTTCGTTCAATCACTACACTTGCAATGGACTTAATCTATCTTATTACCCGACAAGTAAATTCTACATAATCTTTTTACTTTTCTGTCTCTTCATTAGTATTATTTTGTCTTCTCAATTGTAATATTTTACATTTTCAACTTTCTTTTTCTCTACTCCCACCCGATTTACGTTCAACATCTCACTACCACTGTTACTGACTTGAACAACGCTCAATTTCTAGTCATTTATGACACATCATCCAACTTATTTGCTCAATTTCAGTTCTAATTTAAATGGCATTGTTCTCTACCCCACCTCTACTTAGTCTATACCTGTAATTACCTCTGATGTTACTCTGACCTGTGTTGAAACATTTTAGTCAATTATATTACATCATCTAACTAACTAACAAATAACTAACTAACTAACTAACTCAGTCTTACTTTAGTTGCTGTCTAATTAACTTTGTTTCTATATTAGATCATTCTTGTATTACCTGATCAATTATCTAAACATGACAAACCTCATGTACACACACACACACACAAATAATTATATATAAATGCGATTGTACAGCTATGTGAATGAATTCGCCGCCGAAAAGAGTCTCTTTGCTGAACGTCTTCTCTTTTTCATATGACTCAGTGGGGATTTTCAAGCTACGTATTTTTTTGTTCTATAGATGTTTCCACAACATTATTCATACATGGCTCAACTGTTGTGTGTGCTACTGACAAAATTTATCAGTAGTATATAGATTCAGATTGATAGAAAACAACATTTAAAGTCAATAGCTGGTTACAGAGGTAGAAGTTTTTATTCTTTACGCCTGAATTTAGTTTACGTTGTGGTCAGGAAATAATCTCATTGGACAACTTTTCTTGCCAGGGTTTATTATTATATATTATTATTATTATTTCCTTTAATTCCTAGAGGAGCACAGGGCTTCAGCCGCGCGCCTCCATTGCGTTCGGTTCTCTGGCAACGTTTTCAACTGGCTCCATGTCTGCTCACATGCTTTCATCTCCTCTTCACATGACCTTCTCTAAGTCACCCTCATTCTGACGACCGATTCGCTACTACCCTTTCGGGTTTCACTCGACCGCTGGCTTGTCTAGTGATGTCACTTGATGGTTTCCTTCCTCAGAGTATGGCCAATCCATCTATCTCCATTTCTTCCTGCCTGTTTGTTTCACAATCGGTTTCTGGTTGGTTCGCTCATTGCCAGAGATCCCTGTTGCTGATCATTTGTGGCCGGCCATCTGATCTTGAGTAGTATTGAGCGAAGACAGCTGTTGATGAAGGTTTGTAATTTGTTCGAAGTGCCCCAAGTCTCTGATGCATACAGTTAGTAGCACTGACTTCACATTGGAGTTGATAATCCGGATCTTATTTTTTTCATGCTCCAAACAGACTTGAGAGTAATGAAAGTTTGTCTTGCTTTTCCGATTCTGGCCTTGATGTCCTCGTCAGTTCCGCCTGTAGTTGAAACGATGCTTCGCAGGTAGATAGGTAAAGGAGGTTGTTTCTCTCAGGTTCCTCCCATTTATGCTGGCTGATTGTTGTCTGTTGTTGTTGCTGCCGTTGGTGGTGTTGGCCAGGAATCTTCATCATCACATCTGTCTCCTTTATGTTCACCTGAAGTGTACGCCTATCTTTGATGCTTCTTCTTAGGTGAACTTGTTGCTTTTCACTTGTATATCTTCCAGTTCGTGGGAAATCAGCCCAGTGTTTTCTTTGCTCCACTTCTATGGTGATTGACTTTCCATTGTCATCCTTCACTGGCTTAATTTGTGCCAAGATTCAACTTTCAGAAAATCGACAACAAATTAGAATAGTTTATTATCTGCTAACCTGGCCAATCTTCACTATGGCTAAAAATGTATAAATATGGTGTGTACTTCATTCATATAAAACGTCCGTTGTCAGATCTCTTGTCCTTTACCGTTACATAACCATCAAGTAAGTAACTTCGGGGTGAGACGTGAATGAGTAGGTGTTGAGGTAATATTTGATTTGTAATGTTCTGAATCCCATTCAGCTGAGGTATAATCTCATAAGTAGCTGATCACCACAATAGTATGTGGTTGCCTGGAGTTGCCTAGTAAGACGTTGTGACCAGTAAAATACATCAAATCGGATATGGGGACAGATGCTGGCCGTTGGTAATGGCTAGCGGTAGCATTACACATGGCGAATTGGCAAAAATTAGAACACTTGTCTAGATAAAACAGAGTCCAAGGGGAACATATCCAACGCATCTGTAGTTCCGATATTATGGAAACAGAATTAAATATTCTGAGAGAAATCTTCATCCAAAATGGATACCTACCAAGATTCATTGACAAAATATTAAACCAAGAATTTGGAGAAATGAAACGTCACTTGCGCCTGAAAAGAAACTCTACATGAACTTAGATTTCAAGGGAGATTTAACAAGCGACATTCTCAAGAGAAGGATCACATCATCTCTGAGAAGAAAATTCTTTGCATCAACGCTAAGAATAGTGTTCTCCAGTCGCCCACTGATCTGCAGAAGCCTTAAGGACAAAATCCCACATCTGACCACTTCTATGTGCATATATCAGTTTACCTAGGGCTGTGGAACCAGGTACATGGGTCGTTCGACACGCAACCTGTCCAAGAGGATTCAAGAACACTATCCAGAATGGTTGCAAAAAGGCAATAGTGGTGCAATAAGGAGTGTGATAATTGAACACCTGTTAACACTGATCATTCCATCTCACCAAACGCCTCCTTCAAAGTAGTCTACAGAGTAGTCAAGAATAACTTACCAAAGGCAATACGGTCTCGTCTTCTTTATATCGCTGAAGCTCTGACCATTCACATAGAAAAACTGGAGCTGTGCATGCTAAAGAAAATTACTCGACCACTTCTAATGTCATGGTAACAACTTTGTTGATTTTGATGACCTAATTTTGTTTGTTTGCCTGTTCTTTATTTGCTTATAATTCTTGTATCCATTTAGAACTCTTATGTAATTTCGTATTCTCTACTTTGTTCCTATGTGTATCCTGAGTAAAACTCAATCATCAAACTATTCATATCATTATTACAAACTTCTTTTTTAACAACTGTTTGTGACAACTCATCACCTTTGTTACTACTCTAATTTTATTATCACCTAATTTTCTTAACTGATTTTGTATTGCGTAACTCCAATTACACCAATCTTCACCTGTTTAGTTAAAATAACCACAACCGATTGTATTTTTGTTTGACAAACTTAATGTACACATGCATACAAAATAACACAGATCGGGTGTGAAGACAAATACTCGCCACGGATGACATCGGCTAGCGGTTGCGCTATACCGTGGATTGGCAGAAGTTAGAATTCATGTGCTGGCTGGCCATTAGATCGGGTCCCAGTGGCTTAATGGTCTACGAGCTAGCTCAACTTGTAACCAGAGGTCCTGGGTTCGAACCTTGGTGGTGGGTGCGTACTGATGAGGAGTTCCAGAAACTAGGACGAAACAGCTCTCCAGTACTTCCAGCTGATTTTCCAATGGTTCCTTAACCAATGTCAGCTCATGATGAAATCCTGTAACCAATCAACCAAATTCCTACAAATCAATACTTGAATAACACATATATATTTGCAATTGTACAGGTAAGAAAATGAATTCGCCGCTGAAAAGAGACTCTGCACTGAACTACCTGTTTTGTTTTCATTAGTGACTGGATGGAGATTATCCATGAATTAGAGCATATTTTCGTTCAACAATAGAATCAGATGGTATCCAATGGTGCAAGACTTTAAACTTCACCACTTCGATATGCAGTGAGTCAATACCATAATATAATGTAGTTGATTAGCAAGCCACCTGACGTCCTATCTGGCTAGTCTTGCAAGTCTCAGCATAAACTTCTTGTAAGAATATTCGATGTCGGTTGATGACGAAATCGCTCGCCTCCCTCTCTCTCTCTCTATTTCTCGTTGTAAACAAAGTTTTGGCTTTATGCCACTATACAAAGCGAATACACTCGTGTTTGTTTTTTCGGTAGACTTCTTCGAACCTTGCGGATAATGTTAGAGGATGCCAGGATTCGAACTCAGGGCTTTCCCGTTTCAAGATGAGCTCGTAGACCATCAAGTCACTGCGATCTGTCATCTGACACCCTTAAAGTGAATTTTGCAGATTAACCTTTTTGACCGGTGAGGTTAAATGAATGACCACACTTGGGTCTTGTATGCGTGTCTTCGATGGCTCAAGAAGCCAGAGTTCTTGCAAGTAATGCCTGTTGTCCGAGTTGGCAAAGGGTCCTGACGTTAAATACTCTATATGAAGTTGACGGCGTGGCTTTGAATGGCTATCAGAGGTGTTTCTATGGCTCTCACCGTTGTTTGTGGTCACAGAGTGAAGTGAAGATTACTCACTAGCCTGCAGAATAGTACTAACTGTAGTAGAGAAACGAGATGAGGAAGGTGATGTAGTAAAAGGGAATTGATGCTCAGGAAGGCTTCGTGTGCTTTTGGAAGTGCGTGGGCGGTTGTTACTTCCCGGCTGCCCACACCGTGGAGATTGCTTTATCTTCGGGTACCTGAAACAGAGAGATGGTTAGTGTTGCGTGACTGCAGAGCCTAGGGGACAACTGCTTGAAGCCAGCCGGTCACACACGGCCTGTGTGAACTGGTTTCTTGGTTTGGTTCCGTATTAGTAAACTTACCGCCGGTTACGGACCACCATTAGGTAAGCCGGGATGTACAATTTTTGGGGTCGACCTTTTCTAACCCCCTCCTTCCAGAGTGGAGAGACAGCATAGCTGGCTGGCTGGCATGCTGGTCATCTGAGGGAAACACCTCACTGCTGTTACACCCTTGTTCCCCAGCAGTACGACTTCACTCTCAGACCCCCAGCATAGTGTAAAAACAAAATTCTTACACGATGCCGGTAACTGCTTTTAGTCTAATCTCGCCATCCTAACAACTTTCCTGGCAGGCATAGTAGGACCTGCAGAAACATTGTTTCCAGCCAGTATAGCTTGTTAGGTCATCGCGATGTGCAAGCCCAAGACCGCCACGTCAAGGTAGCAACTATCGGTCGGGCACTGCGATCCGGCCCAGTGGTCAGCCAGCCCATGAATTCCAACTTCTACGAATTCACGATACAGTGCGACCGGCACTAGCTAATGTCATCGGTGGCGAGTATATAAATATATATATATATAAATTAAATTAAAATACCTCTGCTTCACTTGATGAGTTTGTTCGACTTGTGCTATTCTCTGTATTATAAGGCAGTACAAAGCCTTCAGGTGTTTCACGTCTTTCTTGCGTTATCGGAAGAGTATTTTGTTTAGAATCGACAAGTGTAGTAGGTGTTGAACTATTATCAGTTATTATTGGACTAGTTAAAGGAGTTAACTCAGGCGATGGAGTTGGCGGTGGTAAATATAAGCCGTAACGTTGACGTGTTGAAGGTATAGGTGAAGTGATAGCAAGTTGACAATTGCCATTCGATTCAGTAGCATCCATCCTGCTGATAAGATAAAAAGGAAGAAAAGATGACCGATTAGGCTATCAGAAATCGGCAGTATTGAATAAGAAATTGCATTCGATAAGACTTTGGATAAACTTTCAGATTTCCTGATGAAATCTATTAAAATTTTCAGAAGAATGGATACTGAACAAAGAATACTCTTTTCGATAACCTGTTCTTCTTCATCAGGCTCTAAATTTATATACACATTATAGTGAATGAAGAATGAATTAGTGTTATGAAAAACAACATTAATGCCGTTTAAATAACATCGAATCAATAATAATAATATCAATAGATTACAGTTCAATAGCAATAACATAAAATAAGCTGAATGTCAGAAGAATTAGGAAAGATAATATTACAAATTCATGAATTTATAGTCTCTACTGAAAGCCGGCCAGGGCAGTAGTAGTGGCTGGCTTGACTTGCTTCTTTTACGTACAGAGCACTGGTTGTTTGAGGCGAATCGCGATAGCCTCTGCTGTTTGGAGTATGCGGTGCTTCGATGATTTTGTCAATTTATTAGGTACCCGGTAGATTATAGAGAAGGATTCTTCAACGTTGGCTGGCCGGCTTTGTGGCCAGTTTGCACCAAAATGGTCCAATATCGAACTGTTAATGGTTTTGACTACACCTTCATTTAACCACACTGGTAGATATTTTTTAGCGAGCACGAAAAATCAAGTTCCTAGAGCAACGATCGATATAACTCGCTCCACCACAAGCGCAGTTGAATTGGTAGATACGATTAGAAGTGGCTAGCTAGTCTAGGTACTTCATCTTTTAGTCGAGGTAGCACCATCGGTCGTTTAGAGAATATTATGTGTAGTTTGCCAGCATTAAAAGTCATTTGAACTGATTTCTTAATTTCGTCGTAATTATCTCACTTGGTATATCGCCCTTGAATTGCAGTCGTATATAAAGAGGCTTCTTGTTTACATATAGTGAGTAGTCCACTTCCGCTTTCTTTGTCATGTGTTTCTCGTTAAACCTGTCGGGATAGCTATTTCCGATCAAAGTATCATAAACAATGCTAAATTCGTCTTCAATTACTTCTTCTGAGTATATAGCTCTAACTCTGTGGCTGAGAGTCTTCACTAAATTTCTTTTGTACTTGATAGCAACGAAGCTGTGAAAATGTGTGTATATTGTCCGGTCCAAGTACTTTTTCTATGCAAATTTCTTTTTATGCTACCATCTGGTTTTCTTGTAAGTAGGACATCCAGGAAGGCAGTTAATTCTATTTTGGGATTCCTCTTCACATGTGAATTTCATAGCCGAATGTACTTCATTCAATTCAGTAATTATTGTACTGCTATCAGTACCATTATCAAATCGAATGAAGGTGTCATCCATATATTGGCAATAAAATGAGAGCTTACTGATAAGGTTGTTCAAAGGTCCATTTTCTAGCTTACTTAGAAAGAAATCAGCCAGAATGGGACCCTATGGGGAGCCCGTCCACTTGTGTGTAAAGTGTACCATCAAATTTGAAATTTACATTCATGGTACATCTTAATGACAATTCTTTTAGGATTTCAGTATGTATGCCAATGTTTATCGACCTTAGAGCTCAATCAGTCTCCATCTCACTGATGGCGACAAGTCGTGACTGGTGGGTTCCGCCATGCCAAGGTGGAACGGGTAATCATCGAAGGCATTCGTGATGACAGCTCTATACTGACGAGTTGACAAAGAATTAGATAACCTTCGATCAAATCTCCTTAACAATGGATATCCTACAAGGTTTATTGAACGTAACATCAAGAAAGAATCCCCCCCCCTCACCTAGACAAATCACAATACCAAAGAAAAAACTGTTTATGAGTCTTGCATTCAAAGTTGACACCATTTCTGGATTGTTAATATAAGAATAAAACTTGTGCACTGTGGTAGAGTGTAATTCCATTATGGGTAAATTTTGTTTTGATAAAGTCTCACAGTGTTATACAGTAATGTTTACTGTAAACAGTAAACATTACTGTATAACACTGTGAGACTTTATCAAAACAAAATTTACCCATAATGGAATTTCTGGATTGATTAGAAATCGTTTATCTAAATGAATTAAACGCACTTTTCCTGAAGCTAATTTGCAACTCGTTTTTACCAGCCAACACACGATTAGACAATGCGTCAAGGGTAGATTACCGCTTATGTCCACATCTATGTGCAGTTTACTTTTTTACCTGCTCTTGTGGAGCTGATTATATTGGACGTTGTAAGCGTACTCTCCGAAAACGTGTAGCTGAACACTATCCGGTTTGGTTAATGAAAGGCGAACGTAGAACTTCAAAGTCGTCAATTTGTGATCACCTGTTAGAGTCTGGTCATTCAGCCTCATGTGATTCGTCCTTGAAAGTTATCTACATGGCATATCCGAAGCTTTAGCTATACATGAACAGAAACCTAAATTATGCGTTCACAGTTGGGTTCGAATCCAGCTGTCCAGTACTCCAGTGCTGGTTTTCAATGGTTCTCTAACTGATATAAATCCGTGATGAACTCGTAGAAACATAACTAACCCTTACAAACCAAACTATAGAAAATTAATCTGATGCTCGCTATTGACTATTGGCTACAGGATGGAGTTTCCTGGAGTTCTAGTGAGAAGTCGTAACCAGTGAGGTACATCCAGTTGTCACGTGTGAGGATGAATCTCCATACCGACAACATTGGTTGGGATTGCGCCAGATCACGAATTGGTAGAAGTTAGAATTCATGAGCAGATGCTTTATGTTCTCCTCTAACTAATATCCTAAATGCTTCTTTCTCCGAAAACGTTGTACCTGTTCCATGGAAAGACATTAAAATAGTCCCTGTCCCTAAACCTGGAAATAGCAAGAACGTAAAGTTCAGACCCATTGCCATCACTTCCCCGTTTCTAAAGCTCATGGAAAAACTAGTACTTCTTAAACTCGAACCCTCCCTTAAAAGCTTCGAAGACCCCAAACAATTTGCCTACAGACAGGGTAGGAGTACTTTAGACGCTGCAGCCGTCTTACACAACAGTATTGTCTCATCATTAGACAAAGGTGCCAAATATGTCCGCTGCACGTTTCTTGACTTCACTTCTGCTTTCGACTCTGTACCTAGAAGTCTCTTGCTAAATAAGCTCTCCATGACACAAACCGAGTCCTGGGTCACTAACTGGTTGCATTCCTACTTTTCAAACAGAATGCAGTACACCGTATACAAAGGGAATCCTCCTCTGCTGTGCTCACTGAAGCTGGTGTCCCCCAAGGTGCTGTACTCTCCCCACTTCTCTTTTCATTCTTCCTACATGACCTACCATCTTCAAATGACATTAACTTTGTCAAATATGCTGATGACCTAACTGTATCTTTACCTGTCAAATGTCAAAGTGACTGCTCTAAACTAAATGGCTTCTTATCAGAAATTAGCCAATGGTCCAAGGAAAACGGTCTCACCTTAAACCCCTCCAAATGCCAAACAGTTAATTTCACCTTTAGGCATAAATCTGACCTAAACAAACTGGTTAGCACTCACGAGGTGTGCAACATAGATGGCACTGAAATAGAAACCAAGTCGGAAATTAAATACCTAGGCGTCACTCTATCTTCTGATCTTTCCTGGTCGTCTCATATCTTGACGATTTCCAAGAAAATATACCGTCTTACCTTCTACATCAAGAAGTTAAGACATTCTGGTGTAACCCAACCCTTACTCCTACAATTTGTTAACTCCCGTATTCTGCCTATTATTCTCTATTGCTCCCCCTTAGTCTTTCCTGGGCTATTGAAGAAAGACTATACCTTATTACGTAGGATGTTAAAGGTTGTCAGCAGGGTAAGCAGTTTGCCACTTAGCCAGCTTGTTAATATTCTGGTGGACAGGCACATGGACTCATGTGAAAAATGGGCGAAATCCATTTTATCTGACTCACAACACCCTCTACATTCACAACTCTCCCCATGTATCTCTTCAGGGAAAACCAGAAGCCTATATAGGAAACTATATGCCCGCACTAGTAAGTACAAAAACTCATCCATACCCTACCTAGCTCGTGTTCTGTGCGATAAAGAAAGCATTAGGCATGAAACCTTTAACTTATTAAATAGTCAGTAGAACAAATGGATCTCGTCTTTCCAACTCACATCATTTACAGGTACAACGTTTTCTCTCTACTTTTTTTCATTCTGTATTTATTTTTGTTATGTGCTGTTTTGTTTCTCTCTTCCTTGCAAACTCTACTTAAAACATTCTTGTTCGTTCTTTCACACTCTGTATATCTCGACCATTTTGCTATCGCTTACGCCAGTAAATATGCTAGTAGTATCTACTTTTCTAACACCTTCAAACACTGTTTAAATTTTGGCTTTGCTACCGACATGCTAATATGTTGTTGTCAAAACTGACTGAGATAACTTTAATCTATGTAGAACTTTATTTATTGTTAATGTACTAACTGGATGCAATATTGTAGTAAAATGCTGAGAATTCCATTCTGTATCACAAGTACTGATTTGGAATAAAGCTTATCTTATCTTATCTTATGAGGTGGCCATTGAGGAGTCGGATCCCAGTGGCTGGATGGTATACGAGTTTGCTAGCCCTGTAACCGTAAGGTCCTGGGCTCGAACCCTGGCACTGTGGTGGGTGTGTACTTCTGATGATTCCCAAGCACTAGGATGAAACAGCAGTTTATGTTTAGTTCAGGGATAGTTCCGCGTTATGGTTAGGCTAAGGATAGATTAGGATTAGGCTTAGAAGACCTAAACGAATACATGCATAGAATGTCGTCTAGTTATTACTCTGATGACAATCCTAGGAGGTATTTTTGTCAAACGTCAGAGAACGGTTTCTTGTGTAACAGTCTCATGTCATTTTATGCATTATTTTCATAAATATGTGCATTTTTATACGCAAAACTCGCCTTTCTTAGTTGATTGATGGGTTACACCCTACTCAGTCCTAAAAGTTTAACTTCGCCCCCTCAATTTTGTTGACTTCTCATGATTTGTACTGCTGAAAACACTTTCACTAGAGCATTCTTTGACCTGTTTTTCAAATCCGACTTATTTCTCGAATTATATAAAACACTGACTTGTCTAATTTGAATTGTTCTATTGCAAGCATGTTTTCGTCTCATTCCTCACCTTCCGAGAGGAACATCCGGCGTCAAACTTTTAAGTTTCAGTAGCAGTCGATTTATTTTTACAGTGTAGGGTTACTCTAGCCCCAATTCAAATTTTCTATTTCCCTTGAACAAACTACCCGCTAAACAAGGTTTGGGAATCTATAGACATGGGATCGAACCAGGGCCAACTGGGTTTCTGGCAAACACTCCAGGCATGGACAACCGTAGCTAAGATCTCCAACCGCCAGAGAGAATCGAACCCTCATTCTCTGATTCCCGAGATTAGTGCTCTAAATAAGGAATTATGGGGGCCTGTGTTGTAAGCATAATATTATGTATTCCACAAATTTTTCCTTAGAAAGCGAACACATTTAGAATTACTTGCTTCTTTTAATGACATTCTTCTAAGCCTGAAGTACTTTAAATTAACCTTGACTTCAAGGTGAACTTGACTGCAGATATCTTCAAGAGGAGAACCTCTAATTTCCTAAAGATGACCTTTTTTGTAGCGACTCTAAGTTTGGTATTCTCCAATTGTTCATTACTTTTAAACAACATGAAGAACAATCTCTAGCATACAACCATTTTGATGTATGTACATGAGTTCACCCACTTCTGTAGAAATAAGCAATTTAGGTTGTTCTGTGTGTATTTTCAAAATGAGTTGGAGAACACCAGCCAACATAGCTGCAAAGAGATGAATTTGGCTTAGTTAGAAGTGCTGGAACCGGGCACGTTGTCAGTCAGTACTTGTCACAACAACTCAACTGACTCACCATTTAGAGTCATTTACAGGTTAAGAAGAAATATATAGAAGGCACTGAGCTTCCAACTTCTTTTCTCTGCAACACTCCATGATACATTCATGGAAAACCTGGAACTGTTACCATCGAAAGAAACTAGTTTAACCACTACAACTGTAACAACATAAGACAAGAGCCAGGCAACAGATCGTTTATTAAGGAAATCAACACGTATTTATATATATTTCATGTACATTATTTTAGGTTATTCAAGCAAACAAACACACTATTCTGATTGGTTGTTTCTCCCAAAAAGTTGACCTTGCACCTCTTTGTGACTGTTTCTTGAATGTCAGGTCATACATGTGTTAACTGTATCTGCCTTCGCCAAGTCTACCCTGATTGGTTGTTGAATCAGTCTTGTTCATATTTTCGCACGACCAATATTTGTGACACAAACATTGACGTCAATAATTGCCTACCAATTTGGCTAGCAGACTACTCTTACCGCACAACTACCTACCATAAAGTTTGTTGTGTTGCTTTGGTTTAGTTTATTAATCACCTCTCCCGTTCATATTCTCAGTTAGAATTTAATTTACTTTCTAGAGTTGGACCACATTCAAATCAAGGATATACAAGTTACCATTATCTTACAAAAGTATACTATTACGTTGAAGCAGTTGGTCACATATATGAGTTTCAAATTACTGTCGCATTTATGACTTTTAGTAACAGAAATTAAAAGATAAAAACAAGAGTCAACAGTTGGACGAGAGTCAGAATTCATCAAGAACTCTTCCCAGTTAGAGTTTTCTCGTAAATATGGGAAAAGAGGGGTATAAGGCGAGATAAATCCCTTTCAAAAACTGGGACTAAAAAAAAACAGGATCTATATATATATATATAATTACTAAAAACAAAAACTAAGAATAAATAAACTTTACGAATTCGAATAACCCAGTGCAGTATTTATAATAATCATTGTGAAGAGGCATCATTTCAACTACAGGCAGAACTGGTGAGGATGACAAGTCGAAGATCGGGAAATCAAGGCAAGCTACTCTTCATTACTCTCAAGTCCATGTGGAGGTCAACAGCACTACTCAGAATGAAAAATAAGATCCGAATTTTCAGCTCGATTTGTTAACTTACATAAAATATGTAGACAAAGGTGGATGACTGTTATTTGGAAATGTGAGGTACTGTGAGTTTGTAGTATTACCAAAAGTAATAGCTGCATCAAGAGTTTAGGATATGCAATGAAATGGATACCACATTCCCCGTGTTCTCACAACTACTATACATAGATATAATTACTAAACACAAAAACCAAGAATAAGTAAAATTTACCAATTCGAATAACCCAGTGCAGTATTTATGATAACCATTTTAAAGGTGAAATAACGATTGAAAACAACTTTAGATTGATCCTCAG
This sequence comes from Trichobilharzia regenti, assembly GCA_944472135.2. NCBI lineage: Eukaryota > Metazoa > Platyhelminthes > Trematoda > Strigeidida > Schistosomatidae > Trichobilharzia > Trichobilharzia regenti. The sequence goes on along the minus strand of OX235263.1, from coordinate 102,717,655 downwards.
AATACCCATAAAGTATTGATGGTTAGAGCTCAAGCCAGGTAGCTAACTCAACTCCAAATGACAAAGTACAGTATGGCACTGATTTAAGTTCTGATATAGATCCATGTCTCTTTACTATGCTTTCCAGAATCCAGTGTCCTTTTGGCAAGCTTATATAGACCTAAGTATTTCTTGATACTCCATACTTTTATTCTGGGACGGCTCTATCTTTGACGAATTTTTCCTCGACTTCTGCAGCTATGTTGAACGCAATAAAATGAAGGTACATAAGTTCAATTTGCAACTGACAGGGAAGTGGCGCTTCTGGTAGTAATAAATTTCGTCTGATTAGGCAGTTCTTCAGAAAGGCTGGCACACATGTGCGGAAGAAAGTCTTACTAAGCTAATGGGTACAGAATCAAGAAAATGGGAAGATAAAATAAATGGAAAGTAGGGCAAGTAGGCTGAATGGGTAGTTGACTCCTTACGCGAGAGATTCCATATTGCCAATCTTTGATGAGTGACTATTTTAAGGCTGCTTGGGAGGATATCACAGTGCTCTTCGTTCGAGTGCTTTGAGCTATATACGATTTTGAATCCTATGGTAAAGGCACCTACGGCTGAGGCACACAGCCGGAGAATTCTTCAGTGAGTGTGAGTACAGTTGGGTGGCGTGCATGCAGCAAAAGAGGGAGAAACTTAATTATTTTGGAGTTCACACAGAGAACGTAGGAGAAAGTGAGTGAAAACTTGTGTTAGGTACCTATCACTACGACTCCACTATATTTTCATACGTATGAAGCGTACGCTTCATACGTACGGTTTGAGCGTTTAGCTCACGTGAGCTAAACGCTCAAACCGTTAAAAAATTCTCCAAAAACCACACATTCTACCCAATTTTGCATGTATATTCAAACTAGTAAAAGCATGGAGTTAACTTATCAGTGCACTCGAGTATACCACAGTTAAACCAGGAGTTGAACAAACTAGCTGGAGAAAATTTTTTATCAATACATCAGAAAAATCAGAAAAAATACATCTAAAGTTGAAAACGTTTTCAGAATTCAGAAAAGAATAATCCAGTCAGATTAATATATAATCTTACAACATAAAAGAACAGCTTCAACAGAAACCACATGAGAATCCTCTGGAGATTTACATCATCACATAATGTAAAACAAAAACCCGAATCAACTCATAGACAATGAAAGCAAAATAATGTAGAGAATATGAGATGTAAGTACGATAAATATTCATTACCTCAGTATGACGCTAAAGTCGAAATTGCCATGTGAGGAAGTTACTAGAGTAGTGATGCAGTAAAACAAATTTCCGGTAGGTTTTCTAGTTCAATAATTCAGCTGTTGTCACTACCGCATTACATTCTGTCAATATTTACCTGATAGACCTAGTCATTACAGTTTTGGTGGACAAATTTCCTCAATGTATAACTAAAATAATCAAACGGGTGCTATGCCAATCTTCCTACCGGCACTGAAACGTATATATATGTTTTCAAGTATTGGCTATCCCTGATTTCGCACTAATTTTTGGTGGCGTTGTCCATTAGGGATTTTCCTGCATTGAGACAGTTTTGTTACAACCAGTGTAGTAGTGGGCCACATGAGAATAATAGCGAGCGAAAAATATAATAAATAGGTAGATACTTCCCAGATAAGTGTAGGAGGCAACCTCAGTTATATCGCTCCCGTTGATGGTGATTGGTGCCGGTTGTTGTTGCTATTGGCTGGTTGGCGAAACCCAGATCTTCTTATCGGTCGTCCAGCGTATTCCCATCTCCTCGCTCCCAACAGTCTGACGCATAATCCAGTCCACCACAATTAAGAATATCATCGGTGATAATAGGCAGGTAGCCTTGTCTTACTCTCCTGTATTCACTTCGAACGCATCGCTGGGTTTTCTGTTGTGGATCACTTGACTGACACGTGGCAGGCGTTGTCATATAGCCAGCCAGCTGTTGAATGAGGTTGACAAATAAGTGAGGCGCCCTGTAGTGTTGAAGTAGTTTGCAAATTACTTCTCGGTCAACGCTGTCTGTCGTAGGCCATTTCGAAGTTCATGAATTTGAGGTAAACAAAGGTTTGACTTCCATTCTATGCTTTGTTCGGTAACAATGAACGGAGTTAAAATTTCATCAGCACATGATTTGCTTTTCCTGAATTCAGCCGGTCCTAGTTGGCTTAGTTCTGTATTCAGTGCATCCTTTATTCTCTCTAGGAGAATGCGACTTATTATTTTACTTGGCGTGGATAAGAGCATTATTCCACGGCAGTAATTGCGCAGGCTTAAGTCGCCATTCTTTGGTATTTTGAAGAGGTAGCACTTCCTCAAATCAGTAAGCACCATTCCTTCTGTCCAAACTTGTTTCAGTAATGGAGTCTGACCATCCCAGCTTGGCATTCATATCGCCCATGAGGATTTTAATGTCCTTATTAGGGATGTTGAGCATTACTTGTAGTTGACTATGAGAAATACCCCTTCTTTTTCCCTTCCGCGATATTTGTAGCACTGTATGTAGCACTGGATATTTGTTACCTTCCTTCCTTTGGAGTTGAATCTTGCTGTCGTGATCTTGAATGAAATTGGGTCCAACCGCATCACGGCTGTGGCTGCGACTGCTGACATCATTATAAACACTCACTGCCTCAGTGTGTTCGTGGTTATCGTCTGGGTGACAGGAGTAGAGTGCTGACTTTTGCAGATATGCAACACTTCTATTTCACATCTCATTTCGTTAATTACCCAGGCAGGCTTCCCAGTCTCTCACATTGTACGGGCATTCTACCTCCCAATTCTTATTCTTACTTTCATCGGGAGAAGACAAATCGACCGGCCTACTGGCTCCCCGAAGGCTTTCGCCAGCCCGCGTCATTTCGCCTCTCCAACTCGAACGACGAATAAGATTGCTATTCGGAGTTTTTGTATTTTTAAGAAATATTTTCTGTGTGTTGAAGTTTCTGTGGCGTCTTGGAAAATTTTGTGGTGTGGGGATGCTAGCCCCACGCCCAACCTTCCCTCTTTGCGCTGACTTGGGACTTAGAAAACTAGTGAGTTAATTAATTGAGAGAAGTTATTTGTGGTTATAATTATCCCCTTTTCTTAGTGGTGGAAAGTAGGGATTCGGTTGATAAAATGCACTGACTGATTTGATATTAGCGTTGAATATTCGAAGCTTCTTGATTAACCACCTTTCGACGTCTGAAAGTCAAATTTATTTCAGAGGGATACCTTGGGAGATGGGTCCTGATCACATCTTGGAGGAAAACACCTACAGGTGGCAAATGACTGATTCATTAAAAAGAAAACAAAAAGACTTTCAACTATCAAAAGAGGGCCTGATGAGAATGCGCGACTGAGTGCTGCTCCGACGAGAGCCACAAACCTAAAATTTCCTAATGCAGCGGCTTCCATTTCATTAATGTTTAATACACCCAGCAAGGCTGTAGAAACAGCTGGTTACCAATACCTAGTAACTGACGACATGACTTTACATGCTCTTTAATCTTGCAAAGAAGAGGTATTCCACTTGTGTCACAGAGTTGCTAGCATTCTACCCAACTGATAAACAATTCCGCTACATAGCATAAAGAAGGCCATTCACAATCTACACAGGTCATTAGCTGTCCGCTTGCGCACTGAACATGAGAACAGAAGAAGGTCACTGAATAAAATTCGTCATCCTAATTTTATATCAAAGTTTGCAAGTGGTACAAGACCTGCGGAGGGGACAGAGAACTGTGTGGTTAACACACTCTCCAGAAAACAAGTTAATAAGGTGCTATAAAAAACTGCGACCTTGAAAGCACTGGCCGAAAAACAAGAGAAAGAAGGACAACTGAAGCATATTTTCACTGAAAACAACACCAACCTCAAACTCATCCTGTAGATGGCATCTGATATACTGTCTCACAGCGAAAGATTCACTCAAGCATTCCATCCTAAGTTTATGAGGAAAGCAGTATTTGGCAGTTTTCACTCGTTATCACATCCTGGAGCAAACGCTTCAGTTACAGTACTCTCGGCAAGATATATTTGGCCAAAGTTATAACGCCACATGCAGAAGTGAGTGGGAGTGTATATCACGGTAGAGGGCGAAAGTAAGCAGACATCCAATGTCAATCCTAGGAACATTTTTCACATCCAGATGCTAGTCTCACTAGTGTTCATGTGGACTTGGTAAATCTCTTTTTATAACTTAATGGGCTGACTTGCCTGTTCACATGATTTCATAGGTCCGCCGGGTTCCCTCCAGCCGCAACACTTACTGGCATTGCACTCGGGATGAACAACTCCCCTTCAATACTAAATAGCTGTATTCAGTGTGCCTACAACGACAACAACAACCACTGACAGAGGAGATCTATTCGAACCAACTCATCGACGTTTCTGTAATCACAAAGATCCACTGAATACCATACCATCATCAAGCAGATAAAGAATAGAACACTTCCCTCAATAACCGAAGGCGGTATTAACATCTCACTCTAACTCCACTGATGGGATAGGGTTCCTACCGACAATAATGATCGATATGCGAATATCAAACAAAATTAGTGCTCAATGTTCATAGGTGGAAAAGGTATTCGAGACCACCTTGAAAACTACCTATCGAGATTTTCAGTCTTAGTTTTGGCATGAGGGGGCTTGACTAAGTTACATAAGCAGTTGATGAGCACATACCGAAGAAGTGGTGTTTTATTTTTACCATCATGTAAATGTGATAAGTGCCAGAAGTTTGAAAGACACTACTATAATATTGCACTTCCCAGTATCATTTCGCTTCCCATTTATTGGAAAATACAAATGATTATTATCATTTACTCAATGCTTAGAGTTTTAAAAACCACTGAATTAGGACCAGACTTAAATACCATCGACGTACTGTTTCTAACTACAGAGAACAACCTTAGTTCAACTTCTTGTCAAGATGGTACCCCATGGGCTCTACAGAAATTTGTGAGACATCTTACATCTCGTCCTACTAATCTACATCTCGTTCTAATCTTCCAGATCTTTGAATTCATTTCTCGCTGAAATATCAGTTATCTACCTCAAGATAATCCTTTAATTCACGCACCATTATACTCTATTTTATATCGAGTACCTAGGCCTTTATAAAAGTTAAAGCTTACTTTTTGTTCGTATTTCTTGCTTGCTTAAATCCTGGTTGCTTTGTTTGAAAACACAACAACACCAATGTTTGAGCAAAGCTATATTTTCATCGAAAACGTCATAGTTTCTATGCTAAGACCAATATGTTTAGCATTAAACATTGCAAATGTATACTAACTTTCCAAAGAGTCTTCACCTCCTTCTTGTACATATCTTATAAATGTGCTGCCAATGATGTATTATCCATAATTTTATTTCATGACATTTTGCAGTCTCCGAGGACGTTCTCCTCTTCCTGAAATAGCTTTTATTCAAGTGGCGCCATAGCACCTATTCAGATATCTGTTCACTGATTTACCATAACTATCAGCAGGAAACGGAACGAAGTTTGGGTTGTCGCTCAACTTTGATGGTGACCTTAGTGAAGGGTTTACAATTTCACATTTGTACGAATCAGTTCTGATTGTTTGTACAATAATCGGACAATTCAAACTCGTGAAAAAGTATTAATTTATGATACTTCACGAGTGTAATTTATAACGTAACTGATTGTGCCTGGAGAAATGACATGCATTTCTTGTTAATTTACCCGTTTATACGAAAGGTAAATTATTATTATTACGATAACATAGTTTAATTTGGTGAAATAATAACTTAACGTCGAAATGTGATAGAAAATTATGTGTCTAGGATGCGGCCGAGATACACGCGTTAAGTGTTAAGACAAAATTCTTACTGTAATACCTCATTGTCTAGGAACAGGGTAGAAAAACATTGTGAATATTTCCCACACCCTATTATGCATGGTTGCTGACGATTAACTACCGAGTATTTATATGAGACTAGAATAATAGGAACTTCTGAAGGTTCTAGAGTAGAGTGATCAGATCAACAAAACTGCGTGGCAACAGTTACCCATATGCTGATGATCATACAAGGATGACAGTGTCTGTCTGTTTTCAACATAGAACTTTGCACAGATATGCACCAGTTCGAGTCGCTACACTTCATTCAGCACACAAAGCCAGGGAAGAAGAAGAAAGTAAAAAGGAAGGCAAAATAAAGACAGTACTTACTTTACTTTACTTCGGCTATCTCCTACGGGAGGATGAGCCGGCTTCATGAACGTCTCGAATCACCGCTGCCCAGGTGCGGCAATTTGTAAGAGAGTTCATGAAGTTTCATGGGAATTCGGTACGAGTGATGTCCCCAGAATCGCTCGGCCTTTTGTTTGAGAGTGCAGCTCTAGCCTTTACACAACCAAGTGTGACCTACAAGGCAGTAGGAGTGGAGTAAGGAGTCCACTATCCATTGGCAGCCGATGACCGGAGTTCGATTCATACGCCTTTTTGAATGGGGTCGGACATCCAGGACATCCAACAAGCCCTTTGTCCATACGTCTGCCGGTGAGCTCCAGTGAGCTTCATACGCCAATCGTTGGAGGTTTGGAATCAGGGTTTAGCCATCTCCCCTAGACTGCCATCCAATGGACAGTCAACCCGGTGGAGAGCGCCAGGCATCCGCTTTCGCCCTCTCACTTTGGTGAGAAACACCTCCGCCACGTGAAGGCAGTGAGTAGGACTTCCTCAGGAGAGGCTATGTAAGACGCCCGGTCATATGGGAGCATTTCAAGAGGTGTGCGGAGGGGTGGCCAACCCGCAGCGCAAGGCACCCACCCCCGACCATCCTGAGGCTTTGGAGGCCAGGGAAGAAGAAGAAAGTAAAAAGGAAGGCAAAATAAAGACAGTAGACAGGGATAGGAGAGAAAAGGAATAGTAATAACGAAAAACCATATAGTTTTATTGGGTACTATAAGTCACAAGGAGTGGATGCATCTAACTGAGCTAGCCATTGAGAACAAGGATTTTGAGCCATATCACCAATTGTCTCCAGCATACATTGGTTTTTACCGTCCCGAGGACCCCCAAACCAGGAAGCAAGTCTACACCTCCCTAATTGTTGCGGATTTCATTGACTGTTTTGGTCTGAACGTCGTTAGCTCCTTCCCAGCCTAGTCATGGGTACGTAACACATATCCTAACAATCTCAGTCGATGTAGCTTCGCAGCCTTGTCTAGTCATTTCCCCTCCTTACCTAGCACTCGACTGAAGCCCAACCCCATTATTGCTTACCCCACTATACCACTTCACCGGAGGCATAGAACGCAGGCACCTATGATCAAAGACAACTAGCCAGCCTTTTCATGTCTTCCACTTTCAATAGTCACGTCTTACAGCTATAAAGGAGGACAGAGAGAACTGCTGTTGAGCATTACACACGTCCATCATTGTGGTCAACAACTAGCCGGGTATCATGTCTACTAAGCCAGAGACGGCGTAAACTAGCATAGGATGACTGACAGTATGCATACCTAAAAACCTAATTGTTGAAGTTACGACAAAGGAAACATCTTTGGGAATCCTGTTCAAACCTAAAACAGTCAGACAGAAGTCTTCAACAGTTAATGACTTCTCCGAAGAGAGACTGATTAGTGACGGAAGTAATACGCATCTCCCTCCCATAAACTTTAGAACTATAAACCCTACGCGCACAAGGCTTAGTACCGGAACTTTTGAAAACAAGTAAAAACGATGAAAATAACCACAGATAATTATGCAAAGTTTTATTTACAAGGTCGATAGTTAGATAATAAAGAGTATAATGAGTCACAGTTTCAGCTGTCAAATTGTCAATTTTAATCACAAAATATCCTATCAAACTATAGCAAAAAAAGTTAGTAATGCATATATTTTTTAGAAGGAATGTTTCTAAAAAACAATAAAGGTATCCACTGTACAATGGGAAAATAGGAAGAGGAATATTCTCAACAGGATGTTGAATTTTTATTTTAACAATCCATAATGATTGGTTCACCAAGTTTAACACGTTGACCAGGTGTAACACACCATTTCAATTGATTTTTAGGCGCTTCAAATATCAGGACAACTGTAGAACCTAAACAGAAATGACCTAATTCATCGCCCTTGTTCAATTTCACACTATAATTATTATTATCATTATTGTTATCATTATTATTTGTAAATATTGCCTCTAAATATGGTGGATTATATTCTTGGTTTATTGTTCTCACAAGATTTGTAAAACGATAACGCAGTGGATTATGCTGCTTTTTATTTGTACTCAGTGTAGGATCAATATTGACACGAATATTTCCAACGCCAAATGCCCCGACAGCTGTGAATGACATTAACCCGTGATTCCATTCACCGAGGTAAACTACACGTTCATTGATTGCATATAAACCGGGCAAGCGGCCAGCAAGATTAGGACGAACTGATAGCAGTCTACCTGTAAGTAAATAAAGCGAAACAGTAATGATAATAGTAATAATAATAATAATCACATGATTGGATAGTAGGGTGCAGCAGGTTGGGTGTGAGGACAAATACTCGCTGAAGACATTGGCTGGGGTCCCGCTATGTCGTGAACTGGCAGAAGTTAAAATTCATGGGCCATTGGATCGGGTCCCAGTGGCTTAATGGTATACGAGCTCACTAGTCTTGTAACCAAAAGGTCCTGGGTTGGAACCCTGTCGGTGGGTGCGTAATGCTGAAGAGTCCCAAACTAGGACGAAACAGCTGTCCAGTTCTCCCTGGTAGGTATTCCAATGGTTCTCTAACTAATGTCAGCTCATGATGAAAATCCTGTAACCAATCAAATCCCTACAAACCAACACTTGAACATGATTGGACAATTAGAGAACACAATTCAATGCCGAAATTGACGATGAAATGGCTTTAGTTAGAGAACCATCATTAATAATAATAATAATCTACTTTATTCCAAAACAGACAGTACTTATAATACAGAATGGAATTCTCAGCATTTGTCACAATATTGCATCTGATTTACTTAAAATATAAATTAAATTAACCAGCGGAATTTGTCCACATTTACGGCAGGAATAAAGTCAAAAATATTCGAAGTACGAATTGAGATCATTCAATATAATAATAATAACAGTGAGTTTGTTTCAAACAGTATTGTCGATTCAATTCGGAAATTTTAGCATGTTATAGATTATTGAATCCAATGTTCTGTTGATATAGTATGGTGAGGGGAAATACAAAATTAACAGTTATAACACAACTTAAATTATTTTCACATTTATGAAAAAATAAACAAATAAAAACAAAAAATTGAGAGAATTATAAATATAAGAAGAACAATAAGAATAAAGCTTGATGGTGTAAGGATGGAGGAAATGGTTTATTTAATAGTGCAAAGAAGGTTAGTTAGTTGGTTTGTGCCTGACACTATTTCCATCACATAAAGTACGTGCCGCCAAATATGGTATAGTGGAATTTTTATACTAAGACGTGCGTGCATAAAGTCTTCTGAAAAGACTTCTTGTTTTACCTGAGGAGACACAGGATTGCAGCTGAGGGTAAAATGGATGCTCACAGTCTAACAAAATTCCTTTAGGAAATTTGTTGCATGACACGAAATGCCTATCACTGACAATGTCAACGATATGGCCCGATGGGATACAACTCGTCTTACCGACAGTCTTCAGAGTTCTACGAAGTATGACATAGTCTTTTGCAAGCAACCCAGAAAAGAATAAGGCTGGGAAGTAGAAAAGAATAGGTAAGATGCACGAGTTGACAGACTGTGAGAGGAGGGATTGGTTAGGTTATGCCTGAGTGCCTTAACTTTTAAATGTAAAATGGCAGATGAAATATTCTTTTAGAAATTGCTAAGACATGGGAAGACCATGTTAATATATGTGTAAAACTTGGGCACTGTGGTATTAAGTAATTCCATATTAGTTTGATTATTAAATGTATCACACAGTGAAACAGTATTGTATACTGGATTACAATACAATACAATACTGTTTCACTGTGTGATACATTTAATAATCAAACTAATATGAAATGGGAAGACCATGATAAGTCGGAAGAAAGAATTAATCCAAGATACTTAACTTCAGACTTGATTTCTATATCAAGATCATCAATTTTTCAAGGGTCACCATTGAAAACAAGCAAGTACTGAGCAGCTGTTTCGTCCCTATCCGGGATTATTTGATAGTCAGATGTCGTGACCAGCGGAGGTCCACCACCCAACCAAGTTGGGTGTAAGGACGAATATACAAGCCAGGGACATTTACTGGTGGTCGAACTATATCGCAAATAGGTGGAGGTTAGAATTCGTGCTCTGACCGCTGGTTCCTGTTGAAATGACTGGATGGTCCTACGAGCTGAACCTGTAACCTTATGGTCCTAGGTGTGTACTTCTGAAGAGTCCCTAACAGGCACTAAGCACTTCCCGTCCAGGAACCCCCTGGCTTTCACATGATTCTGTCTGTCTGTTTTCGACATAGAACTTTGCACAAATGTGCGGAAGTTCAAGTCGCCACATTCCGTGTAGCACGCGAAGCAAGAGAAGAAAGTACAAGAAAAGCATAATAGAAACAGTTAGCAGAGGTGTGAGACAAAGGAGGAGTAATAACGAAGAACAAAACAGTTTCATTGAAGATCATAAGTCACAGGGAGTGGATGCATCTGCGCTAGCCACTGAGAACGATTTTGAGCCATGTCACCAATTGTTTCCAACCATAGATTTTTACCGTCCCGAGGACCCCAGCCTGGAAGTCTACACCTTCCTACGTGGCTTAGACCAACTGTTGTGGATTTCATTAACTGGTGCCAAGTTTTTGTTTGACCGCCGCTAGCTTTTTTCCAGCCTGACCCTATATCCGCTAACATAGCTCGTCGAGGGAGGCGATGGCTTGGCATACGTAACACATATCTTAACCATCTCAGTCTTTGTAGCCTCACGACTTCGTCGATTGATTTCTCCTGTTTACCCACAACTCTACGCCTAACCTCAATGTTGCTCACCTTATTATGCCACTTTACACGGGAAATAGAGCGCAGGCACCTATCATCAAAGACAGCTAGTCTTTTCATGTCTTCCACACTCAGTGGCCAGGTCTCACAACCATAAAGGAGGACGGAACGGACTGATGAGCAGTACACCCGCCCTTTGGTCGATAGTCGAACATCTCGTCTACGCCAGAGTCGGCGTAAACTGGAAAATGCGAAACGAGCCCCTTGTATTCGTGCTGAGATTTCGTCAGAGATCAACACGTTGGGGCTGATGCAGCTTCCCAAATAAGTGAAGCGGTCAACGTGCTCTACCACTTCACTTCCTATTTTTAAACTAGGCGTCGATGTAGTCCAGTCCTGTAACATCATCTTGCATTTGGCGGGAGCGAATCGCATGCCAAACATTCGTAGATTGCGGCTCAAGGTGTTTAGAAGACTCTGCATTTCGTCAGCGTCTTCGCCTAGAAGGACTATATCGTCTGCATATTCCACGTCAACGAGATTATTCCCCGGTAGCAAGTCAATCCCTGAGTCGCTGAAGTCACTTAAGGTTAAGTCCATTAACACATCTTTGATGAAGTTGAATAGAAAAGGGGATAATGGGCATCCTTGACGGACACCACTGGTCGTCATCAGTTCAGATGACAGCTCGGCGTAAGCCCTCACCTGGCTGTATGCGTACGAGTAGAGTGCCTTAATCAGTGCAATATATTTTCTTGGAATTCCCTTTACAGCCAAGCATCTCCAGAGAACTTCCCGATCGACAGAGTCGAATGCTGCCTTTAGGTCAAGAAATATAATGACTGTTGGACGCCGGTAGGAATTCCTATGTTCTAGAATCTGTCGGAGGGTGAAGATATGATCAATACACCCTCTTCCTGGTCTAAAGCCTGCCTGGCTCTCTCGTGTTTGTGCTTCCCGAGCACCACTCAGTCTACGCATGATTATTGAGCCTAAGACTTTAGATACTATATTAGTCACATGGTTCGCTCTAACTGAAGCCATTTCGCGACCAACCTTGAAATCAATCACACTCCTGCAAGACAATACCTGGCATTTTTATGCGTCGGCAGTTCAGCGGTAGAATATTTTTCAACCACACCGACGCACTCTTAAACCATGAGTAGTTTTCTAGACAGTAACAGGTCAAGAAAAGAGGGTGGGGTTGAGCATGAGACTAGCCGCTCTATCTCGTAAAAATAACACTAACAAAGCTCAAGTTTGACGCTTTATGATCTGGTATACACTGGGGGCACAAAAGAAATGAAGCAGAGGAGGAGGATCTGATGGATAATCCTTTGGGTGCCTGAAATGAAATGTGTGTAGCGTTAGTGTCTCTGTCAACGGGAACACACCATCACTCATTGGGAATCCGATCACCTAACATCCGGATGACGAGGTTCCGACAGGACGAAACGTGAATAGTAAATCCCAAAAATTAAATTTTTGCAATAAAATATTAATCACAGACATTTGAGATCATTGTGATTAATCGAATACGTGAATTCGTGAATAATAATGGTGACTATATTAATAATAATAACAACAGTAATAATAATAATAATGAGTCGTGTAATGTATTTGCGTAACACATTTCGAACACACGGACTTGTCATAGGAATGAGAATATATGAAATGAATAAAGAGTTAAGACGTGAGAAAATAGACCTAGGTCTAGTTGAAACGACATATCGAAGGTCAAAATAACAATGAACATCACTAAACCAAATAGCAGAGGTAATAGTACATCTACATTGGCGGGTATCGAAACAAAGTTTACCAAGGAACGTGGTTTAGTGTGATGACGAATTGTTGCTTTGAACGTATAAAGGTGGTTGAAACTTTCTAATTGCCAGATAGGGCTTCCACAAACTTTAGGATACGTCCCAAACACGTTTTATAGGTAGGTTTAAAAGATCTGTTAACGTCAATTTTATATCCTGTTTCTATAATATGTTTCGCAATAGAAGAGCCAGGTCTCCTGTTCTAACCAGTAATCGGTTCTGGGGATTCTATTTGCTTCTGGAGCCATTTGGGAATATGCTCTGAAGCCAGCCCTTACATGCAGAGATCGATGAGTCCTCCCTCCTATGTACATTCAAATTGGTAAATACAGTGGAATGTGATATCACTTTTCGTATGTTCGAAGCGCTTAGATAGATATATTGGCTTCACATTCTCAATTATTATGATATTAGCTGCATAAAAAGTCTTTTTAACAGCAATGTTCACTCTTTGTCTAGTTATCAAGCTGCTATGATGCCCATATATATATATATATATATAGGGTAGCTTGATGTACACGTCTTTCTTAGGAGGCGATTTGGAGAGTGGGTCTTGGTGTTCAACTGACTAATTTATATCGCCCAATGAACTTGTCTGAATGATTGTTATCAATCAGAGTTTGTGTCAATTTTCTTTCTTCTTCATCAAGTGTGTCTGTCTTCAGTGCATATTCGTAGGATTCTACTGAAGAGGCAATTAGCTGACTAAGGCTCTTTTGTACCGACCAGGGAAGAAAATGTGGTAATTAAGATACTGTCCTGTCCAGGTAGGTTTTCCATATAAATAGATCTTTTTATTGACCTCTTTAAGCCATCGACTAAGCAATATGTCTAGGAAAGATAATCAATTATCTTCCTTTTCTACATTTTACACGATTCAGACATATTACGTCTTCTTATTGCTTTATCTAAATTCATAAACAGAACTAATCGTTTTAAATAATAATAATAATCATTATTATTATTATAAAACGTATAAATTCATGTAAGTGTTTATATAATCTACATAATCAATCGATGTGAATGTGTATATATTTGCAGGGGTAGACAGAGAAAGCGACTATTATCATCACATAGCAAGTCAAGTTCAACATTCAGAAACTGAAGGACAAAACTACAAAGGATGCCTTCGCTATAGATCAGAGCAGAGCAAAGCAAAGTCCGATACACTAAGTGGCATTATTGAGGAAACCTGTGCGAATGGAAGAACATTGGAATTCTCTGAAGGAGATATTTAAGAAAAAGCGTGTACAACTGTTCTAGGAAGAAGGAAGAGACAAGACAAGGAATGGCTGTCAACGGACACCTACCTGGAAGCTAATAGAGGAGAGGAGAGGAGGATGATGAAAGAGAAGATGACTCAATGCAAAGATGCAAAAGAGAAAACAGAAGGAGAAGCTGAGTTCAATGTACACTGCACTGAATAAAGAGGCGAAGAAGAGTGCTAGAAAAGACAAACGGCAATTCTACGAGACATTGGCCAATGGATGAAGCAGAACAGTCAGGCAGGTAGCAGGCAAAAGAGATATCAAGACATCGCTATCCGGGAAGAGATCAATAAAGATGATGAAGCCAATAAAAGATGCTCAAGGGAACTGAACGTAATGACTTAGGAATCGACTTGTTACCAAGGAATAATCTTATGGACTTAGAATATGCAGATGACATAGTCCTGTTAGGGGAGGATGCTGAAAAAATGCAGAGTCTTCTGAACACCTTGAGCAGCAATCTTCGTATGTTTGGCATGCGATTCGCCCCTGCAAAATGTAAGATGCTGCTACAGGACTGGACCACGTCTACCCCTAACTTAGTGATAGGGAGGGAAGTGATAGAACATGTTGACCACTTCACCTACTTGGGAAGTTGTATTAGCACCAACGGATTGATTGGCGATGAAATCTCAGCACGGATCCGAAAAGCTCGAGCTGCTTTCGCTGACATACACCATCTCTGGCGTAGGCGTGACATCCGGTTATCAACCAAGGGACGTGTGTACTGCTCATCAGTTCGCTCCGTCCTTCTCTATGGCTCTGAAACATGGCCAATACGCGTTGAAGACATGAAAAGGTTGACTGCTTTCGATCATAGATGTCTGCGATCTCTGTCTCACGTTAGGTGGTTTCACAAGGTAAGTAATGTTGATGTTAGGCGTAGAGTGTTGGGCAAAGAAGGAAAATCAATCGACGAGGCTATAAAGTTACATAGACTAAGATGGCTAGGTCACGTGGTGCGCATGCCTAACCACCGCCTCCCCCGACGGGCTTTGCTAGCTGATATAGGTTCAGGTTGGAAAAGAGCCAGTGGTGGCCAAACAAAAACATGGCCTCATCAATCCATGAAATCCTTGACAGTTAAACTGAGTCAGGTAGGGAGATGCAGACTCCCGGGTTGGGGCCCTCGGGACTCTAGGAATCAATGGCTGGAGACAATAGGTGACATGGCTCAAAATCGTTGTCAATGGCGCAGATGTATACAGTCTCTGTAATCTTTCATATTCCTTTCTACCATTACCCATTCTGTTTCACTCTTATACTTGTCAAACTCTATTGATTTTCTTCACTCATCTTCTTGTCTACCTCTGTGTGCTATTTGGAACGTGGCAACTCGAACTGCTGCACTTCGATGCCAAGTTCTATGTTGAATCCAGACAGACAGACAGCTCAAGGGAACATGATCACCAAGGAGGAGAAAAAAAAATCAAACACTGGATTGATCACTTTAAAGGACTCTTGAATCAACCACCACCAGCAACTCGCCCAGAAATACACTCCCACCAGCAGCAACTTCATCGACTTCGAAAACGCCTGCGAAAGACAGCGTTAACCGAGAAGTAATTTGGAAACTATTTCGACAATATGGCGTACCTCAAGTCTGTGTCAACCTCATTCAACAGTTGGTTGGCTATATGACAATACATGTCATGTGTCAGTCAGATGATCCACAAGGGAAAACTAAGTAAGGCGTTCGACGTGAATACAGAAGTAAGGCAAGGCTACCTGCCTATTATCACCGATGATATTCTTAATTATGGTGGACTGGATTATGCAGAAGATTGTGGGGAAGCGACGAGTCAGGAATACGCTGGACGACCGATGAGAAGACTCTAGAAGATCTGGATTTTGCAGGTGATATATGTCTAATGTTACACAAACTCAAAGACTTGCAGGCAGGCAGGCAGGCGAAAACCAACAAACTGGCTGAAGCGGCTGGCAGTGACAAAAGGACTCCAGGTGAACATAGGGAAGATGGAGGTGATGAAGATAACCAACCAACCAACCAACCAACCAGCAGCAACAATAACCAGCACCAATCACAATCAACGGGAGAAACTTATCAGAGGTTGCCTCCTTCACTTATCTAAGGAAGCATCGTTTCAACTACAGGCACACTGAATGGACGAAGATATCGACATCTCAGCTAACCAGGCAGAATCGGAAAGGCAAGATACGCACGCCTTCGTCAACCTGAAACCAGTCCAGTTTGGAAATCTTCCGCACTAACTCCGCGCATAAGGAACAAGATTCATATTTTCAACACCAATGTGAAGTCGGTCGATTCTTCTATACGGGTCAGAAACCTGCACTGCGTGTCAGCCAGCTGCAGACTTTCATCAACAGCTGCCCACTTCGCTGACTTCACTATGAAGATCAATCAAATGGCTAGCCGACAAGAAAGAATTACCAACAAGAAATTCTGGCTGAGGACAAACCAACAGGTGAGAGCCGATTACTCAACATATATGTAAGGAGAAAGTGGAGATGTATCGGACATATTTTGAGGAGATCATCGAACGACATCAGGCACCAGAGCATAACTCGATTGGAATCCGAATAAGAAGTGACGAGTGGGTCGTCAATGAGAGTGACATAGAGGAGAACTTGTGGTGAGGAGGAGATGAGGGAGTTTGGTCAATCGCAAACCCAGCTGAAGAGGATGGCAGAAAATAGAACAAAGTGGAGATATGTTGTTGAAGGCCTATGTTCCACTCGGAACCCAAGAGAACAATAATAATAATTGAGTGACACACTGCGCGCTTAAGTAGTCCTCTCCTCAAAGAGCACCCGAATTGAAGCCAGGCAGTATGGCGTTCGAAGGTGACAACATGAAGGAAGCCATTTGTGAGGAGGAGGAGGAGGAGGAAGAATTGAAAGCATATGACAAATCGTTGGACCAATAGAGAACATAGTAAAGTGTATATATGATGCTGAAGTCCTATGTTCCACTTGGAAGGCAACAGTTAAATGTTATTTTCATTTAGTGACAGAATGCAAGTCGGGTGTGAGGACAAATACTCACCACGGATGACATTGGCTAGCGGTCACGCTACGTCGTGAATAAGCAGAAGTAAGAACTCATTGGCCATTGGATCGGGTCACAGTGGCTGAATGGTCTACCAGCTCGCCTTGTAACCAGAAGGTCCTGGGTTCGAAGCCCCTGTGGTGGATGCGTACTGCTGAACAGTCCCAAACTAGGCTGACGAAACAGCTGTCTGGCAGTACTCCCCAGGTTATTTTCCAATGGTTCTCTAACCAATGTCAGCTCATGATGAAATCGTGTAACCAGTAAAAAGAAAAAACAAAGTATAATGACTTACCTGGAAAATGTCGTCTAACTGTAGGCATCCAATCCACAGGACTATGAAAACGATGATAATCACCAGGAGCTAGATAAATAACACATTGGTAAAGTGTACTATCCGTCTTTTGTGGGTTAGAATTATTATTTAACTGGACAATCGGGCCAAGAAATTCATCAAGTGAATAATGTACACCTTTGATTTGTTCCAACACTGGTCTACGGGGATCAATTACACCACAGTGGAGTATTTTACCGTCGACAGGACTAACCTAGTGAAGAAGAAGATTTAGACAAACAGTTGTTGAAGACTTATTATATTAAGTATTGATAGGTGAGTTTTTATGAGAACCTTTAAATTCAAGAAGATAAAAATACTAAGTGTTTCATGTATGGTCGCGGATTGATGTCAGTTGGAGAACCATTGAAAACCACCATGGAGTGCTGGACAGCTGTTTCATCCTAGCTTGGGACTCTTCAACAGTAGGCATCCACGACTACACCGCTAAGGATCGCATCTAGAACTTTCAGGTTGCGAGGTCAAGTTGGATGGCCCGTGAATTCTAACTTCTGTCATAGGCCGTTAAATGACGACCGAAGTGGCTGGAATGCTCAACCAGCTTGGCTTCGTGACCAAAAAGTTCAAGGTTCGATCCGTGATTGATTGACTGGTTTCAATTTTGGACCGATGTGCACCAGTTGAAGTCGCCACACTCCCTCCTTGTAGCACACAAAACAAGAGAAGGTAAATAAATAGAGATAGTAGATAGGGATATGAGGCAAAAAGAATAGTAATATCGAAGAAAAATATACTTTTATTCAGTATTATAAATCACAAGGAGTGGATGCACTTCGCCAGTCATTCAGAACGATTTTGAGTCACATCACCAATTGTCTCCAGCCTTCATTGGTTTTCACCGTCCCGAGGACCCCAACCAGTCATTCAGGAAGTCCACACCTTCCTACTTGACTGGCTGAAACTAACTGTTGTGGATTTCATTGACTGATGAAACCATGTTTTGATTTGACCGCCACCACTGGCTAGCTCTTTTCCAACCTGACCCTATGTAAGCTGACATTGTCCGTCGGTCAAAGAAGGTGATGGTTAGCCACGCATGCGTAACACATGTCCTAACCATCTCTCAATCGGTGTGACTTCACAGCCTCGTCGATTGATTTCTCTTCCCACCTATCTAGCACTCGACGCCTAATCTTAATATTGCTCATCCTGATAAAGACCCTGACAAGCATCTATCGACCAATCAGATGTGTCCGAAGCAGAACTGCGTTATTTACACAAAAGTTTATAATAAAAGTAATGCAATTTTAGAAAACAGTTACATAGGATAGCGTTCTTGTATATGTTTCAAGAAAACCTCCCAACCTCACACAGGAGTCCTCATAGTTAAGGTTAAACTAATTTCCGCACATAAATTAGTCAAAATAACTGTAAATCATCGTGTTTCTTGACCCACCACCGATTCACTGTTCTGATTCTCTTTTTTAAGTGACTTCAGAAACTTCAGATGGAATTTGTATGAGTCTCATCGAAAGCATTAACGAAATTGTTCATATGATTGACCGTTGACTATGCTGTGAATATAGCTGAAGAATGACAACTGGCTACGCGTTTTCTCCTTCCAATGAGCCTGTTATCTAAACAGTAACTAAATACTAGATTCGAATGGAATTTGATGCGTAATTCATGTACAGCACCCATAATTCCGCCTATATTACTACGGACACATTTGACTAGTTGCTCAAAGTCATTAGTCCGTTCATTAGGTGGTTTCGCTTTGAGCAACTATAAGTTTACAGTCACCGTAGTGGCGTGATAGGTGAGTACTACTGAAGAGTTCCAAACCGAGACGAAACAGCTGCCCAGTACTCCCTGGTTTTTAGTGGTCTTCTAGCTGATGTGTTAGTTTATGATTATACTTACAACAGATGAAATTACTACAAAACTCTAACTCCTAAAAATAATGATTATAAGAATAATAATAATGACAATAATGAAATATTAGAGATTTGTAGATAAAGGTGTGGATAATTTTGATGTTGTCGCGTTTTCTCTCAGCTGGATGATTCACAATTAGGAAGCTGTCACATTATCTTCCTGTCTTTAAATATTCCCATTGTTAATAATATTAGAACAAGACATATTAGCGAACAATATTGTTGTTTTCAATTAGATCTTCTTTAGGCTTTACTCTAATGTACATAGATTTATATATAAAACAAAATTTGACCAATGACGGTGATTTTGTGTGGTAAATGTTTTGAACGTCATTAATAACGATGATTATAATGATAACAAAATGGTGATAAGAAGGTTTGTGCAGGTGGCGATAACAATAACAAAGGTAGTATATGTATATATGTAGACAATTCAATAAATAAATAAATTAGGTCAAATCTTAAAAGATGAAATGGAACGATAATCAGTTTAAATAGACAAATATCATAAAAGTACGAAGGAGATGGATGATAAGAAAGGGTGGGAGGGTTTTGAATAGAATTCACTCAGTCCAAGAGAAAGACAAAGGTAGAACAAACTTCCTTTGTTGTATGCAAAAACTAGGATTGTTCTCGCGAATTAATTCCCATAGCTTCGGCTATGTGTAAAAGACGGGTTCGAATTCCGTTCGAAAGGCTCGATGGAATGCAATAGATAACTTTGAAGGTGGCACTATTTCTATCCACTTGGTGACCGCTATCAATCAAATGAGCCAAAATAGAACTCCTTATAGATTTATTTGACCTTTTCCGAACCATGAAGGAAGATGCTCATTAATGTGCGTTTCTTAAGCTGTCTAGTTGTTCGCCCTATGTAGCTAGCTCTCTCCACAGGAGCAATTAAATTTATAGATACACATAGAAGTGGCACAGCTAGGTAGCTTATCTTTCACTTGAGCAATCATAATTGGCCGGCTGGAAAATGACAAACAAAGGGTGGCAGTAGTATAAGTCCGTTTTATCCCTCTCGATAATTTCAGATGTAAGACTTCACTAGCCACGTCCCCATTAAATTGCAGTTCCATGAACAATTGTTTCTTTTTGACTGTTGTCAGTTTCTCTTTATTGTACCTGGTGCGTTCATCTGTCTCCTTACAAATCTGCTAGGATAACCCATTTGGGTCAGTGTATTTTTTGAATGTATCCTAACTCATTTTCTAGGGTGTCATCTGTACAGACACGTCTTGCTCTTTTCGTGAGGGATCTGACCAAATTGGTTTTGTATCGGATTGGTACAAAACTGAGGAAATGTGTATATTGTCCTACAGATTTAGGTTTTCTATAGACACATCTCTCTTGAGTGAACCATCCTCTTTCTGGACAATATCTTCCGAGGAGGAAGCTTTAATATGAAATGGATTTATTTGAATTTTACATGAATGTGATATAATTGTACGCCCGCCCCCCCCCCGCCGTCCCCACGGGACAATCTTTATTGTGATTAAATTTCATTCTAGTATTGTTCATTTTTATTGACTTGAAAATATGACTTATTCTTTATTAGTTGGCAAGTTTGATCTGATGGTAATGTGTATTTGTTGACCGCATATTCACTCATCTGAGTATCAGGCTGTTTGTCTAGGAGGTCAACAAAAGCTTCACAATTGAAGCAATCATTTCACAGAAACGTGATCACACCAATAATAATATTGTTATTATTAATATAAAATTTAACCAAAAAGGAGGGTTTTAAATTCTCAGAAGGAATTCAAACACTTGAGTTATTCTAATTTCAAACAACTGGACTGGCTGGTTGCAACGTAACACTTTACACAGATGTACAGCAGTTCAAGATGCTACTCTGCCTCTATGTAGCACACAAAGCAAGAGAAGAGGGTAAACAGAGGTTCAGAAAAGAGATAATAAACAGAACAGTGGTAATATGGAGGAACAATAGAACATTATTGGATATGACAAAACACAAAAGAGTGAATGCATCTCCGCCAGCCCACTGACAACAATTTTGAGCCATATAGCTAGTAGTCTCAAGCAATTGGTTCTTAGAATCTGGAGGACCCAAACCCAACAGTCTGCACCTTCCTTCGTGGCCGGCTTAAACTAACTCTTATGGACATTTGTAAAATCTCAGCAAAATTGAAATGAGTAATTCCAACATTTCGTTTAGCGAAATTGTCCAGACTTCTTCAGGGAAATTAATTGAAATTATCATAACAGAGGTTCGTACATCAAAAGGATATCTCTTGTTTTATAAAAACTTTCTCCAATCATATGAGTCATGAATATATATACATAAACCTCTGTTATGTTAATTTCAATTGATTTCCCTGAAGAAGTTCGGACAAGTTTACCGAATAAAGGAAACGTTGGAATTACTCATTTCAATTTTGCTGAGATTTTACCAATAATTTTTTTTATAAATGTCTACTTCACACTCGGCGCCCAATAATTTTGCAACTATTCGGTCAAACATTGATCACAGTTCATACAAATAACTGTTTTGGATTTCATGGGCTGATGAAGCTATATTTTCGCCTGACCACCAATAGCTGTTTTCCAACCTGATCTGTCCTAAGTCAGCTAACACTGCTCGTCGTTGAAGGCGACGGCTAGGCTTGAGTAACACATTTAGTAGTCATCTCAGTCTATGTAGCAACATGACCTTGTCGACTGACTATCCAAATATGAGAGAACCAGACAGGCTTTAGACCAGGAAGAGGGTGTATTGATCATTCCTTCACCCTTCGACAGATTCTGGAACATAGGCATACTTACGGGAGTCGAACAATTGTTATATTTCTTGATCTAAAGGTGGCATTCGATTCTGTTGACCGAGAGGTATTATGGCAATGCTTGACTGTAAAGGGAATGACGAGAAAATACATTTCACTGATCAAGCCACTCTACTCGAACTCATGCAGCAAGGTGAGAGCTTACGGTGAGTTGTCATCTGAACTGGTGACAACTAGTGGTGTCCGACAGGGATGCCCACTATCCCCGTTTCTATTCAATTTCATCACAGCTGTACTAATCGAATTGACCCTAACTCACTTCTGAGAGTCAAGGATTGACTTGTTGCCAGCAGGGAATAATCTCGTTGACTTAGAATATGCAGATGATATAGTACCCCTCCCAAGGTGAAGGCGCTGACAAAATGCGGAGTCATCTAAACACCTTGAGCTGAGCTGCAATCTTCGAATGTTTGGCATGCGATTCGCTCCTGCTGTCGAGTGTAAGGTGATGCTACAGCACTGGAGTACACTGGAGAGCATTTTGACCACTTCATTTTTTTGAGAAAATGCATCCAGCAAGCGCGAACGTGTTGATCGCTGACAAAATCTCAGCACGGACACAGAAGGCTCGTTTGGCATATGCCAGTTTACGCCGTGTCTGGCTTAGTAGATGTGATATCTGACTGGCTATCGACCAGCAGTCCGCTCCGTCCTCCTTTGTGGCTGTGAGTGAGACATGGCCATTGAGAGACAGTGAAAGACATGAAAGGCCGGCTAGATGTCTTTGATCATAGATGTCTGCGTTCTGTCTCCCGTGTGAAATAGTATAATAGGGTGAGCAATATTGAGGTTAGGCGTCGAGTTCTAGGTAAGGAGGGGAAAATCAATCGACGAGGCTGTGAATTTACATCGACTCAGATGGTTAGGACATGTGTTACACATGCATGGCTAGCCATCATCTTCCTCAGCCAAGGGGCAATGTTGGCTGAAATAGATAGGGTCACGTTGGAAAAGAGTGAACCAATGATGGTCAGACCAAAACATGGCTTCATCAGTCAATGAAATCCACAACAGTTAGTTTAAGCCAGCCAGCCAGTCACGTAGGAAGGTGTAGACTATCTGACTGACTGGTTCTGGCCCTCGGGACGGTAAAAACCAATGGAGGCTGGAGACAATTGGTGATATGATTAAAAATCGTTGTCAGTGACTGGTACAGTTAGATGCATCCACTCCTTGTGACTTATAATACACAATAAAACTTTATTATTCTTCGTTATTACTATTCTTTTTGCATTATGTCTCTGTTTATTGTCTCTATTTTGCATTTCTTTTTTACTTCCTTCTCTTGCTTTTTGTGCTAAAAGGAGGGAGTGTGGTGACACGAACGGGGACACACCGGTGCAAAGTTCTATGTTGAAACCAGTCAGTCAGTCTAACTGATTGACTCTCCCTCCTTATCTAACACTTTAAGCCTAACCTCAATATTACTCACCTTATTATGTTTGAATTTTAAACGAATATTTCAATGAATGCATCCGCTTTGCTGTACAATCGCAAATACACACATTAATAGGTTGTATATATATATATATATATATATATATAAATTAGATATAATAGATTAGTTAGTAATAGGTGTTTACATCATCAAAATATTTCAAAAAGCAGTGAAGACTGTTAAGTTTAGACTGCAGGTTGCGTAATACGATAACACATCCTGTAAAAAAAAGAAACCGGATGTTAATGAAACACAGTGTACTGAGAGAGAGAGAGAGTCAAGTATACGGATGTATTACGTAACAACAGGTGAAAAGAGTAAGAAAAATTCCATATTAGTTTGTTTATTAAATGTATCACACACACACAGTCAGTGAAACAGTATTATTATTTACTGGATTACAAAGTTTCGAACCAAATTTATTCATTGTTCATAATCATTTCATCAATTATAATAACACACGACTTCGAAACTTGACTTTTATAGTTTTCTTTGTTCTCTCCTCCTATTTGTCGTCGTCGTGTGGGGTAGTAGAATTTTCCAGATATCCGGTTGGACAGGTGTTGAATCATTCCTATTACACGTGTTTGTGGTTGATTCGATAAATAAAGCTTCCGTTGTCATCAATCTCTCCCTCCACCATGTTAGTTGTATTAGATTTTGAAACTGTAATCTTATCCCATCCATCCTATGCTGTATGGTTGTGTGTAATTGCATGTGGTGACTGGTATAGCTGAACTATTCTCTAGATTTCTTATCTTATTCGGGTCAACCAATATAGATTTTGCTGCTAGATATTTATGTTCGGCTAATCTGACTGACTCACACCGTTCTACTGCTCTGACCTATGTATTTTACCTGACAATCATTGCAGGCAGGGTATTACATAAACTAAATTGTTTTGTTTTAAAGGCTCCACAGGATCCACCATTTAACCGACAAAGCTTGTTTCCAATTGAGTGTGTGGATTTGAATGCCAGCCACTTTTATCCATGCATTGTTAAGAATTCACCACTGTGGGGTTTCCGAGGTCCCTTCTTTGTATGGAAGTACTACTGATGATTTAGATTCCTTATTGTTGGTGTTGTCATTATCCTGCGCATGTTTGACATGCATGTCGTCATTAATATTACCATTATTATTACTATTATCACTACTATGATTATTTATTTTATTTTCACATTTCCCTACATACTTTCTGATTAATTTATCAGGGTAATTATTAAGTTTCAAAGCCTCTCTTATATGTCTCACTTTCTGTCTTAGATTTTCCATGGTGTGGCTTAGTTTGTGTGCTCTATTACTTGAAGATTTCACCAATCCGATTTTCACTGACATAGGATGGGCTGATCAGAAGTCCAAATATCTGTTTGAATGAGTGGATTTCCAATAAAAACAAGTGTTTAAATGCAAATACGTGTAATAGGAATGATTCAACACCTGTCCACTCAGATATCTGAAAAATTCTACTACCACGGCCTACGACGACAAATCGAAGAGAACAAAGAAAACTATGGAACTCAAGTTTTGAAGTCGTGTGTTATTATAATTGATGAAATGGTTATGAACAATAAATAAATTGTGTACGAAACATTGTCATCCAGTACATAATAATAATACTGTTTCACTAACTGTGTGGTATGACATCTAATAAACAAACTAATATGGAATTACTTACTACCACAGTGCCCAATTTTTACCCACATATATTAATAATAGTGAGAGAAAAAATATTACATAAGAAAATAACTGTTAATAAATGTCATACGTGGAAAAAAAATGCAAACTCAAGGTATGAATAACAAAATAAATGATCACAACTCAGCTAGTTTTATTATACCTCATGTAAAAAAAAAAGATGGAGTGGAGATGTGTCTTTTTTCTGTGTGCATAAATAATCCTGGTTCTTCATCTGAACACCAAATAGTACTGGGCAGGGGTTGTTTCCTCAGTTCTACTTTGGGACTCATTCACAGTTTTTCATCTGATTAGCAAACGCCTCAACGATGCAAAGGTCCACGAGAGCATACCATTCTTCAGAAGGCTTCTTTTTCAATACAATTAATCCCTTTTATAAATTTCGTTAGTGTTGTCATCAGAAGACGGATATTATCTGAAAAAAAACTATGCGATGTATTTACACACAAGACACACTGCGAACAACAATCTCATCCCTCCCTCACATATTTCTCTTGTCAAGTCCATTTTATATTTACACGAAATACTAATAAAAGGCAAATTAAGGTACACAAAGTGACAAAAACGCATCTGAGAATAATAATAACGAGAATTAAAACAACATTTGGTTATCCAATTAGATAAGGAGAATCACCATGGTAGATAAAGAGGTGTTAATAAATTTCATACATTTACTTCCCTTCACTAAGTTTCAATAAAGAAAGTGAAAACCAGTTCCTCTTGTAACCAGAATGTCCTAGGTTCGATCACCTTTAGGTGGGTGTGTACTCCTGAAGAGTTAGTCCCAAACTAGGCAGACGAAACAGTTGGCTGTCCAGTACTCTTTGCCTGACTGGTGATTCTCCAATGGTTCTCTAACCCACGTCAGCTCATGATAAAATCCTCCAACCAACCAACCAATCAAACAAACAAAAAACACCCTACAAACCAACACTTGAGAAAAAGAAAGACTAGATTTGCGGTATACAATGTGATATCATCCACACTGTTTCACAGATTCTCGTCACCTGAAATTACAATGGTTATAAAAATAATGTCTGTCTGTCTGTTTTCGACATAGAACTTTGCACAAATGTGCGGAAGTTCAAGTCGCCACATTCCGTGTAGCACGCGAAGCAAGAGAAGAAAGTACAAGAAAAGCATAATAGAAACAGTGAGCAGAGGTGTGAGACAAAGGAGTAATAAAGAAATACAAAACAGTTTCATTGAAGATCATAAGTCACAGGGAGTGGATGCATCTGCGCCACTGAGAACGATTTTGAGCCATGTCACCAATTGTTTCCAACCATAGATTTTTACCGTCCCGAGGACCCCAGCCTGGAAGTCTACACCTTTCTACGTGGCTTAGACCAACTGTTGTGGATTTCATTGACTGATGCCAAGTTTTTGTTTGACCACCGCTAGCTTTCTTCCAGCCTGACCCTATATCTACTAACATTGCTCGTCGAGGAAGGCGATGACTTGGCATACGTAACACATGTCCTAACCATCTCAGTCTTTGTAGCTTCACGACTTCGTGGATTGATTTCCCCTGTTTACCTAGAACTCTACGCCTAACCTCCATGTTGCTCACCTTATTATGCCACTTTACACGGGAAATAGAACGCAGGCACCTATGATCAAAGACAGCTAGTCTTTTCATGTCTTCCACTCTCAGTGGCCAGGTCTCACAACCATAAAGGAGGACGGAGCGGACTGATGAGCAGTACACCCGCCCTTTGGTCGATAGTCGAACATCTCGTCTACGCCAGAGTCGGCGTAAACTAACAAATGCGAAACGAGCCCCTTGTATTCGTGCTGAGATTTCGTCAGAGATCAACCGGTTGGCGTTGGGGCTGATGCAGCTTCCCAAATAAGTGAAGCGGTCAACGTGCTCTACCACTTCACTTCCTATTTTTAAACTAGGCGTCGATGTAGTCCAGTCCTGTAACATCATCTTGCATTTGGCGGAGCGAATCGCATGCCAAACATTCGTAGATTGCGGCTCAAGGTGTTTAGAAGACTCTGCATTTCGTCAGCGTCTTCGCCTAGAAGGACTATATCGTCTGCATATTCCACGTCAACGAGATTATTCCCCGGTAGCAAGTCAATTCCTGAGTCACTGAAGTCACCTAGGGTTAAGTCCATTAACACATCTATGATGAAGTTGAATAGAAAAGGAGATAATGGGCATCCTTGACGGACACCACTGGTCGTCATCAGTTCAGATGACAGCTTATCAAAATAATGACAATAACCTACTTCAATGTTTGATTAGTGGTAGGGAAAACAATATAATATCAACGCATCCGACATATAAGCATTACTTCTCATGAAGCTAATATTATAAGAATTGAGAATGTGAAGCCAATATATCTCTATCTAAGCCCTTAGAACATACGAAAAATGATGTCACATCCCACTGTATCCGCCTATTTGAATGTACGTGTAACCACACCTACATATGAGGGAGGACTTATCAATCTCTGCAAGTAAGAGCTGACTTCAAAGCACATTTTTAAATGGCTTCGGAAACAAACAGAATCCTCGCAACCCATCAATGGTTGCGAAACATATTACAGAGACAGGAGTTACAATTGATGTTTACACATCTTTTAAACCTATCTATAGAACGTGTTTGAGGCCTATCCTAAAGTTTGGGGAATCCCTAGTTGGCAATTAGAAAGTTTAATCCACCTTTATGCGATCAAATCAACAATTCGTCATCACACTAAACCACTTACTTACTTTACTTTACTTTACTTCGGCTATCTCCTACGGGAGGATGAGCCGGCTTCATGAACGTCTCGAATCATCGCTGCCCAGGCGCGGCGATCTGAAGCAAGGTTTTGCGATAGGGATATCCAATTCTTGTTCCACATACGGAGTCCGTAGACCGTTTGTAGCCCCAGGCACTCCATATCTGCCTTGACTGTACCAAGCCATGTCTTCAGCTGTCCGCCTCTGCGACATCGCCAAGATGGTAATGGCGAGGGATTTAGAACTGATTTGACCAGATCGTCATCTGGTCGGCGCAGAACATGGCCAAACCACCGAAGGCGGCGTTGTTGGACCAGTACTGGAATTTGGTTGATGTTGTAGCAACGCCGACGCACTTCTTCGTTGGAGAGTTTGTCCTGCCAACGAACATGCAGAATGTACCTGAGACACCAATGGTCTAATACCTCGAGTCTGCGTAAATCTTCCGCGCGAAGAGGCCAGGTTTCACAGCCATACAGCAGAACGGGTCGTATGGAAGCTTGGTAGATCCGAATTTTAGTCCTGAGACTGATTTCTCTCTTGCTCCATAGAACGCTCCTCAGCTGTAGAAACGCATTCCGGGCGTTGGAGATTCGCGCATTCACTTCGTTTTTCGCTTGGCCGTTGGGGAGCATTATGGATCCCAGATATCTGAAGGATGGCACAATTTCAATAGGTGCTCCATTTAAGGATAAGATTTCATCATTGCCGGTGGATGTGTTCGAAAACATTTTGGTTTTGGAAGTGTTAATTTTCAAACCGATAGTAGACGCGAGGTGGTTTATCTGGTCGAGCGCCTGTTGCATATCGGGGAAGTTTTCAGCTAACAGCACGACGTCGTCGGCGAATTCGAGGTCGGTTATGTGAATATCGGGCGAAAGTTGGACGCCGTGGTGCTCGGTTAGGGCGTGCCGCAAAATCCAATCAACTGTGAAATTGAACAGGATGGGGGATGCTGGACAACCTTGCCGGACACCGCTGGTTACCTCAAAAGTGCGGGACTCTTCACCGTTCACTCGGACTCGAGCTTTGGTGTTGGAGTAGTATGACCTGAGCAGGTTGATTAGCTTGGTCGGAACTCCGTCGAGCTCCATTAGATACCAGAGTGCTCCTCGATCAACTGAGTCGAATGCCGCTTGGAAGTCGATGAAGCAAGCAACCGTCGGCTGTTGGAATTTGTCCCTGTGTTCCAAAATTCTTCGCAGTGTGAATAATTGATCAACACAGCCTCTTCCAGGTCGAAATCCGGCTTGATTTGGCCTTGTTCGCACGTGGCGTTCGGCCGCGAAGCGGTTCAGGAGAATGGAAACAAAAACCTTAGCAGCGATATCAATCAGACTTATGCCTCGGTAGTTCTCGCATATTGACCTGTCTCCCTTTTTGTGGAACGGTAGCAGAACTGAGGTGCTCCAATCGGAAGGAATGGTTTCGGACTCCCAAATTGAGCAGAACAGCGAGTGCAGTGCATCGATTAGCGCTGGAGTGCAGGCCTTGTATATTTCTGGGGGTAGACCATCTTCGCCCGGAGCTTTTTTGTTTCTGAGTGTGTTAATTGTTTTAGCTATTTCGGTTGGAGTGGGTGGATCGCAGTCAACTACGTAGGGTGTTGGTAAGTGTCGTATCGGTCGATGAGACGGTTGACCAGCGTCGCGATTGAGTAGCTGCTTGAAGTGTTCGGCCCATCGTTCCATCTTACCATTGGTGTCCGAAATAATTTCTCCTGATGCTGTGCGTAACACAGCATGACTGTTAAGGCGTTTGCCAGATGATTGGCGTAAGAGGCGATAAAGTTTTCCGAAATCGCCTACATTTGATGCTGCTTCCATGTTAGTCGCCACGTTAGACCAATAGCGATTTCTGTCGTTCCTAGCAGACTGTGTAGCTTTGCGCCTGAGGGAGCGATAAACTGGAGACTTTGCTAGGCGAGCGTCTCTGGCTTGCGAGGATAGAAGCATGGTGTGCTCTGAAATCCAGTCTTTCTGCTTCTTGGATGTGGTACCCAAATGCGACATTGAAGCTTTAGAGACTACTTCTTTGAAATGATTCCATCGTGTCTCGGGTGTATTAGAAGATGTGGATGTTGGTTCATCTGCGGTGCTTAGTTCGGCCTGGATTTGTTTGGACAAGGCTTGTCGTCTTGTAGAACATTGAAGCGGGGCAACATTGATACGCTTCGGAGGTCGCGTCTTCTGGCGTGTCGTTAAACGAAGTTTGAATTTCGCCCTAACTAGAGTATGGTCTGATCCCCCTTTATTTCCGGCCTCTGCTCCACGATAGGATCGACAGTCTTCCACCGAGGAGATCCAGCGTGAGCGCACTAGGATGTAGTCGATCTGATGTGCAGTGCGACCGTCGTTCGAATACCAGGTGAGAAGATGTTTTCTGGGGTGTTGAAATCGAGTGTTGGTGATATATAATCGATTGTAATCAGAAAAAGATAAAAGTCTATCACCATTACGGCAGCGCTGATCGAGACC
Organism: Trichobilharzia regenti; assembly: GCA_944472135.2. NCBI lineage: Eukaryota > Metazoa > Platyhelminthes > Trematoda > Strigeidida > Schistosomatidae > Trichobilharzia > Trichobilharzia regenti. The sequence goes on along the minus strand of OX235263.1, from coordinate 102,687,208 downwards.
GTGTTTGCCTAGTATATGTTTTGTCGCGTCGTCTGAAGGGCCAGTGCGGGCGTTCCAATCGCCGGCTACTATGAGAACGTCACGCTTTGGGATTTTGTTGATTGCCTCTTGAAGATTGTCATAAAATTCGTCTTTGATACTTTCATCAGAGTCGAGGGTTGGGGCATAGACAGCGAGAACAGAAATGTCGAGCGGGGAACCCTTGAACCTAGCGACTGCAACTCTGGAGTTGACCGGTTCGAATGATATTAGGGCATTATTGGCTTTGTTACTGAGAGCAAATGCTACCCCATGTTGTCCCGAATTATTCTGGGGGCCACTATGAAGCAACCAGAATGAAGAATCTGTTCCAGGAACGGCTATTCGGCGGGAGCCATGATCGGGTAACCTCACTTCAGATAGACACGCTATGTCTACCTTGTAGTCATATAAAGAACGCATGGTGATAGACTGGCTACCAGGATCCAACAGCGTCCTAACATTCCAGCAGCCAACAAATAGTTGGTTTCTAAGTGTTAATTTCCCAGCTAGCTTACTTTTCACACTGGCCACCGGGTGAGCACAGGGCGCGTCGCTTACCGGGAACGCCGTAGCATGGTGAGAGTTGTTTGTAGGAGAGTTCATGAAGTTTCTTGGGAATTTGGTACGAGTGATGTCCCCAGCATCGCTCGGCCTTTTGTTTGAGAGTGCAGCTCTAGCCTTTACACAGCCAAGTGTGACCTACAAGGCAGTAGGAGTGGAGTAAGGAGTCCACTATCCATTGGCAGCCGGTGACCGGAGTTCGGTTCATACGCCTTTTTGAATGGGGCCAGACATCCAGGACATCCAACAAGCCCTTTGTCCATACGTCTGCCGGTGAGCTCCAGTGAGCTTCATACGCCAGTCGTTGGAGGTTTGGAATCAGGGTTTAGCCATCTCCCCTAGACTGTCATCCAATGGACAGTCAACCCGGTGGAGAGCGCCGGGCATCCGCTTTTGCCCTCTCACTTTAGTGAGAAACACCTCCGCCACGTGAAGGCAGTGAGTAGGACTTCCTCAGGAGAGGCTATGTAAGACGCACGGTCATATGGGAGCATTTCAAGAGGTGTGCGGAGGGGTGGCCAACCCGCAGCGCAAGACACCCACCCCCGACCATCCTGAGGCTTTGGATGGCACACTAAACCACGTTCCTTGGTAAACTTTGTTTTGATACCAGCCATGGTAGATTTACTATTACCTGTGTTATTTGGTTAAGTGATCTTCATTGTTGTTATTTTCACCTTCAATGAGTCCTTTTAACTTGACCTAAATTTATTTTCTCACCACTTAACTGTATTGATTTCCTATATATTCCTATGACAAGTTCCTGGAGTATGATCAGATTGATCGAATTGTGTTGCGCAAATACAACATTACACGATCCAGACAAATTACGTCTTCCTGTTGCTTTGTTTGTGAGCATTGCAATTTTTTGGGTTTAAGTTACCGTCAATTTAAAGGGAGGGGTAGATGAAAGAAAACAGAAAAATCTAATAAAGAGTGTCAGCTTGTAGGTTGACAGTGCAACTCAATAAGGTGGTTATGTTTCCTAAAATTGAAAAATTGCTCAGTGAGTTGAAATCACCCATATGGATGACTGATCAATGTAATCAGAATGTAGGTTAGTTACCAAGGCGGTGAGTGAGAGATTGACTCTACACTCTCTTTTTCTGTATGCATGAGTTTGGTCTGAAACGCCTGATTACAGCAAATCTTAGTAAATTTACTGTCTTTTGTATGTTTAATGTTTTGAAGGATTTAGAAATCTTGATGAAATGATCCCTTTCCAAAAGGTGTCTGGTAATTGCACTTTGCAGATATCTGCGTCCTTTTAGACATAAGTCTCTTGGGATATACTCTGAAAACCGGATGGAAGCCCTTCTTTCTATAATTCAATGTACTTGCTCTTGGAAGTGCACGTGAATTTATGGACTCAGTAGGAGGTGACCTTAGTAGGGTATTTATCCAGTTTGGATTTGTGTATAGATGATGTGGTAGGACATAATGTTACCAGCTTAGCCATAGGGAAGCATCTTTTTATTGCTCCCTTCATTCTCTTGTCAATTGTTTTGTGATACTGCTTCTCCTTTGAGCGGGAGACAAATGAACTAAAGATGTGCGCTGGAGGGGAATAGAACTCTAGACCACATGCCTAGTCGGCTAACACTCTACCACTGAGCCTCCACCGACAATAAGACCAATATGCCCTTTGGACCCATACTAGCAATGGTCAACTCACCAAGCCACAAGATAGCTCGACGGTTAGCTGATTCATTGGATCCCTTTATGTGTTTATTATTTTGAAGGATTTGAAAATCTCGACGAAATGACTCGTATGCTCTTCCTCTACTACTATTCAAACATTCAAGCATGTTATTTTCATTACTTATAACCATTGTAATTTCAGGTAGTGGTTTGCAGTTAGCTGATGAGAACCTGTGAAACACAGCGATGATATCACGCCGTATACTGCAAATCTGGTCTTTCTGTTTTTCAAGTATTGGTTTGTAGGGTGCTTCTTTTTGTTTGATTGGTTGGAGGATTTCATCATGAGCTGACATCGGTTAGAGAACCATTGGTGTAACAACAGAAGGCAAGGGCCAAGTAACAGATCGTTTATTTAGGAAGTCAACACATATTTATATATTTTCACGTACATTATTATAGATTATTTTAAGCAAACAAACACAGTCTTGTGATTAGTGGTTTTTCGCCAAACGTTAATTTTTCATCTCTTTATGACTGTTTCTTGAATGTCAGATCATCTGTATGCTAACTTTATCCGCCTACGCAAAGTCTTCTGTGATTGGTTGTTGAGTCAGCCTTTGTTCTTATTTTTCTCAAGTACAACATTGGGGACGTAAGCATTGACGTAAATTACCGTCTACCAATTTGGCTAGCAGCCAGCCCTCATCACATTGGAAAACCAGACAGGGAGTACTAAACGGCTGTTTCGTCAGCCTAGTTTGGGACTAACTCTTCAGGAGTACACACCCACCTAAAGGTGATCGAACCTAGGACATTCTGGTTACAAGGGGAACTGGTTTTCACTTTCTTTATTGAAACTTAGTGAAGGGAAGTAAATGTATGAAATTTATTAACACCTCTTAATCTATCATAGTGATTCTCCTTATCTAATTGTTGTGTTAATTCTCGTTATTATTATTCTCAGATGCGTTTTTGTCACTTTGTGTACCTTAATTTGCCTTTTATTAGTATTTCGTGTAAATATAAAATGGACTTGACAAGAGAAATATGTGAGGGAGGGATGAGATTGTTGTTCGCAGTGTGTCTTGTGTGTAAATACATCGCATAGTTTTTTTTCAGATAATATCCGTCTTCTGATGACAACACTAACGAAATTTATCAAAAGGGACTAATTGTATTGAAAAAGAAGCCTTCCGAAGAATGGTATGCTCTCGTGAACGTTTACATCGTTGAGGCGTTTGCTAATCAGATGGAAAACTGCGGATGAGTCCCAAAGTAGAACTGAGGAAACAACCCCTGCCCAGTACTATTTGGTGTTTAGATGAAGAACCAGGATTATTCATGCACACAGGAAAAAGACACATCTCCACTCCATCTTTTTTTTTACATGAGGTATAATAAAACTAGCTGAGTTGTGATCACCATCTGACAATGTAATTATCAACCTTTTAAGTCTGTTCTTATCCCTATTCATGACCAGACTCATTTTTAACCTCTGCTGTTCAACTGAATCAAATGACCCTTAAGTATCGTGTATTGGTTTATAGGGGTTTGATTGATTGGTTACAGGATTTCATCATGAGCTGAAACTGGATAGAGAACCATTGGAAAACTTGGCTCACTGGTGACTGACCCTATTCAGGTAGGTTCCCGTGGGAAGTTGTGACCAGTAGAGTGCACAGCATGTCGGGTGTGAGGATAAATACTCGCCACGGAATGACATTGGCTAGCTGTCGCGCGATGTCATGAATCGGCAGAAATTAGAATTAATGGTCTACGAGTTCGCTCACCTTGTAACCAGAAAGTCCTGGGTTCGAACCCTCGGGGTGGGTGTGTACTGATGAAGAGTCCCAAACTAGGATTGAGGAAACAGCTGTCTGGCAGTACCCCCAGGTGGGTGTCCAATGGTTCTCTAACCAGTGTCAGCTCATGATGAAATCCTGTGACCAATGATAAGGTCCTGTTTTGACGCTTCAAACACCACAAAAAGAAATTCAGTAACGCTTAACTTGATTATTAGTGAAACAAAGTGTTCAAAACCTGTTTTTTAAATATAAAACTGAGAGTACTCTACAAAGACAACTGAAATATAATCAACTTTTTTTTACAAAAAATGAGAATGAAAGTGAAAAAACACATTCAGTATGTGTGTGTTGGCGTATATCACTTACTAAAGTTGCTGTTTGGTGTATAGGTCTTTTCTCTGCAGAAATTTTACGGATAAAAAATTCTGATAAACACGAATAACTTTTTAAATTAGGATTTTCCACTTCATTTAAATCACATTGGAAAAATTTAGCATATGAATGATAAACAATAGGTCTTAATGGCTCTGGAATATAACATTGAGCAATTCGACCCCAAACTTTAGATAGACCATTCAACGGGAAATATCGTAGGATAGTTGCCTATCAATATAGTAAAACAAAAAAGGGGGGAAAGAAGAAGCAGGTAAAATAAGGCGAAATTTAAAAGGATAGAAGTCGTCTTTTTAAAAAACTGCATCACTTCCCAGTCAACAAAGATGAACGTCTAGCTAGTACTTACGGAAGATTGAGACAATTTAGAGATGCAGTCATTGACAATATAGGTCAAATCAGTGACGAAAGACAAGAACAATAACAACAAATAGCACAAACCACTATCAACTGGAGGGATTTGAGAGGGGTAACCCCTTTCTCCTTCCCTTATTATATAGGCAGCATCGTTCCAGTCGCAGACAGTCGGAACGGACGAAGATGTTAACACGAGCCAGCCAGAATCGGAAAGGCAAGATACACTTTCATCACTTTGAAATCAGTTTGAGAATCTTCTGTGTTCTACAGCAGAAAGAACAGGATTCAGTCAGTGAGTGTTTCTCTGTATGGGTCAGAAACTCGTACTACGTGTCACGAAAAGCATTTCTAACTGCCGGCTGCAGACTTTCATCAGCAGTTGCCCACGTCGCTGGCTTTACTATGCAGATCAAATGGCCAGCCGGCCAGAATGAATTAGCAACAAGAAACTCTGCCTGGCAACAAACCAGCCAAGAGCCGATTGGTCAATATCTATGTCGGAGAAAGTTGAGGTGGGTGGGGAATACGTTGAGGAGGCTGTCGGATGACACCGCATGCAATGCAGACCATCGCTCGAGTGGAATCTAAGTGGGAAGCGACGAGTGTGTCGTCAACGCAAGGGTGACATGAATGAGATCGTGTGTTGGGGAGGAGGAGATGACAGATTGTGGACAATTGTGGAGCTAGGCAGCTGAAGAGGACAGCAGAAAATAGAACAAAGTGGAGATGTATTGTTGAAGCCCTATGTTTCATTCAGAACTCAAGGGGGCAGTAGAACATAAAATAAGAATGATGTAAAATATAATTATCTATGGTTTTTTTATGAATCAGCACACAAATCTGAAAATAACAACCTACACACTTTTGTTGTTTAATTTAACACTTCATATCACAATACATCAAGCACAATCAAAATATACGTTTAAAACATTTTAACTGTTGAGTAATGCAATGCTGGTTCAAGTATGTGACACCTAATGATCAACAGTGTTTAAGCAGTTAAACAGTATCGTAAACTTTAACGTTATATGAACTTAAGCGTGCTTTGTAACTTTTCAGACTAAGAGTCATTATTACAGGGACTTTCCTTCTAACTAGTGGATCCAAGCACACCTAAGCCAAGGTTTTAGGAAGCTATATTTAGCATTATTAGGTGTCACATAATGGCTATAGTTTATTGCCAAGTATATGGAGATGAATATAGTTATCGTATATATATATATATATATATATATATATATATATATAATATGAAACTTAACAGTAGTTACTTCACTTTTATATTATTCTTATTGTTTCCTTTAGTTCCTAGAGGGACATAGGCAGGGCTTCAGCCATACGTCTCCATTCCGTTCGGTACTCCGCCAACATTTTCACCTGGTTTCATGTCTGCCCACATGCTTTCATCTCTCCGCATGACCTCCTCATCCATGTAACCCTCACAACGACGACCAACTCGCCGCTTCCCATTCGGGTTCCACTCGAGCAATGGCCTGGCATGTGATGTCACTTGATAGTTTGTTTTCGCAGAATATGGCCTCCAATCCATCTCTGTTGCGCAATCGGTCCCTAGTTGGTTCGTTCCTAGATATCTCTGTTGCTGTTCTTTTGTGGCCGGCCATCTGATCTTGAGTACTGAGAGAAGACAGCTGTTGATGAAGGTTTGTAGTTTGTTCGAAGTGCCCCAAGTCTCTGATCCGTATAGTAAGTAGCACTGACTTTACATTAGAGTTCAAAACCCGGATCTTATTTTTCATGCTGAGTAGTGCTGTTGATCTCCATACAGGCTTTAGAGTAATGAAAGCTTGCTTTGTTTTCCCTATCCTCGCTTTGATATCCTTATCAGTTCGGTCGGCCTGTAGTTGAAACGATGTTTCCCAGGTCGGTAGGTAAGGGAAGTTGCTTCTTTCAGATTTCTCTCATTTATGCTGGCTGATTGTTGCCTTTTGTTGTTATTGTTGCTGTTGTTGTTGGCCAGGAATCTTCATCATCACCTCTGTTTTCTCCTATGTTCACCTGAAGTCTTATCTTCTCTGGATGCTTCTTCTTCTGCCAACTTGTTGCATTTCACTTGCATATCTTCTAGTTTGTGAAAAATCAGACATATATCATCGGTGATGACGACTTGAACTGCTGCACATTGGTGCAAGGTTATATGTCTAAAACAGACAGACAGACAGACCAAACACATCATTCACTCGTCAACACTGTATCACTCTGTGTTATATCTAATATCGAGTTACACTTTATTTAAGTGACTAGCTTTTACTCTTACACGGCGACTTTTCAGTAGCTGATACGATAATTTACCAAAATGTGAGGCTTTTCAGTAAAATCTATCGAGGACTATCATGAGAACTATAGATATTTGACTGAGCATTCTAAACAAAACATTTTTTTGTTGGCAAAATACACTTACGCTGAAATAACGCGGATAGTATTCTGGTGTATCTTCTGTGTCGGTAAGGAATAAAAAGCCAAAATATGCACTAAATAGGCCACATGTCGCCCAAATTGGTCGAAATTTAAACACCTTCTTTGGGACATTTGTAACAAACACTAAAAATAGCTTATAAGTGAATGGAAATACAGCATACTCAGTTTTTTAGGACCATTGAAATATTTTTGGAATCTTGACGGAAAACGAAAAGTAAATTTATGCATCTGAAAATGAAAACATTATTTTTTAAAAAAAGCAGAAAGAGATTACGATAAGGCTTACGATACAAAAGTGATCATTACATCATGGCGTGCATAAAATGTGCAGAATAATGATAAGTGGTTTAAAGTGGAAACACAACGTTCTATAATTTTAAAAAAACTGTAAAACTGACGTAAATTGAAACTTCTGAACGCATAAATTTGTTTTACAACTTTTAGAGATAATGCCTACAGTGAAAATAAAAGGCTTCAGTTCTGACTTTGATGGTAACATGCAGTCAAGCTGTTCTTCCTCCTTTCTGTTTTCTTTTATCTTACATGACTTGCCCCATTCTGATGTAGCCACTATTGTCAAGTATTCTGATGACCTCTCTTTCTATGCCTGTCAACTCTCAGTCAGATTGTTCCAATTTAAATAACTTTCTGTCGGAAATTAGTCAGTGGTTCTCATCAAACGGTCTTAAGCTGAATCCGTTTAAATGTCAGGTAGTCAATTTCACTTTCAGATGTAAACATGACCTACAACAACTAGTTAGCTTACATGGCCCCACTACCATTGACGGCATAGAGGTTGAAATTACATCTAATGTCAAGTACCTTGGACTGAGTATTTCCTCCAATCTCTCCTGGCCCTCCCACATCTTGCTAGTTACTAGAAAGATGTTTCGCTTAACGTTCTACGTTAGGAAGTTAAGGCAGTCTGGTATGAAGCAGTCTTTGCTTTCTTCTCAGTTTTTCAATTCTTGTATTCTACCCATCCCTCTTTACTTCTCCCCATTAATCTTTCCTGGACCACTTAAGTGAGACTTTGCTCTGCTGAGAAGGGCACTAAAAGCTGTTAGTAGGGCAAGTGGGATATCGTTAAACCAACTGGTTAATACTATTGTGGATAGATACATAATGTCACGTAAGAAACTAGCGAATACTATATTGTTAGACCCCGAGTATCCTCTCCATACGCAGCTCTCTCCTTACACTTCATCGGGTAGAACTAGAAGCAGCTATAGGAGGCTATATACTGGGACTACCAAGTACAAAAACTCCACAATACCATATCTGGAACAGCTGTTATGTGGTGAGGAATCCGTTAGGTGTGACACGATCAACTTACTGCGGCACTCTAACAAATAGTTCCCATTAGTTTTTGTTTTCTTTTCTTCGTTACTATTATGTTATTGTTCACATCTCCTATTACACACTAATTTTATATTTCATATCCTGTGGTGCATTGTTTAAAATGTAAACGCAACGCTGCTTTTTTTTATTTTATCTATTTTTTTATGGTTGTTGCTTTTTGATTTTAGAATCTTATAAAATTAATGGGGTAATTAGATGCACTATTGTAATGCACGCTGAAAATTCCATACCTGTACCACAATTACTGTTTGGAATAAAGCTGTTATTATTATTATTTGACATGTTTAGACGAACATTCATCGTAATGTAACGGTTGGTTAACAAATTTGATACGAAATTACTCACGGAAGTGAATCAGTACAAGATTTTACACTTGAAAATCACAGGACACATGAGAAAACATAAGCAATTGAACAGTGAAATAAACTAGTAAGCATTGCAAGTGGTATTTAGTAATTGGCAGGATATATCGTTAAGGGCAGGCTAGAAAGCACCTGGTGGACGTTCTCCGTATATTCTGAGACCTCATCAGCAACCACTTTATCAGGGGTGACAAAGCTTCCGACATAAGTGAGATGATCAACACACCTAGCAACATAACTATATAATATTTTTGAACTAGAATTTGGTGAAGACCGGTTTTGTGGCATCATGCTACATTTATTTGAGGGAGATATATATGCCAAACATACAAACATTGGTTCTCACAGAGATTAAATGTAATTTTACTTTAAAAACTGCTACACCCCAGGAGACTACAGAATCTGAGTACTCAGAAACAAGATATTTTCTTTCCAGGAAGTAAATTTCAGAGTTGAAATCGAAACGACTCATCACCGTTAGTACTAGTAATCTGAAAACAAAGCCTAAGGTGACGGTGAATATCCTGAACAGTAGAAAGAAAACATTCTTCTTTGTTCTAGTGTGTAATAACAGGTGCGAATTTCTCCTATCGACTAGTGTAACTCTAAGCTTTGTCGTATTATAAAAAGCTGACTTTAGTAAATTTGTAATTCAGTGGAAAGCTGGAAAACACTGGATGCAAAGATTAAGTGTCTATTATTTGCTCATTTCGTTTTCTTTGCAAACTTCACTGCCACTTTCTACAAAGGCTATTAGTTTTCATACGCTTCTTTCACCTTGCAAGCATACAAGACCCAGATGTGTTGATTAGTGTGAACCTATTTAGCTGTATCTGCCCTACAGATAGCATGGTGTTCTATGTTAGGTTTTTACAGACTCACAGATATGTGGATGGCATTAAGGTCTGCAACCGAAAACTAAACTTTCGGCTGGATTTCAGTGGAGTTTTATTTCACGCTGTTAGATGGGTTTGTAACAACAAGATAGGATCGCAAAAGAGGTCTTTACAGCACTCTTCGCTTACGTACTCACTGGCAGATTCCTGGAGTAATTAAAGGATAAATATGATCGGCAAATGTTTGCAGCATAAAACTCAACTAGGTACGACCAGATTCGAGAAGACACATTAAGGGTATTGTCAAGTCTAAAGGAGATAAGGCGACCAGCTTTCACAACTGTCACGCATAGTTACAAGCTTTTAAGCAGAAATAACTTTGAACATGATGTCCAGTGAGAGTGTGGCTATGTGGCATAAGCATTCACCCACATCAAGAATAGTACCTTATATTAGTGATAATCACTTCCTTGTGGTTTAGAGGATCAGCTATGAGAATCACGAATATAAGCGACACATTCCGCGCGTCGGTGGTCAAATAATGGCATGCTGGATAACCACGCGCGTGAGCTAGATATAATCCCCGGTCGACACACTCCCAAACATCGCCTAGCTAGTAGTGAACTCGAAAAACATGGACAGTTCAGAGGGAGAGCGAACAAGACCTCTAATAAAACCTAAAACTCTTACAACCCTATGTTTGGTTCCGAATGCATGGCTGCCAAAATAGTATAATGACTACGGACAGCAAGTCTTTGTGCTGTACGTCATCGATAGAGTAACGGGTCCATTAGGAAACTTTGGAGAAATCAGGCGATCCTAGCTCCTTCATATACACCAGCAGCCTACAAGGCGCCCGAAAAAGTTACAATTAAGTCATTCTGCGTCCAGGTTACAGATAAGAATGTAACGTCTACATCCGAACCTTAAAGCACACCTAATTCGGTGGTGAAGAAAAACGATAACCTGCAATTGAAAACTAGCAAAAGCTAGTGGGACTGTGACATTCGCGATGGGTCGATTGATCCTAGTCACACAGACTTTAGAAATGATGTGAAATAAAAGCTAATCAGTAAACTCTACATGAAATCCCAGAGGCTGCTTATATTTCTGCAATTTCAGAAGATTGATACAGTGGGACCAGATAATAACTCTAAATGATTATGGCAGCGCTGACTATAAAAAAGTGCTTGGTGTTGCATAAGGACCCAAGTCTGTGTTAAAAAGCCGATTTCGACCATACCATGGTAGGATAAAAAAACAGCTGCTCTTCCTCAGATTTACATCTGCCTATGGCATCCATAGTTATATACCTCCAGAGAAAAGATTTTTAACTTTTCCGACATTAGAATTACTTGTGTTACATAAATTAAAAACAGCATGTCAACAGAGGGTACAAACCCACAAGCCTCCACAAAAGACGTACGGTTGAGAGTTATCTCAAAATAACTCGGAAAATATCAAGGTCAGTCGTAGACACCAGCCTAATATCCAATGCTTTGTTACCAGCCAGTGAAAACCGAACTGCTTTCTTTGACCTTAACGTTAAGTAGCCGAGGTAAATACCTGGACTAATTTTTGTTGTCTTCCACCTGCCATAGCTTTATTACATCCTGAAGTAAGTGCTATTACTGGTTGCTTATATGTTGCCTGCTGTAAGTAGTCTGCAAAATCCATTGTCGTTTCTACTAGCTAGTGCTAACCGAAATGATTTATTTATGCTCACTTCTTGTTTTCAGGGCAAAGTTTATAGATATCTGGTAAAATCCTGCGTAGTGTGTCTCGTGACTCTACTGTCGTAGCTTTTATTTACTCCAAGGTTAGCGGTGTTAAGATTGGTTATTTGTGGTTTGTAGTAAGCGTTGTGTTAAGAATATGTCACTGCTGTGAATATATTCTGTCCTCTAACCTGTCATCCATCCTGCGTAACCGTAAGTACGATAACCTTAACATAAGTAGTAATCACAACAAGTATCATAATTACAGGTCGAGCAAACTTATAAATAAAAAAGTACAAATGATTAGGCGATGAAATTTAATTATTAAAAACTAGATAAGATAAGTAAGTGAATAGGCAAAGATGTCGGAAGAGCGAGACAAGGGAGAATAGGCAGTGGTAAAGCAATAGTTTGGATATGCACCGATTAACAGAGTGTGGTGCGTGAGTTTTAAAAGAAATAGTCCATTTGGGCATAGTCATCTTGTCGTTGCATCTTTATTCAGCGTCCATTTAAGGCTTTCCATGGACGCTGCATTAACCTCAGACTGTGGTAAACAAATTGATGAACAACAAACTCAAAGCCAAAAGAATTGGAAACGCACTTAAGCCTCTGATCTCCGAGGTGCGTTATTCCTTCGTGCGTCGGTGGCACAGTGGTTAGGACACTCGCCGACCATGCACATGGTCCGAAGTTCAATCCCCTGCCGACGCACACCTGATATCTATGGTCGGCCTGCAAAATTTGGGCTACTGATATCCGTGCTGTACCGAAAATACAGTGTGGAATCAAGCTGTAATCAAAAATAAATAAATCTGTGTTTTGGTGATTCTGGTCATTCGTAAGCCCGGATGCAGTCGTTAGGCCACTCCTGAAATGGCTGTTGCTAAGTGGGAAAAACGCTTTATATCCCCAGCCGTTCACTGTGTGGTTTGTGCTGGAGACCTACGACTTATTTTGTCACCTTACTTCGGACCCTTTCCAAAGGATTTGCATCCCTTCTGAGTAACGGAGGAACAGTCATATTGTGCACCTCGAGGTGTGGTCTTATGTACACTTTGTACAACCTTGAAAAAATCTCAGCAATGAGCGTACCAACTGTCTGTACGTAAAGTGTGAAACTCCGTGGTCTTACGCCTCATCACCAGTGCGATTCACATTTGTATCCAGCTCTCCCATTGGAATTTGCGCTCTGACTTTGCAAGTGACAGGCTACCCACACACATGCGTAGTTCTCTCCCTGTGCGGTACACGGGTGCGTAATTGCATTAATCTGCATCTTTTACGGTTAAAACTTATTCTGCCGACCGGTGTCCAGTATTCCAGACTTTCCGGGTCTGCTCGCAACCTATCCGAGTCTTTCGATTACTTTCCTGATGTCGAAATTTCTACATCATCGGAGAAAGGAACAGGTGGATAGTTTAGGTGGTAAAGCAGATCATTGATGAAAATCAAGAAATACTAAGGGCGTAGGACAGAACCTTATGAGAAAGCCGATGTCAAACTGCGCCAGGATGGTCGGACACATTTGGATTTGGAGCGGAATTCTTCCCCGTCTAGGTAGTCATCTATCCGACCAACGCCACCCTTGCTTATCTTGTGATGAGGAAGGTAGTGCTAAACTACGTAAAATTCATTCGTAAATTCATGGAAGATTACATGGACTGGAACATTCACATCTTAGAGTGGTGTTCATTTGTTCTACTCAAATGATAGACTGGTCGCTCGGGAACCGCTTCACTCAAACCATGTTGTGTTAAACGGATTCTGCTGTCCCAATCAAGACGTTTCATGATGGGATCATCAGTCAGGTCCTCCAAAACTTCTGATACTACCGTGAAAAGCACCAATGAGTTACGCCGGTTCTCGCCCTTGAGGATGAGGGAAAGGATAGCTGTTTTCCAGTTTCTTTGAACTAACGGAGTGCAGGAAAATGTCACATAACGGCCTGCAAGCATCTGCTGCGCAATTTTTCAGAACAGACAGTCGAGTGTCATCACAACCTGAGAACCTCCTAGAGACTAGTTTCTGCTACTCCACTAGAACCACCACGGGGTTAATGTGAAGTGTCTTCATTAGGCTTTCACTTGGTAGTGTAGAGGTGGGACTCGTGATTTATCGCAGTAGTGACTATAGCCGAACTGAATGTTTCAGTTGATTCAAAGCCATTGAGATACTGGCCATTTAGACCTCCTATGGGGCCCATCCCTCTGGTCGGTATTTTCGGGATAAATTGATATATGCCTTTGAAATCTGCCGGAAGTTGTCACGCAATATTCACTTAAACTGACCACCTGCGGCTCCGCACTCGTATTTTGCATCGATTTCTGAGTTCCACGTTTGCATCACTCTAAATCTTGGATATTTTTCATGCGTACCAGCGCTTCCGCGTGCGGAGTACACTGCGTGCCCCTCTTCATCCATCAGCATTGCTTCCTAGGTGGTAGTATGACTAGAAGAACGACGCCTGAGATCACCTGGCCTTAGCACAAAGTTGATAGTTGGCTTGCAGTGAGGCTAAAGCCACTAGTCAGCGTACTTTTTGTACACTATGAAAGACCACTGTCGCTTTGGCGGAAGCACGTTTCAGCACAAACTGTGGTTCTCGCCCATATTGAAATATCTGAGGTTGTTGTGTGAACAATCCTTTTTACAACTCCTCAATGTTCCTATACTGATGATTCATTTCAGTTCTTCAGTCGTTTTGTGTCAGGGAAAAGTTTTCAAACTTCGGCGTAATTGGCTTTGCCGTGATGCAAACGGTGCCGTGTAGTATTTTATTGTAAGTGTCCCCAGAGAACGAGATCGAACGGTGTGGTTGTATGGTGACTTCTACCCAAAGTAGTCATGATCTGAACGCTTCTCACTAGTAAATGTTCACCAGTCAGGATGTAATCCGGTTTGAATAACTGTTTACTAGGGCTCCACCTAGTGTCCTCTTCAACATCCTCTGTAATTCCGGAATTTCTGACAGCGTAGCAGGTTTGGATCAAATATTTCTCAGCACACCGCAAGCCTAGGTTAAAGGAAGGGACAACAAAGTTTCCGGATGTGGTGATTTGGTCATAACTGAAGTTCCGTATGCCTGAAATGGTGCTGAGGAGCAGCTGGTTGTGTTCTGCCCTGTGTAAGGATGGTCAATAGGTGCCACCCAAGCAATGCTTGTGTAAAAAATTGAGGTAAAAAATCACTTCGGGTCGTGGAGTTCACTGACCGCTGGATACGGTGCTGGGGTGCGTCAAAGCTGCTTATCTATGCTTACAGCAACTCCAAATCCTCTTATGTGATGCCTGTCTTTCCTGAAAGAGACCATACGGTAGCACCAAACTTGCTCACTGACTTCATCCTTCATCTCATACTACCTCTGCAGAAGTGTCTCCAATCTTTCATGGGAGCTGAATTTGACTGCTGGTAGCTGTAACGTGCTGATCGATGTGAGGTGACCGGGACGACGTGGTCTACGAATGGATACTGTCCCAGAACCATCAAGAGTCTTCTGAGGTAACAGCCATCTTCGCTTCTGTGCATCATACTTGTGTTTCTCGCAAGCACTGTTTGTATCCAGCTACGAAAGCTCATGTATGGTCATGAAAAAGGGTGACTGCCCCTCTGTTCGCCTGACTGTTTGTGGTCTGTTGAAACGAGTGGAGTGGACATTGATATTGGCCTCAGTGTTTTACCAGGTCTATACTTATATTCCGATGGTTGAATTTTCCGGTTGCTAAATCTGATTGTACAAATACTTCAGCAGTTGTTTGCCCCGAGTGATAAGTTTTTCGTCTCACTGGAAATATTACCTAAATAAGAAATACTAATCATTGTACGCAGACAATCAATAGAACAAAAAATTAGTTAATCTGACCTATTGCTCAATGCACAAACTTTCATAAGCGTTAATTTCCAGTTACTTTTCTCAACGCGCTGTTCGTGTGTCCCGAAGAAAAACCACCTAAGACTGGATCATATGTACCAGAAACAGAAGTATGGGTAATTTGTTATAAGTTCATTGTTTGCTTCCGCCACGTGCAAAAGTTGTGCTAGAAGATCGAGCCCCTTCGGCCAGCGAAAGAACTACAAATCTGCAGATAGTCGCATTTTGCATAAGACTCTTTTTTCGTGTTTGTTAAACACTCCCGGCTGGCGACTTGCGAAAACAGCTGTGATTCTATGTCCACCCGATTTAATCAGTGAGATTTTACTGTCGTACGATGAGGAAATGAAAATACAATCAGAACATAAGAAAGGTCTTTGAAACTGACACTCATGATAGCTTTAATTCCGTCAACTGTAAACCTCCGCTATCGGAAGCTGCAGCCACAATAGAATACGAAATTGTGATGGCCTTCGGTAAGGCAAAGTCAGTTGTATTGTCCCGATTCTTCACTGACCATCGTTGAATAAAAACAAAGGGAGTTTCAGCATAATGGCTGACCAATGATACAAATCTAAAGAGCTAACAAAGTGTACGCAGAATATTTTTGGGTTCACTTTGCCTCTTAACCATCACATAGCAGACCAACATATCTGGGGTTTAGATAGCTGAACTCAGAGCACAGAGGTCTAATGTGGAACGAATGGTTGAACGGAGTTCACTAGTAGGAAGGATCGAAATTCCTGAGAGGGTAGTTCAGAAGAAGAACTTTTCTTGTTTAGACTAAACAGAATTCAATACCCTCGTAGGCACCTCGCCAACTACAACCCATCTTTCCTAACATAATGTGATGAACTTATATTTATGATGTTGCCGAGCAGTTAATATTCTCATTTCCTGTCGGAACGGCTGAAATTCATAAGCCTTACTCACGCGGAGAAAATACCCACAAGCAGTAGAAATCCATTAATTAATGCGTCTAAAGCTTATGTATTTTACTCCCGACAATGACATTGCAGATCAAATGAGATAAACATATCACTGATACCAAAATAACACATCAATGAACCGTAATCCAAGGATTCTGTACACAAAAAATTATGTATGAAAATTGACTTTATTTATTTTTTTCCCAGGCACTTATAACCCATCCACCAAAGACCTGGTTTTTTGTTAATGCGAAGACAACACTTCTGTATTTCCTGATGTGTTGCACTGGCTGACAATCTAGCAGATTTTTCCAACTGTGCACAGAAATGATTGTACATAGGTGAAAAGGATGTTTTATGCTATTGGGATTGACATTTATCAAGTGTATGTGTAATCTCCAGCGTACATGTAAAACATATCTTGCTACCGCCTGTAAACTGTGACTGAATAATATGGTTCTATTTCTGTAACAATTTGATGATGCCTATAAACCGGCGTCCCTCATGTACTGTATTATGAGAATAAGTTTATTTGTTTATTTAATAGCCCGCCTAACATGCTGGTGGCCAGAAATTGATGCTGACATTAACAAAAGATCAAAGAGCTGTTCTAGCAACTGTAAAACATGTAATTAGAATGTATAATTTAAACAATAATTATGCATGCCTGCACAACTGCTGTATCCTACATACCTAGGAAAAAATATGTACCTTATTATATTATCTTTACTAACTATGCTTACTAATCGAATGTGTAATTTATCGAATTGATGATGCGTGTAAACTGGCGTCCCTCATGTACAAAAGTGAGAATATATAATATTATTTTTAATTTTTGGCGCTTTGTGATTGTTGTTTCGAATGCCACTACAGTCCGTTACTTTGATTTTCACATATCTGCATGGAATATATCAGTTTGTTTGGAAGGGAGCGTATGTTTTGGGTTAAGGTGATGGCTCAGCTGGCACCTAAGAATTCCGCCTCATCGGGCGATCTTCCTGAGCACTCTAGATTAAATGGTAGTAGTAAAGTGGGTTTAAGAAGTTGAGCAGTGGTTAGACTAAACAAATAGAAGGTACCGGGTGATGACTGACAGTAAGACAGATGAGATCGTAGGATCTATCGCTTGCACATAATTGCTTTTTAAAACAATATCAGCTGATTGAGCGGCAGCTGCGTCGGCAGGCAGCAAATTCTACAAGTGACAAACTCTTAAGAGAAAGGGGTTGGACTTACCTTTGTTGATGTCTTCTAATAAGAAGCTCTATCAGAGTCGATCTGGAGAATACTAAAGAGTACTTCTGTTAATATGTTTTGTCTCGGGCCATTGAGTAGCGTAGTATTTTGTATATTGATATAATTTCATCACTGAGTTTGATTTGACTCAGGGTGCAAATATTTAGCTGTTAGAACTAGTAGCTACACCGTTAGCACCTTAGTTGGATGAAGGACTGAGTGCCTTTGTGGCACTCTGTCTGAGAGATCTGCTTACATTTGTAAGTGGTGTTACCATGTTGGCATACACACACTTTGTGCAACTGCAAGTAAAGTCTAGGTGTAGGTGCCCAAAGCAGCTCACGGAAGAGGTAGACAACACTGGGCGCTTTGGCTCCGATTCAGATATAGTTAATACTAACGTTCAGTCTAATAGTCAAAAGTAGTCCAAAATTGCGCGCTTCCGGTAGGTCAGAAAGATGATTTCAAACAAGTGGTACGGGAATCTGGTCCACCGATACACCATGGTTTCTCAAATGCACTCAAATTTGACTTTAATATGACAAGGTGGGGTTGTAGAGTTAAACTGGATCAACTTTTATTTACTTGCGGGTCAAACACTAATGAAATATATCCTCAGTTATCTGCCGAAGTTCTGGTTATACGTTTCGCATAAGCAGGTAGTTGCTGATGAAAAGTTGGTCTAGCTCGAGTTGATCACCATTCTTAAGACTTCAACGTCGTGATGGTAACATACAGTTCACCACTCGTTTTCGCATTTTTATGTTATTATCAGTTGCTGTTTTGTGTGTATGCTTCTCACTATTGCTGGGTGATAATGACAATAACTCGGTCGAATCTCACGACTGAGCTAATAAAAATAACTTCAGTCAGTTGTAGCCTGCGTTTCGCCTTGCATTTCAGGGACCGGCAAACTTCTACAAGGTGGAATTCGTTGTTGTCTATAACCATCCTTCACCAAGCAGACGTGACCGGAAACGGAAATTTGTATGCTGTTTAACTCCTGCATCGTCTTTCCCGTCTTCGTGCTTCCTCCAGATTATCAGCTTCTCTGTGTTGGTTTTGACGTGTTCCTGTCTTGATCATGATCTCTTTGTTACAATTATAACCGGTGATGTGAGATGCTAACACATTCTTGTTCACAGGTGTCTCGCTTCAGATGCTGCTGACACTACTCAAAAATCCTTTTCTCGTTTACTTGTGGGCGTAGTTGTTATGTTCGGTAATCACGGACGTTGCTGTACCATCCAGGTCCAGTTGTGTGGATAGCCACCACCGCAGTTCCTTATTGTGCAGATACATTTCCCCTGAGCCTACAGCTATTAGTTTCGAATGCTGCTTACGGTCACATTTACCCTTTTGCCTTAGTTCACGCTTCGGGTATACTTACTGCCTAACCCACAATCTATGTTGTTTCATCCGTATATCGAAATACTAGTTGGAGTTATTTATGACGACAGTGGTCATTTTTTATTCTCCGTCGATCTTTCAGCGACATTTAGGGGTGAAAGTTGCCTGTTATGTTTTATACTGCACTCGTAAATAGTTTAACTTGTATTTTTTGTTAATGCGAAGACAATATTTCTATATCTCTTTATGTCTTACACAAACAGACTGTCAATCACGACTCATAAACCGTTAATGCCCAGCTCTCGCTACGCTCGGGCCCACGCTGTTCTTTGAAGATTTCAGAAACGCTTAGTTATAACGGACGAAAAAACCAAAACACCGATCTGCCGCTTGATATTTCTTTATTGTTACACCAACATATAAAAAGAATAAGCGAACTAAGGTCTGAAAACAAATATTACAATAATAAATCATTGTATTACTTCTGACGATGTTTCACTCTTCTTTCTGAACAGCGACCGATGAGACGATGACTGTCGTATTGATGCCTCCGCGAAAATTGGGGAAGTTGATTTTGAGCAAACAACCAAGAATTGATCGTTCAATCTTCAACTCCATTGACACTCCCCGGCAAAAAAGGGATCCAACCCTTTTTTCCTTCACGACCAATGCACGTTGACTTGGATGCCATTGCGAGAACCTGGGTCACACGGACAGAGCTGAAATGGAAAACAAACAGAAAAGCCAACACACCACAAGCATACCCACAGCACAATCTCACACATCGCTGACGACCTGCGCCTCCAGACAGAGACCTCCTCTTGACATCTTGCAACACAATCGCCACTTGCTAGAATGACTCTTGCAGAATGCAAAGTGACCATGGCAGCACCTCACGATACTCTACGCACATCCTCTTATCTACTCATTACCAATTACCACTGAAATCGCTTGTCACTCATTCTGCCTCAGTTCTAGTAGCGGTGACGCATGCGAGCCTCAGTCGTTTACACTCTTTCTCCCCGGCGTGTCGGACCGCAGCTAACAATTATCTCCGTGTGCATTTCATTCTCAGCAATAGCCTCCCCGGCGTATACGACCCATCTGCTGTCCTTAACATCAATCAATTCATTCATGGATGTAGAAGACTCGAAACAACTTCAGAAGTAATCACGACGAAAATTTTAACAAAATTACGCAATAACAACAAGACACGAAAACAACAAGTAAACACAATGAATCCAAAATACACCAATTGATATGACACACCACACGTATATACAAATAGTACAAACAACCTCGCCGATCATGTCTTGGTGGAATTCCTTTGAAGAATTGCAGGACTTACACCAGTACGCCTACAACCCTTCTCAGGTTGACGATTGTAATTTGTGGAATGTCCGGACACAAACAAGATTAACCAACAATTACGATAATTGGAACTCACACAATTATTTAACACAAACATATGTACAATCACTACATCAAATGTTGTGGATTCCGGCATGACAAACTACCCTTGAAGAACTGTAGGACTTACAGCAGTACGCCTACATTCCTTCTCAGGTTGATGATCCAAGTGGAAGTCGTCCGGACACAAACAGAATTACCAACAGCTAGATGACAGATGATATCAATTCAGTATATACAATATGAACATATGTACAAAATCACACACCAAGCACATTGGACTGCTCATTGATGCGCTACCCTTTGAAGAATTGTAGGACTTACAGCAGTACGCCTACAACCCTTCTCAGGTTGACGCTCTAGGTTGGAAAATCGTCGCAGAGTTCATTTGCTAACTTCCTTCTATCAGCTATATCCTCAAATCTGAACGGCAACACGCCCATGTCATTGTATCGTAGAATATAGATGACCAACAAACACACGACATATCTCATCAACCAAGTGTAGAAACAGAGTAATTTACACCAAAGATAATAACATTCAAATAGTAACTTGAAACTAGAAATGCCTTTATTCGTGCAAGTCAATTTAACAATTACTCTCTCGTTTACACTTGGCTTATCCTCACTAAACTGACCATTGATATTCGTCCTTTCAAACGAACTGATACTAGCATAGTCATTGCACAAGATACTTGAGTTGATGGGTGTCTTTTTCATTGTGGATGACAGCACCAACGACGACTGATTGATATCAGTTGATGAAGTTAGCGGTGGATCAAAAGCTGTTGTTGCTCGACTTTCAGAAAGTTGTCTACCTGCAAGACCACCACCACTGCTGTCTTTTACTATCAGCTCAGGTTTAGCACTAGCATCTGATGATAGGTGGGCTACATGCTGATCAATCACACTGACGGTCTCACAAGTACGCATGCCTTCTGCAACTGCATCTGCATTTATTTCTACTTCACGTTCAAGTTGTACAGAACCTTTATTTAACTTAGCGGTAGTAGGCATTCCCTCCATTTCATCATGATCAACCAAAGACAAATCTGCACTATCATGATCATTACCACAAATATTCAATTTACCGTCAAGTTCATCATTTTCAAACTCTTTAATAACAGAAGTAGACAATTTTGGTTCCTCCTCACAAATCATTAAAGGTTTTATATCTTCACTCTGACTAGTTATACTTTGTAAACTTTTGGAGTCAGAACTGCACTCTGAAGCAGTAACTCTATTCTGTGACACTCTATTCAACAATGGCTTACCAGTTGCAACTACAGACTTCTTCACCGCACCGTTATCGTCACACAATTCGGAGTCAGACCTGGAGTTTACATTTAGCTTATCACTGAACTTGCTCACTGGTTCACAGTTCACTTCTGTATGCACCTCTTGCAAACGTGTGAAACACAACCGTGTTTGTCTTGCATCTTGTAACTTATCTGTTGAGGATGTACTACGAAACCTGTTACACTCACTAGGTCTATATGCATTACTAGACATCATGGAGCCTTCTCGATATCCACCTCTCTGAGGCCTATTCGTCATCAATGATTGCGTTTTACCCTCAGACTGCTCTATTCTAGGGGTGAGATTCAATAGACTGGCAAACTTGCTCATAGATTGATTGACACTATCTTTTACCAGTTTCAGGATATCATCAAACTTTGGCTCGATACCCTCATCCTCCATACGGGAGCTCATCTTCACCCACTTCCTTTGCAGTCGAGTAGGTAGACGTCTTGCTATTACTTCTAGTATAAAACTCGAGTTGAGGTCACTCATGCGATTCATCGAAATCATTCCATTCTTGTAAATTAGCAAATTATCTAAAAACTCAGTGAGTGCCTGGGAGTCATCCTGTAATTGACCACCATTACCCTTAACAGCCTCGAATAATTTCCCTGCAATCATCGAAGGTCTTCCAAACCTTTGACGTAATATGCTCATAGCCTCATCGTAGCCCTCTTTTGGCTTCATAAACTTACAGCACTGTATAGCTCTTGCAGCATCTCCAGTGCAATATCTCATCAAATACATTAACTTCAATTCATCATTTAATAAAAAACCACTCAACATGATCTCAAACTCCTTTACAAATTGTAAATAATCAGCCGGGTTTCCATCAAAACACCGTGGTTCAAATTTAGGGAGTTTGATGTTCCTATTATCCCTGAACGGCGAAACAGTAACATCAACCATGTCATGCTTAACATCAGACACATCGTTACAATTAACAGACAAGTCACCATGACTTACTTTCCTGTTTGCATCCAAGACACTCTGTCCCTTCTTTGACCCAGGCATTGTTGAACTTGACCCAATTCCAAAAAGTTCCAGATATTGCTTGTTCAAAGAGGACTTGACCGGCACCAGGAAAAATGAACGGCGACTATCCAAACTTTCACCAACTGTTTGAATCCGCCAGATCTGTTTCCATCGTCAGAAACTGTCAATCACGTCTCATAAACCGTTAATGCCCAGCTCTCGCTACGCTCGGGCCCACGCTGTTCTTTGAAGATTTCAGAAACGCTTAGTTATAACGGACGAAAAAACCAAAACACCGATCTGCCGCTTGATATTTCTTTATTGTTACACCAACATATAAAAAGAATAAGCGAACTAAGGTCTGAAAACAAATATTACAATAATAAATCATTGTATTACTTCTGACGATGTTTCACTCTTCTTTCTGAACAGCGACCGATGAGACGATGACTGTCGTATTGATGCCTCCGCGAAAATTGGGGAAGTTGATTTTGAGCAAACAACCAAGAATTGATCGTTCAATCTTCAACTTCATTGACACAGACTTTATAGCAGACTGTTCCGACTGACTCTAATGTCAGAAAGAACAACCAAATTGTGCATTCATCATACATCAAATTATGTGTAATTTTTATAATAACTTATCCACGCCTGTACAATTGGTATGTCCCTGCATAAACAGGAAGAAATATATATTATATCACTTACCACATGATGGCGGATGTCTTGGTTGAGCCACCTGTGAGTTTGACCTTTCTTGAATGATCAGTGGCATCTCAGTGACTTTTGTCCTACTTCGTATAAGCACTGATGCCCTCAGCCTACGTATTAATGAGCTACCGGAGGGTCATACCTCTTTTTTGGTAGCCAAGCTGGTAAATCAAAGTTTGTGTGGCGTGCTGGATAGACTTATGGAAATGATGGGCAGGAAGTAAGGTGGAATTACGATTTATACTTTACTTCTGCCTCATTTTCACTACTCATGTCAACATGCAAACTCTGTTCTGTTGCTTGGTTGACCAGATATGTTGTATGCTTGGCAGTCATATACCTCACACGATACGCTGTCAGGGCATGTTTTCATTGAGAGTTAATGATATAGATGATGGCACGAGGTCCCTGAATGGACTTTATAATATTTTTCCAACATATAATCGTCAACTCGAGAGGGGTGGTAGACCTGCTGTTGTACGTCCTGCAATTCTTCGGGGTAGTGCATCATAGCATCGTCCACTAAATTAGGTTTATTATCTAATAATAATATATATTTCTTCCTGTTTATGCAGGGACATACCAATTGTACAGGCGTGGATAAGTTATTATAAAAATTACACATAATTTGATGTATGATGAATTCACAATTTGGTTGTTCTTTCTGACATTAGAGTCAGTCGGAACAGTCTGCTATAAAGTCTGTTTGTGTAAGACATAAAGAGATATAGAAATATTGTCTTCACGTTAACAAAAAACCCAGACATCAGATGAATGTAATACAGATATCTGGGAAAAATAAAGCTTGAAGTCAATTCTCCTACATAACTTTGTTGTGAACAGCACCCTTGGCTTAAAGTTGATTGGTGTATTATGTTGAGATCAGTGATGTATATATTCCATTTTTCGGCAGTCTTATCGTAGTTTTATAACAGGAAAGAAATTTGATCATGGATACGAAAACTAGATAAGGTCATGTTGGGTTGTTTTACTGCATCAAATGGTGCCGAGGTCGATTCCAGAATTCTCGATTTGCGCCATTTGTGTCTGCATGGCGGACTGTATTCGTAAGTTGAGTAAAATGTTGAAAACTATTTAAAGACCAGTTGCTTCTTCATTTCAGGTCATGAATACTCATTTACAGCATGTTCGCCAGCGTCTTCAAATGGTAGAATTGGATCGTTCATGGAATTTGAGTGGTTATGAGATAAATGATTTGGAATTAATCTTCATTTCAGTTTAGATGCAGGGTTGTTCGACCTCGACCAGAGGATGAATAGGAGCAGCAGAATTATTATTATTATTATAGTGGGAGAAACATCCGGGGAAGATTTGTTATTGCTTGTCTTTCGGCAGTGTCCAGATGCTGTTGTCTGGGACTGAGGCCTCTTATGCCAGTAGGTTAGTTTACTTGCACGATTCACTATTATTCCAAGTGAATGATGCGCTGCAAATTGTCAAGAGTACTTCAGAGTTGAAGAGTTAATCTATCCACCTGCGACTGGGCTGACCTATGTTTTGGTTGTTTCTGTCGGATGGTGAGAATATGTACCAATGTGATGGATGTATGGTTGCTACGTGTTTGCCCTTTTGTTTTGTTCTCCATTTCAGCCTTGTTCTTGGTGGCGCACGTCCTTGCGGTGCCAACTCATATCCATAATCGGTGAAAGAGGTATGGATTCCATCTTTGCCGGAGACCGTCATTGAAGGTGGATACTGATTAAACGTTCGAACCAGTTTCTTGTTCGTCGGAGGTCGTGATCCCTGTCGTGGTATAGACTTTCTCTCATTGACAGGAGACTAGACCGAGACGACCAAAAGTATTTATGTACAGTTTTCTGATGTTATTCGTAAACGTTTTTAGTGTATTGAAAGTAACCGACTGTGAATCATTTGGTCAAGCTGTTATACAATTAACTTGCTGTTTTCTTGTACTTAGTTGATCAATAAATCTTCATCTTTCAACACCGCTTGCGTTGAAATCGATGTCTTTATTACATTCATACAATAGCACTCCGAGTTTCAAATAGTCATCTCCTGGCTACATCGAGTTTCCCCGATGCCGCTGTTGAAAACGAGCGTTATATCTATCTCACGCATCGGTGCATCATTTGGTGACATGATAGTGGCTGCCGTAACTTTTGGAAGCTGTAATGAATGGTGTTAATGATTCAAATATCGTCAATTGTGCATTCCGTTGATACGAAGTATATTTAATAGCAGTGGATGAAAAGTACGAGGTTGTGTTCCTTAGCAGAAAATTCTAACGAGGTATATCATAAACTTTCGATACTTCATTATAAGTATATTGTCGAGGGAAGCATAGATTAATAAAATATAGTATGATATCAGTCATCCGGTAAACAAAGAATTTCCTTCTGGGGGAGTTCAGAACGCTAGGTTTAAAGTGTGGCTCCAACGAGATAGCCGCAAACCACTCTGTCCTTCCCTTATTAGCACCCCACTGATGTCATGGTTCTAGTAATGTGTTCTCCTATCATAGTAGATTTGCATCACAAGCAAGGGAGCAGGGTGTTGCAGGCAAGCGCCAAGTGATCCCACCTTGTAAATACTGCAACAGACGGTGAATGATCGAGAAATGAGGACAAGACAAGACTATCAGACAAGCAGCCTTACCCTCGGAAATTTACTGATGCGCAGCAGCATACTGAAACGTAGGGAATGCATTGCAAAGTCGGTCCAAACATCCAGTAAAAATTTCATGATATGCGTGATCATGAGTAGGAATTAGAATTTGTCATATGTGCATATTCATACATATATGAAAATCAGTCCGGCTTTATGCCAGAAAGGACTTCGGTGCATTCTCTCTTAACTCAATATCGACGACACCCTATGCAACTTTGGCCGGAACCTACACACTTTTAGGAGATCCTGTTTCGTTGAGAACGCATGTGATGACAACAACACCTAAGAGGGAAGTGATCAAAACCAGACCATATCTTGGCTACCTATTATAAGCTGGTAAAAAACTTCCAAATTCAGGACCCTTCTTTGCAATGGAGATCAGACGACAATAACGTTCAAACTAGCACCTTACAAAAGCTAGTTGACACTATTAGGTTTTTAGCACAGTTGACTGCACCAAAAAGCAACATTTTTCTGATACTGCATAACCCACTGACAACACTGTTAAAGGCTCATTTTGGACACTGGTGGAGGGTATCGTCAGTAAATCAGCCTCAGGTGATGTCCACCCGATTAAATTTTATTAAGTTGCCATGGCATTTATCGTATGCCCTGAGTTATCGGTACCGTATAACCTCATGTTGCAGAAGACAAAACTCACGGGTTAGTGGGACAGTAGGAGACCTATTGATGTCACAGTCTGTGTAATTTCAGTCTCGTTTTCCTGTTGGCCTTAACCAGAAATAACGCTCATGATTGTGGGGTCGTGTAGCCTTTCGAACCTGGGCTTTCGCCACAAGGATTTCTGACTTCTCCATTCCACCGCGGGCTAATTTATCTGACGGAAACCACTGATTTAGTATTATTAATCGATGACGTTAAGGGAACAATATATTGCTGATGAACAAATCGAGGCTCCCTTTTATTATGATTCCGCCATCTCTTGGGCTTTACTTTTGCCGTTAGTAATATTTTCAATGTCGCTGGTGTTGACGTTGCGTCATTCCTAGGGGACTGCCCTGACCTGGCAACGAGACTCCCCGTAACACTACCTAAACTAAGAAGAGGGCACTGTAACATCTACGGGCTTTCGAAGATGTATGAGGTTAATGATCGCATAGATGGAATATAGAGATACACATTGACGTTAGAGTGCAACTACCAAAAATACCGTTTGAGAATCCATTTGTCCGTTGTGTTTTTTGATTGATTACCACCAGCATAAACAAATAATTTGACCGCTGAAGGTGAAACGAATTCATTACAGAATAATAAAGAAATTTATTCTCATCATACAGTACATGAGGGACGCCGGTTGACAGGCATCATCAAATTGTTACAGAAATAGAACCATATTATTCAGTCACAATTTACAGGCGAGAGCAAGATATGTTTTACATGTACGCTGGAGATTACACATACACTTGATAAATGTTAATCCCAATAGCATAAAACATCCTTTTCACCTATGTACAATCATTTCTGTGCACAGTTGGAAAAATCTGCTAGATTGTCAGTCAGTGCAACACATCAGGAAATACAGAAGTATTGTCTTCACATTAACAAAAAACCAGGTCTTTGGTGGATGGGTTATAAGTGCCTGGGAAAAAATAAAGCTTGAAGTCAATTTTCATACATAATTTTGTTGTGTACAGAATCCTTGGACTACGGTTCATTGATGTGTTATTTTGAAATCAGTGATATGTTTATCTCATTTGATCTGCAATGTCGTTGTCGGGAGTAAAATACATAAGCTTTAGACGCATTAATTAATGGATTTCTACTGCTTGTGGGTATTTTCTTCGCGTGAGGAAGGTTTATGAATTTCAGCTGTTCCGACAGGAGATGAGAATATTAACTGCTCGGCAACATTATAAATATAAGTTCATCACATTATCTTAGGAAAGATGGGTTGTAGTTGGTGAGGTATAGATGGTGCCCGACGAGCGTACATCTGTCCATGTGATGTTGTGGTGAGTTATACCTTTCACATGTCGGTTTATGCTCATTTTATTCCACTTATTGTGTTGTGTAGAAGTTTTACAAACGAAAGTTTTTGTCTGTTTGAGGGTATCTTGATCGTTAATGTTTTACCTAAAATTATAAATATAGGCAAAAAACAACAGGCGTATTATCTATGCTTATAGATTAAATGGACCTATAATTTCGGAGGCTCTCAGATAGGAACTAGGACTACTGTCGTATGCAAACTTTTGTAGTTTGTCGTTAAGCACTTTTTTGAAGGAAGCCAATGTACCTGCTTGACGCATTTCCATTGGTAGTTTATTCCATATCTGTAAAACTTTTGCCTGGTAGCTGTTTTACATTGTTCGATAGCTACTGTACCCTTAGGTGTCTTAGTTTGTAGCCACCGTCATCTGAAAGTCGAATGCCATTAGTAGAGGTAAAAACTAAGTGGTTTAGAAGCTTATAGTAAAGTGTTAAGTTTAGTCTCAGGCGTCTTAGCCATAGTGTTTCTAATCCTAGGGTGTCACATCTAGTGGAGTAGTTCGCACCATTTTAGGTTCCGAGTAATTTTGACGTGAAGTACCTCTGCACTCCCTCGACTTTCAATTTGTCCTCTATGCGTATACTACTATACATGAATGAACAGTAATCAAATAAAGGACGCACACAAACCTTGTACAACAGAATTCTGGACTCATTTATGTAAAAGTTCCTGAGTAGAAAGCCGATAAGTCTGCGTGACTTTGACACTTGTTTGGAGATATGTTCAGAAAATGATAAGTCATGTGAGTATTTCAGTCCTAGGTCCAATACAGATTCCAGTCGTAAGAGTGCATGGACTTGAATTGTCAGGTCGAATAAGCAGAGCATGCTGAGGAACGAGCATGAAGTCAGTTATAATAGGCTGCTTCTGAGGCAGCACACTGATCATACCTAGTTCTTGAAGTTCATCTAGGGAGGATTCCAAGAATTTATCCTGTTTCACTTAGGAAATGGAAGCCGCCAAGCAGGCGGAGTTCATCATCAAATGTCTAGAAGCACAACATCTAGCTAGTAAAACTGAGGCATACAGCTCAGCCTCTTACAGACAACTAAGCAACACAATAATGCCTTAACATCAAGGAACTGCTCTAACAAGTCATTAAAAAAAGAAGGATAACCTGTTTGTTCAACAAAAACTCTTCGATGGCTTTAACTAAGCCCCCTGAAACCAACCAAGCCACAACATTCGGCCATCTGAGGGCTGATAGGAAGCCCCATGCATCTTTCAGTGTGATTAGATACAACACCACAATGACTTTCAAGTCTCTACAATGTTTGGAAGGAAGCCATCCTTTCTCCTGTCTTTATAGATTCATGCCGGAAAACACCTTAACAGGAAGGGGTTGAGAAAAAGGAGGCGAAAGAGATTACATGACAGAAAGTCGGGGAAACTGGATTTTAATGCACTAGGCTTAGGGGGTGACTTAATTGATGTTCATAACACTTAGGATACCCGAATAGCAGAAACAAACATAAATTAGGATAAACCTGGGTCACTTTGTCAGAACGTGGTTCTACAACAGATGAGTTGATTAGATAAAGAACAGAGTGATATGGTTATAGTCAGTAAATTGCACTCACAGTATCATCTGGTAATGATTACCTCACCACTATGTGCTAGGTGAAACAAACTTAACTAACATAAAAAAGGTGTTCTGTCATTAGATCATCACAGTCCACAAAGGGGCGTTCATCAGAAGGCAAAGACTGCAGTGCACTCCCACTTTTCGAATTCGAGTTTACCGCCTGTGGGACGCTTTGTCTGAAACGGTGGTTGCAGAAACATAAAGGTTTTGCTCAAAACACTGCAAACCAGCTAAACTGGGGGGCAACCCTCAAATAGTTTACGGTAACTTTGGATTTCAGCTGAAACCCATCCCCCGTCTGTTTTCATGACACTCACCAGGTATTTTCCAACTCACTGTCCTGCTTATTCAATTTATTTATTCATTCACCACTGTTACTATTTTACCTCATAAATTGCCATCACACCGCCTGAAGTGATTGAATTCTACTTTATTAGTGAGATGTGAACTGCAAACAACCCTCTGGACACAGTCCTCGCACAACGCCCTCTAATGTTTGCAACAGTCGAGTTGCAGTAATGTTCCCTAGAAAATTAGGAACCGTAATATCACCACTAAGAAACAGTAGCGAAGGAATAGCTTTGGTTTGTACTTTTCCATACCAAAAGTGCTGATCATTTTTTAGACTCTATAACATACCACAAGTACATTGTTGAAGACACCAAAGTGTATTTTTTGAACTGAGTGTACGTCTTCGGTAAACCCCTGTAACAAAACGACATCTAATTATGATATAAAAAGTATATTGCATCTTTAATAAATTCATTCAACTGTATGAAGGGTATTTTTTCTTTCACTTTGTATTTGGATTGAACATTCAGATGAAACAGAGTGTGGAACAGTGTTTGTCGCACCACACACTTCTGCCGCGGCATTAGAAAATTTTAGCATGGTATGATTTCGTTACTAAAATTAATTTTATTTTGAAAGGGAGCTCATAAAACGTTGAGATTCAAAACTAAGCTTGGTAAGAAGCTCAAGCAGAATAGAACTCTCCCATACTGGTTCCGACTGAAGAGTGGAAACAAAATAAAGTAAGACAAATACTTGGTATATATATTATTCTATCAGGTATAATGCCAAAAGACGTCACTGGAGAAGAACAAAGTTGAAATTGTAAATTTTGACTTGTAAAATACATTTTTAAGCGGATGACATCGGAGTGTTTTTGTATATACTGGGTCAACAGGTCAGCAAGATGTTTCGAGAAGTCCTATGTGTAGTCATTGGTATCTGTATGTGTCGGACTTTCTACATCAGGTATTTGGCATAAGACATGTATGATATGGTCATGTCGAGAAATAATCCGGATACTGGTCTTGTATTTTTTTTACTTTGGGAGTGTTTGGTAGTTTATGCTCTGCTCCCATCCTGATCGATGCTCTCCATTATTGTCTGAATTGGTACACTAAGTTGATCAGTATTGGTTAAAATGCATTATGAAGTGGATTGGAAGATGCTTGGTATATTAAAACCTACAACAAGCTGAACATTGATTTGACTAATGTGGACAAGAGAGAATCGTAAATCTGGACAAGATTCATCTAAGTAGGGAGTTTTTGAAACGAAATGAGTGCTAATGCTGTGGATAAGCATTTATTCCGTATGAATTACTAGGTATACATTCACATATAGGCTTATGTTCATTTCATGCTAGCGAAGAGTACTTAGATATCTAATTTTTACATTGTTTATCGGGATTTTTCAGTTTGGCATGATAAAGGTCGTTGTGTGGCTTGTCTCAGTTGTGCGAAAGGTCATCTGATTTGTGATCTTACTCCTAATTCTTATCAGATGATTGCTTGCGGCAATCATTTTATTCACCCATGTCACTGTAAACCAATCTTATTTTTCAACTTGAGTGTGCCCAAGCAGTGCACAAAAGTATTCAAGTTTGTTTATATGCTGGGCACTTCTACTGTGGAAAGTTGTTTGCTTTTTCGAGGAATAAAACCAGCAGTGTGTGTGCGAAATTGTTAACATTGCTTACATAGATAACGGACATTGTCTCAGGACTTGCCTTGCTTAGGGTCAGTTCTTCCCATATAAATGGTGACATTCTGCTGCTCTTAGGAATACTCAACGACATGAGGTAATATCTTCAAACTCTTTTGGTTAGTTGTAATTTATTACTATGGTCTGTCATCGCGTTTGTAGGGTTTTGTTAAAGTTTGCTCTTAGTGCTAGGACCAACAGTCCGTAATAAGTTTGGGGGTTGATGTTAGCATGGCAATTTTAAACTCACCACATCTGGCTGGAGGTCTGTAGCTATCCCAGTTGGAGTTTTTCTAAGGCATGTTATTCTTCTTATCATTATTCTTCTGCATAAGGCTTCGCGAAGAGTTTTTTGTTTAAAGACGTAGAAAAGGTTCAAAAGGAAGTGGGTTATGACTGGTTTCTTCGTAACAGACTGTCTTACTACATATAAATATGAGCCTTCGGAAGTGTAACCGCAACGTAGATTGTCACTGCTAGCAATACTGTACAAGCAATGGTGCCATTTTCTCTAAACTCTACTGGAATTTTGTTTGATCTAAGTCACTTTAGTGAGCTAAGGGTTGGATACTATCTTAACAATGCTTCGGCTAGATTCTTACTGTGAAGCACTGTAAGTCTGTAACATATGCGTTGCAAGAAGATTTCTTTTTAGCTCGACTGGTTCACCGAGCATTTCAGTAGTAGGCAGGTGTTTTACACCAACGGCCAATTTTTATTTACTGTCAAACTATTTTTGGAAAACGATAAGCGTTATAATCACTCGAATGAATTCTTAGAAATTTGTTTCCATCTTGCTGTAATTATTCAATAACTGAATTTCCAATTCAGAAAATTGTGCACCTGTGCAGAATTTCAAATTGCCATACTTCATAATAGGTCGCTTGAAAATAGATGAAAAATGAGAAGCCATAATAAACGGGATTGTAGAGGGAAAAATTAATTCGAATTTAATAGGTCAGGAAGTTCGTAATGATTGAAGGCAACTGCGTAAATTAGAACTATTCTAAGTCATTTCGTCAATAATTCCCAGCTGTTGATTCTCACCGTCCCGAGGTCTCCAATACTTTCCTACATGGCTCAGACACAGTCGAATTCTTAGTGTTTTCATACGATCGCCACCAGCTCCAGTCCAACCTTGGTTAACACCGCTTAACAAGGATGCAGGCGACTTTGCATGTGTGGCACATCTACCTTTCTAAACTGACGTAGTTTCACAACCTCGTTGATGGACTTTCCCTCCTTACCCAGTACTTTACGTCTAGTCTCGTCACTGGGAATAGGGCTAGCCTCTTCTCAGCTGTTACATCTCGCAACTGTCATGAAGGACGGAGCGGATTGCTGCGTTGCACGGTATTTGACAGATAACTGGATATTACTTCTACAGCAGAGATGAGGTAAGTTGGCAGATGTGAAGATATAGCGCATTGGCTTAGGCACTCAACATTCAGTCAGTAGGCACCGGGTCGGAGTCCCACTCTTTCTACTTCAGCCTGGGCAGCTGAGTAGTGTCATTAGCAATAAGTGTGGCTTGTAGTTCAATACTGAGTAATTGAGGACCAACTAGCCAAGTTGGTTGATACCACACGAATCTACAAGTATCCAGGGAAAGATTTCGCTAGCATTGAGTCCATTAATTCTGTTGCAACTTTCCAGTTAAGTAAAGTAGTCAATCGTTACATTCTATCCTTGAATTACGAGTTCGTGCAGACCAGTTCTGTAGCTTCGTCTTTCTTTTGACAGGAGGGAACTGCAAACCAAACACAGAGATGACTGCTCAAGGTATTTAGAAGACTGCATTCTGTTAGCGTTTTCACTTGAAAGAACCTGATCGTCTTCATAGTCCGAATTCAGGGAACTGTACTCTGGTGACAAGTCAATCACTAGGTCGCTAAAGTCTGTTATGGTCACATCCGTTAGTACATCTATTAAGAAATATAATAAAACTAGTTACAGGGTATCCTTTATGGTCACCGCTGCTTGTTTTTACTTCAGAAGGAAATTCTCCAAAAACTTTAGCAGAACTGCGTGATTTTTCGGTGTTATTTCGAAGACAGGCTTTACCACTTTACAAAGTACTTCCCGTTAGTTATTTTTGCATTCTAGCTAAGTTTTGTGGTGCCAAAGTATATCATTAAAGATACTTTAAAAGAAAAGGTCGTTGACGTTTCTATAAGAAAAGGGAATAAAAACTGACTTAACGTTATCGCGCTTTTGCTTAGTTAGGATAATTTCTTCAACTCTCTTAAAAAAAAAGGTAAAAAAACGTTTTTAAGTATAAAGAAAAAAAAATAAAGTTAGTTTCTTTAGTAATATATAACTAATGGGTAGATTCTGTTGTAGATAGCTTTCTTAAATATCTCATCGATTTAGTTTTTGATTATTGTTTTTGAGTCATAAGATTAAATAGTCCATTATCTCCGCTTTCATCGCTTCTGTCAACCATCGCTTCATGTAGCCTTCGTAGTTGTTGTACTTTGTATTAGAAGAAAGTTTTTGATAGAATTTCCGAAAAGAAGACTATGGTTTCGGACGAAATGCACAACTGTGCGTACTACTGTGGTCTGAACTAAATGTCGATTGATTTCTCAGTAAATTAAGATCACAATATTCAGCGAAGAGTCTCTCCAACAACGAATTTATTATCAAGCTGCACAATCGTATATATATATATATATATATTTATGGTTTTACTTAAGAAATTATATCCGGTGAGGGAATTAGGTCGACGGTGTGAATACATGAAATAATAATAGTACTAGTATGGAATGAAATTAAAATATTTATGATTATAATCATAGTTAAATGTCAAGTGGCGAAACCATTAATGTCATATATAGAATAATACATAAGGTGTATAGATTGTTGGAAAGGGGTGCATAATTAGAGGATTAGTAGGCGAATGCAATAAAATGTTACACAACATGATGTGAAATTTGATAAGATAGAATTCAATATTGTGAGAATAAAAAATCAATAATTTTGGATTTAGAATGACAAGTGAGACAAGCGGAAACAATTCAGAGTGAGAATAGTAATAATAATCGTAGAAATAAGGGAAAGGTGCATAGAATAACTAAATAAACAAAATACGTAAATGTCTATCCCTCTACGGCCCAGGCAGAAGTAGGGATTGTACGTACTTCTTTTGTATGCAAGGGTCTGGCTTAAAGTCATGAATGGCCAAGGCCTCCACTGTCTTTAAAAGTTTATAACGCAGAAAATGCGGCCAGCAAGTTAGCATGCATTCGATAGATCATCTTAAAATCATGGTCAGGGTTTGGCAGAGTGACAGGAGCCGATCAGGTGTTCTAGAATAGAGCTTCGCACACACTTCCTTTCTCCCTTGTAAAACCATGTGGCTGGAATATGTCCTTGTATCCGTGTGGAAAGTGTCCTCTGGCTGCTCCCAGTGCACCTTGCTCCACAAGAGCAGGTGAACTGGTAGGTGCACATAGAGGCGGTCAGACGGGGGAGCTTATCTTTTACAGAGATAGAGAACAACTTGCGGCTCGTTAACATCATATGTAATTTTGCTGGAAAGAACGTCTTACTGACTGCTTTAGAGAAACGATTTTTGAGCATATCTGAAGCTTGATCACCTTTGAATTCCAAGTTCATGAATAAGGTTTTCTTTGGAACTAGGTCGATGACCAGTTTAGACTGCTTATCTTCCATGTTACTGTCAATAAATCGGTTAGGGTAACCGTTTTCTGCGAGTGTGGCTTTTAAGAAGTCAAGTTCTGAGTCACCGCAATCAGAACTGCAAATACTTCTTATCCTGAAGCAGAACGAATGAATTAGATTCCTTTTCGTGGAAATAGGCACCCAACTATGAAAATTAGTTAGTTGTCCGTTCCATGTACGTTTCCGGTGGATGAATCTTTTGAGAGTCCGTCATTACGCCTACTTCAAGAAACAGAATACTTAGTTCAGATTCCTTTTCTATGGTGAATTGTAAAGAAAGATGGCAGTTTTTGTAAGCAAACAAGACATCATCAATAATTACGTTATTATCACAGATAAAGAAATTGTCGTTATTTAATTTTAATTGCATTTCATACTATTATTATTTCATGTATTCATACCGTCTACCTAATTCCCTCATCGGATATAATTTCCTAAAAATCACATATATGCGATTGTACAGCTCGATAATAAATTCGTTGTTGGAGAGAGTCTCTTCACTGGATATTGTGTTCTCAGTAAATATCCTGTCGAAGTTGGCGAAGTTTTGAATTGAAACCAAGCACCGAAGTGATTTTTGGAGTATTGACATAAAATAGTCTTGTCACTCATATATGATAGCGAAAATATTAGGAATAGTAGGCGGCCGCATTCGATTCTAGTGGGGAATTGATGTGACACACCTGACCCTTAAGACAGTACCATGTGACTTCATTATGCTAAGACACCAACTACTCGAACTCATGGAGTGGAGCATCAACTAATTTGGTGGTGTTACCAACTGGAGTTATATGTTTGGGACCGTCAAGATGTATACACTCTGCAGCATTTTGTCGTGTTTTACTCAGGAACTGTAAGATGTGAAGGAAATCGTCCATCATGGACATACGTATTTATTTACACATTCCTAGCCCTTATTAAATTGTTAATTTTTCATATTCATATCTGTGCATTGAGTATGTATTGTGTTTTTTGTGTTATTTTTGAATTATAGCATCTTGAACTGCTGATACATTTCTGCTAAAAGTGTTCTAATTCGTTAGTTGATTGATCATAGTAAGCTCTTCTTGCGTTTCTTCTTGGCAAAGTGTAGGGTAGTGCTAGTTAATTAGTTTGTTTCTTTGGAGGTGTGCGGGCGGTTGTTACTTCCCGGCTGCCCACACCGTGGAGATTGCTTGATTCTTCGGGTATCTGAAACAGAAAGATGGTTAGTGTTGCGTGACTGCAGAGCCTAGGGACAACTGCTTGAAGCCAGCCGGTCACACACGGCCTGTGTGAACTGGTTTCTTGTTTTGGTTCCGTATTAGTAAACTTACCGCCGGTTACGGACCACCGTAGATAGGGTAAGTCGGGATGTACAGTTGTTGGGGTCGACCTTTTCTAACCCCGTCTCTCTCTCCAGAGTGGAGAGACAGCATAGCTGGCCAGTATGCTGGTCATCTGAGGGAAACACCTCACTGCTGTTACATCCGTGTTCCCCAGCAGTAAGGCTTCGCCCTCAGACCCCCAGCATAGTGTAAGAAAGATTTTTACACAATGCCGTTAACTCCTTTTAGTCTAATCTGGCTATCCTAACAACCATCCTGGAATGGTAGGACTTGCAGAAACATTGGTTCCAGCCAGTGTAGCTTGTTGGGTCATCGCGATGTGCAAGCCCGACTACCACCTCAAGGCACCAGCTATCGGTCAGGAATTAGTTTGAGTAGTTTAATGATAAGAATGGAAGTTATTGAACATGCCTCGTTAACTACTTCACTTAGTTACAAAGTCGTCTAAACTACGATTGAGTTTCAGCAGGAATACAAGTAGACCTATCTTACAGTTATCGGCACGCACTATTTCTACTCCATTCAAGATATCAGGTGAATCTTCTCTGTAGCATTCTTCTCTCCCCTAATTTAGGACTGCAAGTTCTTGAGCACAGGTGTCTAGATAGCATTACAAATGTTTGGTGCCGTCGATGAATGAAGTTAAGTCACTTAGTGAAGTTATGTGCCTCCATTGACTACTGAGTTAACTTGGATATGTGTCAAGCACACGACGGGGTTTGCGTTACTTGAAAGACAACAATAATATTTGAAACTCACTGAGTGTTGGGTTGTCAACTGGTTGTATTCTTATTTCTCAGGAAGAAAGCAGTACACTGTATGTCAGGGATAGTCGTCCACTTCATTGCTTACTGAGGCTGGGGTCGCTCAAGGCGCTGTGCTTTCTCCTTTTCTGTTTTCTTTCTTTTTGCATGATTTGCCTCACTCTGATGAAATGAACTTTGTTAAGTATGTGGACGATCTAACTATTTAAATGTCTGTTAAATTCCAGATAGACTGTACTAAGATGAACAGCTTTCTATCAGGAGTCAGCAAATGGTCTTTGTGTAGTGGTCTTAAACGAAATCCTTCCAAATGTCAGACTGTTAATTTCAGTTTCCGATGCAAAAGAAAGTTAAGTGAAGCCGTTCATCGTTCCTATGACCCTTGCAAAATTGATGATACTGATATAGAAATCAAGTCTGAAGTTAAGTATCTTGGATTAATTCTTTCTACTGACCTATCCTGGTCTTCCCATGTCTTAGCGATTTCTAAAAAAATATTTCTTCTGACATTTTACGTTAAGAAGTTAAGGCACTCAGGCATAACTCAACCCCTTCTCCTCTTACAGTTTGTCAACTCTTGTACCTTACCTATTCTTCTTTACTGTTCACCCCTGCTTATTCTTTCCTGGATTGCCTAGAAAAGACTATGTCATACTTCGTTGAACTCTGAAAACTGACTGTCGGTAGGGCGAGTGGTGGTATCCCATTGGGCGATTTCATTGACACCGTCATTGATAGGCACTTGATTGCATGTAACAAATTTGCCAAAGGAATTTTATCAGACTGTCAGCATCCACCTCATCACTCGCAGCTTTCAATTTGTATCTCAGGTGAAACAAGAAGTCATTTCAAATAGACTTTATGCACGCATGTCTAAGCATACAAATTCCACGACACCATATTTGATGGCACGTATTTTATGTGATGAAAATAGTGCCAGGCACGAACCAACTAACTAACTTACCTTCTTTGCACTACTAAATAAACCATTTCCTCCATCCTTACAACATCAGTCTTTACTGTTATTGTACTTCTTATATTTATAATCCTCTCAATGTTTTTTTTTGATTTGTTTATTTTTTTCATAAGTGTGAACATCATTTAAGCTGTGTTATGTAACTGTTAATTTTGTCTTTTCCCTCACCATGCTGGTATATCAACGGAACATTAGATTCAATACTCTATAGTAAGTCACATGCTAAAATTTTCAAACTGAATCGACAATACTGTTTAAAATAAACTCACTGTCATTGTTATTGTTGTTATTATTATTATTATTCCATTTAATATTCTCAATTCGTACTTCGAATATTTTTGACATTATATCATAAACGTGGACAAATTCCTCTGGTTACTTTTGTTTTAATTTTTAATTTAATTTATATTTTAAGTAAATCAGATGGAAGGTATTGTGACAAATGCTGAGAATTCCATTCTGTATTATAAGTAATATCTGTTCTGGAATAAAGTAGATTATTATTATTTTTATTATTAACTTGAGAGATACCTAGACAACCGGCTTTCTGCGTGTAGATTATAGACTTGAATTCTGTTCTAATTATTGAGGTATGGACAACTGTGTATCACATAAGGTCGAAAATACAATAACCGTGTCTCATTGTACCTTGTCTTGTGAATGTGGTTGCTGAGTAACCTACCAACTGTAATTTCACTACCTAACTTCATTCAGTAGATTGTAAGTTTATATGTATGTATATAGATGAAATAATGAGTATGTTTGAATGAATATATATATATATATATATATATATATATATATGGTGACAACCTTATATTTTAGGGCATAAATTACTTTTTTTTGTTCAGCGAAGAAATTTCTTTTCAACGACTTCATTTTCAAGCTGTACAGTCGTATTTGTATTACAGAAAAAGTTATTAAGTGGCACTAAATAATTGCTCAGTCAATATACATATATAAGTGATAAGAATAACGATAATTAAAATGTTATAAGGGGTAGAGTTGAAGTGGATAAATTACAAAATTATTAAAGATTGTTTTATAAGTGAATTGATAACAAAAATTTTTTTAAATTGTCAAGCGTTGTCTAAAATTTTTAAAAATTAGGAGTACGATTACGATAAGAATGAAGATGTGAAGTGAAGTGGAAAGAATTCAAGTGGTAAAATAAAATAAAAACTAGAAAGAACATTATTATGACCAAGGTAAAGAAAGGGATTTGACAAAACGCTTTTGAACACATAATTTAGGTTTCTGTTCATGTATACTAGCTAAAGCTTCGGCTAGCTATGCATAAGTGAAGAAAACGTAAACTTTTGGATCGATTCAATTTTGCCATGTAGATAACTTTGAAAGATGAATCACGTGGGGCTGAATGACCAGACTCTAACAGGTGATCACAAATAGACGACTTTGCAGTTCTACGTTCGCCTTTCATTAACCAAACCGGATAGTGTTCAGCTACACGTTTTCGGAGATTACGCTTACAACGTCCAATATAAACAGCTCCACAAGAACAGGTAAAAGAGTAAATGCACATAGATATGGACATAAGCGGTAATCTATCCTTGACGCATTGTCTAATCATATTTCGGCTGGTAAAAACGAGTTGCAAGGCAGTTGCAAGAAAAGTGCGTTTAATACATTTAGATAAACGATTTCTAGTCAATTCAGAAATGGTATCACCTTTGAATGCAAGACTCATAAATAGTTTTTTCTTTGGTACTGTGATTTGTCTACGGGCGGATTCTTTCTTGATGTTACGTTCAATAAACCTTGTAGGATATCCATTGTTAAGGAGATTTGATCGAAGGTTATTTAGTTCACTACCGATTTTCTCTGTAGAGCAGATTTTCGAATTCTGGAGCATAAGGAATGAATAAGTTTTCTCTTTCTCCCTAAAGATACCCAACTGTTGAAGTTAGTGTACTGCCCAGTGAATGTTGGCTTTCGGTAAATCGACCTTAACAGCGTTCCATTCTCTCTTCTATCTAGCTTAACATCAGGGAAGTGAAACGAAGAGTTCGACTCTTCTTCGACCGTGAAAAGCAAAGATGGGTAAGAACCATTAAATATTCTAAGAAGTTCGGCAGTTGAAGAGTTTTCATCACATTCAATGAAGGTATCATCAATATATCTTTTATACATAAACAAACTCTCGATGGTTTCCTTTAGTGGGCCGTTCTCTAAGCTTGCCATGAAGACCTCTGCTAAGAGCGGTCCTAAAGGAGACCACATGGCGAGTCCATCTCTTTGATTGTAGATGACTTCATTAAATCTAACTAAATTGCACATTCAGTGTGCATCTCAATAATATTTCTTTAAGATATTCATTAAATTACTTTATATCAGCCACTAGCAAAAAATAGAAGGTTGTATATCGACACCTCGAAAATTTGTAGCTTTCAGTTGTTATTTTGTAGGAATTTGATTAATTCCTAGTCATGTCACGAACTAATATCACTTAAGCAACCAACGGAACACCTGGGAGTACTGGGAAGTTGTTTCGTTTTGATAAAGACTCATCAGCACCACGCATTTTTGAAAATTA
This sequence comes from Trichobilharzia regenti, assembly GCA_944472135.2. NCBI lineage: Eukaryota > Metazoa > Platyhelminthes > Trematoda > Strigeidida > Schistosomatidae > Trichobilharzia > Trichobilharzia regenti. The sequence continues at coordinate 102,646,381 of OX235263.1, read as the reverse complement.
GCCTAGTGCTTGCGTATTCGATAGAGTTCTCTCTAGCGAGAATTCGTGATCAATGGAATGTTAACATAATTAATTCACGCCTTGACATTAGCTTGTTTATTATTATTATTTTCTTTGATTCCTAGAGGAACATAGGGCTTCAGCCGCCAAAGTCTCCATTCCCTTGCGGTTCTCTGCTAGAGTTTTCACCTGGCTCCAAGTCTGCCCACGTGCCTTCATCTCCTCTTCACATGACCTCCACCAATTCACCCTTGGACGGCCAACTCGCCGCTTCCCTTTCGGGTTCCACTCGAGCGATGGCTTGTCTAGTGATGTCTCTTGATGGTTTGCTTCCTCAGAGTATGGACAATCCATCTCCATTTCTCTCTGCCTATTTGTTTCACAATCGGTTCCTGCTGGTTTGGTTCGCTCATTGCCAGAGATCCCTGTTGCTGATTTTTCCTGGCCATCTGATCTTGAGTATTGAGCGAAGACAGTTGTTAATGAAGGTGTGTAGTTTGTTTGAAATTCTCTTTATGACTCGTCAAGTCTCTGATCCGTATAGTAAGTAGCACTGACTTCACATTGGAGTTGAAAATCCGGATTTTATTTTTGATTTGGAGTAGTGCTGTTGACTTCCACACAGACTTAAGAGTGATGAAAGCTTGCCTTGCTTTTCCGATTCTGGCTTTGATATCCTCGTCAACTCTGGCTGCATGTAGTTGGAATGATACTTCCCGGGTAGGTATGTAGGTAAAGGAGGTTGTTTCTTTCAGGTTCCTCCCATTTATGCTGGCTGATTGTTGTCTGTTTTTGTTGCTATTGCTGTTGCTGTTGGCCAGGAATCTTCATCACTTCTGTTTTGTCTATGTTTACTTGGAGTCCTATTTTTGATATTTCTTCTTCCAACTTGTTGCTTTTCACTTGCATATCTTCCAGTTTGTGGGAAATTAGACATATATCATCATCGGCGAAGTCCAGATCCTCCCAGTTTTTTGTGTGAGTCCATTTTATGCCTGTTTCCTCATTGCCACGCCGCTGTTTGTCGCATCATTCAATCTACTGCAATCAGGAACACCATATACCGCGTCGAAGCTAGTATTCATGGGTCGGCCATCAGACTTTATTGTAATCAGTGAATGGTCAACAGGCTTGTGTCATGACCTGCAGGTTCTTGGTTCGATTTTTGGGTAGCGAAGTGAAAGTAGCTGCATGGTTTTGAGTTGTCCTCCAAGTGGTATCAGTTCAATATCTAACTGGAAATTCAGAATGCCATAAATTGTTTCACTCGTAATTTGTATTTAAGTGAATTCAATGAGAAGAATTAATGTGAAGGAGATCCTAGCAACTTTGAGGAACAGTTTGATTCAGTATAGTGAAGAGACATTGCAAAGTTTACTTCATCGAATATTTATCATACTGAGTTTTCAATGCTAAACCACCCGTAATTACTGGATAAAAGAACTCGAATCTTACATGAAATTATTTTGCTTATAGGTGATTGGCAGTGGAATCCAAGATGAGCATTTCATGCGATTTGGGACTCGTCAGCTGGATTTATCTGAATTCTCAGTGAGTGTTAGTGTCCCAACTGAGACTCGAACAGTACACCCATTGTTCCAGACGGCAAAGCACTAACCACTTAGGCCACAACAGCTACATCTTGTTCAATAGGTATCATTTACTATTTGTATTAAGGTTGGTTTTGTATTTCTTTGAAAACATCTTCCGTAGCAGGCTGCTAGCCAAATTGGTAGACAGTAATTTACGTCAATGTTTATGTCTCCAACATTCCACGTGAGAAAAATAAGAACAAAGACTGATTCAACAACCAACCACAGCAGACTTTGCGTAGGCGGATACAATTAGCATATAGGTGATCTGACATTCAAGAAACAGCCACAAAGAGATGAAAGATTAACGTCCAGCGAGAAAGCACCGATCAGAGGACTGTGTTTTTCTGCTAACAATAGTCTTTAATAATGTACATGAAAATCTATAAATACGTGTTGATTTCCTAAATAAACGATTTGTTGCCGGGCCCTTGTCTTCTGTTGTTACGTTTGGTGTCGCCGCCTACCGACAAATGGAGGCATATGGATCTTCGGGCGGGACTTCGAGGTTTCTGCGCAGTTAAGTGGTGTTCAAGATCTGTCAGCGATAAGGCTGCTACTCGGGACGCTGCTGAGAGGTCGGGAGAAAGCAGCATATGAAAGTGGGAGGTGAAATACTCACAAATGTGCGACAGGGTCAGGCAAACAGTTTCCAAAGTGGGAAGGACAACATGTGGTCACGTTGAGATGGGGTTACGCAGACACAATCGCAGTGGTAAACAAAGAGAAACAGGTGAAGATCAGCGAGTGCCGAGATTCCAGACAACAAGAAAAACGAGCAAAGCCTATAGAACCAAGAAGACTGAACCAACTTCAGTCGTAAGTCTTTGACGGGGGATACGAGTGTGTTGAGAGCTGGCTGTTAGCCAAAACTGGTGGACAGTAATTTAAGTCAATGTTTATGTCCCCAATATTGGTCGTGAGAAAAATGAAAAGAAAGGCTTTGTTTAGGCGGATACAGTTAACATATAGGTGATCTGACATTCAAGAAACAGCCACAAAGAGATGAAGGATTAACGTTCAGCGAGAAATCACCAATCAGAGGATTGTGTTTTTCTGCTAACAATAATCAATAATATGTACATGAAAATCTATAAATATGTGTTGATTTCCATAATGCAGAATCTGTTACCTGGTCCTCGTCTTCTGTTGTTACAGTATTATTAAACCAGAATTCACAAAATCCACTCAACTTATATATAACAACTTAATCATTGTTCCTCAGTATGGGGTCATTTTTCCGTTGTCATATCGGCCAATTGGTAAAGATAACAAAACCAGGTTGGTGTAGATGAATGTTGGATTTGATAAGTATGTAAAATTTTACAAAAGCAGCATGTGTGTTCACATAGTGAACTTGCTTATCACATTTGTGTTGATTTTGTCACTTCATGGGGGAGAGTGTGTGTATGTTATAAGCAGGTCAAATTATGTTTCAGTCCATCATTCCCGTTAATCAAACAATTTGGATTCCACTTGATGATATGAAGTGCTTCTGATGATATTAGACGTTCTTTGTGATTTATGAAATGCTTTTTCTGGATGATGATTTCAATATTATCAAAATCTATTTTGTGACCTGACTCTATGGCCTGTAGACAAGCTATGGCTGGCTGATGATTTTTCAACCTTTTCTAGTCAAACTGGATTTCTCGGTGGTCGAACAGAGGCGGCTCTACGGTGTCTCGCGATGTTTGTCCGATGTATATCGCATCACATTCTAGGCATTTTATTTTGTAGACACAATTAGATAGAGAATCTTTTTGGGATTTTGTCTTTTATATGAACAAGATTGTTTCGCAGTGTGTCTGATGTTTTGAAGAAAACTCTGATGTCGAGCTTAATGAGTACTCCTCTTCTGATATCGTCTGACTTCTCTGCTCTATATGGAATGACTGACAACTGCTGAGGTCCATGTTATCTAAATACGCGTTTTCGACCATACTTAATGTCAGTGTTGATTTTGTTGATGAAGTTCTTTGGGCAGTTTTGTTTTGTTTGAGAGTCTCAGTAATGTGTCTGATATTTCTTCTTTCTTTTGCTTTCTCATCCGTTATCAGAGAGTGTCCTCGTTTTGTCATCTTCATAAATTGGCCAATTTGACAAAGGAAAAATGACCCCATGCTGAGGAACGATGATTAAGTTGTTATATATACGTTGAGGAGATTTTGTAAATTCTGGTTTAATAATACTACTTTGATAAAGCTATTAGCAGCAGCATTAATATAACATAACATAACATAACAATTTCGCTTTATTCCAGAAACAGTACTTGTGGTACAGTGTGGAATTTTCAGCACATATCTACAATATTGCATCTAATTTCATCGTACATTTAAAAGGAGTATTATAAAAAAAAAATAAAATATAATAAAAACCAAAAAAAAGAAACAGAAATAACCAAAAAAATGCAAATAAAAATACTGAGTAAAAAGAAGACGAACACAAATAATGAAAAAAAAATATTTCAGTATTAGTTAGTGGAAGCTACGATATGTGTATGCGTGGTGAACAGTAACAGCTATAATCATACGGGAAATTATGAGATGTTCTTAAAAAAAATGTTTATAGCCAAGATGATCAGTTAATTTGATTGAACAACACTAAGCAATCATAAGATAAACATTTCAGGTTGTGTTTTTTTTATTGTCAGTACTAATTCAGTGTTAGTAGTGGTAGTGTGAGGAATCATGCATAATACAAAATTTTTAAGATGGTGATAGTGGCAATAACAACCAAGATTGTCAGTTAAATAGTGCCGAACAAAGAACAACCACAAAACTAATGTTACATGATGGTTAATGACGGGACAATTTTTTTTGAATAGCGAAACTTCAGTAAAACCGACAACAATATCGTTTTGTTTTTCATTCACTGGGAAATAAAAGAAACCTTTATTATAGTGAATCTGTTACCCTATTGACCAGTGAATAGTCTGATCTCAGAACAATTATCCTGATATCACCGCAAAATCTATTAAGATCTCGTTCTACTCCTGTTGACCGGGAGACGGGGGACAAACAATCAAAGTTAATAGTTTCTTTGAGCAAACATGAGGTTAATCAATGGAGAGAAATCAAAATATTTAAAGAGAGGTATTGTAAAACTGCTAAAAGTGTGCTAAATCTCTATATACATTCTAATTTAATAACTGATTATGAATAAAGCGTGGTTCAGTTGTGGGATACTCATCAATCCTGCCGCAAGTGGTCCAAGGTTCAATTCCCAGCCGACACACTTTTAAACTTTTCTCAGCTGCTGGTACTAAGAGCGGTCAAGAGGGAAGTTTGGACGTGTGAGTGCGTCAATCCCATTGCGTTAAGAAAAATAAATAAACATCATTGCTATCGATACTTCAAAGATCGAGCCTGAAGTTTATTTTGATAAATTTTCACAGTGTTATACAGCAATATTTACTGATGACAACGTTCCGAGCACAATTTATCATTGTCACTCATAATCATATCGGCGCACTACTCACACAACTTTCTAACTTTGTTTATATACTTCCACCATTATTTTCCATTGCTTGCCTTGACTGTAGTAGTAGTATTTTCCATATTTCCGGTATGAGTGAATAGCCATTCCTATTGCACGTGTTGGGTGTAGACTCGATGAACAAAGATAGACAGATAGAAAGTGTAGCAATGGTAACTAATCGTAGCAGACATATTTATGAACAGCTGGGAAAATATTGCTCTTAATACATTTAGTCCTACTCCAAAAATATGGTGGAGATATATGGATGACACCTTCACACACAGTGTTAAAAACAGAACATATCTCTAGCGTCTTGACACATATAAACTCACAAGTAGAGGGAATAAAATTCAGATTTGAATCGGAAAATGAACAAGGAGAATTACCTGTGATGTTAGATTGTAAAATAAAACGAATAGAACAAGGTAAACTACACACTAGCGTTTATAAAAAGGTAACGTATTCTGCTAATAGATATTTAGACTTGAATTAATTTCATCCGTTCATTGTTTGTAAAAGCAGGCTTAATTAAGTGTTTAACAAACCGAGCAGTAGCACTAAGTAGTACAAAAAAGACCTAAGTGATGAAATAAAACAGATTGAAGAATGGCTGGTTGGTGTTCAATAACTATTCTTTAAAATTCATTATTATTATTATATCCTTTAGTTCCTAGAGGAACATAGGGCTTCAGCTGCGCACCTCCATTGCCTTCTGTTTTCTTCCAACTTTTTCACCCCGCTCCAAGTATGCCCACATGCTTTCATCTCTTCCTCACATGACCTCCTCCAAGTTACCCTTGCATTGACGACCAACTCGCCGCTTCCCTTTCGGGTTACACTCGCGCAATGGCTTGTCTAGTGATGCCACTTGATGGTTTCCTCAGAGTATGGACAATCCATCTCCATTTCTTCCTGCATATTTGTTGCACAATCGGTTCCTGCTGGGTTGGTTCGCTCATTGCCAGAGATCCCCGTTGCTGATCTTTTCTGGCCGGCAATCTGATCTTGAGTATTGAGCGAAGACAGTTGTTAATGAAGGTTTGAAGTTTGTTTGAGATGCTCTTTATGACGCGCTAGCCACGTCTCTGATCCGTATAGTAGCACTGACTTCACATTGGAGTTGAAAATCCGGATTTTATTTTTGATTTGGAGTAGTGCTGTTGACTTCCACACATACTTAAGAGTGATGAAAGCTTGCCTTGCTTTTCCGATTCTGGCTTTGATATCCTCGTCAACTCTGGCTGCATGTAGTTGGAATGATACTTCCTGGGTAGGTATGTAGGTGAAGGAGGTTGCTTCTTTCAGGTTCCTCCCATTTATGCTGGCTGATTGTTGTCTGTTGTTGTTGCTGTTGCTGTTAGTCAGGAATCTTCATCACTTCTGTTTTGTCTATGTTTACTGGGAGTCCTATCTTTGATGTTTCTTCTGTAAACTTGTTGCTTTTCACTTGCATATCTTCCAGTTTATGGGAAATTAGACATATGTCATCGTCGAAGTCCAGATCCTCCCAGTTTTTTGTGTGAGTCCATTTTATGCCTGTTTCCTCATTGCCCGCTGTTTGTCGCATCATTCAATCTACTGCAGTCAGGAACACCATATATCGCGTCGAAGCTAGAATTCATGGGTCGGCCATCGGACTTTATTGTAATCAGTAAATGGTCAACAGGCTTGTGTCATGACCTGCAGGTTCTTGGTTCGATTTTTGGGTAGCGAAGTGAAAGTAGCTGCATGGTTTTGAGTTGTCCTCCAAGTGATATCAGTTCAATATCTAACTTGAAATTCAGAATGCCATAAATTGTTTCATCACTCGTAATTTGTATTTAAGTGAATTCAATGAGAAGAATTAATGTGAAGGAGATCCTAGCAACTTTGAGGAACAGTTTGATTCAGTATAGTGAAGAGACATTGCAAAGTTTACTTCATCGGATATTTATTTACCACACTGAGTTTTCAATGCTAAACCACCCGTAATTACTGGATAAAAGAACTCGACTCTTACATGAAATTATTTTGCTTAGAGGTGATTGGCAGTGGAATCCAAAACATTTCATGCGATTTGGGACTCGTCAGCTGGATTTATCTGAATTCTCAGTGAGTGTTAGTGTCCCAACTGGGACTCGAACAGTACACCCATTGTTCCAGACGGCAAAGCACTAACCACTTAGGCCACAACAGCTACATCTTGTTCAATAGGTATCATTTACTATTTGTATTAAGGTTGGTTTTGTATTTCTTTGAAAACATCTTCCGTAGCAGGCTGCTAGCCAAATTGGTAGACAGTAATTTACGTCAATGTTTATGTCTCCAACATTCCACGTGAGAAAAATAAGAACAAAGACTGATTCAACAACCAACCACAGCAGACTTTGCGTAGGCGGATACAATTAGCATATAGGTGATCTGACATTCAAGAAACAGCCACAAAGAGATGAAAGATTAACGTCCAGCGAGAAAGCACCGATCAGAGGACTGTGTTTTTCTGCTAACAATAGTCTTTAATAATGTACATGAAAATCTATAAATACGTGTTGATTTCCTAAATAAACGATTTGTTGCCGGGCCCTTGTCTTCTGTTGTTACGTTTGGTGTCGCCGCCTACCGACAAATGGAGGCATATGGATCTTCGGGCGGGACTTCGAGGTTTCTGCGCAGTTAAGTGGTGTTCAAGATCTGTCAGCGATAAGGCTGCTACTCGGGACGCTGCTGAGAGGTCGGGAGAAAGCAGCATATGAAAGTGGGAGGTGAAATACTCACAAATGTGCGACAGGGTCAGGCAAACAGTTTCCAAAGTGGGAAGGACAACATGTGGTCACGTTGAGATGGGGTTACGCAGACACAATCGCAGTGGTAAACAAAGAGAAACAGGTGAAGATCAGCGAGTGCCGAGATTCCAGACAACAAGAAAAACGAGCAAAGCCTATAGAACCAAGAAGACTGAACCAACTTCAGTCGTAAGTCTTTGACGGGGGATACGAGTGTGTTGAGAGCTGGCTGTTAGCCAAAACTGGTGGACAGTAATTTAAGTCAATGTTTATGTCCCCAATATTGGTCGTGAGAAAAATGAAAAGAAAGGCTTTGTTTAGGCGGATACAGTTAACATATAGGTGATCTGACATTCAAGAAACAGCCACAAAGAGATGAAGGATTAACGTTCAGCGAGAAATCACCAATCAGAGGATTGTGTTTTTCTGCTAACAATAATCAATAATATGTACATGAAAATCTATAAATATGTGTTGATTTCCATAATGCAGAATCTGTTACCTGGTCCTCGTCTTCTGTTGTTACAGTATTATTAAACCAGAATTCACAAAATCCACTCAACTTATATATAACAACTTAATCATTGTTCCTCAGTATGGGGTCATTTTTCCGTTGTCATATCGGCCAATTGGTAAAGATAACAAAACCAGGTTGGTGTAGATGAATGTTGGATTTGATAAGTATGTAAAATTTTACAAAAGCAGCATGTGTGTTCACATAGTGAACTTGCTTATCACATTTGTGTTGATTTTGTCACTTCATGGGGGAGAGTGTGTGTATGTTATAAGCAGGTCAAATTATGTTTCAGTCCATCATTCCCGTTAATCAAACAATTTGGATTCCACTTGATGATATGAAGTGCTTCTGATGATATTAGACGTTCTTTGTGATTTATGAAATGCTTTTTCTGGATGATGATTTCAATATTATCAAAATCTATTTTGTGACCTGACTCTATGGCCTGTAGACAAGCTATGGCTGGCTGATGATTTTTCAACCTTTTCTAGTCAAACTGGATTTCTCGGTGGTCGAACAGAGGCGGCTCTACGGTGTCTCGCGATGTTTGTCCGATGTATATCGCATCACATTCTAGGCATTTTATTTTGTAGACACAATTAGATAGAGAATCTTTTTGGGATTTTGTCTTTTATATGAACAAGATTGTTTCGCAGTGTGTCTGATGTTTTGAAGAAAACTCTGATGTCGAGCTTAATGAGTACTCCTCTTCTGATATCGTCTGACTTCTCTGCTCTATATGGAATGACTGACAACTGCTGAGGTCCATGTTATCTAAATACGCGTTTTCGACCATACTTAATGTCAGTGTTGATTTTGTTGATGAAGTTCTTTGGGCAGTTTTGTTTTGTTTGAGAGTCTCAGTAATGTGTCTGATATTTCTTCTTTCTTTTGCTTTCTCATCCGTTATCAGAGAGTGTCCTCGTTTTGTCATCTTCATAAATTGGCCAATTTGACAAAGGAAAAATGACCCCATGCTGAGGAACGATGATTAAGTTGTTATATATACGTTGAGGAGATTTTGTAAATTCTGGTTTAATAATACTACTTTGATAAAGCTATTAGCAGCAGCATTAATATAACATAACATAACATAACAATTTCGCTTTATTCCAGAAACAGTACTTGTGGTACAGTGTGGAATTTTCAGCACATATCTACAATATTGCATCTAATTTCATCGTACATTTAAAAGGAGTATTATAAAAAAAAATAAAATATAATAAAAACCAAAAAAAAGAAACAGAAATAACCAAAAAAATGCAAATAAAAATACTGAGTAAAAAGAAGACGAACACAAATAATGAAAAAAAAATATTTCAGTATTAGTTAGTGGAAGCTACGATATGTGTATGCGTGGTGAACAGTAACAGCTATAATCATACGGGAAATTATGAGATGTTCTTAAAAAAAATGTTTATAGCCAAGATGATCAGTTAATTTGATTGAACAACACTAAGCAATCATAAGATAAACATTTCAGGTTGTGTTTTTTTTATTGTCAGTACTAATTCAGTGTTAGTAGTGGTAGTGTGAGGAATCATGCATAATACAAAATTTTTAAGATGGTGATAGTGGCAATAACAACCAAGATTGTCAGTTAAATAGTGCCGAACAAAGAACAACCACAAAACTAATGTTACATGATGGTTAATGACGGGACAATTTTTTTTGAATAGCGAAACTTCAGTAAAACCGACAACAATATCGTTTTGTTTTTCATTCACTGGGAAATAAAAGAAACCTTTATTATAGTGAATCTGTTACCCTATTGACCAGTGAATAGTCTGATCTCAGAACAATTATCCTGATATCACCGCAAAATCTATTAAGATCTCGTTCTACTCCTGTTGACCGGGAGACGGGGGACAAACAATCAAAGTTAATAGTTTCTTTGAGCACACATGAGGTTAATCAATGGAGAGAAATCAAAATATTTAAAGAGAGGTATTGTAAAACTGCTAAAAGTGTGCTAAATATCTATATGCATTCTAATTTAATAACTGATTATGAATAAAGCGTGGTTCAGTTGTAGGATACTCATCAATCCTGCCGCAAGTGGTCCAAGGTTCAATTCCCAGCCGATACTATTTTTAAACTTTTCTCAGCTGCTGGTACTAAGATCGGTCAAGAGGGAAGTTTGGACGTGTGAGTGCGTCAATTCCATTGCGTTAAGAAAAATAAATAAACATCATTGCTATCGATACTTCAAAGACCAAGCCTGAAGTTTATTTTGATAAATTTTCACAGTGTTATACAGCAATATTTACTGATGACAACGTTCCGAGCACAATTTATCATTGTCACTCATAATCATATCGGCGCACTACTCACACAACTTTCTAACTTTGTTTATATACTTCCACCATTATTTTCCATTGCTTGCCTTGACTGGTAGTAATAGTATTTTCCATATTTCCGGTATGAGTGAATAGCCATTCCTATTGCACGTGTTGGGTGTAGACTCGATGAACAAAGATAGACAGATAGAAAGTGTAGCAATGAGTAATTAATCGTAGCAGACATATTTATGAACAGCTGGCAAAATATTGCCCTTGATACATTTAATCCTACTCCAAAAATATGGTGGAGATATGTGGATGACACCTTCACACATAGTGTTAAAAACAGAACATATCTCTAGCGTCTTGATACATATAAACTCACAAGTAGAGGGAATAAAATTCACATTTGAATCAGAAAATGAACTAGGAGAATTAGCTGTGATGTTAGATTGTAAAATAAAACGAATAGAAGAAGGGGAACTGCACACTAGCGTTTATAAAAAGGTAACGCATTCTGCTAATAGATATTTAGACTTGAATTAATTTCATCCGTTCATTGTTTGTAAAAGCAGGCTTAATTAAGTGTCTAACAAACCGAGCAGTAGCACTAAGTAGTACAAAAAAGACCTAAGTGATGAAATAAAACAGATTGAAGAATGGCTGGTTGGTGTTCAATAACTATTCTTTAAAATTCATTATTATTATTATATCCTTTAGTTCCTAGAGGAACATAGGGCTTCAGGTGCGCACCTCCATTGCCTTCTGTTTTCTGCCAACTTTTTCACCCCGCTCCAAGTCTGCCCACATGGTTTCCTTCCTCAGAGTATGGACAATCCATCTCCATTTCTTCCTGCATATTTGCTTCACAATCGGTTCCTGATGGGTTGGTTCGCTCATTGCCAGAGATCCCTGTTGCTGATTTTTCCTGGCCATCTGATCTTGAGTATTGAGCAAAGACAGTTGTTAACGAAGGTTTGAAGTTTGTTTGAGATGCTCTTTATAACGCGCTAGCCACGTCTCTGATCCGTATAGTGAGTAGCACTGACTTCACATTGGAGTTGAAAATCCGGATTTTATTTTTGATTTGGAGTAGTGCTGTTGACTTCCACACAGACTTAAGAGTAATGAAAGCTTGCCTTGCTTTTCCGATTCTGGCTTTGATATCTTCGTCAGTTCCGTCCGCCTGTAGTTGAAACGATGCTTCCCAGGTAGCTAGGTAGGTGAAGGAGGTTGCTTCTTTCAGGTTCCCCCATTTATGCTGAATGTTAGGAAGATCAAAAAAGGCTAAACGAAAAATAAAAATAATTGTGAAACTATTAATGATAACATAAATAAGAGAGAATATAAGGCATCTACTGTTATACCATATAAGGAGGGGACATATGAGACCCTCCTTGCGTAGAATTCTCAACAAAGTAGGAATTGGGGTGGCATTCAAACCTACAAACTCACTCAGAGACAAGCTCTATGAGCTAAAGTACCCTGTTGATTGACCCAATTAGACAAAATAATATAATTTACAAAATACCCTGCAATGACTGTGGGGGAGGTCAACTACACAGGTCAAACTAGTAGATCGGAGGTAGTCAGATTGTCGGAACATAAGAATTTAGCTAAGGTTAGAACGACTGACCCTAAGAAGATTAGTTATTTAAAAAAAGATCAGCAATCGCACTGCATGAATGAACACACAACCACACTATAGAGTGGGTAGGAGAGGGTTAAAACTGCAAGAAGTAACATAGGTAGGTGGGTGGAGATTGACTGATAACTAAATCCTGGTTCATCGAGTCTACACCCAACACATGCAATAGGAATGACTCATCACTCATACCAGAAATATGGAAAATACTACTACCAATCAATCAATCATCAAGTCAAGCGATGAAAAATAATGATGGAATTATATCAAGGAAGTTAGAAAGTTGTGTGAGTGAGGAGGGCCTTGATATGATTATGATTGGCAATGATAAATTGTGCTCGAAACTTTGTTATCAGAAAATATTGCTGTTTAACACTGTGGAACTTCACCAAAATACATTTTATCTATAATGGAATTATACTCTACCCCTACAGTGCACAAGTTTTATTCTTATTTCAAGCTTGATGCCCTGTGCTCGATTCAGAACGTGAAAAATGCAGGAAGACGGAAGAGTGGATGAATTTTAGTCAAATCAGAATTACGATAAGTTATTTCAATACACTAGGGAAAATAATACGAAGGAAAACTAAGTTTGTGGTGAGAACAGGCTGCTAGCCGAATTGGTAGACAGTAATTTACGTCAATGTTTATGTCCCCAATGTTGGTCGTGAGAAAAATACGAACAAAGACTGACTCAACAACCAAACACAGCAGACTTTGTGTAGGCGGATACAGCTAATATATAGATGATCTGACATTCAAGAAACAGCCAAAAAGAGATGCAAGGTTAACTTTCTGTGAGAAACAACCAGTCAGAAGACTGTGTTTGTCTGTTTGAATAAGCTATAATAATGTACATGAAATATATATAAATACGTGTTGATTTCCTTAATAAAGGATCTGTTCCCTGGCCATTGTCTTCTGTTGTTACAAGGTTAGTACAAAATTATAATAATAATGAAAAATATTAGGGTGCATAACTCTTGCGAAAGCAGCTGAAGATTAGTTAACCAGTTATTTTATTTCCTGGCGAAGTAGCATGGTGGTGTGATGAAAGCCTCCTCAATGTGTCTACATCGTTCCTTGTATTTAGAAGGTAGCATTCCTAATGATTTTCAAATGGTTTTTGGTTTGCATAGAGCGAGACGCTTTATTGGACATATATTTCAAGACATACGTCGAATAGGACAGGATGACGATGAGTGCTTACTCTCGCCTTATCGTCCAGATATGGGACATTGGTAGTAAATGACTAATTTAATGGTTCACGTTACCAATCATCATGCCAGTTAAACTAAGTGAAATGTATTCTAGATTGTGTTATAGAAATAAAATTAACAGACAACACCGTGCTAGAACTCCAGCAGTTCTCTCGCGTAGTCAATCATTAGTGAGTATTGAATTGATTTTCAGTTGTGTCATTTTACAGGGACCTGATTGATGATTTCAAGTTAGGTTATAATTTGGCGAGGCGTACTGAACAGCTCGCGAAATTTAGAATAAATGATAATATATGTGGGTAAAACTTGGGCACTTTGGTAGTATGTAATTCCATAGTAATTTGTTTATTAGATGTCATACCACACAGTCAGTGAAGCAGTATTATTATTTACTGGATGACGAAGTTCCGAACACAATTCATTATTGTTCATAATCATGTCACCAATTATAATAACACGATTTTGAAACTTGACTTTTATAGTTTTCTTTGCCTTCTCCTATTTGCCGTCGTCGGGGTAGTAGAATTTTCCAGATGACGGGTTGAGGGGTGTTGAATCATTCCTATTGTGGTGAGAGCAGGCTGCTAGCCGATTGGTGGGCACTAATCTACGTTAAGGTCTAGGTCACTAATGTGGGCCGTGAGAAGATATGAACAAGCCTGAGTCAACAACCAATCACAGCAAAGTTAACGTGGCAGAATATGATTCGCAGAGAGAACTCTATTTGTCAAGGAATCCCGAAACAACCAATCAGAAGCCTGCGTTTGTCTACCTAAACAACCAATCAGATGACTGCGCTTGTCTATAATAATGTTGTTGAAATATGTATAAATACGTGTTGATTTTCATAATAAAACGATCTGTTGCCTGGCCCTTGTCTTCTGTTGTTACATTTGGTGTCGCTGCCTACCGACAAATGAAAAGCCTATACCCTGCAGTTTTTGATGGAGACATATGGATCTTCGGGCAGGACTTCAAGGCTTCTGCGCAGTTGAGTGGCGTTCAAAATCTGTCAGCGATGGAGCTGCTACTTGAGACGCTGCTGGGAGGTCGGGCGAAAGCAGCATATGAAGGTGTGGGCCAAAGTATGGACGAATGTTCGACAGGGTCAGGCAAACAGTTTCCAAAGTGGGAAGGACCATATATGGTCACTTCGAGATGGGGTTACGCAGACACAGTCGCAATGGCGAACAATAAGAGGCGCGTGAACGTCAGCGAGCTCCAGAAATGGATACAGCGAGACAAGCCAACGATGACGCCTGCACCAAGTAGATCAAGCCGACTTCAGTCGCACGTATTTGACGGGGGGACGAGTTTGGTGAGAGCAGGCTGCTAGCCGATTGGTGGGCACTAATCTACGTTAAGGTCTAGGTCACTAATGTGGGCCGTGAGAAGATATGAACAAGCCTGAGTCAACAACCAATCACAGCAAAGTTAACGTGGCAAAATATGATTCGCAGAGAGAACTCTATTTGTCAAGGAATCCCGAAACAACCAATCAGAAGCCTGCGTTTGTCTACCTAAACAACCAATCAGATGACTGCGCTTGTCTATAATAATGTAGTTGAAAGATGTATAAATACGTGTTGATTTTCATAATAAAACGATCTGTTGCCTGACCCTTGTCTTCTGTTGTTACACTATTACATGTATTCTCTTCAGTTGATTCGATAAAGAAAGCTTCTGTTATCAATCTATCTCTCCACTATGTTAGTTGTATTAGATTTTAAAACTGTCATCCTAGGATGGGATAGTTTCACGTCTTATCTGCATTCTGATTGGTGTAAATTGATGACAGTCAAATAAACCCTATTTTTTGTTTTAATAATGTGATTTCTACCAAAGTTTGTCTAGTTGTTCAGAAGTTGTTTAGAATTTCAGTCACTTCATTCTTTCAGGATTGATGAAGTTCTGATTTTAGTTTCAAAAACAAGGAAGTTCTGGACAGTTATATCGCCTTTGCTTTGGTCTCTTTAGCAGTACACACTTGTGACTCCACCAGTAAGCGTTGAATACAGTTCCTGTAGGGTTATAAGGCCAGTTCAGCCACTGGAATGATATCTTGTAGCCGATGAATTCTAACTTGTGATGTTTCTTCATTTAGATTCAGATCAACTGTAAATTAAAAGTTCACAACTAGGAAGAAAAATAAACTAACAAACGTATCTGATAACTTTTCAGTTTTCAAGTATTGGTTTTGTAGGGATTTTGTTTGATTGGATGGAGGATTTCATCCTAAGCTGAAATCAGTTAGAGAACCATTGGAAAACCTGGGAATATGGACAGCTGTTTCGTCCTAGTTAAAGACTCTTCGCCCAACGGGATTCGAACTCAGGACCTTCTGGTTACAAGCCGAGCTTGTAGACCATTGAGCCACTGGGACCAGAGTTGAATTCCAACTTCTGCCAATTCACGACATAGCGTGACCATTTCGCAATGTCTTCTTCGATGAGAGTTACTGCCTCATCTTCAACCTGCTGTACCCTACTGGTCCTGGGTCCGAACCCCAGTGTTGGGTGGGTACTGACGGAGAGTCCGTAACTAGGCTGACGAAACAGCTGTCTGACAGTATTCCCAGATTTTCCAGTGGTTCGTTCTCTAACTGATATCAGCTCATGATGAAATCCTTCATCCAATCAAAATTTTCAGTTATCAGAACCTATTTCAAGTACCTTCACTTGATAGAATCACAATTCAAGTTATAGGAAGTTAAGATTTTGGGGTCGTGGGTTTTGAACCACGTGGCTGTAAGATGAAAATCGGCTAAAAATAGCGCAACATCAGAAGACAAGGGCCAGGGAACAGATCCTCTATTAAGGAAATCAACACGTATTTATACATAATTCATGTACATTATTATAGCTTATTCAAACAGACAAACACAGTCTTCTGACTGGTTGTTTCTCACAGAAAGTTAACCTTGCATCTCTTTTTGGCTGTTTCTTGAATGTCAGATCATCTATATATTAACTGTATCCGCCTACGCAAAGTCTGCTGTGTTTGGTTGTTGAGTCAGTCTTTGTTCGTATTTTTCTCACGACCAACATTGGGGACATAAATATGATAGAGAAGATTTGTAGCTCAGGTGGATAATTTTGATGTGGTTTTGTTCTCTGAGCTGGATAGTTAGTTTGCGAAGCTTTCATCACCTTACTGGGTGACATCTTCAGCGCATACTTCAAATTGAAGTGAGCTTTTAGGTTTCTCCACGAGTTTATTAATCATTCCTCCTGGTGACCTTGGACGTGATTGGTTGTTTATGTATGTTTTCACATAAACATTGACGTAAATTACTGTCTACCAATTCGGCTAGCAGACTGCTCCCACCACAATAGTAATCACCTTGTGATTCATTATATGACTCTTCGTGTGATTGGATGACTGTAACATTTCATTATCTTTATCCAACCTTGGCTGCATAAAATGTGGTTAAGTTGCTTTGCTGATCCTCCATTCCAAAACTTTTTATGTCACAGGATTGAGAAAGGTATCCTGTGTAACAGTCTCATTGCCTATCAATTTATTATTTTCATGAATATATATATTTTTCGAATTAGACCACGGATTGATATCGTTCTGAGAACCATTGAAAATCAGCTCCGGGGGGGGGGGAAGTGCTGAACAGCTACTTCCTCCGTCCTAGTTTTGGCCTTATCGGCAGTTCACACCCACCACAGGAGTTCGAACCCAGGACCTCCTGGTCACAAGCCCATTCGGTAAACCAATCGTCCACTGAGATCCGATTCAATGGCCCGTGAATTGTAACTTTTACCAATTCGCGATTTTTATTGCAAACACCAACCGATTTCGTGACCAGTGAGGATGAAGTTCCCGTTAATGATATTGTTTGATGGTTGCGCTAAAAATCATGAATTGGTAGAAGTTAAAATTCATGGGCTGACCATTGAATCAAGTGTCAGTGGCTGAACGGTCTATGAGCCAGCTTGCCTTGTAACCGGAAGGTTCTGTTTCGATCTCCTGCGGTGAGTAAGTACTGCCGATGACTCCCAAACTAGGATGGAGAAAACAGCTGTTCAGTACTCCCCCCCAGCTGGTTTTCAATGGTTCTCTAACTGTGATATCAATCCATGATCTAAATAAAAGAAACAAATCTAATCCT
The DNA here is from genome assembly GCA_944472135.2 of Trichobilharzia regenti. Classification (NCBI taxonomy): domain Eukaryota; kingdom Metazoa; phylum Platyhelminthes; class Trematoda; order Strigeidida; family Schistosomatidae; genus Trichobilharzia; species Trichobilharzia regenti. The sequence goes on along the minus strand of OX235263.1, from coordinate 102,628,763 downwards.
TACAAATCAACTATTGAAAATGAATATATGTGTTTTAAACGCGAAAATCACCTTTATCATGTGGTTAGCGCGTTCAAGAAAATTAAATTGAGAAACAGTTATATATAGGGTTATTATTATTGTTCCCTTGGGTTCCTTGTGGAACATAGGGCTTCAACTGCACGTCTCCATTTGCTTCTGTCTTCTGTTGTACTTTTCACCTGAATCCATCTTAGTCCATACTCTTTCAACTCCTCCTCTTCACACGATCTCCTCCATGTCACCCTTGCACTGACGTCTCACTCGCCGCTTCTCTTTCGGCCTGGTTCCACTCGAGCGATGGCCTGACGAGCTCGCGATGTCACCCAGCGGCGGCCTCCTCAGCCACGAGTGTCCAATCCGTCTCCACTTTCTCCTGCATATTTGTTGGTTGGCGATCGCTTCTTGCTTTGTTTGTTCCCATAGTTTCTTGTTGGTGATTCTCTCCGGCCCGGCCATCTGATCTTCAGTATAGATCCAGCGAAGACAGTTATTTATAAACGTCTGCAACAGGCTGTTGGAAATATTCTTTGTGACCCACTCGCCAAGTTTCTGATCCGTATAGAAGAACTGACTTGACGTTTGTATTGATATATATATATATATATATATATATATATATATATATATATATATATAGTGATCAAATCGCACTTTTCTTTCTGACTATTCCTTGTCCTACTGCTTCAAGGTCAGACCATACACCCCCACCCCTAAAAAGTACTCTATTCTCTTGTGTTTTTACTTATTGATTATTTTTTTATGATCATAAGGTCACTGTGACTTTTTCTAATATATAATTATACTTTCTAAGCGCAATGGAACAGTCTGATTCTAGCCAATGCATTAATGACTGACGATAAATGCCATCTATGAATTAGTTAGGATCTTTTGCTTGTATAAATACTATCTAATGCCGATAATGTTTCACATATCCCTACCGCTTATCACATAAACACAATGTCAACGTCACATATCTCAGAAATGCAAGATAAATACTTTGTAGAGCGGATTAATCAAATTTACTCTAAAGAAATTGATATAAATCAATTTATAAAACACACGTATAATTTATTAAATGATTTAATTTATCACTACAAAATACACAACTTCTCTTTACATTCTGTTAATGTATTGGGAAAATTTATATCATACATTTTACGCAACTACCGTGGATTAGATGATTTAAACAAAAAATGCATTGAAACATTGAAACAATTATTTTCAAATGGATTATTTTCAATTAAATTAAAGAATAGATTAATGTATAGGCTAGAATTGAATATAGCCTCAAATTTATTGTATAAACAGTCAAGAATTGATCAGTCCACCTGGGAATGTATTTGTATTTATGTTATTCACTGTAAAAATATTTTCCCGCCAATACGTATTTTAATATTTTTTGGTATATATACAATTTCAAATCCAGCGGAACACACTCGTTGTTTGCATAAACTAAATTATTTAATTCAAACAATGCCAATGTATGGAGTAGATTTTTTTGAAATTGTTATGACAATTAAATTACTCATGGATAAATCAAACAGCTTACATTCTAAGATTAAATTATTTTGTTTAAAAATTATGAAATTAATAAAATTGAATATGAATAAATTAGATTATGAAAATGCTTTAAGATGTATAAAACCAGGAATGTTTTATGCATTGGACATTGATAATACCACAGATGGCCATAATACCATTCCTACTATTGATATACTGTACATGAGTCGATAATATTACCTGAGTCATTGAATGAGTCATCAGTGTATAGTGTAGACTCATTAAATGACTATTTACCTACTCATTTAACATCTGAATCAATACAAATTATCCCAAACTATATTTGTTCAATGTTACACGAAAGATATAATATTCCAGTTCAACTGGATGGAATAAAAGCTTTAAAAGAATATGTAAAGAAAAGATTTTGTTGTGAAAATGCCTATGAGTTATTTGAAAATGAAAAGCATTACATTCAAGGTGTTCAATGCCTACTAATAAGTATATTTCATCTAATGAATAATCAGTTAGCCTTTATGATTGTTCATTTTGCTGATGTAATATTGGTAAGTATTTTGAGTAATAATTAAAAATAATTAATTTATTACAATAATGATAGTAATGATTATGAATATTATTATTATTGTTTGTTGTCCTTCATTTCGATTATGTACCATCCTCTTTAGCTAGCTTGACTGCTGCCCAACATCTTATTCACGCCACTATTGACTCACTTACGTCGTCAGCTTACGTCGTCTCTAGAGTAGATGTGATATCTGACTGCCGATCAGCAGATAACTTCGTCCTCCTTTATAACTGTGAGTGAGACATGGCCATTGAAAGTGGCAGACATCAAAGGCTGGCTAACTGTCTTTGCTCATAGGTGTTTGTTTGTCTATCTCTGGTGTTTGGTGGTATAATATGTTGAGTTATATTGAGGTTACATTTCGGTCGAGTGCTAGGTGAGGAGGGAATATCAGTCGATGAGGTTGTTGGGCTTCATAGGTTTAGATGAGTGGGACATGTGTTAAGCATGCCTAGCCATGGCCTTCCTCGACTGACGGACAATGTTAGCTGACATAGGGTCAGGTTGGAAAAGAGCAGGTAGTGGTGGTCAAACTAAATACCTGGCATTAACCTATGAAGTGTTTGACGGTTAGTTTGAGCCCTGTAGGGAGGTGTAGACTGGCTTCCTGGTTGAAGTCCTCATGATTCTAAGAACTGATGACTTAAGAACTCTATATCACCATTGAAGTGACGATCCCCTCGTCGCTTTCCATTTGGATTCCACTCGAGCGACGGTCTGCACTGAGCGGTCGTCAACATACCTTCCGTTTACTTCTCCAATTTCGACATAAAAACAGTTTCAATAACAGGATCCTAAGGGAACTTCCTGTTTTCTTTTGTATTCTTTCCCTTGAAAGTTAAAGCTTAATGTTTTCTGTACACTTTAAGAAAATGTTTCTGATATGAATGAATGACAGGTAGACGTATTTGCACTCTATTAAACTTCTTAGATAATCACGATATAGAATCCCTTACACGGTGTTAGGATCCTCGTAACCATTTTGGCAAATTTATGCTGTAAAGAGTTCGATAGATTTAGGGTGGGGTTTCTGTTGATTTCCCAGACTCGTAAGGTTTTAGGAGACTATAAAACTTTGAGGGAAAGGGGGTAAGCAATCTGATGGGTTTGAGCTGTTTATTGTAATTATTATAAAATTCATTCCTTCGAGGTCCAAGTGGAATGAAGGGGTTCGAGCTTCAGTCATTGAGGTTTCAGTAGCAGTAGTGTTGGGGTTTCTGTTTGCGGGATAATGTTGACAGACTCATACCCAACCTTCCTACTTTCACCGATCCGACTACCGGTTAAGTGGAGCTTAGGAGTGGTTCAATGGGAATCGAACCCTGAACCACTTGGAGATTATTATTATTATTATTGTTTCTTTTATTTCCTAGAGGAACATGTTGAGGGCTTCAGCCTCACACGTCTCCATTGTGTTCGGTTCTCCACCAACGTTTCCAACTGACTCCATGTCTGCCCACATGCTTTCATTTCCTCTTCGAATATTCCCCTCCAAGTCACACTTAGACGGCCAACTCACCGCTTCCCATTCAGGTTCCACTCGACCGATGGCCTGGCGTGTGATGTCACTCACTTAATGGTTTGTTTTCTCAGAGTATGGCCTGCAATCCACCTACCCCCATTTCTTCCTGCATATTTGTTGCGCAATCGGTTTCTGCTGGGTTGGTTTCATACTAGAGATCCCTGTTTCTGGTCTTTCCTGGCCGACCATCTGACCTTGAGTAGTAATAAACGAAGACAGCTGTTGATGAAGGTGTGTAGTTTGTTAGAAGTGCCCTTCGTGACGCTGCATGGTGCCAAGTCTCTGATCCGTATAGTTAATAGCACTGACTTCACATTGGAGTTGAAAATCCGGATCTTATTAGAAAAAACACAGGTGATGAGGATTCCTGGCCAACACCAACATCTACAACAACAACAGACAACAATCAGCATAAATGGAAGGAATCTGAAAGAAGCAACTTACTTTACCTACCCAACTGGAAAGCATCAGGGCAACTACAGGTTAACGGAACTGGTGAGGATATCAAAGTGGGATAGAGAAAGCAAGGCAAGCTTTAATTACTCTCAAGTCTGTGTGGAGATCAACACTCAGCACTACTTAGCATGAAAAATAAGATCCGAATTTTCAACTTCAATGTGAAGTCAGCGGTACTTACTATACGGATCAGGACTTGGCGCGTTACAAGCGAACTACAAACCTTCACCAACAGTTGTCCTCTCTCACTACTCAAGATCATATGGCTAGAAACGATCATCAGCAGGGATCTTTGGGAGAGTACCAACCAGGAACCGATTGTACAACAAATATGCAGGAAGAAATGGAGGTAGGTGGATTGGAGGCCATACTGTGAGAAAACAAACCATCAATTGACATCACACAACAGACCATTGTTTGAGTAGAACTCGAATGGGAAGCGGCGAGTTGGTCATCAGTGCGAGGGTGATATGGAGGGGGAGGTGTTGTGAAGAGAAGATGAAAGTATGTGGGTAGACGTGGAGCCAGGTGAAAACGTTGGTGGAGAACCGAACGCAATGGAGATGTGTGGCTGAAGCTGTTTGTTCCTCTAGGAAATAAAGGAAACTATAATAATAATAATAATTTATTACAGTCTGACGTAAATAACGACAGCAATTCGAAGGCTAACACCACTGGATAGCTGTTCTTATCTAGTTTGATACAGTTTTTTTTTCAATTAGCACCCACAACTATACAGGAAGTCAAGTACAATACGATTGAGTTTCGAGACAGTTATTCAATCCTGTGAATTTATTTAGAGAATCGAGCAACACAGCATATTGGTATCTCGAAATGAACCACTGAATATTGACGTAGTTGTCTTTTAATTCAAGTAATTCGAACTCTTCGAAGATGAATTCCCGTTTAAAATCAGATTTTAGGACTGATGGAGATTATGGGTTAATTTCGGTTGTTATATTCTCGTCATGAATAAACGTCAGCTAGAGAGATGATTGAAAACCGGGGAGCAGTAAATTTATTTTTTATTTCATTTTTTATTTTTGATTACAGCTTGATTCCACACCGTATTTTTTAGTACAAGTATGGAATTTTCAGCGTGGATATCGGTAGCCCAAATTTCGCAGGCCGACCATAGATATCAGGTGTGCGCCGGTGTGGGCTCGAACCCCGGACTATGTGTATGGTCAGTGAGAGTCCTAACCACTGTGCCACGGACGCAGCTGTAAACAGCTGTTTCTTTCTATGCTATGACTTCTCAGCAGTCCAAACTTACGACCGCATTAGGGATCGAATTAAGGACCTTCAGTTTACGAGACTAAGCTCTTCGCCTATTCAGCCACTTCATCTTTCAGCGTTACCAATGTCTTCGATGAGCATCTACCGTAGGTCTCGACTTCGATCCTTAAAGGGCTCGTGGGTGCTCACCTTTGAGAAATCCTAAAATGGGAAGAAGCCGCCGTCTAGTGCTACCTGGCTGACAGTATTCTCTATGCCTCACCTTTTTAAATCTGAAAAAGGAACAAACATTGGTAAGAAATGAGCGTTGTGAGCAGGATTCAAAGCTGCACAATGAGAATCCATTGGATTTTGTTCAACGCCTTAACCACACACTTGACAACGTTTGTTGTGTCCTTGTTCAAATTCGAAATCTGTTTGTAATGAGACAGTGCAATAATGATACTGCTTAATAATCTCATACCAGCGCATAGCAGCTGTCCGTACTTTGTGGTTTATTATATGGCTTATTCATGATAATTTCCGTTTTCTTGGGCTGAACAGAACTTTGTTCTAAGGGCCACTATAATATTCTGTTTAGCATTCGCTCTTACAGTTTTGGGATGCATAACACATATTACGATCACTCGAACTCTACTCCCATACTAAGAAAAAATAGAAGATTAACTAAGAAGGCAAACATTTATAACTTGATCGATAAATTATTAGTTTGAGATATAAAATACTGTTTCTGACCGAATAGTATGCAACAACGAAAGTCTACTGATTTGCGATGCATACCATCACCACCGTCATCCAACGTCATCGACGAGTGCTTTTCATCACATCTAACCAACAGTGGACCCCCTAGTGAACAGAACTTCTCCCTAGACCTCCGAGCACTCTAGATAGAACGTGGAGCTATGTATCGCGAATTGGAAGAAGAAGGAGAAGTTAGAGTTCATGTGCCATCGGGTTCCTTTTCAGTGGATCAATAGTCAATGAACTCACCTGGTAATCTGATGATCCTATTCTTGGCTTTGGATGAGACCATGAGTGCATCCTAGTGCTCCTTGGTATTCAGTAGTGGTTATCTGACTGATGCAAATCCATGATCCGGTTTGAAACCGATCTAATCCTTGGAAAACAACAAAACACGTAGTTCAGTAAAGAGTCTCCTTTCGGAGGCGAATTCATTCACTTAGCCCTACAATCCCAATTATACATACTTATTTTTGTATGTGTGTGTGTATATTAGGTTTGTGTGATAAGAATAAAAACAAGTTAGGGTTATTGTTGTCAAGACATTTCAAAAATGTGGTGAGTAATCAAACTGTAACTAGGGAAGAGGGTGAAGACTAGCGGAGGGGGGTAGGGGTGATTTGTTGTCAAAAGCATATTTGGTAGCATGTAGGATTTCATCATGAGCTGACATCAGTTAGAGAACCACTGGAAAATAACCTGGGAGTACTGGACAGCTGTTTCATCAGCCTAGTTTGGGACTCTCCAGCACTACGCACCCACAAACAGTGGGAGGTTCGGACCCAGGATCATATGGTTACAAGGAGAGCTTGTAAACCATTGAACCACTGGGAGCCGATCCAATGGTCCTTGAATTCTAACTTCTACCAATCCACGACATAGCTCGATCAGTGTTGTGAGTGCGTATTGCTGAAGAGTCCCAAACGTGGACGAAACAGATGTCTAGTACTCCTAGCTGCTTTTCTAATGGTTCTCTAATTGACGTCAGCTCGCAATGAAATCCTTTTAAACTTCTGTATATATCTAATAACTGTGTTTTATTCCTACTGGTTTCGTTCTTTTGCATTCTTTTTAGATGTTACTACGCAATCTACCCAACTTTGTGATACGTTCAAGTGTCAGAGAGATATTTTCACTATGTAATGTAATTTTGAAGAATAATTTAAAACCAGTGCATAGCATAATGCGTAAAATATTAATAGAATTGTTGAAACATTTCCCGCCTAATTTTATCCTCGATGAATTATGGATATGCATGAAAAATGCCAATTTTCGTGTACGTACAAACGCGCTGTACAGTGTCGCATTTATTCTACGTAATTTACATGATGAAAGTTTGGATTTGTTGAAAATACTTCAAAGAATTACACAATGTTTGAAAGACAGAAGTGGAGTAGTGAGTTTCTTTATTTGTTTGTTTATTTGAGATCTTAGATTTGTATTTTTCGTTGATTAGTAAGAGGGTCAGAGTCTCGGTGGGAGGGTCCCAACTAGGACTATTAGCTCTTCGTTTATTCCACCACCATCGATAGAGATGGCATCATGTTAATCCTCAGATATCATTCGTACTGAGAGAGTCAACATGTCATTGGAGACAATAGGACCTAGGTTGGAGTTTTTGGGGGGGAACACCGTCATCCACTAACGATTGAGGGTACATTCAGTTGACTGGTCCCGAGCTGGTCAAAACGTTCATCCTGTATTCCACTGCTGGCTACCATGGATTCATTAAAAATCAGGTAACAAGCCTTGTTCAACCTCTATTTCTGAATTTTCAGCGCTGCAAAGGAATTAAGTTCACGATTTGCAGATTACTAAGTCCTAGGTGGAATTTTACCATGGTTTATTCTGGTTATTGACGTTATTCAGATCTCCATATGTAATCTGTTCTGATGCCATGTGAGCAGCAATGAAGAAAGCAGGCATAAATGTATAATGGTATATACTATTAGATAGCTGGAGGCAATCGGCCACAGGAAGCCTTGCTTAACCTAGGTCTCGTGCTAGTTGGCACTCACCATACAGCAAGGCGTACCTGCAACCTTGAAGGAACTCATGTCCCTTCTGAGATTCGAACCCACGTCACCCAGTGCTGCAGGTCAATCGCGAGCCTGAATATCTCAGCGGTAATGCCTCTGACTGCAGGCGGCACTGGGTGACGCGGGTTCGAATCTCAGAAGGGACATGAGTTCCTTCAAGGTTTCAGATACGCCTTGCTCATTGGTGAGTGACAACTGGCACGAAACATATGTCAAGAGAGCAAGGTTTCCTGTGGCCGATCGCCTCCAACTATCTAATATCATCAAATCAATGAGCACCGTGATGGCCACATTGCAAAACCTGACTGATAGAATTCAGTCTGCACCAAAGAAAGGACTAAAACGTCACACTAGTTACTAGTGTCCAACCAACAACAACAGCAGCATCAGCAACATCCAACGACAATCACCACAAACGGGAGGGATTTGAAAGAGGTTACTTCATTCACTTATCTAGGGAGCATTGTCTCAACTACAGGAGGAGCGGACGAAGATGTCAAATCGAGAATCGGGAAGGCGAGAAACACATTCCCTCATCAACCTGAAACCAATCTGGAAATCTTCGTCACTCAGCATCACGAACAAAATTCGGATTTTCAATACAAACGTAAAGTCAGTTCTTCTATACGGATCAGAAACTTGGCGGGTCACAAAGTATATCTGCAAAAGGCTGCAGACCTTTATTAACAACTGTCTTCGCTCAATACTGAAGATCAGATGGCCGGAAAGAATCACCAACAAGGAATTATGGGAACAAACAAAGCAAGAACCAATCGCCCAACAAATATGCAGGAGAAAGTGGAGATGGATCGGACACTCGCTGAGGAGACCTCTGGGTGACATCGCGCGCCAAGCCCTCGAGTGGAACCCGAAAGCGGCGTGTGGGACGTCAGTGCAGGGATGACATGGAGGAGATCGTGTGAAGAGGAGTTGAAAGAAGATGGATTAACATGGATGCAGGCGAAAAGTATTGCAGAAGACAGAAGAAAATGCAGACGTGCAGTTGAAGCCCTATGTTCCACTAGGAACTCAAGGGAGCAATAATAATAATAATAATAATCAAAATATGGTATATACTACTGGTCAGCTGATATCAGTAGTTGAATGCCACTCTTATTAATCTCTGGTACTTTTTAATCATGTCGAAGCCGTCTAAACACTCGACTACCGTTATACTCGTTTGTATTTTCCCAAGTCAATCAAGTAGCAAGTCAGAATTCTCTTGGTTTAAACTGATTAGTCTATCCTAGCTGAGTCATTCCGGCGATATCAGTGAATCATTTCAGCCTCAAACAAGTGTAACAGCTGTATGGTGTTTAGACCACTTTGATTTGGCCAGTAAGAATTACAGGCTTATGAGCAGCTTTGAAGGTGCTTATCTTAAATCAAAGATTTAGAATCACATCACTCAGTGACAAAATCATCAAATTTGCTACAGTAGGCCGTAGACACTGAAAAAGGTTGAAGTCAGTAGACTGCTGTATTTCTGAAGTGTAAGTGTGTTATGACAGAAGACAAAAGTCAGGCAACAGATCGTTTATTGAGAAAATCAATAGAAATTTATAGATTTTTATATACATTATTATTCGTTATTGTTAGCCGAGAAGCAACGTCTCCTTTTAACGCAGATTTTGTATAGTTTTGTAACTTCTGGGTTTTGAAACAGCCTGTGAGAGGCGCAACTGCTGAAACTGAAAATAGCCTCATGTCAACAGTTCAGTGGTACCAGCGCTGAATAGACATACGCCTCATGGAAAATTGAGAGAATTACTTCGTTGTTTGGCGGAGAAGGCATCGTCGTGCACGTGGACGAAACTGTGTTACTAAAGAAAAAAAATATACAACGGTGGCCGTGAGAAAGTCAACATTACCTGAGTGATTGGTTTATATGACACCTGCCTACGGAAAGGATTCTGGGGAGAATACCAGACAGAAAGTCTACTACCTTAGTACCTATTGTCACTCGACTGGTGAAACAGGGATCTATAGTACCTACTGATGAATAGAAAGGTTATAACTCGCTGTCATCTTTGGATGTATTCATCACAGAGTGAACCATTCTAGGGATCTTGTGGATCCCATTAAAGGGACACACACAAATTCTATGGGAGGATTTTTGGGAAGATTAAAAAATAGGATTAGGGCTATAAATGGATCTGAAAAGGATCTCATTTATAGTCATATGGATGAATATATGTACAGAATGTGGCGTGACTTTTCTATTGACTGTCCTATCCTTAACTGGGAGATGTTTCTCTCACATGTTAGAGAAAGACACCATGTGTGTAACAGTTTTATGCAGTTTTTATGCTGCTTTTTCCCATAAATATACGTTTTCCTTTATCAAAAATCCATCTTTCATGTGATTGGTCCCTTGAAGGTCATTCGCCGATTGGTTGTTAGTGGTGCTTAAAGTTTAACTTTTCCCCATTGCCTCTATGTATATTGCCTCTTTCTGTCCAATAAGGATTATGCCAGCTCATTTATCTGGACTGCTTGTTAGAAGTTCTTTGTTGTATCTCAGTTGATTTAATTCTTCTCTGTGCTGTTTTGTTAAGCGGTTGAATACCTTTGGTTTTTTTTGTTTTGTATTTGGATATTGATGATGACAAAAATCGATTATTGTTGATTTGAATCGCTGTTGTACCTGTTTAGAGGTTGGCGTTAAATTGTTTGTTTGGGTGCATGAAGTATGCATGTACATGAGTAGGAAGGTACTGAAATTTCAAAGTCTAATGCTTGAATCCCTATTGTCCACTTGAAATGTAAGACAAAAAAAAATTTTTATTGAAGAGATATGAATTCACAATTTATGTAGCAACAAGTTGGCAGAAGAAGAATCCAGAGAAGATGCAACTTTAGGTGAACATAGAGAAAACAGAGGTGGTGATGAAGATTCCTGGACAACACCACCAACAGCAGCAGCAACAACAACAACAGAAAACAGTCAGCCAGCATAAATGGGAGGAACCTGAAAGAAAAAACCTCCTTTACCTACCTACCTACCTAGGGAGCATCGTTTCAACTACAGGCGGACTGAACTGATGAGAAAATCAAAGCGAGGATCGAGAAAGCAAGATAAGCTTTCATAACTCTCAAGTCTATGTGGAGGTCAACAGCACTCAGTACTCAGTATGAAAAATAACATCTGGAATTTCAACTTCAATGTGAAGTCAGTGCTAATATACGGATCAGAGACTTGGCGTGTCATAAAAAGTAACATCAAACAAACTATAGACCTTAATCAACGGCTATCTTCGCTAAATACTCCTCAAGATCAGATGGCCGGCCAGAAAAGATCAACAATAGGGAGGGATCTCTGGCAATGAACGAACCAACCCAGCAGGAACCGACTGTGAAACAAATAGGCAGGAAGAAATGCAAGTGGATTGGAGGCCCTCGAGTGGAACCCGAAAGGGAAGCGGCGAGTTGGTCGTAATTGTGAGGGTGACATGGAGTGGAAGAGGTAATGTGAAGAGGAGATGAAAGATTGTGGGAAGACTTGGAGCCAGGTGAAAACTCTAGCAGAGAATCGAACGCAATGGAGACGCGCGGCTGAAGCTCTATGCTCCTCTAGGAATTAAAGGAAATAATAATAATAATAATAATAATGTGTGTAGCAAGCATATAATGTATCCCTTCTTCTCTTTATTATCTGATATATATATCCATATAAAATGTGTGTTTGTTGACAGTCTGATCTTGGTGATATGTATCCATATAATATGTGTGTTTGCTTGACAGTCTGATATATTTTGCTATGCATATATGGATCGATATTCCATTATAATTAGCCAATCATGTTAAGACTGTCTATTGATTTGTTCATTTTGAATATTCGCTCACACACTTGTGTTTACACACTTGTTCGGACATTCATACATATTTTTGCTCTCACACTCTTCTGGGACACATTGATTCTCCTGGTGTTTTGGAAAATAGAAGTATCATCGCAAACCTAGTGGTCTTCTGATTTCCGTCTTTCTTGCATCAGGACTATTAAATTCTCGACCAGTACATAACATTATCATTATTATTATTATTACTGTTATTGTTATTCTTTTAGGTTCAAACAGCCGCCATTGAATGTTGTGCAATCCTTATAGGATTACATAATCGAAATTACCTCCAAAATGATGATGCATCACTTTTGTATGTGATTGAAAATTTTCTTCTCGAAGAAATGCCCGTTCTAGAAGTTGACTTTTTATTACAAAAAATGAAAAAAGCTATTCAGCGTGAAAGTTTTAAGGAGAATTTCATCGATGAGAATGATTCACTAGAGTTGGAGATTAGTGAAAGACAAAAATGTAAGTGTTTCACAATAAAAATTCTGTATTTTCAAGTAAGGATGGAGTTCCCACCGATGACATCGGTTGGTAGCAGTTAGAATTCATGGGCTGACCACTGGATTGGGTCCCAGTGGCTGAATGGTACACGAGCTTGCTGGCCTTGTAACCGGAAGTTTCTGAATTTGAACTCTGATGGTGGGTGTTTACTGCCGATGTGTCCTAAACTAGGACGGAGGAAATAGCTATCTGGCAGTAATCCAGTGCTGGTTTTCAGTACGGTTCTTTAAATGATATCAATCCGTGGTCTACCCCAAAACAAATTTCTTATTCTTACCGTCCATCATTTGAGTTTCGGGTAGAACACAGGGACTCAAACAAAACATCTCTATTTTCAAGTATTGGTTTTGTAGGGATTTTGTGTTTGATTGCGTGGAGGATTTCATCAGAAGCTGACATCAGTTAAAGAACCACTGGAGAGCAAGGGAGTACTGGACAACTGTTTCGTTAGCCTAGTTTGGGGCTCTTCAGCAATACGCACCCACCACAGGGGGGTTCGAACCCAGGACCTTCTGGTTACAAGGATAGCGAGGTCGTAGACCATTGAGCCACTGGGACCCGATCCACCGGTCAGTGTATGAATTCTGACTTCTGCGAATTCACGACATAGCGTGACCATTTCGCAATGCCTTCTTCGATGAGTTACTGCCTCATGTTCAATCTCTATTTCACTGTGTTCTTTGCAGTCAGTTTAAAACGTCTCTACGACTGCACACAAGTTTGCATTACCTCAACATCACATGGTTTTTGGCATGTCATCCTCGGACTTATGTCCCAACCAGTTGTTTCTCATTCGGACTCCACTTGATGTTCTGCCCGGTTTGTGGTGTCTCCCCAGAGTGTGTCCGATCCCCATCTGTTCACTTCCCTTTTTGAATACTGTTGGGGAACAGGTTGTTAGTTGGTTCGTTGCTAATAATTCCTTATTGTCTCCAAAAATTTAAGGCAATTAGTTCCTCCCATTATAAAATTTCGATAACACAATAAGAAGACGTGTATTTTATCTGAAACGTGTAACGTGTATTTGCGCAACACATTTTGGTCATTCTGATCACACACACATACTTCTCATACACGGTTTTATAGAAGGAAAGAAGGCATGAATAGTTACAATACAGGTCAGATTGTCTACAGGTCAAGGTCACAAATAATGGGCAGGGAGATGACGCAAATGTGTGTGGGTAAGAAAGAGAAAAAGAGAAAAAAACAAGGCAAAGAAGGGGTTGAGAATATTATGAAGTCAATTGGTCCTTGGTTCTAGCTTGGATTGTCAAGTCAGGTTTAAAGTGATAACAAAAATAACTTTTGGACACATAAGACAGATAGATTTAAGTCTTTTTATGGCTAAGGCTTCAACGAATTTAAGTATGTGGCCCAAACTTGCTTTATATATCGGCTTAAAGGCGCTGTTGAAATCAACCTGATATTACCCGTCTCTATAATATGCTTCGCTATAGAGATGATGTTGGACATCTATTCTCGGGGGCACTTGTGTCTGGGGATTTTATTTGTTGTTGTAGCCACTTTGAAATGTGTTCTCTTAGCCCCCTAACCTGTAGAGACTGATGGGTCCTCCCTACTATGTTCATGTCTCCACACATACATGTAAATTGATAAACACATTGGGATGTGACACTGTCGTTCGGATAATGTCACGGTTTACAGGACAGCATAGTTCTTTACCAGTTGGCCATATGATCATCGGTATAGACCGAAGAAGAAGAAGAAGAATGTTAATGAAGGTTAGCAGCCTGTTGACAACTCCTCGGCTGTCAGGCATATCAAGTCTCTGAACCATATGGTAGCGATGGCTTGACAAAATAAATTTCCATATATCAAAATATGTATCCTGTGAAATGATTGAAAGTCGTAATCTACATATAAATAGCTAATGTTCGATTGATCAAACGATATGATTCAGTGAAATCCAGACAAAATCATCAGTTTTTAATTTTGACCACGGATTGATATCAGCTAGAGAGAACCATTGAGAACCAGAAAGTACTGATGCTAGTGACTGGCTACAGGATAAAGTTGCCTGGAGTTCTGGTAAGAAGTTTTGATCTGTGTGGTTTATCCAGTCGAGAGTGAGAACGAATACTCTCCGCGAATGACACTGGCTGGCAGTGGTCGCGTTGAAATCATGAATTAGTAAAAGTTACAACTCATGCCTGACCATTGAGTCAGACCTCAGTGGCTGAATGGTAAACGAGTTCGCCTTATAACCAGAAGGTCTTGTGTTCTATCCGCGGCGGATGCGCATTGATGATTTAACCCAAAACTAGGCTGACGAAACAGCTGTCCAGGATTCCTCAATTTTCAATGTTTCTCCAACTGATATCAGGTTGCTTGAAAAAAATCAATTCCCTAGAAACTAACTTTTGAACGTCGGTTTTAAGTATAGACTCACTCACAGTATATATATAAGCATTATAGCAGTTACTTTAAAGGTTATATTTATATAATCACAGGTTGCTGGTGGGTTTTTTTTATTCCTTCATGTTCAAACTGGAACATAAAGCTTCAAGCAAGAGGCTTGAAGTTTCTGTAGCAATGAGGATTATTTATTACAGAATGGGGTTGCTAGCACAAACCATTCCATTATGATATATCTTCTTTGTCTCCTTCAAGAAATCCACGATATCTAGTTGAAAGCCGATTGTAAGATATTCAGAAGTACATTTTTGTGATCAAAAGACATAATTGAAGAACAGTTCTCTCGTGTATTGGAACACGTTGCCCATACACAATTAGGCCTTTTCTCAGGTTTAGAAGAAAAATTGCGAAACAGAAGCTTATGCATTATTTAATTGAATTTTAGAATTTCCCATCGATTGATTGGACTGAAGTGCTTGGTCCCAGGTTGACACATATTGGCTTCTTGTGAAGATGCTTTTACAATGTCTGGGCGTGTAATTAGAATTTAATTGGTCGATGGTGACTAGCAGTGGAGTCCACCAGGATAACGCGCATTTCGTCCTCTATTTGGGTCTCGTCAACTGGAAGGATGTGCCTGAATTCCGCAGTGAGTGAGTGATGATTAATTAATATGATTCGTTGCACAAGAGGTGGCTCTCGCGGCCCAAGTGGTCCAGTGGATAACGTTTTGGCGTTTGAAATTATGGGCGTTGGGTTCCAGCCATTGTGTGAACATCATCACTCACTGACTGGGGAATGCAGGCACATTCTTCTTTCAGACGACGAGTCCCAAATAGGACGAAATGCGCATTATCCCGGATTCCACTGCTAGTCACCATCCACCATTTAGAAGCTTTTAAATATTTTAAATACACACAAGATTAGGTAATACCAATAAAGGTCATCTTAATCAATTAAAACAAACCGAACGAGAGAAAATACATGGAATGGATAGATGAAAGTTTTATCGTAGCGCAGGTTTTAAGCAGGCTGTCACTAAGTTTCAATCTATGTCAGGATTTTAGAAATTCATTTGCGTACAACTTATTACTTCCCAAATATCCCCTAGTTAGATATGTCTTGAAATTTTTTACTTAAAATGTTGACCAAGCATGAGGGGTTTACAAGAAAGCAATTCAATATTTAATTTATATAGCTTTATGGAGATTTGTTTGATTCCATGGTAGATTTAGAATACAAGACCACAGTAGCTTGGAAATCCTTAAAAAATTAAACATCAATGGATATGTAGGCTTCTGTCTAGTCAGCTCAATAACAAACACTACAAGTATGTGAATAAAAATCCAAGTTAATGAGATGACAGTTTAACCGTATATTATAAAAAATGATCGAATATATTGATAAGATCACCACACTACGGATCATCATTGAAGAGAGTTTTGTAATAGCAGTCACCCCTGTATCCTAACTTCATCGACTTTCAAAAGGCCTTCGACAGCGTCGATCGACAGGTGATTTGGCAACTACTTCGCTACTACTACGGGGTGCCACCGACAATTATACATCTCATCCAACAGTGTTGTACAACAATGCTGCATGCCAAGTAAACCACAACGGGAAACTCATGGAATCTTTGAAGTGAAGATGGAAGTAAGACAGGGCCAGTTGACTGATTGCCTACTATCTCCAATGACTTTCCTGATTGCGGTAGACTGGATAATGCTGCAGACAGACAGCAGGCCGGGCAACGAGGAGACAGGCATAAAATGGACCCACAAAAAACGTGGAGGATCTGGATTCCACCGGTGATTTATGTCTGACTTCCGACGAAATGTAAGATATGTCAGTGAAAGGCAGCATGATGGCAGAAGAAGCATCCGAAGAAGATAGGACGAATTTCAGGTGAACATAAAGAAAACGAAGGTGATGAAGATTCCGGGCCAACACCAACAGCAGCAGCAACAACAACAACGGACAACAATTAGCACAAATGGGGGAAATCTGAAAGAATCAACCTCTTTTAGCTACCAACCTGGGAAGCATCGTCGTTTCAACTTCAGATGGACGAAACTGATGAGGGTGTCAAAGCCAGGACTGGGAGAACTAGGCAAGCTTCCATTACTCTCGAGTCTGTGTGGAGATCAACACTCAGTACTCAGTATGAAAAATAAGATCCAGATTTTCAACTCCAATATAAAGTCAGTCAGTGCTACATGGAGCGTCATAAAGAGCACATCAAACAAACTACAGACCTTCATCAACAGCTGCCTTCGCTCAATACTCAAGATCAGATGGCCGGCCAGAAAAGACCAGAAACAGGGATGTCTGGGAGCGAACCAACCCATCAGGAACCGATTGTGCAACAAATCTGCAGGAATAAACGGAGGTAGGTGGATTGGCCATACTCTCAGGAAGCCGTCAAGTGACATCACTTGACAAGCCCTAGAGTGTGGATTATATTAATTATACGGTCACTTGGATATACAGTTAAAGTTCGAGGCTACAAATTATTAATATAATCCACAGAAGCGTCCACTGCTGGAATCGTGTCTGCTGGTAGAAGCTGTGTACCAGTTGTAGGATAGTCTTCGGATGAGGATAAGAGGTTCCTTGCAAAAATCCAAAGGATACAACACAGTTATGCGTGAAGCAGGTAGACAGTATAGACCAGTGAGAAGACAAGGCGGCCAAAGCAGCACACTGTATTTTGTATTGTACTCGATTGTATGTGAATCGTTTTAAACAAAAGTCATGTACAATGAATGTCTGTAATTTCAACATTTAACATAAAAGGTGTACAATCATATTGTTACACAGTTCACAGATAGCTTAGCCTGGCCCACTAGCTCAACTCTTCTGGTAATTGAACCTATGACATAAACACAACCATACTTGAGATTCTGTTGTCTTACAATAAACATGGGTCATGATTTCCAACTTCTCCCAACTAGTGACCATGCTTGATTGCAATCCAAAATCACCAATGGTTAACTGTCTCATAAATTTCACTTAAATTTACCTTAGTTTCTGTGTTAAATGATTCACTTACAAGAACAAATTTGAAAAAGACCATCTTATCAATATTGGCCAACCGTGCATGTGACCTGGGTTCGATTCCTGGTGATACACTCTTAAACCTCGCATAGTTAGTAGTAGTAGGCTTGTAATGATATAAGACAAGGGCCAGGTAATAGCTCTTTTATTGAGAAAATCAAGAGGTATTTAGAGATTTCCATGTACATTAATTTTAGCGGAGAAGCAACCTCTTCTGATGGGTTGCTCTCTTGCTCAAGGTCATTCTGTTATCTCTCTGTGGCTGTTTCTCAGAAAATCAAGCCATATATCTGCGAATCATATTTTCACACGTTAACTCCTCTGTGATTGGCTGGTGATTTTCTCAAGCTTAAGCTTTGTAATTGTTTTTTCTCATGACCCTGATTCAGGACGTGAACATTGATGTAAATTCTTGTCGACAATTTTGGCTTGCAGACATCTCTCACCACACGTTCATTAAATGGTAAATATTGGGTATGAGATTAGAAACTTCACGCCGCTAAAAAACAAACAAATGTCAGCCCAACTGAAATTTCATAGCCTAAGCTAGAAACCTCATGTTCCACAGGGGAGGCACGGGAATGGGAAAAACATTTCATCACACCATTTTGTACTGTCAAGATTAGTTGTTAAGCCTTATTTATATAGGCACATACACATTAGCCTTGTGCATCCATAGAGATTTAAAAAATCAATACTTTTAATTTACAATCCTGACTTCATATGTAATGAAGAAAAAAACATTATCGATCTTTGGTATCACTGAGGAATCCCTTTACCCATAGGAGTTATTTATAGAGAGGCTTTGGTGCAACATACAGTGATATCTAATTATGTATAAGATAGTGGTTTAGGGAAGCGGGGCGGTCGCAGTCTAAGAGTTCCATTATATATATAAAAGTCCTGTTTTTTCGTCTCATCACCAAAAGAATACTTAGGATTCTTGTGAATGAAATTATTTATTTTATTTAATTGAATTTTAGATTTTCCCGTCGATTGATTGGACCGAAATGCTCGGTCTCAGGTTGACACATATCGGCTTCTTTTACTCGATGCATCCAGCTGACGAGTCCCAAATAGGACGAAATATGCGTTATCCTGGATTCCATCGCTAGTCACCATCTACCAATTAACTTTGAAATTATTCAATATTTATGGGTGTTTAACTTACTTGAGTGTTAATCAAAATATTTGAACATGAAAGCTATAATCGATTTCATTTAGAGAACCCCTGAAAACCCCTGAAGTTTTGAACATCTATTTTGTTCTTGTTTGGAGCTCTTCAGCAGTATGTATCCACAAATTCACCAGGGATCAAAACCCAGAACCTTCAGGTTTCAAGACGACGTCGTAGAGTATTCAATCACTGAGACGCAATGCAATCACAGCCCATCACTTCTAAGATCTATCATTTCGCGATATATATATATATATATATATATAGCGCGATTGTCAGTCAGTGCCATCAGCATCGATTTATGTTCACACCTAAGTTGGTGAACCCTTCTGGTTACCACTTTCCACTAGTACTCCCTCCAGGTAACTTCATCCTGCAGTGAGTTACTAGTGTGGTATAGACTAACTTCCAACTGCTTTCCAAACGTTCATTCCCACCCAAAAAGTATGGTGGAGGTATGTAGATGACATATTTACTGTACTTAGAACACAAGATATACATAGATTTTTCGAACACATCAACTCGAAGGTAGAGGCAATTCAATTCACTTATGAATTGGAAAGTCAGGAAGAGCAACTTCCAATATTAGATTGCAACGTAAAAAGAGGAGAAGATGGGAAGTTAAACACATACTAGTGTGTTTACAGGAAACCAACACATTCAAACAGATATTTGGAATTCCGATCATATACCATCCTAAGTCAGTGAAAATAGGATTGGTGAAATGTTTAAGTGACGGAGCACGAAAACTCAGTAGTACTAAGGAAAATCTAAGACAGGAAATGATACACATAAAAGAAGCCTTGAAACTTAATAATTACCCGGATAAATTAGTCCGGAAATATGTAAGAAAATGTAAAGATAAAATAAATAATGATAGTAGCGATAGTGATAATAATAATAATAATGATAATAGTGGTAATAATAATATTAATGACGACACCAACAATAAGGAATCTAAATCGTCAGTAGTATTTCCATACAAGGAAGGAACCTCAGAAACCTTACAACGGAGAATTCTTAACAAGGCAGGAATAAAAAGTAGCCGACATTCAAACCCGCAAACTCAATTAGAAACAGGTTTTGTCGGTTAAAGGATCAATCTTGTGGAGCCTTTAAAACAAAACTATTTAGTTTATCTAAGTTCCAACTGTTGGGTTTTCATTACCAATATTACCTGTTTTGTATTTTTATCACAAATCTGAATTTTATTCACCATTATTTCTTATATCTTATTTTATTAAGTTAGTAAATATGCTAATTCAATGAGAAGTGTACCGAGTAATATGAGAAGAACTGTTACATTCCCAGCAATGGTAAGTTGATTCTAATTCTTACTATTATTATTATTATTATTGTAGTTGTTATTATTATTATTATTATTAATTACTTTCAGCTAATATTTAACATTTCAAATGAATAGGACGTTTAATAGAATTTACAAACTTCATACACACTTATTCCTTCTCTTTATGAATTTGAATAAAACAAGATCAACAGTGTTGTTTGTATAGCAAAAATATTCATTCAGATATCTATAAAACACAACATAATCGAGCAAAGAATATCTCCCTTTCAATAAATTCCTCTTCTGGCTCTACAATTATATACATGTTTATATACACAGAGTATTTAAAGTTGGTAGTTAATAACAACATTGGTGTTTTTTTAAATAATATCGATTTGTTAAGTAAGATCAATGCAATTACAGTTCACTAAAAATACTTAAATTATAATAGTAATAAAGATATAATAGCGAGTAGGATATCAACTAAAATTAGGAAATTTTCACGAAAATTGAGAATCATTCAAACCTAGATGGCCAAGCGGTAAGGACAGCGTCTGAACTAACTTCTTTTGGACGCACAAATTAGGCTTTTTAATGTGGATCCCAACAGCCTCAGCAATATTTAGTAATCGAACTCTTAAGGTGAAGTTGAGATTTGTTGGTATCCGATAAATAAATCAAGCTTTCAGAGTTATTTATTGGATACCAACAAATCTCAACTTCACCTTAAGAGTTCGATTACTAAATATTGCTGAGGCTGTTGGGATCCACATTAAAAAGCCTAATTTGTGCGTCCAAAAGAAGTTAGTTCAGACGCTGTCCTTACCGCTTGGCCATCTAGGTTTGAATGATTCTCAATTTTCGTGAAAATTTCCTAATTTTAGTTGATATCCTACTCGCTATTATATCTTTATTACTATTATAATTTAAGTATTTTTAGTGAACTGTAATTGCATTGTGATCATACTTTACAAATCGATATTATTTAAAAAACACTAATATTGTTATTAACTACCAACCTTGAATATTCTGTGTATATAAACATGTATATAATTGTAGAGCCTGGGAGAGGAATTTATTGAAAAGAATATTCTTTGCTCGATTATGTAGTGTTGTTTGTGTAGAATAAGATACTACCATCATTGCTTATTTCATTGGCTTTTCTCATCAGCTGCATACAGCCTAAAGTTAATTATTAAGTTTTTTGTACAAAACAATTTTAACATACTTGTGAATGTTACATGATATCACTTGACAGGAGAGACAAAACTTGATGAACAGTTCGCAGAAAATTACCCTTATGTGTAGTTGATACCAAGAAAGTTCCAATTTAAACAGAGATAAATGTTTCCATACCATGGCAAAAGAGTCACGTAATAAAGACGAGAGGTGAATAGGATTATGAGCAACTAATAGAGTGATTAACAATATGGTGAGTTCATCTCAAATCATAGAAACAAGGAACAAGTAAATTCACATGAAATCAAAGAGAGGAGATGATGTGGCCAAAGATTACGTAATCAAATGTAAGAGAGAGAGAGAGTAAAAACATCCAGTTACTAGGGTAAAGAAAGACTGATAACTGCTAATTTTTGAACATGTCAGTTGGATTTCAGGTGTTTTATTGCGGTCGGATAGACAAACATGAGGAGTACTGAATCATTCTGTCTATTGATAATTTTAAAGGATTTCAATGATGTCCATCTCATAATCCGTATGGACGATATGTCTAGTAATGATGCTGTCCCAAGCGTTTGTTCCCCATGAGACTTAGGCTTCTTAGTACATGTTCATAAAATAGAAAGTATGCCTTCTTTTTGTTCTCACAATGTATACACATGAGATAGGTATCTGTTGACTTTTTCAGGTACTGTGGGTTGTCATGTTGTCCGATAAACAGGAACTAACTCAGTTGTAGGATAGGTTCTGATTAGAGAGGTATTCAGTCTTTTGTTGACTATTCCTGCAATCTGATCACCTTAAGAATAGATATGAATGAAGTTAGGCTTCTCTTACACCCTGACAGTGGAGTCTCCTGTCACCTGACAGTATGTAACATTTGCAAGTATAACAAAATTGTCCTGTACACAAACTTAATAATTTGTTTAGGCCTTAAGCAGCTGATGAGAAGCCAACAAAATAAATGGTGTTGGTATTTTATTCTGTTCTTCATTCAAAAATAAAATTCATATAGTTGGTAATTTACAAAGCTATTAGTTTCTTTTCCATAATTATGTAATAAAACCCATTATTTCTTCAATAGACCTTTCATCTTCATTATTGTAAGTTCATTTCACTGGACTGAATTAGTTGATCGTCGTCTAACTAGTGCATGCCCTCACCAGATGCATTCCGCTAGTGTATCGACATAATTTTGTTGTGATTTATACTCAGACTGTAGGATCATATTTCATTAAATGAATCCAATCATACAGGAAGTGACTGTTATGTTTGAATGGCCTGTTGAATAACACTTTTGTGCTTGAAACTGTGATCGCTCATTTCATCTGTTACTTAACGTATCACTGACATGGTCAAGAGAAGGGGAAAACTGCTTCCTGACTTTCAGCACTAGTCATTACCGAATAAGCAGTATCTGTAAGATTGTATTCGTATTTATATATGCAAAGACTTCTGGTGTTTACTAAACCATAACAATGGAAATGAAATGTGCAAGTAGAAAGATTTTGTGAGTTGGTGGTTCTATAGCAGAATACAAGTGAGTCACACGGAAGGTCCAGTTTACATTTGCAGCCAATATACTCTTCGGCCTCACTAGCCTGGAAAAGAGGGGAGGTTGAACGAGAGGCTAACAGCCATACACCGTAAGAAAACAGCACCACTACTACTGAAATAGAAAAGCTTGTTGCCACATGATTCATTCGGACCACAAAGGAACAAAGTAAAGTAAAGAACATATCACTTCACCACATCATCTACGATCTATCGGTGTAAGAACGAATTAGATAAACATTTCAATGATTCAACATCTATGTTATAAATCATGGGTGATGGAGTGTTAACCTTTAAAATAAGTACTTTCAATTCCATTGCGGGGGTAAAATTTATTTTGATAATGTCTCAAAGTGTTATACAGTAGTAATATTTACTGATGACAAAGTTTCGAGCACAGTTTATCATTGCGACTCATAATCATATCAAGGCACTACTCACACAACTTTCTAACTTCGTTTACATAATTCCATGATCAATTTTCATCGTTTGATTTGATTGGTAGTAGTGTAACAACAGAAGACAAGGGCCAGGCAACAGATCGTTTTATTATGAAAATCAGCACGTATTTATACATATTTCACATACATTATTATAGCTTATGCAAGTAGACAAGCGCAATCATCTGATTGGTTGTTTATCAGAAGTTACGCAGACAAACGCAGGCTTCGGATTGGTTGTTTCGGGATTCCTCTACAAATAGAGTTCCCTACCTGCGAATCTTATTTTGCCACGTTAACTTTGCTGTGATTGGTTGTTCAATCAGCCTTGCTCATATTTTCTCACGGCCTGCTCTCACCACAGTAGTATTTTCTGCATTTCCGGTATGAGAGTGATGAATCATTCGTATTGCATGTGTTGGGTGTAGACTCGATGAATCGGGATTCAATAATCAACCTCTCTCTCCAGCCACATAGATTACTTCTGAGTTTCTTAACCCTCTCCCACCCTATTGTGTGATTGTATGTTAATGCATGCAGTTCAGTCGTTAAAATTTGATCTAAATTACTTATCATCTCAGGGTCAGTTATTCTAACCTTAGTTAAATTCTTATATTCTGATGATTTGACTACTCCTGATCTACTAGTTTCATCTATGTAGTTGTTCTCACAGTCAGACAATGGGATTATACTCTACTACAGTGCACAAGTTCTATTCTTATATCAAAGTACTTTCAAAACTGATTATGAATGAGAGAGCACACATATATTCAGAAATATGTTTCGCTAAACATACGATTATGGCGAATGGGGATTTTAAAAGGATACAATGTCAATAGGAGGGATTTGAAAGAGGTTATTGCATTCACTCACTTATCTAGGAAGCATTGTCTCAACAACTACAGGAGGAACGGACGAGAATGTCAAATCGAGCGAGAGTCGGGTGGTGGGTGAGAAACACATTCATCAACCTGAAATCAATCTGGAAATCTTCCTCACTCAACTCAGCATCAACAAGAAAATTCGGATTTTCAATACAAACAACGTCAAGTCAATTCTTCTATATGGATCAAAAACTTGGCGGGCGGGTCACAAAGGATATTTTTAACAACCTGTTGCACACCTTTATCAACAACTGTCTTCGCTCTATACTGAAGATCATATCAGATGGCCGGGCCGGAATGAATCACCAACAAGAAACTATGGGAAGGAACAAACAAAACAAGAACCAATCGCCAACCAACAAATATGCAGGAGAAAGTGGAATGAGATGTATTGGACACTCACTGAGGAGGCCGCTGGGTGATATCGCGCGCGCATCAGGCGATTGCTCGAGTGGAACCCGAAAGGGAAGCAAGTGGCGAGTGTGTCGTCAGTGCAAGGGTGACATGGAGGAGATCGTGTGAAGAGGAGGAGTTGAAACAGTATGGACTAAGATGGATGCAGGTGAAAATTACGGCAGAAGGAAGACAGAAGTGGCAAGTGTAGACGTGTAGTTGAAGCCCTATGTTTCACTAGGAACCCAAGGGAACAATAATAATAATAAACAATGTGAACATGCAACATTCGACTGTGTTTAATTCATATCCGTTTAATTCTTCCAGATAGTATGATTTACGAATAACACAGTAATCAGTAATTTAACTCAGCAGAAAATACATGTATACATGATACTCAAAATGACTCACTGCTTTCAGAACTGAACTTTGCACAAAAGTTCACCAGTTCGAGCTGTCACACTCAATGTAGAGTACAAAAGAAGACGAAAAAGTGATGGAATGAGATTCAAAAGTACGATAACAAACCGAAAGAGAAGGGAGGATAAAATATGAACGTGGAAAAACGGTAGGGTTTATTGAATATGAGAGATCAAAGAGAGTGAATACGTCTAGCTCCCACAGAACTATTTCCAGCCATATTACCAACTGCCTTAAGTCACTGGTTTCTAGAATCCCGAAGATCTAAACCAGGAAGTTTACATCTCCCTATGAGGTTCAAACTAACTGTCAGAGACTTCACAGGTTAATGCCAAGTTTTGGTTTGACCAACACTAGCAGCTGTTTTTCAGCCTGCTGTTATGTCAGTTAACATTGCCCGTCATGGAAGGCGATGCGTTGGTATGATTAACACATATCCTAGTCATCTCAATCAATGTGTCTTCACAACCTCATCAGTTAACTTGCCCTCCATACCTAACACAAAATACTCCCAACTTCAGCATTACTCACTCCATTATACAGCCTAATACGGAAGGTAGAATGCAGACGTGCATGATCAAAGACAGCTGGCCCTTTCATGTATTCTCCTTTCAATGGCTGTCTCACAGTCATTAAGGAGGACGGAGCGAACTGCTGCACTGCGCAGTAAACACGTACTTTTATCGATAAAGATACTCGGAATAGTAACATATTTAATACCATCATGTCGTGTTGAACCACCTCTAGCCGTATAACCAACATACTTAGTCCAAATGGTTACCCCTCTTGAAAGGGACTGGAAGCAGTCCTTCATTGAGATATATCCCGGTATCACCAAAGTACATTCAGCCGACCGTAATTATCTCTAATAGTGGAATGAGGCGGTAAGACGGGAACCCAGTAATTTTACATATTAGGGAGGTTTCCAGTGAGGTTTGCGTCTGGTATCTTCAAATTATATGCTGTTATGAGCTTATTTTGTTTCTCAGATTTATCATATAATCATTCTCTGGATACCCGGCTACCATTTTATACATTGCCTTTTCAGCTACTTAAAGCTGTATAAGTAGTATGAATAAAACTTCATCATTTCACTGTGTTGTTCGTATTTGAAACATTCAGTTGAGCTTGAATTATATTTTTTAATATGTTAATATTCTAGTATTTTGGCTTTCATCCTTGTTTAAAAAACTATATAATTACATGATTTCAGTTATTTCCTTAATTCCCTATCTATCTCATTATATCTCGAATGTTCGTATTCTCTTGATTTTCGAACACTAATAGGTTATAATTTAATAATTCCCATTGTAGCATTAAGAACACAATTTTCAGCGAAGAGACTCTTTTCAACGAATTTATTATCAAGCTGTACAATCGTATATATATGGTTTTATAAAGAAATTATATCCGGTGAGGGAATTAGGTCAAAGGTGTAAATACATGAAATAATAATAGTATGAAATAAATTTAAAATATTTGTGATTAGGTTCATAGTTTAAGTCAAGTGGAACAATAATTAATGTCATATATAAGATAATACATCAGGTGTATAGATTTTGGGGAGAGGCATATAATTGTAAGATTAATAGACGAATGTAAAATGTTACGTAATATGGTGTGAAATTTGATAACATAGAATTTAATATTGTAAAAATAAAGATAAAAAGTATACACATGAATAATTTTTGGTTTAAAATGTCAAGTAGATCAAGTGGAAAAGATTCAGAATGAGAGTCGTAATAATAATAATAATGATAATAATAATAATAATCGAAGTAATAAGGGAAAAGTACATAAAATAATATAAATAAATGTCTATCCCTCTACGGCCAAGGCAGCAGTAGGGATTGTACATACTTCTTTTGTACACAAAGGTCTGGCTTAAAGTCATGAATTGCCAAGGCCTCAGCTGTCTTTAGAAGTCTGTAACGAAGAAAACGCGGGAAGTTGGCATGAATTCTGTATAAGACCTTGAAATCATGGTCAGGGTTGACCGAGTGACAGGAGTCGATGAGGTGTTCTAAGATAGAACTTCGCACACATTTCCTTTCTCCTTTGTAAAACCAAGCTGGAATATGTTCTCGTATCCGTGTGGAGAGCATTCTCTGACTACGGCCAATGTACCTTGCTCCACAAGAGCAGGTGAACTGGTAGATGCACATGGAGGCGGTCAGACGGGGGAGCTTATCTTTTACAGAGGTAGAGAACAGTTTGCGGCTCGTGAACGTCATATGTAATCTAGCTGCAGGGAACGTTTTACTAACTGATTTAGAAAGACGATTTTTGAGCATATCAGAAGCTTGATCTCCTTTGAATTCCAAGTTCACGAATAGGGTTTTCTTTGGAACTGAGTCAGTGACCAGTTTAGACTGCTTCTCTTTCATGTTTCTGTCAATAAATCGGTTAGGGTAACCGTTTTCTGCGAGTGTGGCTTTCAGGAAGTCAAGTTCTGAGTCGACGCAATCAGAACTACAAATTTTCCTTATCCTAAAGCAGAGTGAATGGATTAAATTCCTTTTCCTGGAAATAGGCACCCAACTGTAAAAATTAGTTAGTTGTCCGTTCCATGTACGTTTCCGGTGGATCGATCTCTTGAGAGATCCGTCATTCCGTCTGCTAAGGCACACATCAAGAAACGGAATACTTAGTTCCGATTCCTTTTCTATGGTGAATTGTAAAGAAGGATGGCAGTTGTTGAAGGCGAACAAGACATCATCAAGAACTACTTTCTTATCGCAGATGACGAAAGTGTCGTCTACGTATCTTTTATAAATGTCAAAATGCCCGATGGTTTGACTAAGTTGAGAATTTTCCAGCTTTGCCATAAAACAATCAGCTAACAAAGGACCCAGTGGTGATCCCATGGCAATGCCATCTCTCTGTCTATAGATCTCATTGTTGAAGGTGAACTGAACATTCAACGTGCATCTCAATAAAAGTTCTTTGAGGTGGATTGTCGGTAAACCTATTTCCAAACCATGTGTATCAATATACTCACATAAATAGCTAACAGTTTCCATGAGAGGAACATTGGTAAATAGCGACGTGACATCTAATGAGAACAGGACTTTTTCTGAGACATTAAAATCTTTAATACTATCAATAAATTTAAACGTATCATCAATGGAAAACTTAGATACTTGCCTTCTGACTGGTTCCAATATTTCGGCTAGCCATTGGGCGATTCCGTGATAAGGAGAGCCCGCCATATCGAGGATTGGACGGAGGGGTAATCCTGTCTTATGTATTTTAGGTAGTCCATACAAACGTGGTATAATGGAGCCTACTGGTCTGATGCGTTCGTATATTTCTGACGATATTGCTGACTTATTCCTCATATTCTTTAAGACATCAGTCAGTTGATTTTCAATTAAATGTGTCTTGTTCTTTTCACCGTCGGGTTTGGCGAATTTCGTTTGGTCAGAAAGGATCGCTGAGATTTTATCATTATAATCTTGGCGATTCATAACTACGACACCCCCACCTTTGTCTGGACGGCATATGATAATATCATCATTCTTCTCTAGCTCTTTCAGTTGGTCTATATGCTCTTTAGTCAGAAGATTATTCGAGCTAGGTTTTGAACTAGTATACTGATGACAGCAATCAAGAACTGTGGATTTAAAGTATTGGAATTCCTCAGGTGATGTGGGTGTAAGATCGTTGGTCTGATTAATAAGATTTTCGAATTGCACTTGAGTATGCAGTCTGTTGACTTTGGATGAACTGTTGCAGAATTTGGGGCCCAGTGATAGGGCTTGTAGTTGAATTTCAGAAAGAGTGACGGAGGAATAATTAAATACATACTTATTGGGGTCAGTCGGGAATCGCTTTTCTGCTAATACCTGCTTGAGACTGTCAAGATGCTTGAGGTTAGCAGACTGGGACTGTTTTTCAATGAC
This sequence comes from Trichobilharzia regenti, assembly GCA_944472135.2. Classification (NCBI taxonomy): domain Eukaryota; kingdom Metazoa; phylum Platyhelminthes; class Trematoda; order Strigeidida; family Schistosomatidae; genus Trichobilharzia; species Trichobilharzia regenti. The sequence goes on along the minus strand of OX235263.1, from coordinate 102,599,637 downwards.
ACAAGAAACGTATTCCTCGAATTGCCGGCGTTCATCAGTCGAAAGTTCAAACAGAACATGACTTCTCAGAGTTATGTTCCTGTTTAATTCTACCACACGAGAACTGATTGCATCAATATGATTAAGTGTGTGGCGCTTTAATGTTTTGGAATTAGGACATATACGGCTACGTCTAAGCGCTTTCCAAAATAAATTAGGATATTCATTTTTACTGATACAGCTTTCAAGAAAGTTAATCTCGGATTTCACTAACGCAAGTTTGACAGAATACCGTAGGAAACCATTAAGTTCCTTCATCGTCATTGGGTCTTTGCATTTTTTCAATAATTTAATAATTCCCATTGTAGCATTAAGAACACAATTTTCAGCGAAGAGACTCTTTTCAACGAATTTATTATCAAGCTGTACAATCGTATATATATGGTTTTATAAAGAAATTATATCCGGTTATGTTTTTATGTGAACCCAAGCTATTTATTTCTTCGGAAGGAGCAGGATTCCTGATAATTGAAGTGTTTATAACCTCAGTGATTACACCTTTTGGTTTTATGTATATACTACTGTATTCTAATAACAGACTGTATGAATGCAAATCTAGTTATTTATATTTAACTTGAGTATTTGGAGTATACTAAAGTTGGAGGATTTCATCCTAAGCTAACATCAGTTAGAGAACCATTGGAAAACCTATCAGGGAGTGCTGGACAGCTGTCTCATTCTAGTTTGATACCATTCAGCAGTGCGCACCCACCACATGGGTTCGAACCGATGACCTATTGGTCAGAAGGTAAGCTCGTAGACCATTCATCAGCCACTGGGACCCCATACAATGGCCAATCCATGAATTCTAACTTCTGATAATTCACGATATACTGAGACCACTTATCAGTGTCTTCTTCGATGAGTAACCTTCTTTTCTCGAACCTGATGTACCCTCCTTACTGGTCACAGCTTCCCTCTAGGACCCCAGTTAACTGCCTGAATACGGACAGTCGCTAGTGAGCATCAGATCAATTTTCAAGTATTGGTTTTGTAGGGATTGTGTTTGATTGGTTAGAGGAGGATTTCATCATGAGTTAACATCGGTATAATCAGGTGTTAATCTCGAAAGGAATATGAAAGAAGCATTAATAATATCAATACATAAATGAAGATAAAGCGGCTCGGGTGAGGACAAATGCTCGCCACGGATGACATTGGCTAGTGGTCACGCTATGTCGTGAATTGGCGGCAGTTAGAATTCAATAGCCACTGGATCCCGTCCCAGTGACTTAATGTTCTAAGAGCCCGCTAACCTTGTGACTAGAAGGTCGTGGGTTCGAACCCTTGTAGTGGTGGGTGCGTACTGATGAAGAGTGCTAAACTAGGCTGACGAAACAGCTGTCTGGCAGTACTCCTAGGTGGGTGTCCAATGGTTCTCTAACCACTGTCAGCTCATGATGAAATCCTGTAACCAATCGATCAAATCCCTACAAACTAACACTTAAAACAAATCTATTTTAAGTCTTCCGTCGCTGCCTCTTGTCAACCAGCTGCTCACAACCTGAAAAATGAAAATTAATGGTTTGGATGCTACTTTAGCATACTTTAATTTGTTGAAGATAAAATGTCCAACAGTAATTAAGAATGATCAGAGTACATTCTTTTCATTCCTTTTGCTTTCCAAGAGGAATATCAGACTCGAACCTTAGGCCTTGAATTTTGAGTAGCAACAATTTTTCCTTTTTAGAGGGGTGGGATAACTAACCACACGCCCAGCTTTCCGTCTTCACTCGCCTTGCTGCCAGCTATGTGAGGTTTAGGAGTAGACTGGCCAGTAATCAAACACCGGACCACATGATTAATTGGCAGGCATCCTACCGATGCACCAAACTACGCTCGATCGTAGCACATAGATTAGTCGAAATGTCAAATTAATAAAGTATAAGAATTAGTATGAACTGTCTTCAAGATTTGGCCGAAAAGTTCCAAAAAATAGTTGGGCGCCAAGGGAGAAGTAGACATTTGTAAAAAATTACAATTGTGCAAAATCTCAGCAAGACTGAAAATGAGTAATTCCAACGTTTCACACGTTCGGAAATCTGGTCCGAACTTCTTCAGGAAAATTAATCGAAATTAACATGACAGAGGTTTTATGCAGAAAAGGAACATTTCTTGTTTTGAAAAACTTTGTCATAATCATATGAGTCATGAAACAGGCATCAACATATCGGTAAAAAGTTTGAGCATTGTGGATTAGATCAAATAAAGTATCATTACATATTTCAATAGTTTACACACAAGTTTTGTTATTGGTAATATATTTCGAGAAAAATTACTACTTCTCGTGTTCACATCACAGTTGGGATTATTTTGTTCGATATTACCAATAACAAAACTAATCACTGTGTGTAAACTATTGAAATATATTTATACTTTATTTGAGGCATCAACACGTTTAATAAACAAAATTGTATGAGCTGTGATCAAAATTTGACCTCGGGCTTACAAATATTGGTCTATCTTTTGTCAAACACTTTAAACACAGTGTGTGCGGATAAACAGTTGTACAACAATGTCTTAACATCTCCATAAGTAGATATAGACAATCGGGAACTTTGACCAGGTATTATTAATTAATTAGTGATACATATCCATTCTTATTTATTTATTAATCAGAATTTCCTATACATCAGCTAACATCACACCTTCATATCTGTTCAAACTGTTAGTATCTAGAATTTTATGATTAGACGTCTTTTCAAAATTATGGTGTTTAGGATTAGAGTTTAGTTAAAATACATTATGGGTAAATTTTGTTTTAATAAAGTTTCACAGTGTTATACAGTAATAACAGTATAACACTGTGAGACTTTATCAAAACAAAATTTACTCATAATGGAACTACACTCTACCACAGTGTACAAGTTTTATTCTTATATCAGTTAGTTGAAGTACACCCTGTCAAACTTAATGCTTTGTCTTCTTTTTGAAGATTGAGGTTCTTTATTCTAAACTGGGTAGCAAGGATAAAAATAAGATATTGGGGTACATATATGATAAGATTACATTAGTCATTAGTGAATTACTAATAAACAAATGAAATATAAAAATATATATATACTTTGAGTTACACTCATTTAGTTAGGTACCAGGACAATAGTTATCAGTGACATCTTTATCAGGCTCTACAGTTAGACACGCTGATGAAGAGTCCCAAACTAGGACGAAACAGATATCCAGTACTCCTTGTTAACTTTCAGTAATAATTCTCTAACTGATATCAATCGGTGGACAAACTTGAAACAAATCAAATTCCTACAAATTAACTCTGGAAGCTTAATCTGATACTCACACCTAACTGGTCTCAGGATAAAGTTACCTGGAGTTTTAGTTAGATGTCGTGACCAGTGGCGTCCACCCGATTGTCAGTGAGGACAAATATTCACCGATGGCATTAGCTAGTGGTCACGCTAAATACACTAATTGTTAAAAGTCAGAATTCACATCTGGCTTTTGAGTTGGGCCTCAGTGGCTGAATGGTTTTGAGATTGACTTATAACCGGAAGGTCTTGTGTTCGACGGTTGTGACGGATGCGTACTGCCAATGAGTTTCAAACTAGAGCGAAACAGCGTTACAGTACTCGCTGGTGGCTTTCAATGGTTCTCTGACTGATATCTATCTGTGATCGAACTTGAAACATATGAATTCCCCGCAAACTAATCGTTGAAAGTTATATATATTCAACAATACTGGAATACAAATAACCAGTGTACAGGCAAATGAAAGTTATATCATGAATTGTATTGGGGTACAAGTATAAGGTAGATCCATAGTCCATTGGTTGGAAGGTATGGAAGGTATATAAGATTTACAGGCATTCAGAAAATAATTCACGGAAAATAGCCATCCAGACATGAACTTAAGAAAAACAAAGTTCAGCGAAAAGTCTGATTCTAATGCGGAATTCGTTCACTTAACTGTACAATCGCATTCGAATATAAATATTATGTGTATATGCGTGTGTGTGTGTGTGTGTACATTAGGATTGCCAAACTGAAATAGAAATTAGTTAGAGTTATTGGTTATGTCATCAAAATATCTCGAAAACTGTGACGAATAACCAAAATTGTAATTAGGGAGAGGAGGGGATTAAGATTGGTAAGTATTGACATAGGTTGCGCAATATGAATTAGAATGTTAGTGGAGACATATGTCCAAAAAACAAATGATATAATGGGTAAGAAGAGTAAATAAAGGCTTGGTTAAGAAAAAGATGTCACTTAGATGCCATATAAAATTCAAAAAACAAAAAAGAAAAGAAAACATTATTAACAAAGTCGTCGAACTTGGAATTATACCCAAAGTAGAAAGAAAGAGGGGGTGGAGAAGTTTCTTCTGTGTGCATAAATTAGGGTTACCTATCGGGATCGCTAAGGCCTCAGCAATGCAAGGCATACGAAAGCTTACGGTTTTCGGGAGGCTTCTTTTAACTTTGTAGATGACTTTTAATGAATTCTCCCTGCATACTGAGTGACCAGTATTGACTATATGTTCAACTGTACCACTCCTCATTGATCCAATGTTACCTTTTCGTAGGTAAGTGGGATAATGTTCTTTAACTCTTTTAGATAAAACATGCATCGTTCGCTCCACATGAGCAAGTAAATTGGTAGGTAGATGAACATAGAAGTGGTCAAATGCAATAGTTTATCTTTAGAGTTGTTGAAGAACAATGGGCGGCTTGAGAGTAGGAGTCTTAATGTAGCAGCAAGGAATGCTCTTTTCAGGGCTTCAGATATTCTTCTCTTTAAGATGTTCGTCAGATGCTCCCCTTGTACGCCACATTAATGCATAACATCTTCTTCGGTACAGAGATGGGTCATTGTTTCTTGATTTTCGGCTTTATGCGTTTATCTATAAAGCGTGAAGTGGTGGCTAGCCATTCTCAAGTAGTGTCTTTCTCAAAAGGGCTGCATATTCTGTGGATTCTAGTCGCAGGAGATTTTACCAGGTTCCGCTTGAGATTGATGGGTAACCAATTAAAAAAATTTGTCAGTTGGCTGTTCCACGTTGACTTAACGATATATTGGTTGATCTCTTTTGGGGTCCGATCAGTCTTGAAAATGAGTGAATGAATTCGCCGAAAGGAGACTTTTCGTTAAACGTTCTTGTTCTTATATTCAAAAAATAAGGTAAAATGTGAATAGATAATTAAGTGGCATACCAGTGTACTTATGTGGTGAGAGCAGGCCGTGAGAAAATATGAACAAGGCTGAGTCAACAACCAATCACAGCAAAGTTAACGTGGCAAAATATGATTCGCAGATAGAGAACTCTATTTGTCGAGGAATCCCGAAACAACCAATCAGAAGCCTGCGTTTGTCTGCCTAACTTCTGATAAACGACCAATCAGATAACTGCGCTTGTCTACTTGCATAAGCTATAATAATGTATGTGAAATATGTATAAATACGTGTTGATTTTCATAATAAAACGATCTGTTGCCTGGCCCTTGTCTTCTGTTGTTACACTTATAATCAACAAAATGTAAGTTTCACGTGGTAGGAGAAGGGTTCAGATATATTCAGTGATATGAGAGAAATGTGATTAGCACAAGAAACACGAACAAACAAACAAACAAACAAATGAGGCACATTGGATTTAAGTTTGAAAGTTGACAAATAACAAATGCAATGAAAAAAATAAAGTAGTCGAATACTAACAAATTCTAGTAACAGCTATGTCTAGGAGACGTAGTCGTGTATCTCTAGGCGGACTGTTTGGTACTCGATACATCAACCGTAAATGACGCAATTTATTTTAATGTGATGTTCACTATCCAGTAGATGAGATGAAATTGGCACTATTTATTGATTTGTTTACTCTTTTTCTAAGCCAAACTGGAATATGTTCTCATGAATATTAATTCCTCTGAATATGACCTATAATGACTAGCTCCACAGGAGTAGTTAAATGTGTATACAGACATTGATGTGGTCATCCTTGGTGCACTGTATCAGTATCGGTCTGGTTAGGCAACTGACGTACAGTTAGATATCAGACAAATGAAGCTTAACGTTTAATCAGTGATGGAATTAATTCATATGAATTGTGATCAAGATTTAGCCGAAAAGTTACAAAATATAATTGGGCGCCGAGGGAGAAGTAGATATTTGTAAAAATTACATGTGTGTAAAAACTCATCAAAATTAAAGTGATTAATTTCAACGTGTCCTATGTTCTGCAATCTGGTCTGAACTTCTTAATGGAAATTATTCACAATTAACATAACTACATTCGATGGGAATGGAACACACAATTGACTTTGATTCGACTAAAGTTTTACAGAAATGTTCTGGTTAGTATATAAAGAAAGACTGACTTTAGAAGCTTTGTATTTATGGATGAATCGCAACATTTTGAAGAAACGTGAAGGTGTGATGTTAGTTGATGTATGGCAAGTCCTGATTGATAAATGAAAATGGATATGTATCACACTGATCGATCATACTTGGTCTGAATTCTCAACTGTCTATATTTTCTTATGGAGAGGTTAACAAATGTTGCGTCGGTGGCACAGTGGTTAGACTCTCACCGACCATGCACATAGTCCGAGGTTCGATCCCGTACCGACGCACATCTGATATCTATGGTCGGCCTGCAAAAAATTGGGCTACTGATATCCATGCTGAAAATTCCATCCTTGTACCAAAAATACAGTGTGGAATCAAGCTGCAAATCAAAAAAATAAATAAATAAATAAAAAGGATAGAAAAAGAAAACCAACAGAATTGTGTGTACGAGATCAATTGTAGGAGAAACTTTCAGACAAGCCAATATAAGAGTCAAAGATCATTAACAATGTATGAAGGTGGTTCCAAAGACCTCCACAGACTTAAATTAGCTAGAAAACAGATCAGCGATTCCACTGTATTCGATAGAAACGGGACACAAGATCGACTTTCATAGGAGGAAGGTTCTACAGAAAGGTTTTGGTTCGTATAAAGAATGACTGACTGCAGAAGCCCTACATATATGGGTGAATCCCAACAGTTTGAACAGACGTGAAGGTGTGATCTTGTTAGCTGATGCATGGCAAATCTTGATTAACAAATAAAAACGGATATGTATTGATAATAAATCGTACTTGGTTAAAATTCCCAATTGTCTATATCTTCATGTGGACAGGGTAACAAATGTTATACAACTGTTTACCCACGCACACATATACACACACACCATTGTATATACATTGTATACATTGCATATACACAAATATTTTCATATTTAGTTATCTACGACCGTGAACTTTTAGTCAGACGTAATTGCTAACATTCTGATGAAAACTACACTCTGTAGACTAATATTTGTAATTCTGAGGTCAAATTTTGATCATAGTTCATACAATTTTGTTTATTATACATGTTGATGCCTGTTTCATGACTCATATGATTGGACAAAGTTTTTAAAAACACGAGATGTCATTTTTATTACACATAAACTTCTGTTATGTTGATTTCGATTAATTTTTTCCTGAAGAAGTTCGGACCAGATTTCCGAATGTAGGAAACGTTGGAATTACTCATTTCAATATCGCTGAGATTTTACAAATATAATTTTTTGCAAATGTCTACTTCTCACTCGGCGCCCAATTATATTTTAGAACTATTCTGTCAAATCTTGATGACAGTTCGTTTGATGAATTATTTTGCAATCGAATTAAATTAACAAAGAAACTATGCTAATTGGCACAATCATCGTGTTTCCACTCTCCGTTGGCGGCAACAGAATGCATATCCTAAATCCGTAACTGTCCAGTCACCTGACAACTTCAGTAGGTCGAATAAAGCAGCTTAATCTTCAGAAAGAAGACAAAGTAATAATTTTGACAGGGTGTAATTCAACTAAACTCTAATCCTAAACACCATAATTTTGAAAAGACATCTAATCATAAAATTCTAGATACTAACAGTTTGAATGGACATGAAGGTGTGATCTTGTTAGATGATGCATAGGAAATCCTGATTAATAAATAAATAAAATGGATATGTATCACTAATTAATTAATAATACTTGGTCAAAATCCCCAACTGTCTGCATCTTCTTATGGAGACGTAACAAATGTTATACCACTATTAACCCAGACACACAAACACACTCTGTTTAAAGTGTTTAACAAACGTAGATCAATATTTGTAAGCCCGAGGTCAAATTTTGATCACAGCTCATACAATTTTGTTTATTATACTTGCTGATATTTGTTTTATGACTCATGATTGGACAACCTTTTTAAAAACAAGTGATGTCCCCCTTTTATATATAAACCTCTGTTATGTTAATTTCGATTAATTGCTAGCCTCATGCTCAACCTTCTCTCTTTAGCAGTCTTAATACTGACTTAGCGAAGTTTGGGAGTGATACAAGAATGATAGCCAGTTAGTTATCCGGCGGATACATTTTTACGTCTGCTGCGCACAGCTTAAGCTGTTGCAATAAGATCGACTAAACCGGAACTTTGTATCCAAAAAGAATACGTCCAGACTCTAATCCTATCGTGGTCAAACTTGAATTGAAGATTTTTTCTTCTCACCAAGAATGTTTCTTCCTCTTAACCTTCTTGGTTTTTTCCCTTTGCTTATTATTACAATTATTATTATTATTCGTCATAATTTATGACTTCATACAAACATTCTCTTATACTATCGAATTTTTCATTTATACTATCCGGACTTATTCGTTATTAGTGATATTATCTCTTCTCTCTATATATACCTTCCTCCACCTGTTTCATTTCACACATTGGTTATTTCATTATGAACCTCTCTCATTGCAGTCTTACTTTCTGCCCCTCCTCAATACACATACCACTTTGTACTGGCCACTCACTCACCTGACACATTTTATAACCTTGAACTGACTTATTTGTCAATTTTTCCTACCCCACATTCTACGAATCTATTATGACGACTAATCACCAGCATCATTGTCTCCAATTTCCTCGAAATATTTTGTAATCGATTTCAGCCCAGGGCACATTTGCCACACAAATACGACTATTAATTTTGACACCTCATAACTAATCTGTTAATCTACGTCAATAAAATGTATCCGCCGCATACCTAATTGGCTATTATTATTGTAACGACAACAATAAATACGTTATATTTTATAATTGTAAGAACCTGAAGAGGAGACTTTTACAGATGTAATTTTTACAAATTTCATTATTCATTTTGTAAGCCGTTGGCTGACAAGAGACACTAACCGATGAGATAAAATGAATCTACTTTTAGCATGCTATATGTGTTTCTATCGAGGTGATTGATTTCTTCAAATTCATTAAGCAGATGGTCTTCGTCAAATCCTTCCAAATGTCAGACTGTTAATTTCACTTTCCGATATAAAAGAAAGTTAAGTGAAGCTGTTCATCATTCCTATGACCGTCGTAAGACTGATGATACTAATACAGAAATCAAGTCTGATATCAAGTATCTTGGATTAATTCTTTCTTCTCATCTATCCTGGTCTTCCGATGTCTTAGCGATTTCTCAAAGAATATTTCGTCTGATCTTTTACATTAGGAATTTAAGGCAGTCAAGCGTAGCTCAACCCTTCCTCATCTTACAGTTTGTCAACTCTTGCATCTTACCTATACTTCTCTACTTCCCAGCCTTATTCTTTCCTGGGTTGTTTTAAGAAAGACTATGTCATACTTCGTGGAACTCTGAAGACTGAATGCCAATAGGACGAATGGTGGTATCCCATTGGGCCATATTGTTGACATCGTCATTGATGATAGGCACTTGATTTCATGCAACAGATTTGCTAAAGGAATTTTGTCAAACTGTGAGCAACCACCGCAGCACGCGCAGTTTTCATCTTGCCTCTCCTCAGATAAAACAAAAAGCCATTTCAAAAGACTTTATGCACGCACGTCTAAGTATAAAAATTCCACGACACCATATTTGACGGCATGTACTTTATGTGATGAAAATAGTGTCAGGCATGAACTAACAAACCTTCTCTGCACTAGCAGTAAATAAACCATTTTCTCCATCCCTATTGCTGTGAATTTATTATTTTCACTATTTTACCGTGAACGTGTAATTTGATGCATTTTGGCCTCCACAATATTTCATCATCTGAAATCGTTACTTTTTCTCATAGAAATCAAAAGTTTAATTTCTCCCTCCTCCCTCCCCCCCTCTCTCTCTCTCGTGAATTACTGCTATGATGACTGCTCTGCTTACTTTCAATTTACAGAAACCTCATTTCAATTATATTCACGAATATGGAAATTCTTATTCAAATATTTGGTCAACTTATCCTGGTAGGTTTATTTGTGTATAAGATATACTTTATTGAGTTGCTAATTTACCATACTAAATTATTATTATTCCTATATAATATAAGTATAAACTTTGGGCAATGTGGTGGTAGAGCATAACTCCATTAAGGATAAGACTTTATTTTGATAAATTACACAGTGTTGTTATACAGTAATATTAACTGATATGACCACATTTCGAGCACAAATTATTGTCACTCATAATCATATCAAGTCACTCACTCACACAACTTTCTCGCTTCATTCATATACATCAGTAAAATTGATGATTAGACATTTGATCGAATAAAATCAATATAAGATGATTAAGTACATTCAGAAATAATCTTAGTGTTATCAATCAAATACAATCAGATGGGAAGTAAGACGAGTGTTTTTATAGTCGAAATAAATAAGTAACTTGTTAGAATGTTGTGATGTGCGTGAATTGAATTGAAATAGAATACAATTTGAGATTATTTATTATCCTCCTGTGATTTGACTGACTGACTGTCTGGTGGTAATAATATCTTCCATACATATCTCTGGTATTTGCATTGAGTCATTTCTGTTACATGCGTTGGGTGTAGACTTAGTGAACCAGGCAGGATTCAGTAATCAATCTCTCTAGCGCTCCACCTACCTATATTACTTTGTAGAATTTTAACCCTCTCCCACCCACTCTATAGTGTGGTTGTATGGTAATGCATGCAGTGCTATCGCTGAGTTTTTTTTAAATTACTTATCTTTTCGGGATCAACCGTTCTTACTTTAGCTAAATTCTTATGTTCCGACAATCTGACTACCACCGATCTACAAGTTTGACCTATGTAGTTGACCTCACTGGTAGTCATTGGAAGGTATTTTGTAAATTATATTACTTTGTTTAATTGGGTCCACTGGATCTTTTAGCCTATAGAGCTTGTCTCTGAGTGAGTCTGTCGGTATGAATGCCACCCTAATTCCTGTTTTATTAAGAATCCTACGTGGGGTCTCAGATTTCCTCTTCTTATATGGTGTAACAGTAGATGACTTATATTCTCTCTTATTTATGTTATCATTACTAGTTCCACAATTATTTTTATTTTGCTTTTGGCCTTTTTCGATCTTCTTAATGAATTTCAAAGGATAGTTATTCAACACCAACGCGTCTTCTTCTATCTGTTTCATTTCATCATTTAGGTCTTTTTTGTGCTACTTAGTGCCATTGCTCGGTTTGTTAAACACTTAACTAAGCCTGCCTTAACAGTTAAAGGATGAGACGAATTAAAGTCTAAATATCTATTAGAATGTGTTGGCTTTCTATAAACACTAGTGTGCAGTTTACCTTCTTCTATTCGTTTTATTTTACAATCTAACACCATAGCTAATTCTCCTTGTTCATTTTTCGATTCAAATGTGAATTTTATAACCTTCACTTGTGAGTTAATATGTGTCAAGAAGCTAGAGATATGTTCTGTTTTTAACACTGTGAAGGTGTCACCCTCATATCTCCACCATATTTTTGGATTAGGATTAAATGTATTAAGGGCAACATTTTTCCAGCTGTCCATAGCCATATCTGCTACGATAGGGGATATTTGTGATCCATCCCATTGTTACACCTTCTCTTTGTCTATATATTTTACCTTGGAATTTAAAGATAGTAGATGTGAGGCATAACTGAATTACTAAAATAATTTCTTCATGGGCAGCTTTGTCTTATGAGTGAGTTCAGGATCTGCAGTTAGTTCTTTTTTAACTGCTTCTAAGGCAGCCATATTGATTGGTATATTAGTGTAAAGACTAGTTATCATTCCCTTGGGTTCCAAGTGGAACATACATCTTCAACAGCCTATCTCCATTTTGCGGAGTTCTCTGCAGTCCTGTTTAGCTGGCTTCACAATTACCCGTAACCTTTCAACTCCTGTTGATATGATCCCTACCATAATCATTCTCAAACCTAGACGTAACTCGTTGTCTCGCATTTGGGTTCCACTTTAGTAATGGCCTCCATTGCGTGCAATATCATTCTACGGTCTGCTCAGCATATGTGCAACTCAGTAGGCAGGGAAGGCAGCTGATTATAAAAATCTGCGGTAGCCATCTGGAAATGTCTTTCCCGACGCATCAGCCATGTTTCTAACCCATTTAGAAGGAATGATTAAATAAAGCGGATGATTCCAAATCGATTTCATAGTGATGACGGTCTGCGTCGCTTTTCCGATTTCGATATCGATATCCGCATTCTTTCGACCTGTAGCTGAGATGAGGCTTCCTAGATAAGTCAAGGTAGTGACCACTTTCAAATTTCCTCCCAGGATGCACGGAGAATGGTACCTACCAATTCAACGGCGCTTGCGCTGGAGCAAGTTATATTGGCCGTTGCTCTAATAACTTGATTTTTCGTGCTCTCTAAGGGAACATCCCCCATTATGGCTTAGTAAAGGTGTAGTAAAAACCTTCGATATTCGAATATCTGGTCCAAAGCGGCTACAAAGCCAACACTGAAGAGTCCTTCTCTATCATCTACCAGGTACCAAATAAATTGTCAAAAACATCGAGGTACCACATGCTCAAAACACCAGAAGCTATCGGGATTCGCCTGAAACAACCGCTACTTTGTGTGTGGAAAAAGGAAGTACAGCCAGCCACTACTACTGCCCTGGGTGGCCTTCAGTAGAGACTGTAAATTTATGAATTTGTATTATTATCTTTCCTAACTTTTCTGACATTCAGTTTATTGTTATGTTTATGCCATCGAACTGAAATCCATTGATTATTATTATTATTATTATTGGTTCGATGTTATTCAAACCACATTAATGTTTTTCATAACACTAATTCATTCATTCACTACTATGTATATATAACTGTAGAGCCTGATGATGAAGGGGTCATCGAAAACAATATTTTTTGTTCAGAAAACATTCTTTTTAATAAATTTCTCACAATGGATTTCAAAGCAATTTCTTAAATCCTTGATCTTTCCAGTGAACTGAATTCAAATTCTTCAGGATGATTCTTCAGGTATTACAAATCCTCAAGGTTGAGATGAAATATGCTGCTGGCAACAATCGTGCATATTCACAATATTATTATTATTGTTCCCTTGGGTTCCTAGTGGGACATAGGGCTTCAGCTGCACGTCTACACTTGCTTCTGTCTTCCTTCTGAAGTACTTTTCACCTGCATCCATGTTAGTCCATACTGCTTCAACTCCTCTTCACACGATCTCCTCCATGTCACCCTTGGACATCCCACTCGCCGCTTCCCATTCTGTTGGGTTCCACTCGAGGGCTTGACGCGCGATGTCACCCGACGGCGGCCTCCTCAGCGAGTGTCCGATCCATCTCCACTTTCTCCTGCATATTTGTACGTTGGCGATTGGTTCCTGTTTTGTTTGTTAGTGCCCGTAGTTTCTTGTTGGTGATTCTTTCCGACCCGGCCATCTTATCTTCAGTATTGAGCCAGCTAAGACATTTGTTGATGAAGGTCTGCAACAGGCTGTTGGAAATATTCTTTGTGACCCGCCCGCCAAGTTTCTGATCCATATCGAAGAACTGACTGACTTGACGTTGTTTGTATTGAAAATCCGACTGAATTTTGTTGTTGATGCTGAGTTGAGTGACGAAGATTGGTTTCAGGTGGATTGATGAATGTGTTTCTCGCTCGCCTTCCCGATTCTCGCTTGATTTGACATCCTCGTCCGTTCCGACTTCCTGTAGTTGAGACAATGCTCCATAGATGATAAGTGAGTGAAGTAACCTCTTTTAAATCCCTCCCGTTGATGGTGATTTGCGCTGGATGTTGCTGTTGTTGTTGGTTGGTTGGTTATTTTCATCATCTCCGTCTTGTCTATGTTCACCCGGGATCCTGTCTTTGCTTCCTTTTCGACCAGTTTGTCGGTTTTCGCTTGTAAGTCATAATAAGTGCTCGCTAAAAACGTCGATAGTTCAAAACACAAGAGACGGTTGATTCTTTCATTTCCATGTCGAATGTATCTGCAGTGTGTTGGATTCGCTTTAAATCATCCAAATTTCAGCCTGCCATTCATGAAAAACTGAATACATGACATCAAATCAGTTCTGTGCTAGATGAACTATAGTATATAACCGTAGTCTTCCCCTATTTAATTTAATTTAGATTTTCCCGTCGATTGATTGGATCGAAGTTCATTGTATCAGATTGACATCTCAGCTCCATGTGCAGATGCTGGTTATGTAACTTTAAGTCAATTGGTTGATGGTGACTAGCCGTGGAATCCAGAGTCCTAAAAATAGGATGAAATGTGCGTTATCCTGGATTCCACTGCTATTCACCATTAACCAATCATTGATGTAGTCTTTCGTCGCCAGTATTATCACGCCGTCAACTGTTTCAGCTATTAAAATAATTTGAACAGACATGATGGCATAAATTTTGGTGAATTAACTTTGACCTTTTTTTTCAATATCTAACCAATTTTTTGGTTTGTAATTATAATTAAACACTATTTTGAGAAATGATTTGTATATCGCATTTGGTTCACTTGATAAATTTCGATAGTGAAAGAAAGACCAGATTTGCAGGATAAAATGTGATATTGTCATTCTATTTCATAGGTTCCCCTCATCAGCTCCACATCACCACCTGAGATCACGATGGTTATCAGTAATAACATACTTCATACTTCAGTGTTTGAAATGTAATAGAGAAAACATTATAAGGTGAACGCATCCAGAATATAAGTATTACAATTTTTATACAATTGGTGGATGGTGGCTAGCAGTGGAATCCGGGATAAAGCGCATTTCGTCCTATTTGGGACTCGTCAGCTGGATGTACCTGCATTTCTCAGTGAGTGATGGTGTTCCCACCACCGAGGCTCGAACCCAGTACCCATAGTTTCAAACGCCAAAGCGTTATCCACTAGACCACTTGGGCCACGAGAGCCACCTCTTGTGCAACGGGTCATATTAATTATTGAATTGAATTTTGATTTTCCCGTCGATTGATTGATTGGACCGAAGTGCTCGGTCTCAGGTTGACATGTCGGCTTCTTGTGCAGATGCTTCGACGATGTCTGGGCATTTAGTTGTATACTAACTAAATGCCCAGACATCGTCGAAGCATCTGCACAAGAAGCCGACATGTCAACCTGAGACCGAGCACTTCGGTCCAATCAATCAATCGACGGGAAAATCAAAAATTTAATTCAATAATTACAATTTTTAGTTTTAGTTACCATCAATTTATATACTGTCAAACTATGAAAAAAGGAAGTTATGAAAATGCCAGGAAGTTATGTTCACCTAACAAGACAGAAGAAGAATTAAGCTTTGTTGAAAAATCTCTTAAGGAAAACGGGTATCCAAAAGGATTTATCCTAAAGTACAGCAAAGAAAGAGATGAGAAAGAGAAGTATCCAACAGTTGAAAAGAAGAAAGTGTTCATTTGCCTCCCATACAAAGGAGACACAGTATCTCAAAAGATTGAAAAGAGGATGAAGGGAGGAATAAAGAGATGCTTCCCTGCAGCCAATTTGGTGACACTATACAGTACTACATGTTTTATAAGCCAATCAAAACTGGATAAGTACCCTGATGACGTTACCTTCAACTGCATTTATAAATTTACGTGCATTTGCGGCAGCAAGTACATTGGAAAGACAGAAAGAAGGGCTTTTATCCGGTTTTCAGAGCATATTCCAAGAAACTTATGCCTAAAGGGGTGCAGATATTTACAAAGTTAATTTACCAGACACCTTGTGGATACGGGTCATTTTGTCGAGATTTCCAAATTCTTCAAAATATTAAACATACAAAGGACAGCAGACCTACTACGGTTTGCTGAAGCAATTGGAATCAAACGTTTCAAACCAAGCTTATACACACAGAAATAGAGTGTAGTCAATCTCTCACTCCCTTGGTAACTGGATTACTTTCATTATACACACTACTGAGCTCAGCTCACTAAGCGAGTTTTCAATTTGACGAACTTTAACCTTAATGAATTGATGTACAAGCTAACTCTATTTATTAGATTTTTCTGTTTTCTGTCTTCTCTCACCCATGCTACCTTTTTTGATAGTTTGATGGTAAATAAATTGATGGTAACATTAAACTAAAAATTCTAATTTTTAAATTTATTTTCGATTACAGCTTGATTCCACACTGTATTTTTGGTACAAGTATGGAATTTTCAGCATGGATATCGGTAGCCCAAATTTTTCAGCCCGACCATAGATATCAGGTGTGCGTCGGTAGCGGGGGTCGAACCTCGGACCATTTGATCAGTGGTATCATTTTTATCGTGTCTGTTTTTTATTAGTAGAATGCTTGTCAGACACGAAGATGGTGCGGATTCGATTCCCAGCCAAATGCACTCCTAAATCTCACCTAGTTTATCAGCTGATAATGACGCTAGAAAAGACGAGAGGGTTTGACGACTGTCTAGCGATCCCACTGCATAAAAACAACACCAATGCCGCTGGAACTTTGAAATTTAAAGCTCAATTGTAGTGAAAAGTTGTCGATTGAAATATTTGGCTGAAATCACAAATTGTGTTAGAGATATGTGTGTAACGACAGAAGACAAGGGCCAGGCAACAGAGCGTTTTTATGTACATTACTATTCGTTATTTTAGCAGAGAAGCATCGCCTACTGATTGGTTGTTTTCCTGCTGAAGGTTATTATGTACTGCTCGTGGCCATTGCTTAGATAGTTATTTATACACCTACGAATTGTATCCGATCACGCTAAGTCTGCTGTGATTGGTTGTTGAGTTCCTCAAGGTTAAACTTTATTATTGATTTTTCTCATGACTCCAATCAGGGACGTAAATTGTTGTCTACAATTTTGGATCGCAGACAGCTCTAACTACATGTAGATGACATATTTGGCGGGGGGGGGGGGTAATTACAAACCCAAGATATTGACAGATTTTCTGAAGAATATCGACTGTACCTAAACTGGTAACAACATCCCACTAGAACTCCAGGTGACTACCTGTTATGTACTAGTTTTCCCCGTCGCCAAATTGTTATGTACTAGTTTTCCCCGTCGCCAAATTGTTATGTACTAGTTTCCCCGTCGCCAAATTGTTATGTTCTCGTCGCTAAATTATTGTTATGGACTGGTCGAGAATACTAATAGTCCTGACGCAAGAAGGCGGAAATCAGAAGGCCACTAGGTTTGCGATGATACTTCTATTGTCCAAACACAAGGAGACGAAAATAAATGGTCTCACACCAAAGTGGTAAGTAAGTAAAGTAGTTCACACAAATTGTGTATGCGAAATATATATGAATGTTCAGACAAGGGTGTGAACAAATCACTAGACAGTCTTAACATGAATGGCTAATTATAATGAAGTATCGATCCATATATACATATAGCAGACATGTCAACAACCAAACATATAATATGGATATATGTCACCAAGCAACGGACTGTCAACAAACACTCATATTATATATAATATAATATAAGGAGAATATACATTGTTAAAGGAGACAAGTTCATACAAGTGAAATGGTCACAGACTAAGAGAGCAAACAGAAAGAGAGACCAACATACACACACACATAAATATATATATGTGGATACATATCACTACCTAAGTGAATAGGGCCAATTGCTAGTGAGTAGCATCTCATTGATTTCGAATTATTGGTTTGTAGACATTTGATTGAGTGGTTACAAGACATTGGTTAGAGAACCACCGGAAAACCACCAGGCAGAGAGTACTGCCAGACAACTGTTTTGTTTCACAGTTTGGAAATCTTCATCGATACAGTAAATGTGTTTGAGTTCAATTATACCATGTATGAAAACCGTTAAATATGATTATTCCATGAACATTCTCTCTGTTTTTTTTTACTTTCAATAAACGCATCTTTTCGTCCAAAGACTTCAAGAGATCCTATTCATTGGATTATAGGAATCCTTCTGACACTGTGTTATTATATAGAACAAAAACAACACCCACATCAGCTGCAACAACAACAACAATACCGAATAATCTTCATATTTATTCCACTCCTACCCATAGAAGAGATTCCAATGATATCCACCATATGATGAATAGTGATTCATACTATCGTATTTCAGAAGAACACAAAGCAGCTGCAAAGAATAGAAAACCTGATTTCTGTGACAATGTTCGTCGATATCTGAATAAACAGAATCAACAGTATCCTTCTGACTGTCAGATAATCCCTGAAACACTTCCATTCGCTAGGAAAGCTAGCGGGATGAAAACAGACCATGATAAAATATATAAGAGAAAAAAATCAATAAATGTCAATGAGATCAATCATTATTCAACAAGCTGGTATAATCAAGATGATGATAATGAGGTATGATAAATTGTTTATTGTTATTATTATTTTGAATTGACACTAGTAACTAGTGTGATATGTCTAGTCCTCTCTTTCGTGCAGACTGAATTCTATCAGTCAGCCAGGTTTGTGATGCGGCCACCGTTCTAAGTATCTCGCCATCATGGTGCATTATTATTATTGTTCCCTTGGATTCCTAGTGGAACACAGGTCTTCAAATGCACGTCTCCACTTGCCACTTCTGCCTTCCTTCTGCTGTACTTTTCACCTCCTTACATGTTAGTCCATACTGTTTCAACTCCTCCTCTTCACACGATCTCCTCTATGTCACCCTTGTACTGACGTCCCACTCGCCGCTTGCTTCTCTTTCGGCTTGGTTCCACTCGAGCAATGGCCTGACGCGCGCCCGATGTCACCCAGTGGCGGCCTCCTCAGCGAGTGTCCAATCTATTATTGTTTATTATGTATATATTTATTTAAAGAGGTGGGGAAAAATCCCCTCAAAATTGAGTTTTAACTGATTAAAAATATCCATTCTAAAAGAATTTGGAGAGACTGATTAGCTGTCAAGTATTGGGAAGCCGTGACCAGTAGGATACAGCAGGTTGAAGATGGTGGAAGTTACTCATCGAAGAAGACATTGCGAAGTGGTAGCGCTATATCGTGAATTGACAGAAGTTAGAATTCAAGGACCATTGGATCGGGTCCCAGTGGCTTAATGGTATACGATCTCGCCTTGTAACCATAAGGTCCTGGGTTCGAAGAGTGGCGGTGGGTGCGTACTGCTGAAGAGTCCCAAACTAGGCTGACGAAACAGCTGTCCAGTACTCCCAGCTGGTTTTCCAGTGGTTCTCCAACTGATGTCAGATCCTGGTGAAATCCTCCATGCAGTCAGACTGATTAGTATTATTGATATAAGGATAAAATTTGGGCACTGCGGTGGTAGAGTATAACTCCATTATGTATAAGATTTCATTTTGATAAAACACACAGTGTTGCTATAGAGTAGTATTAACTGACGACCACGTTTCGACCACAAATTATTGCCACTCATAATCATATCAAGTCACTCACTCACTCACACAACTTTCTCGCTTCATTCATATACATCAGTAAAATTGATGATTAGACATTTGATCGAATAAAATCAATATAAGATGATTAAGTACATTCAGAAATAATCTTAGTGTTATCAATCAAATACAATCAGATGGGAAGTAAGACGAGTGTTTTTATAGTCGAAATAAATAAGTAACTTGTTAGAATGTTGTGATGATGTGCGTGAATTGAATTGAAATAGAATACAATTTAAGATTATTCATTATCCTCCTCTGATTTGGCTGACTGACTGGTGGTAATAATATCTTCCATGCATATCTCTGGTATTTGCGTTGGGTCATTTCTGTTGCATGTCTTGGGTGTAGACTTAGTGAACGAGGCAGGATTCAGTAATCAATCTCTCTCGCGCTCCACCTACAGAGATTACTTTTTAAAATTTTAACCCTCTCCCACCCACTCTATAGTGTGGTTGTGTGGTAATGCATGCAGTGTTATCGCTGAGTTTTTTTTTAAAAATTACTTATCTTTTCGGGATCAACCGTTCTTACTTTAGCTAAATTCTTATGTTCCAGCATAAGAGAGAATATAAGTCATCTACAGTTATACCATATAAGGAGGGGACATCTGAGACCCTACGTAGGATTCTCAATAAAGCAGGAATTAGGGTGGCATTCAAACCTACAAACTCAACGAGGCAGGGACAAGCTCTGTAGGCTAAATGACCCGGTGGACCCAATTAAACAAAATAATATAATTTACAAAATACACTGCAATGACTGTGAATGAGGTCAACTATATAGGTCAAACTAGTAGGTCAGGGGTAGTCAGATTGTCGGAACATAAGAATTTAACTAAGGTAAGAATGGTTGACTCCGAGAAGATAAGCAATTTAGGAAAAAGCTCAGCAACTGCACTGCATGCATTAACGCACAACCACACTATATAGTGGGTGGGAGAGGGTTAAAATTCTACAAAGTAATATATGTAGGTGGAGCACTAGAGAGATTGATTATTGAATCCTTCCTGGTTCATCGAGTCTACACCCAACACATGCATTAGGAATGACTCATTACTCATACCGAAATATTGAAAAGTACTACAATCAATCATCAAGTCAAGCGATGAAAAATAATGATGGAATTATATAAACGAAGATAGAAAGTTGTGTGAGTGAGGAGGGCTTTGATCTGATTATGAGTGGCAATGATAAATTGTGCTCGAAACCTCGTCATCAGTTAATATCATTGTATAACACTGTGTGATTTATCCAAAATAAAATCTTGTCTATAATGGGGACTGATTAGTAAACAAAAATGTACTAGATATCATAGATGGTAATCAATAAATCATGCTTAAATATACTAAACTATAATACCACTGATCGATTGAGATGAGTACTTGTCATTTAGCCAGGCTAAAGTGATCTCAACACTGGATGGCAGCTTTCCTCTTTTCCTGGTCGAGTTCATCAACTGTGTATGTAGTTGGACTCAGAGTAGATGGTCGGATCAGTTCAAACCACCAGATTTCTGGTTAGCAAGCAATACTAGTTGATGTATTAATTATAATAATATTAATTATAATAATTCGCTTTATTCCAAAACAGTACTTGCGATACAGAATGGAATTCTCAGCATTTTACTACAGTATTGCATTCAGTTAGTACATTATCAATAAATAAAATTCTACATAGATCAAGACTAATCTCGGTTAATTTTGACAACAACATATTAGAATGTCGGTAGTAAGGCCAAAAGTGAACAGAATGTTAGGTGTTAGAAAAGTAGATGATACTAGCATATTTACTGGCGTAAGCGGTAACAAAAAGGTCAAGAAAAATATACAGAGTGTGGAAGAACGAAGAAGAATGTTTTAAGCAGAGTTTGTAAGGAAGAGAAAAACAAAACAGCACATAACAAAAAGGAGGAAAGGAA
Source organism: Trichobilharzia regenti (assembly GCA_944472135.2). NCBI lineage: Eukaryota > Metazoa > Platyhelminthes > Trematoda > Strigeidida > Schistosomatidae > Trichobilharzia > Trichobilharzia regenti. Next base: position 102,578,031 of record OX235263.1, on the reverse strand, counting down.
AAGAAAGAAAAAACTGTGTACCTATAAATGATATGAGTTGGAAAGACGAGATCCAGTTGTTCTACTGACTATTCAATAATTTATAAGTTTCACGCCTAATGCTTTCTTTATCGCACTGAACACGAGCTAAGTATGGTACGGTTGAGTTTTTGTACTTGCTAGTGTGAGCATATAGTTTTCTATTAACAAGCTGGTTAAGTGGTACGTTGCTTACCCTGCTGACAACGTTTAACATCCTGCGTAATAAGGTATAGTCTTTCTTCAGTAGCCAGCCCTGAGAAAACTAACGGGGAACAATAGAGAATAATAGGCAGGACCCAAGAGTTAATGAGTCGTTAGAGTGACGGTTGAGTTATTCTAGAATGTCTTAACCTCTTGATATAGAAGGTAAGACGGAATATTTTCTTAGAAATCGTCAAGATATGAAATGACCAGGAAAGATCAGAAGATAGAATGACGCCAAGATATTTAATTTCCGACTTGGTCTCTGTCTATTTCAGTGCCATCTATGTTGCACACCTCGTGGGTGGGTGCTAACTAGTTTGTTTAGGTCAGATTTATTCCTAAAGGTGAAAGTGACTGTTTGGCGTTTGGAGAGATTTAAGGTAAGACCGTTTTCCTTGGACCATTGGCTGATTTCTGATAAAAAGCCATTTAGTTTGGAGCAGTCACTTTGACATTTGACAGGTGAAGATATAGTCAGGTCGTCAGCATATTTGACAAAATTAAAGTCATCTGAAGATGGTAGGTCATGTAGAAAGAAAGAAAGAAAAGAGAAGTGGGGAGAGTACAGCACCTTAGGGGACACCAGCTTCAGTGAGTACAGCAGAGATATAAGACGTGGAGAGTTGAAAATAGATGGAATGTTGAGGGTCACATAATATAGATTCAGACCACTTCTCACATGAGTTCAGATGTTTACCAATTAATATAGTGAGAAAATATTCATTCAGACATCTATAAAACACAAAATAATTGAGCAAAGAACATAGTTTTCGATAATTTCCTCCTCTTCTGGTTCTACAATTATACATACATGTATGTTCATATACATAGAATATTCTAGATTAGTAGTCGATAACAATATTAGTGTGCTTTTTAAATAATATCGATTTGTGAAGTAAGATCACAATGGAATTCCAGTTCATTAAAGATGCTTAAATATAATAATAATAATAATAATAATAATAACAGTAACAGGTTGATTTTAAAGTATTGGTTTGTAGAAATTTGATTGATTTTTTACAGGAATTCATCATGAGCTGACATCAGTTAGAGAACCGGGGATTACTGGACACATGTTTCGTCCTAGTTTCGTACCATTCAGCAGTACGAACCCACGACGTTCCGGTCAAAAGGCGAACTCGTAAACCATTAAGTCACTGGAACCCCATCCAATGGCCAGTCCATGAATTTCTATTTCTACCAATTCACGATATAGCGCAATCGCTAGCCAATGTTTTCAGGTAGTATTTGTCCTCACACCCTACCTGCTGCACCCTACTGGTCACGAGTCTTACTAGAACCCCAGGTAACTGCCTACCTGAATACGGCCAGTCGCCAGTGAGCATGTCATTGATATACATGTATTGGTTTGTAGGGATTTGGTTGATTGAGTTTTTTTAAATAATATCGATTTGTTAAGTAAGATCACAATGGAATTACAGTTCATTAAATATGCTTAGATTATAATTATAAAAATAAAAGTAAAAATATAATAGCAAATAAATATCAACTAAAATTAAGGAAATTTCTACAAAAATTGAGAATCATTCAAACCTAGATTGCCAATGCAAGGACAGTGTCTGGACTATCTTCTTCCTTTAGACACACAAATTAGTCTTCTTAATGTGGATCCCAACAGCTAGTCTCAGCAATATGTAGTGAACGAACTGTTAAGGCGAAGTTAAGATTTTTTGGTTGGTGTGAGGCTGATGTCTTTGAAAGCTGCCTCGTTGACATCAATCTTGTGTTCTGTGTATCCACAAGATGAGATAGAATAGCGCTGTGTGATTAGATTTTGTTTGTCTTTACTTAACCAACCATTGTTCAGGGGATGATGCTCGGAAATCCGATGAGAAACATGCCTATGTGCCTAAGTGGCACGTCAGTGGCCTTACTGACAATCTTTAAATACCCTTCACAATATGACATACTCTTTTTTTCAGTAACCTGGGAAAGACTAATTATGGGGAGCACTAGAGTACAATAGGTAAGATACAAGAGTTAAGAAACTGTAAAAGTAGAGGTTTAGTGATTCCAGATTGTCTTAACTTCTTAATATAGTAGCTTAAAAGAAACATTTTCTTGGAAATCGACAAAGTATGGGATAACCAATAAGGTCAGAAGATAGAATTATACCAAGGTTTTTTTATGTTAGATTTAGCTCCACTACAGTCCCCTCTATACTACAGGCATCACATGTACTTACTAACCAGTCGTTGTAGATCACGTTTATGTCTAAAGGAGAAATCAATACTCTGACTTCTCCTTCGATTGGTATACAACTACTCATCTCAGTTAGTTAGTAGTATATATTTTAAATAGTAATTTTCCCACAACATACACATATATATATATGGATTGGGCGAGGAAGAGATGGGAGAGTTTAGTCAACCGTGTAGCCAGCTGAAGAGAATGGCAGAAAACAGAAGAAAGTGGAGTTGCGTTGTCGAAGCCCCATGTTTCGCTCGAAATGCAAAGGAATAATAATACTGCACTTTGCATACGTCATTTGTACATACAGGGAATCATTAGCTATTCGACATCTGAAATCGGATCTTTGAATTTTAAAAACGCTACATACATACATACATACATACATCTTCACTTTCTCCTACATATTTGTTGAGCAGTCGGCTCTCGCCTGTTGGTTTGTTCCCGGCCAGAGTTTCTTGTTGCTTACTCTTTCTGGCCAGCTGGTCATTTGATCTTCAGTATGGAGCCAGCCAGCTAGGTAGGCAGCAGTTGATGAAAGTCTGCAACCTGTTGGAAACCCTTTCCATTACACGCAGTGCAAGTTTCTGACTGCAGTAATCAGTTTCATATTGGTATCTGGTCTTCTTGCACGGACGTCTAGATACTACCAGGAGTAAGAACCCAAAGCTACTTGTGTAATAGTGTGTCCCAGTAGAATCCAAGACACACCTTTCATCTAATTTAAAAATCTTCAGCTTGATGTGAATGCTCCACCAACAATAAACTACTTATAAACTCATGTCAGTAGTACAAAACATAGTGTGAATGATGTTTCTAAGATTCTGTACGTCAAAGTGGCCAAAGTGAACGACAACTTCGTCATCGTATCCATGAACATAGACTAGCCGTCAAAAGACATGACATCCACTCCCTCCTTCATATCACTGCTTACAGACAACCACAGACATCAATTCGACTGGGACAACCAACGTTCAAATATTAGACAGTGGAAACACCAGGAATGATAGCCAGAGAATTTTTTTAGAAGATCGCCTGGTATTCCAGTGAATCGTCAATCAATAGACACATCAAGATAGACAAAATTTACCAACCGATAAGAAGGAAATCACACACACACAAAGGGTCAAAGTTCAAGTCAAAGAAACAATCAGTTTCAATACAAATAGCCTAGAGGGCGTGAAAACACAGAAAACACAACCAAAGAGTCACGTTCAAGATGGTCACCAAGAGAGATGATTAATAAACTCGTGGAGAAATCTAAAAGTTCACTTCCTTCAAATTGAAGTGTATGCGCTGAAGACGTTGCCTAGTAGGGAGATAATGAAAGCTTCGTAAATGAACCATCCAGCCAGCTAGCTCAGAGAACACAACCACATCAAAAGTTTCTGTACTTATATCTACTTTAATACTTCGTAGATTACACATAAATTTTAGTTATATTTTTACAAAATTTATTGGATACTATTTTTATCTTTTGATCTTAGATAGGTCAATCTCTTGAGACTTTACGTGATTCAGTATCACGAAAACGTAAACAATGGTTATCAGATCAAGTCAATAAATTGAATACTGAAAGAACAACAATAGGATGTCACCATGATGAGTAAGTTTCAAATTTTACTCCCAGATAAATATCTTTTTGAGTGTTAAAGTTAATTACTGGATATTTTGATTTGACACTAGTAACTAGTGTGATGTGTCTGGCTAGTCCTGTCATTGGTGCAGACTGAATTCTATCAGTTAGTCAGGTCTGCAATGTGGCCACCATGCCACTAGGTAGCTCGCCATTATGGTGCACATTGATTTGATGATATTAGATGGTTGGAGGCAATCGGCCACAGGAAGCCTTGCTCTCTTGACCTGGTTTCGTGCTAGTTGACACTCGTCAGCGAGGCGTATCTCCAACCCGCACTGGGTGGTAACGTCTCTAACTGCAGCACTGGTGATGCGAGTTCGAATCTCAGAAGGAACATGAGTTCCTTTAAGGGTTGGGGATACGCCTTGCTGATGAGTGTCAACTAGCACGAAACCTAGATCAAGAGAGCAAGGCTTCCTGTGGCCAATTACCTCCAACCATCTAACATCACTGGATATGCAAGAGAAGAATTACCTAACTCATCAAAAGAATCAGTTTAATGAATGGTTGACGATATTATTTTGATTGTGTTCCCCTTGGTTCAAGGATAGAATACTCGCCAAACCCACACATGTGGTCTGAGGTTCGACCCCGAGGCGAGGTATTCCTTAATTTCGTTTAACCGGTAGTTAATCGAGTGAAAGCTTTACTCGACTTTTACTCGGATTTTCAATACAAACAATGTCAAGACAGTCAGTTCTTCTATACGGATCAGAAACTTGGCGGGCGGGTCACAAAGAATATTTCCAACAGCCTGTTGCAGACCTTCATCAAAAAATGTCTTAGCTGGCTCAATACTGAAGATAAGATGGCCGGGTCGGGCCGGAAAGAATCACCAACAAGAAACTATGGGCACTAACAAACAAAACAAGAATCAATCGCCAACCAGCAAATATTCAGGAAAAAGTGGAGATGGATTGAACACTCGCTGAGGAGGCCGCCACTGGGTGACATCGAGCACGCGTCAGGCCATTGCTCGAGTGGAACCCTAAAGGGAAGCGGTGAGTTGGACGTCAGTACAAGGGTGATATGGAGGAGATTGTGTGAAGAGGAGGAGTTGAAACAGTATGGACTAACATGGATGAAGGTGAAAAGTACAGCAGAAGGAAGACAGAAGTGGCAAGTGTAGACGTGTAGTTGAAGCCGTATGTTCCACTAGGAACCAAAGGGAACAATAAATAAATAAAATAAATATCAAATCTTTCAGTATTCCTATTATTAATATAAGAACAAGATATAGAAGCGAACGATATCGTTGTTTTCAATTAGATCCTCTTCAGGCTTTACTCTAATTTACATAGATTTATATATAAAAATTTTAACCAATGACGGTGGTTTTGTGGATCAAATAATAATAATGTGGTAAATGTTTTGAATGTAGTTAATAAAGATGAATATAATGATAAAAAAATATTGATAATAATGTTTATGCAGGTGGCGATAAGAACAACAAAGGTAGTAATGTGTGTATATGTGTATATATAGACAATTCAATAAATAGATAATTAGGTCAAACCTTAAAAGTTACTTAATACTAAAGGTAGGTGAAGTGGACAGATAATCAGGGTTTAAATAAATATCAAAAAAGTACGAAGGAGGTGAGAGATAAGAAAGGGTGGGAGGGCTTTGAATAGAATTCACCTAGGCCAGGCAAGGGAGAGACAAAGGTAGAACAAACTTCCTTTGTTGTATGCAAAGACTAGGACTGTTCTCTCGAATTGATTTCCATAGCTTCGGCATTGTGTAAAAGGCAGGTTCGAATTCTGTTCAAAAGGCCCGATGGAATGCGATAGATAGAACTTTGAAGGCAGCACTATTTCTGTCCACTTAGTGACTGCTATCACCAATCACATGAGTCAAAATAGAACTTCTTATAGATTTTATTTGACCTTTTCCAAAACATGAAGGAAGATGGTGATTAATGGTGCGTTTGTTAAGCTGTCTAGTTGTTCGCCCCTATATAACCAGCTCTCTCCACAGGAGCAACTAAACTTACGGATACGCATAGAAGTGGCGCACAGCTAGCAAGGTAGCTTGTCTTTCACTTGAGTAATCATAATTGGTTAGCAGCTGGAAAATGACAAACAATAGCGGGGGGTGGCGGCAGTATAAGTCTGTTTTATCGCTCTCAATAATCTTGTTATAATAGTTATAGTAATACTGCAATAATATGTTGTTCCATCTTGTTTTTCGAGCATTTCTTCAGTCAGTAACCAAAATGCCCACTAATTCAATTGTTTATTTTTTTAAATAATTCTCTATTCAAAACTTTTCACATACCATCTCATCTTTCATCAATTATGCCCAGTGTTATGCAAATAAGTTTACCGATTTTTTTGTTTATTGTTGACATTAGTAACTAGGTTATCTAAGGACAACTGCATTAACAATAAACTAAGTTTATACTGACTCATTATATATTAATTATTATTATTCTTTTTAATTATTTATTATTGAGTTAATATGATTCAAATGTTAACTGTGACTATATTATTCCTGCTTAATGGTCTAAAATAGAACAGTTAAAAATAAACCAGGGGTCGAACCCACGACCTTCTGGTTACACGCCAAGCTCACTTGTATACTATTTCAGCCACTGGGACGCGATTCCTCAATGGCCAGTCCATGAATTCTAACTTCTACCAATTCATGGTTTAGTGCGATTGGCACCAACCAGTGTCATCGGTGGGACATCCATCCTCACATCTGACATCTGAATGGATCTCATTGGTCACAACTTCTTACTTGAAATAAAACAAATCTAATTCCTACAAACCAACTATAGAAAATTAATCTGATGCTCACTAGTGCCTTGCTACATGGCAGAGTTTCCTGGAGTTCTAGTGAGAGGACGTGACCAGTCAGGTATATCCAGTCAGATCTGAGGATGGATGTACAACCGATGACATTGGTTGGTGCCAATCGCACTAAACCATGAATTGATAGAAGTTAGAATTCATGAAACGGCCATTGTGGGATTGGGTCCCAGTGGCTGAATAGTATACAAGTGAGCTTGGCGTGTAACCGGAAGGTCCTGGGTTAGACCTCTGGCAGTGGGTGGTTACTGGCGATGATTCCCAAACTAGGCTGATGAAACAGCTATCCAGTACTCCAGTGTTGGTTTTCAACGGTTCTCTAACTCATATCAATTCGTGATCAACTCATCAAAACAAATCTAATCCTTACAAACTATAGAACATAAATTATTATTATTATTCTTAAACATTTCTAGTTTGATGATGAAATGACCACAATTAGATAACTGTTGAAAACCACTGGTGGAATGCATCACTTTTCAACAATACACATTCATGACCTCACCAAGGATTGACCCAAGACCTTCAGATGATAAAAACAGCACACTGATTATCCGGCCAGCTCATGAATTCTAACTTCTGTCAATTCATGATTTATAGCATTTGTTCTTAACTGTCTATAATATTAGTGTGCAGGGGTTATGGATATGTGCTGCTGAAGAATCCCAAACAAGGATAAAAAAACAGCTACCTTTGGTTTTCACTGGTTCTCTAACTGAAATCACTTCATGTCCAAGCTCTAAATTATCAATGAAATTCTTTCGAAGTTGAAAGTGATGGGCCATTTGAATTCCGTTTTAGTGGCTTAATGGTCATTGGGCTCACCTAGTGACTTGAATGTCCTGGGTTCGATCTCTGGTTGGAATCATAGACGCGTACTGATGAAGGGATCCACACAAGGACGAAACAGGTGTCTAGTGCTTCTTGGTGGCTTTCAATGGTTCTCTAACTAAAGTCACTTTTTTTTAATCAAACTTTTAAAATAAATGAAATTGTCTTCCTTTTTGTAAAAAATTATATTTGTAAAATCTCGGCGAGATTGAAATGAGTAATTCCAACGTTCCTTTTTTGCAATATAAATTTCTGTTATGTTAATTTTGATTAATTTCCTTGAAGAAGTTCTGACCAGATTGCCGGATATAGGAAACGTTGGAATTACTCATTTCAATCTCGCTGAGATTTCACACAAGTATATTTGTTTTGACTAATGTTTACTTCTCATTCGGCGCCCAAATATTTTAGAACTACTCTGTCAAATCTTGACGATAGTTCATTTGAACTGTTTAACTTTTATTCCAATTTCAGCTTAAGATGTAAAAGACAGTTAAAAGAAGTCATCGATTCTCATGACAGTTGTAAAATTGACGACAATGATATAGAAATCAAATCAGAAATTAAGTATCTTGAACTTATTCTCTCTTCTGATCTCTCCTGGTCTTCCCATGTCTTAGCAATCTCCAGTAAAATATTCCGCCTGACATTTTACATTAAGAAGTTAAGATACTCGAGTGTAACTCAACCCCCCCCCCTCTTACAGTTCATAAACTCTTGCATCCTACCTATTCTTCTTTATTGTTCACCCTTATTCTTTCCTTGTTTGCTGCTTAAAAAGGACTATGTTGCAATTCGTAGAATGCTGAAGACTGTCAGTAGGGTGAGTGGTGTGTCCCAGTGGACCCACATAGTTAACGTCGTTGTCGAAAGGCACTTGACTTCGTGCAATAAATTTGCTAGAGGGATTTTGTCTGACTTTGGAGCATCCACTTTACCCTCAGCTTTCACCTTGCATCTTCTCAGGTAGAACAAGAAGTAATTTCAGAAAACTGTATGCTTGCACGTCTGAGTATAGAAATTCTATGATACCATACTTGGCAAGTATTTTATGTGATGAAAATAGTGTCAGGCAAGAATTAACTAACCTTCTTTCATCTAGTAAATAAACAATTTCCTCCATCCATCCTTATATACCTTCAAGTGTTACTTTTATTATTTCTGTTATATTTATGGTCCTGTTGCTTCTTTGTTTGTTTTACTCTCATAATTGCAAACACCAACTTATCTCGATGAGTGCTGTAATCTTTGTTTTTCCCCTCACCGTATCATGTAAAGAGAAGATTATATTCAATATTTTTAAACACTCTAGGATTTCTATACCGCATTGACTATACTGTGTGACACAAGCCCACGGCAATTTTCACTTGTATTATTATTAATACCTCAGCTGTTATCATCATTATTATTTCCATTTTATATGCTGCATGTTTTTGACACTACCTCTATTGTAAATGTGGAAGATTTTCTGTGTGATTAATTTTGTTTATAATTTGAGGAAATTAGATGCAATATTGTGTGTGACTAATGCTGAGAATTCCATTCTGTATCACAAGTACTGTTTTTGGAGTAAAGTATATTATTATTATTATTATAACAATAATAATAATAACAGCTTTATTCCAAACAGTATTTGTGGTGCGGGTATGGAATTTCCAGCGTGCATTACAATGTATTGCATCTAATTACCTCATAAATTTTACAAGATTTTAAAATCAAAAAGCAACACCCCAAAAGAAAGATAAATAAAAAAAATAAAAAGAACAGCGTAGCGTTTACATTTCAAACAATGCACCACAGGTTATGAAATATAAAATTAGTGTGTAGTAGAAGATGAGAACAACAGTGCAATAGTAACGAGGAAAGGAAAACAAAAACTAATGGGACAATTTGTTAGAGTGCCGCAGTAAGTTGACCATGTCATACCTAACGGATTTCTCATCACATAACAGCTGTTCCAGATAAGGTATTGTGGAGTTTTTGTACTTGGAGTTCCTAGCATATTATTATTATTGCCCTAGCTGTTGTCATTATTATTATTATTATTATTTCCGTTTTATTTGCTGCATGCTTTTGATATTACCCCTTTTGTAAATGTGGAAGATTTTCTGTGTGATTAATTTTTATTTATAATTTGAGGAAATTAGATGCAATATTGTGTGTGATTAATGCTGAAAATTCCATTCTGTATCACAAGTACTGTTTTTGAAATAAAGTAAATCATTATTATTACGATTTATTTTTGAGTACTTTCTGTTTTGAAAATTGATTCAGTGAAATAATATACATTGGAGAGGGAATAAAAGCAGAAAATCAAGATATGCCGCCGTTGATAAACACAAAAATGTTGGACAGTTTTGATACTGATGATTACATAACCAATACTGTAAATGATCAGAATGTCAGCTTATGTAATTATGATAAAAATCCAACAAATACATGGAGAAATTATGCACTTTGTTCAGCAAGTAAGTAATAAGATTAGAAATCTGTAATATTTTATAAAGGCATTATATATATTTCTCTCAACTCAATTTTACTTGTGGGAAGTTGTGACCAGTTGGGTAGAGTAGGTGGGGTGTGAGGCGAAATACTCACCACCGTTGATATTTGCTACTGCTAGTCGCAGCATATTGTGAATTGGCAGAGGTTGAAATTCATGGGCTGGCCAGTCAGTGGCTTAATGGCCTACGAACTAGCTCGCCTTTTTAACCAGAAGTTCCTGGATTAGGACCCTGTGTTGTGGGTGTGCACTGATGAGGAGTCCCAAAACAGGACGAAACAGTTGTGAGACATGGCCATTGAGATTGGAAGATGTGAAAAACCAGGCTAGCTTTCTTTTGCTACTAGGTGCCTACGCTCTATCCCCCATTTGTGTGTTAAGTGGTATAATAGAGTGACTGATATTGAGTTTAGGCATCGAGTGCTTGGTAAGGAGGGAGGCGAAATCAATCGACGAGCCTGTGAAGCTATATTGACTGAAATGGTTAGGACATGTGTTATGCATGCATGGATAACCATTGCCTTCCTCGACTGACGGGCAGTGTTAGTTGACATAGGTTTAATCAGGTTGGAAAAGAGTTAGCCAGTGGTGTTCAAACCAAAACATGGCCTCATCAATTAGTTTAAGCCATTCACGTAGGAGGGTGTAGACTTCCTGGTCGGAGTCCTCCGGACAGTAAACACCAATGAAGACTGGAAACAATCGATGAAATGGTTCAAAATCGTTCTCGATGATGGCTGGCGCAGATGCATCCACCCTTTGTGACTTATGATTTTCAATGAAACTGTTTTGTTCTTCGTTATTACTATTCCTTTGTCTCACACCTCTGTTTTTACTACCTCTAATATGCATTTCTTCTACTTTCTTCTCTTGCTTTGTGTGCTACAAAAAGGGAGTGTGGCGATTTGAACTGTTGCACATCGGCGCAAAGTTTTATGTCGACAGCAGACAGACAGACAGACAGACAGACAGACAGATGAAATAGTTATCCGGTACTTTCTGAAGGCTTTCCAGTAGTCTCCTAACCTATTTCAGTTCATGATGAAAACCTGAAACCAACTCAATTTACTTGTGTATCTGATATGTATCCACATATATATATTTATATGTGTGTGTGCATGTTGGTCTCTCTTTCTGTTTGCTCGGTTAGTCTGTGACCACTTCACTTGTATGGACTTGTCTCCTTTAATAATGTGTATTCTCCTTATATTATATTATATATAATATGAGTGTTTGTTGACAGTCCGTTGCTTGGTGACATATATCCATATATGTTTGTTGGCATGTCTGCTATATTCGCTATGTATAATTGGATCGACACTCCATTATAATTAGCCATTCATGTTAAGACTGTCTAATGATTTTTCCCACGCTTGTCTGAATTATTTATATATATTCGCATTCACAATTTGTGTGAACTACACTTTACTTTACAACTACTTGACTTACTTACCACTTTGGTGTGAGACCATTTATTTTCGTCTCCTTGTGTTTGGACAATAGAAGTATCATCGCAAACCTAGTGGTCTTCTGATTTCCGCCTTCTCGCGTCAGGACTATTAGTTTCTCGACCAGTCCATAACAATAATTCAGCGACGAGTACATAACAATTTGGCGACGGGGAAAACTAGAACATAACAATTTGGCGACGGGGAAACTAGAACATAACAATTTGGCGACGGGGAAAAACTACTATTAACCACACAGCAGCAACAACATAACAATTTACTATGGATCCTTCTAAATTGGAATTATTGTTTGAACGACAAATGAAATTAATGGAAATGTTCGTCAACCAACAGACTGGTCCAGCTCCACCTTCAAGCAATCCCAATCATACCATGCTACCATCTGTCGACGGAATTGTGAACAGCATTTCACAGTTCAATTATGACCCAGAGGCTAATGTCACTTTTGACACATGGTATCAACGTTATGAGGATTTATTCACTGTTGATCTCGCCTCACAAGACGATGCCTGGAAGGTGCGAGTTTTGCTACGTAAATTGGGTCCGGCAGAATATGAACGGTACTGCAACCTAATTTTACCACAGAAACCACGTGACAATTGTTTCGATGATACAATAAAGTTGCTGCGTGAACATTTCGGAGACCACTCCTCATTATTCAGTATACGTTATCGTTGCCTCAAGCTGGCAATGAATGAAAATGATGATTTTCTTACTCACGTTGGCACAGTCAACCGAGAATGTGAGAGATTTCGACTCAGGTCCTTAACAGATGATCAGTTCAAAGCCTTGATTCTCATATGCAGTCTCCAATCTCCTCGTTTCACAGATATCCGAACTCGACTGCTCAATCAGCTAGAACAAAATCCCAAGTTAACATTACATGACATAGCTGATGAATATCAACGGCTGATTAATCTGCAGAAAGACACACACCTGGTCGAATCAACACCTCCGAGAAGCTCTGATATTCGTGCATTACGCAAGAGCAAAAATCTCTCATCATCTACTCCTGACCCACCTTCTTCTAATGTTCCGCGGAAATCTACAGATACTCGTCCAACTTCACAAAATACGACAAAGAAGACCCCTCCATCACCATGCTGGCATTGTGGCGCGTGGCACTTTGTAAAGTCTTGTCCATACAAAAATCATCGTTGCAGCAAGTGCAAGATCATCGGTCACAAAAATGGTTTTTGTCAGCCACGCAAGCCCAGATATCAAAATCCAGCAAAAGCTCAACAAAATGTTGGTCCTAAATCCCCCAAAAAGTCATTGAGTCTACGCGCAACCCGTCAAGTCACAACACCAGCTATGCGGAAATATATTGACCTTCAGATGAATGGTCATGATACTCGTCTGCAGCTAGATACTGCCTCTGATATTACTGTTATATCAGAGAAACTTTGGAATTATATTGGCAGACCACCTATCACCAATACTTCCCAGTCTCTTCTCAGCGCCTGTGGTGGGCGGCTCAAACTAATTGGTGAACTCAAATGTTCTGTTTCCTTCCGCAATACCAAATTCACAGGAATTTGTTACGTCACGAAGAATGATTTAAATGTTTTGGGACTTGATTGGTTCGATCGTTTGCATCTGGCTGATGTCCCACTAAATTCTCTACGCAATACAGTGAAGAAGCATAAAATGCTAGACAATTCCGGACGGAGCCGAAGCCGCAAACCCAACAATCAGACGAAACGACAGGCGTCAACAACAAGCCCAAAGGTCCCAGATAAACCCCCAGGTAAACATCCTACTAATCATCCATCTTCTCAAAAGGGGAGGTGATATGTATCCACATATATATATTTATGTGTGTGTGTGCATGTTGGTCTCTCTTTCTGTTTGCTCGGTTAGTCTGTGACCACTTCACTTGTATGGACTTGTCTCCTTTAATAATGTGTATTCTCCTTATATTATATTATATATAATATGAGTGTTTGTTGACAGTCCGTTGCTTGGTGACATATATCCATATATGTTTGTTGGCATGTCTGCTATATTCGCTATGTATAATTGGATCGACACTCCATTATAATTAGCCATTCATGTTAAGACTGTCTAATGATTTTTCCCACGCTTGTCTGAATTATTTATATATATTCGCATTCACAATTTGTGTGAACTACCTTTACTTTACAACTACTTGACTTACTTACCACTTTGGTGTGAGACCATTTATTTTCGTCTCCTTGTGTTTGGACAATAGAAGTATCATCGCAAACCTAGTGGTCTTCTGATTTCCGCCTTCTCGCGTCAGGACTATTAGTTTCTCGACCAGTCCATAACAATAATTCAGCGACGAGTACATAACAATTTGGCGACGGGGAAAACTAGAACATAACAGTATCCTTACTCCATATTAGTTAGAAAAGGGTGGTTCAGTGTTAGATTGCTCACTGATCACTTGAAAGGCCGTCTTTATATTCTCAATCAACACATTGCACAATATATTACTTGATCTACTTTTTTAATTCATAAAATGTATCATCAAGGGGGAATGATTTACTCCGGAATTTTCTCACTCTCTCAGTAGTCAGTCACCAGTTTATTCAAGTCACAAGTAACACCCTGTACAATTGGAATGGTCTCTAGTGTCGTTTGTTCAACGCAAGAGGTCATGATTCCATGCCTGATAAACAAACTCTTCAGCCTTGCCTAGTTTATTATCTGGGAGTAAACCCGAATACGAGGAAACATTGGCTCTGAGGCTAGCAATTCACCTCTGTAAAATTTACAACGCTTCTATTGAAATTCGAAAAGCTTAAAGCCCCATGTTCTACTCAGAATGCAAACGACTGAATGAAATCTCAGTTAGAGAAGTAAAAATAGTCATAAAAAAAACATTGAAAAACCTGCTCAGTTTAAGTTTGGACCATTTCACCAATGCGTGTGTTCATTTCTTCTGATCAGTGAAAAAAAAACTGTATCATAATAACGCTGGCCAAGTTAAATATTTAAGCACCACTAACAAAACTATCAATGGAGTGCGACCGCAGCAATCACCTTGAAACACCCACTGAACAAGTTAGTTAGTGAAATCCGGCAAATAATGCTGTCATCATCAATCAAAAATATGCTCATCAATGTGTTTTAGGTTATTCAATGGAATATCTGGAAAGATCCAGCTTAGATTTGGGAAAGATTAAGTTACGCTTTAAACCAAGCACAACTTAGGGTTAGTTTAGGCATATTTTCACGTTAGGGTTAGGTTTAGGAAGGATAAGGGCTGTTGTTGTTGTTGTTGTTAGAGTTAGAAGACCTAAATAAATAGATATGTCAGTCACGTCTCGTAAACCGTTAATGCCCAGCTCTTGCTACGCTCGAGCTCACGCTGTTCCTTGAAGTTTCTCAGAAACGCTTAGTAATAACGGACGAAAAAACCAAAACACCAATTGGTGACTCGAGGATTCTTTATTGTTATACCAACATATAAACAATGTTACAACTAAGGTCTGTGAACAAATATTACAATAATAAATCACAATATTACTTCTGACGGTTTTCTGCTGACTTCTTTCTGAACAGCGACCGATGAGATGATGAATGTCGTATTGATGCCTCCGCGAAAATTGGGGAAGTTGGTTTTGAGCAAACAACCATGAATTGATAGTTCAATCTTTAACTACATTGACAACATACATAGAGTGTAGTTAAATTACTCTGCATTGTGATATAGAGTATAATTCCATTGTGGGTAACATTTATTTTGATAAAGTCTCACATCGCGTTATACAGTAATATTTACTGACGATGTTTATTGCCCAGTAAATATTATTACTGCATAACACTGTCAGACTTTATCAAAATAAATTTTATCCACAATGGAATTATACTTCAAGGACCATTGGATCGGGTCCCAGTGGCTCAATGGTCTACGAGCTCGCCTTGTAACCAGAAGGTCCTGGGTTCGAAGAGTGGCGGTGGATGCGTACTGCTGAAGAGTCCCAAACTAGGACGAAACAGCAGCTGTCCAGTACTCCCAGGTTTTCCAATGGTTCTCTAACTAATGTCAGCTCATGATTAAATTCTCCATGCAATCAAACAAAATCCCTACAAAACCAATACTTGAGAATTATACTCTGTCGATAGACACCAACGTAAAACTGAGGGCTGTTTTTATCACATACGAGAGGAAGGTATGCTGTGTATTACTTTTATACAGCTTTTATGCATTTCGTTTCATAAATATATATGTATTTCATACACGAAAATACCTCCTTCGTGTGACTGGTGCATTCGAGGTCATTCGCTGATTGGTAGTAGTTGGTGGTGCCTAAAGCTTAACTTTGCCTGACTTTCTTTTGCTAATTACGTCGTTACTTATCACCTCTGTACGAATAGTCACCTGATAGTTTCAAAGCTTTTTCAATCAATGATCACCAGACAACTTAAGTCTTCACACGTCATTAGCCTTTAATAATAGGGAGCACTAGTCAGTAAAACTGCGCCATATTAGATTTGGATCTAATGACAGTATGTGAATACGCTTACAATAAAGCGAAGACAGTTACTGTTCACTGGACTCTAGACTAGGTTACTAGCATCCTCTGGTGTAGGTTTTCAGCATTGCTTAGTTTCTAGTGTTCTCCTAGGCAATGTGGGTATATGATAAATTCTTATCGAAAATCGATATTTCTTGTTTTGTTTATTCATCTGCCTTTCTCTCTCTCTCTCTCTCTCATAGATACGCGATTTTGTGATATTCCAGAAACTTCCCCAAGTTATAAAATGTACAGAATAATGAATGATGTTCATAAACCTTCTGTGCATACAGAACAATCAAAAATGGACAGTAATCATCATTATGATAAGTGAGTTTTGAATACTACCCAAAGTATTATTCTCACTTTGTTTACTAAAGTCTTCAACGGCACATCTCCTGTTGAACTGGGTTCTCTACTATCATTGCCAACTGATTGTATAACTGTCCGCAAGCCCACACCTCCTTCTCATCACATGGTCTCTTTGATGTGATACTCGGAAGCCCAACCTGTCGATTCCCATTTGATATCTGCTCAAGGGTCTGGGGTATGATGTTGCCCAACGTCCTCCTCAGAGTGTGTGCAGTTCATCTCCGTTTCTGTATATTTGTTGGATGGTGGTTAAAGATGCTTTCTGGTCGGTCATTTCATAGAGCGAGGGGTACAAGGGTTAATAAAATCTGTGGCTGGCTGCTGGAAGTGCACTCCAAGTCTCCGAACCACAAGGAAGCACTTTCTTAACGTTAGTGTTAAAATTCTGACCTTGGTCCGCATACACAGTATTGTAGATCTCCACACCACAATGATTTCAGAGTAGTGAACACCTGTCTCTCTTGCTTTCCCGATTCTGATTGCCTTAAACTTCATTATCATTGCCACCTGCAACAGTTGAAATGAAGCTACGTAGGTCAGATAAGTTATGTAGGTGATCTCCTTTAGATTCTTCCCACTGATAGTGATGGGTGCCTGTGGGTATTAAATGATGGATATCTTCACCATCTCTATTCTTCTTTATATTGAACTGAGGCATTGGCTGAATAGTATACAAGTTAGCTTGGCGTGTAACCAGAAGGTCCTGGGTTCGGCCCCTGGCAGTGGGTGCGTACTTCCGATGATTCTCAAACTAAGATGGAGGAAACATGTGTCCAGCACTCCGGTGTTAGTTTTCAACTGTTCTATAACTGATATCAATCCGTGATCATCTCTTAATGAATAAACCTTTCAGTGATGAACATGATACAATAAAGTAAAGATCTGATTAGTCTTCAAATCCACTGACCTAGTTAGATCTAATAAGAGAATACCTACTGTTCTAGATATGATAGAGAAGATTTGTAGCTCAGGTGGATGATTTTGATGTGGTTGTGTTCTCTTAGCTGGATAGTTAATTTGCGAAGCTTTCATTGCTCTACTAGGCGACATCTTCAGCGCATACTTCAATCTGAAGTGATTTTTCCACGAGTTTATTAATCATCACTCCTGGTGACCACCTTAAAAGTGACTCTTTGGTTGTGTTTTGTGTGTTTTCACACTCTCCAGGCTACTTGTATTGGAACTGATTGTTTCCTTGACTTGAAGCTTGACCCTGCGCGTGTGTGAGATTTCCTTCTTATCGGTTGGTAAATTTTGTCTATCTTGATGTGTCTATTGATTGACGATTCACTGGAATACCAGGCGGTCTTCTAAAAATTCTCTGGCTGGTATTTTTGATGTTTCTTCTGTCTAATGTTTGAACGTTGGCTTTCTCAGTCGAACTGACATCTATGGTTGTCTGTATGCAGCGATATCAGGAATGGAGTTGATGTCATATCTTCTAACGACTAGCTTATGCTCATGGATACGAAGACGAAGAGGACGTCCACTTTGGCCAATGTAATGTTTTTCGAAGTTGTTACAACTTATTTTTGTAAATGATGTTGGTTTTATCTTCTTTCGTTGTTGAGTCTTTTGGTTGACACAGAGCTGGCTGAGTGAAGTGATTTTGTTGGTTTGTGTGCAACGTCAATTCCTAGAGGTTTGAAGAGTCTTGCAGTGATTTCTGAGATATCCTTAATATATATGGTAGGGCGGTTTTCTCTGTACTTTCTTTCGGGGGCTTTTGGTTTGATAGGTTGGCGGCTTGGGGGTATATGTCTTTTGATGGAATTTCGTGGATGTCAATTCTTTTGGAAGACGTCCATGAGATATTTTTCTTCAATTTTCCTTAATCTGGGAGTGCTATAATGAGTCCTGGCTGGTCCCCTTGAATAGTGTTTGTATGCAATTCCTTTTGTGTGTTATTGGATTGTTGCTGTTGTAATTCAGTATTTGGTCTGTGTGAGTTGATTTCCTATAATTCGTTGTGTAATTCCTTGGATAAATTATATGTTGGAGTTCCTGGGAGTGATACAATTGGTCGTAACGGGACATTTAGCTTGTGTATTTCGGGTCTGCCATAGAATCGGAATAGGACTGGTCCCCATTGGTCTTGTTTTGTGATCTGTCCAGTTTTGATGAGCTTGTTTAAGGTCCTTTGGATGCGGTTGTCCAATGTCTGTATGGGATTCGTTTAGAATTTCTGGCAAACATGCCTGTCTCCTCACTACCCACTCTGGACTGCACGATCCAGTTTATCACACTTCAGAAGGTCATCAGTAATGGTAGGCAACCTCTGCTTACTTCTGTCTTCATTTAAAACGCCCCAATGACCTATCCGTTGTGAATTACTTGTTCTATAGCATCATCTACGTCATAAATGTGTTGAATGAGGTTCATAAATGTTTATAGCACTGCACTCCATACTGTTAAAATCCTTAACTAATTTGTTCACAGTTGATGCTATCGAAAATCTTTTCAAAATGAACAAGTCGAGCTACAACGTTAACTGTATTTCTATTCGCTGTTTGATAACGAGGTACCGTGTTGTAATTTTTGGCTGCTCATTACTTGTTTTTCCTGAACCCGATCTGTTCTGGACAAAACCTTTCATCTAAGGCTTAGTTTATTCTTTTTGCAGGATGATGTGGCCTAATATTTTGCTTGGGTTAAAGAGCAGCACATTTCTCCTCCGGTCCTTCAGTAGATTTAGGTTGCAGTTTGACAAGGTAGCCTTGCTTCTTTTCAAACCTTCTGCAACAGTGATGTTAGCATGATTGCTCGGGACATGGAAATCAACTGGAAATACGCTGAAGAGACTTTTCAGCGACACCACACACCAAGCAGCCGTCGCGTCAAAGCCTAATCGGAGACAACAAGTTAGGTGTTCCCGAGAGTGACACATGGAGAAGATACTGTGATGAGAGGGAAATATAAAAATTACAGCCAATGTTGCGGAGCCATTAGGGAATTGAGTGCATTGAAGATTTGCTGCTGAATCTGTATATTCCACTTAGAAGCCCAAGGGGTGACAACGATAATGAAGACACTTCGTATTTGAAAAGGACAATAAGAAGTTTTTGTAGGATCATATAATTTCATTGGTTACAGGATTTCATCATGAGCTGACAAAGGTTAGAGAAACATCGGAAAACCACCTGGGTGTACTGGACAGCTGTTTCATCCTAGTTTGGGACTCTTCATCGGGTCCCACTGGCTGATGAATGGTCAACGAGCTCGGTTGTCTTGTAATCAGAACATCGTGGATTCGAACCCCCTTTGGTGGGTGCATACAGATGAAGAGTCTCGAAGCAAGGAGGCGAAACAGCTGTCCAGTACTCCCAGGTTTTACAGTGCTTCTTTGACTGATGTCAGTTCAGGATGAATTCCTGTAACCAATCAATCAAGTACCTAAAAACTAATACTTGATACTAATATGATTTCATTTCATAAGGTTTTCACCACCTTTATGGAGATATTCTGTTGATGTGAGTAGAAGAATGTCCTGGAGTCTAATGGTGATACACACATTAGTTGCGATGGTTACGTAATCAGACAAGACGAAAGAGATTCTAGTAGCATTAGTAAGGAGGTAGATGGGTATGTATATCATATTATTCTATAAAATGAAGTGAAATTTCAACGAATAAGTTAAAACATTCAATGCTTCTGAACATAGTAATAGGTTAGTAAGAGTCTCTGTTTGAAGGTATAATTCACATCTCATTCTTCAGACATCGGCGACATCTTCCACAACTCGAAGTTGTCGTACAACACTTTGTCTGTTTACCACCTTAAAAGCTTTTGATGCGTCGATTTAGTATCCTTTATAAGCCAAGCACTGAGCTATGCAGCTGTTGGACGAGACTAAATCGCTTAGATATGGACTCTTGAGCACGTGTCCATGCAACGACAGAAGACGAGGGCCAAGCAGCAGATCGTTTATTGAGAAAATCAACAGATGTTTATCGATTTTTATGTATATTATTATTCGTTATTACTAGTAGAGAAAAAAAGTCTTCTGATTGGTTGTTATCCTGCTGAAGGTTATTCTGTTGTCTCTTTGTTGCCGCTTCTTAGACAGTCCATATATATATAGCTGCGAATCGTATTTACACACGTTAAGTCTACTGCGACTGGTTGTTGAATTCCTCCAAGTTGTGCTTTATTCTTGTTTTTCCTCACAACCCTTATTTGGAATGTAAACACTGACGTCAGTTGGTATCTAAACTTTCGTCTTGCAGACAGCTCTGACCACATCCAAAAGTGCTGGTTGAAAAACTGGTTTCTTCTCGACAGTACTGTACTCTAACTTACACATTTGCAGTACACACATTGGTGAGACTGATTTGGTTTTCTAAAGTTGTTTTTTTTTGAAGTAAAGTTTTTCTGATCTATCACATACTATCCTTACTAAATCTCTTATGTAGCTTATAGCAGAGAAGCTACTGAAGTTTAGGTATTGACCACTTCAAGTTACTTTACAGAGAATTCTCCTTTTCTTATTGTTCCGTCTTCTTTTCTTTCTATGTAGTTGATTTCTGATTTCATATTCCATAGAGAACTTGATGTTTGAATAAGCGATGACTTTAAAATATATTGATTTTAATAAATGAACTAGCTACAGAATAATCAATACTGTCACTGTCTACTCTTAATTCGTGATCAAATTTTATTGATCAAGGCTAATGTGAATTTGACAGGATAGTGAATCTAGCCTTTTACTGTTAGAAATCGATAGCAGACTGCATGTAACCTAAGTTTTCTCTTTGCTTTATACTTCTCTTCCTTAAATCTTATCTAAAACCTGTAAGTGATCCACCCCCACCGACAACTTCTTGATTTCATTCCCAATTTAATCAATATAAAGATAGGGAAGATCTGAAAATCATTGTTGCTTATGAAATAGAATCTTTAAAAAGTAGACACGAATCTCCACTAGCTTCCGAATATAGTTTGATGATAAATCTGGACGATGATACAAAATCAATAAATCTGCGTGTTTTTAGAAAGATTCAGAGCCATGTCACGAACACACAGTATCCAGACACCGGTTCTTATTGTCTTAACGAACGCAGAGAGACAGTCTACACTCATCAAGAAATACCTATGTTTGGTAGAAACATATGAAAACATCAGAGAAACAACCTGAGACTATGACTGCACGTAAAAAAATCTCTATTTATTACGTTACAATTTAATGGCTATTTGTCAAGTGAGATTTAATTCCAGAGACTTTCCAAGAGTATTCAAAGAAAGTTTTACGCAGCACACCTATGTTTGTCATTCTCTAGCTGACGAATGATTGGGACGCAAACGAAGGATAAGCTTGATAGTTTCGCCACATCTGTGAGTATTTATCAAATCAACTGCACCTGCGGTGACAGTTATTTTGGGCGTACTACTAGACAGCCTAACCAATGTGTTAGTGAACATCTCCCATCGTGGTGGTTTGGCAAAGGACAGACAAAAGCAATCTGTAGCCCAATTCTGTCACATTTAATTGATAGTGGTCATGTAATGGAGAAAACGAGAGCTTTCAAAGTAATTCATTGTATCCCACCGAATCTTTCCAATAGACTTCGTATTCGTCTACTGCAAACAGACGAGGAGATAGACATTCGAACTATTAAACCTAAACTATGCATTCAAAAGAAGCTCGTACAGCCATCAACCTCCCTGGTTGGCCTATCAAGACATAACCAACTAATGACTTCTACACCACCCCTTACTTACTTATATTTTTAACTCCTCTCTTATCATCCCTTATTCTTATCACATCTTCATTATAAACGTGTTTCATTTCCTTCCCCTACAATCTAACATTACGTAATCGGTTCATTTGTTTTTACCAGCCTTTATAGACTACTTCCACCTGAACAGTTGTTTGTTTAATCATGCTGTTTTTCATTATTCATGTTATCACAGATTGCCTCACTTTTTCATCCTTATTATCGATAAGACCATTATAATTATTATTACTATTATTATTATTACTATTTTGTCTAATTGCACAATTTATACTCACCATCTTATTATCCTATGGACAAATCACCATGATTGGTTTATATTTGAATTTTTATTTATAAACTTATAAAGATTAGAGTTAAACCTGATGAGATCTAATTGAAAACACAATATTGTTCACTTAAATGTGTTGTTTTAAACTTCACTATGGAAATATTTAATATATATTGAAGATTCCAGGCTTCTTTTATAAAGTAATCATATGTATCTAATAGAATTTTAAACATTCCGCTCAATATTTTATCTTATCATTTTTAGTTTAAACAAACAAAAACTTTCAGGACATAAAAAATCAACACGCTACCCAGAATCCTATCAAGAAAGATATACGAGTAATTCAAAGATTGAAAAGAAAATACCAAATAGTCGAAAAATCAAAAAGGCTAGAACATTATCAACACCAATTGAAGTGGAACAATTTAAAAAAATCGAAGAACAAATTATTGAATATTTAACATCAGATAATTGGGAAGATCAGAATAAAGCTACAAATATTATACAAAGTTTACTTAAAACAATGAATGTTAAACCATTAGAAGTTATATTCAGTGATATAAAACAAAGAAGTATATTAATTAATGGGATTGAAAAATCTATCAGGTGTTTACGTTCACAAGTAAGTGAAAGTAATATATTTTGCGCAGATAATAAATTTTGATCGTCTCGATAGCAAGTCCCCTGACTTGGTGACCACCTTGAAGATGTGGCCGATAGAAATCAATGTCCTACCAACAACAAGGACCAGATAAGTAACACTAGATACTTCCTAGTGACCTAGTGCTAATATCTGTGACTGCAGCTCTGGGTAAGACGGATTCGAATCTCTGAGAGGATATCCGCCCCCTCAATATCGCAGATATGGCATGGTGACGAGCACTAACAGCCACGAGGCCTAGTTCCAGAGCTTCCAACCATCTAACACGTTTTTGAACAAAGCAAGAAGTACAGTTTTTGCAGAATAAAATGGTACCATCTTTTATTTCGTTGCTTTCTCGTCAGCTGCTTACAGGCTAAAGATATTATTAAATACGTCTACAGAAACAATTTTAACATACTTCCACAGAGTTCATTTTAAACAAAAATCAATCGATCAATATACGCATACACTAAATATATATATTTATGCAATATTAAACACTATTCCGAACAAAAGAGATCATACACAATGGAAACTTTTCAGCATTATGCATTCAGATGAAATAGAGATGAAAATATCCATTTACCAGGGCAAAGAAAGACTGATAACTGTTTCTTTCTGAACGCACAAATCAGGTTTCAGGCACTTGATGGAGATGGCTTCAGCAAACTTGAGGAGTATTGAGCTCTTTTGCCTATGTCTGAAGGGAACAAATGCGTTAAACAGTGCGGTTGCCAGGCATCTCCTTGACACGGGTCATCAGGTGGACATCGCAAGATCGTTCAGAATTATCAGTAGGCGAAAGTGTTCAGTTCTCCTCAAGTTTACTGAAGCCATCTCCATCAAGTGCCTGAAACTTGATTTACGCGTTCAGAAAGAAGCGGTTATCAGTCTTTCTTTGCCCAACCTAGTAACTGGATATTTTCACTTCTCTTTCATCTGAATACGTAATGTCGAAAGTTTCCATCGTGTATGATCACTATTGTTCGGAATAGTGTTTAACATTGCATATATATATATATATTATTGTATGCATATATTGATCAATTGATTTTTGTTTAAAATGAACTCTGTGGAAGTATGTTAAAATTGTTTCTGTAGACATATTTAATAATGTCTTTGGCCTGTAAGCGTGAAGCTGATGAGAAGGCAACGAAATAAACAATGATGGTACCACTTTATTTTGCTAAAACTGTAGTTCTTGCTTTGTTTAAATTCATTAAGAGGAATAAATGTAAGAAACATCTAACAGGTTCTATCCCCCGCATAACAGTCAATATTTATTTAGAAAAATATTCCTAAGCATATAAGTGGAAAGATAATACTTCTGCAGTTTATGCTCAGTTATTACGTCGAATTAAAACGACTGAAGTGAATTATCAACTCAGAACTGAGTATTAAAATTTATTTGCTCAAAGTGCCATGTTTTATGAAGGCACACTAAGGGAAGAGAAGAAAGGCAAAGAGACTAAAATATATCTGCTCAGTGATAAAAAGTTAAACCCCTTTCACCTTTTTAGGAAGATTCTCAGACATATCATCAAGAGTATCCAGACATTGATTGTTGGCGTCTTGATGAACCCAGACAGACAGTCTACAATTATCATAAAATGCCTCTGTTTGGAAGAAAAAAACTCCGTAGAGTAATAAAGTATCGCTTGCTGACGATATTTCGACCACAATTTATTCCTCATAATCATCTTAAGGTACTCACATAAGTTCCAAGCATTTTTAACATAAATTCTAATTTGGGAATCATCAGCAGTACGCACCCCACAATAGGGGGTTCAAACCCAGGACCTTCCGGTTACAAGGTGAGCTTGTATACCATTCAGCCACTGGGACCCGATTCAGTGACTCATGAATTCTAACTTCTACCAATTCTTGATTTAGCGTGACTCCAACTACTGTTGTTGGTGGGACATCCATCCTCACTGGACACGACTTCTCACTAGAAGTCCAGAAAACTCCATCCTGTAGTAAGTCACTAGCGAGCATCAGATTAATTTTCTATAGTTTGGTTTGTAAGGATTAGATCTGTTTATTTATCAGTTGATCACGGATTGATGTCAGTTAGAGAACCATTGAAAACCAGGGAGTACTAGACAGCTGTTTCATCAGCCTAGTTTGGGAATCATTGACAGTACGCACCCACTGATATCAATTCATGATAAACTCTTAAAATAAAACCAACCCTTACAAACCAAACTATAGAAAAATAGATTCTAATACTTAATTGGTTGAAGATGGCCATTAAAATCTTTTCAAAAGAATGGTTACTGAAGAAAGAATACTTATTTCGATAACCCCTTCATCATCAGGCTCTACAGTTATATATAAAGTATAGTGAATGAATGAATTAGTGTTATGAACAACATTAATGTCGCTGTTTAAATAACATCGAATCAATAATAATAATATAAATAGATTACAGTTCAATAGCATCAACATAACAATAAACTGAACGTCAGAAAAATTAGGAATGATAATAATACAAGTTCATGAGTTTATAGTTCCCACTGAAGGTCGACCAGGGCAGCGGTAGTCGCTGGCTGGACTTGTTTCTTTTGCACACAGGCGAATTGTAATA
Source organism: Trichobilharzia regenti (assembly GCA_944472135.2). Taxonomy (NCBI): domain Eukaryota; kingdom Metazoa; phylum Platyhelminthes; class Trematoda; order Strigeidida; family Schistosomatidae; genus Trichobilharzia; species Trichobilharzia regenti. The sequence continues at coordinate 102,552,239 of OX235263.1, read as the reverse complement.
GTCTCTGGTGTTTGCAGCATGCGGTGCTTCGATGATTTTGGCAATTTATTAGGCACGCGGTAAATGATAGAGAAGGACTCTTCACTGCTGGCTGACTTTGTGGCCGGCCGGTTTGCACCAGATGGTCCAATATCGAACTGTTGATGATGGTTTTCACTACACCTTTACTTAGCCATAGTGGGAGATGTTCCCAAAAGAGCGCGAAAAATCAAGTTCCTAGAGCAATGGCCAATATAACTCGCTCCACCACAAGCGCCGTTGAATTGGTTGGTACAATTATAAATGACTAGCCAGTCTAGGTACTTCATCTTTCAGTCGAGGAATTACCATCGGTCGTGTAGAGAATGAGACGTGTAGTTCGCTAGCATTAAAATTGTGAATGTGATACCAGTTTGTCTAAGTAGCTAGTCAGAGTTCCTGTGGTTTGAACTGATTCAACAGTTTGAGCCGAGTCAGACAAGGTACACAGATGACGAACCCATTCTGAAAACTAGCGAGACACTCACCTAGTAGTTAGGCCACTTATATCGTCTTGCTAACAAGCACAGTTGGTTGATGTGTGTGTGTGATATCCAACTACTTAAATCAATGAATCAGTAGTATGGAGCATTATTCACTCCACTTCACCTGAATAATATTACTTGGGTGTACTTTGAATGGACACTAGTAACTAGTGTGACGTGTCTAGTCAATTTCTGGTCCAAGGATTCCTGCCGATTTCCTCCAACTATCTAATATCATGAAATCAATGTGCACTGTGACGGCGAGCTACCTAGTGGCACGGTCGCCACATTGCAAACCTGACTGATAGAATTCAGTCTGCATCAAAGAAAGGAGGACTAGACACGTCACACTAGTTACTAGTGTCCAATCAAATTACCCACTGCAGCCCTACAAGAGGTCAATCGCGAGCCCAAATAGCTCAGTGGTAACGTCTCTGACTGCATCATTGGGAACATTAGTTCCTTCAGGGTTGCAAATACGCCTTAGTGATGAGTCCCAACTAGCACGAAACCTAGGTCATGTTAGGCTTCCTACGGCCGATCGCCCCCAACTAACTAGTATCATTACTTGGGTGTATTTATTGATTGCGTTCCTAGTGGAAGATGGGTGGGGGTACAATGGTATATTTCCATTCAACTCTGTTTTTTGCTGTCACTTTCAATTGACTCCACAACTGTTCACAAGATTTCATCTCCTCCTCATTACATGATCTCCGTCGGTCACATTCCAAACCCGTCACTTCTTCTTGAGGGCCTTGTGATTATTATTTGGAAAGCCTATGCATCTCCTTTAACTTCAAAATAAGACACAATAACTAGGAGAGAATAACTGAAAAGGAGCATTCTGTTAGATTCGACCTTAGAGGCTGATGCTTGAGAACTATTAATATCATGACGCAGGCTTGCCCATCATCACTTATGATATTCCTAATTGTGGTAGACTAGATTATGCGTCAGACTGTGGATGGCGAGAAGACAGGAATATGCTGTACCCAAAGAAAGACTCTAGGAGATATGTTTTTAGAGGATGATATATATCTGATGTTACACAAATGGGTGGAAATCAACAAATTGGTTGAAGAAACAGTAAAGACGGGCTAAGGTGAACATAGAGAACGCGGAGGTGGTGAGGATAACCAAGTGACAACAACCAGAACCAATCGCTATCAAACAAAGTAATTTGAAAGAGGTTACTCCCTTCAATTATTTGCAGGGAAGCATCGTTTTAATTACAAACGGATGGTACAAATGAAGATGCTCGCTAGTGACTTGCTACAGGTTGGAGTTTCCTGAGTTCTAGTGAGAAGTCGTGACCAGTGAGGTCCAATTAGATGCCACGTGTGTGGATGGATGTCCCACCAACGACAATGGTTGGGGTCGCGCTAAATCACGAATTGGTAGAAGTTAGAATTCACGAGCCATTGAATCGGGTCCCAGTGGCTGAATGGTATACGAGCTCACCTTGTAACCGGAAGGTCCTGGGTTTGAACCCCCTGTTGTGAGGTGCGTACTGCCGATGATTCCCAAACTAGGATGAAACAGCAGCTGTCCAGTACTCCCTGGTTTTCAATGGTTCTCTAACTGATATCAATCCGTGATCAACTCTTAAAACAAATGAAGATGTCAAAGGCAGAAGAGGAAAGGTAAGTTACATCTTCCCCACTCTGAAATCCGTTTGTAAATCTGCTGAACTCAGAATAAAGGACAAAATTTGAATTTTCAACACCAATGTGGAATCAATCAATCAATCCTTCCATATAGGTCAGAAATTCGGCTTACACATCACCAAAAACATTTGGGATAGGCTTCCGCTGTTTCCATACTGAACACCAAATGGCGAGAAAGAATTGGCGGCAGGAAACTCTTCGTAAAAAACCAACTAAGAACTTATCGCTCACCAGATATCCCGAAGAGAATGGAGAAGAGTTGGGCACATGCTAAGAAGACTATCCGATAATATTACGCGCCAATCCATTGTTCAAATAAAACCCAAACGGAAAACGACCAATTGGACGTAGCTGCGAGGGTTACATAGAAGGGATTGTGAGGGTAGAAGATAAGAGATTATGGGCAATCGTGAGGCCAACTAAAGATAATAACAGAGAATGTGACAAAGTGGAGATATGTTGTTGAAGGCCTGCATTCTGCTCTGAACCCAAGGGAAAAATATTAATAATAATAATATATAATTACATCATGACTATTCTAATGTGAACTTATCAAGGAGGACCGATGGAATTCTGAAGAGATTGATTTATTCAAAGCTGTCATGGAATGATCAGCTGACAAATCTCTACAGCTGGGTACTCATTGGTGAAAAACGAAACCTGGTCCGGTCGCTTGCCACTCGTATTCGACGCATATGTAGCACTGATACTATGGAAGATGAGTTATACACTTTGAGGAAAATCCTAATGGAAAATGGATTTCCACCACGTTTTATAGATAAGAATATACATTCAAAGCCTACAAAACGTGACTTATCAACCGCTCCCAAGAAAATACTTTACATGAGCTTAGAATTCAAAGGGGACTTAGCTTCCGATATCATGAAACGAAGGATATCACAGTCCTTGAAAAGAACATTCCCTGCTGCCTCTCTGAGAATAGCTTTTACTAGCCGACCATTATTGTTCAATAACCTGAAGGACAATATCCTGCTGTTGACCAACTCTATGCGCGTTTATCAATTCACCTACTCGTATGGAGCTGGATATGTGGGTTGTTCTACTCGAGTTTTGTCCAAGAGGGTGCAAGAACACTATCCTGCATGGTTGTTACGAAGAGGTTGAAGTGGAGCAATAAGAAGCGCGATCATTGAATATCTGGTCGATAATGATCACCCTATCCCTACAGCCTCCGCCTTTAAAGTCATCTACAAGGCAAAGAGTAATTTACCCAAATCCCTAAGTACCCGACTCATCTGTATTGCTGAAGCCATCTTTGGCTATCGAAACAGAAAAGCCACATCTCTGTGTACAGAAAAAAGTTCGTTCAACCCCTCCAACTTTCATGGTCGTAATCCCTCTATGCTTAAGTGTGGTAATCCCTTATCATATTTTAGCTCTACCAATTTTTTCATTTTGTCTATTGAATTTGTATACTCTTCCTTTATTACGTCAATAGTTACTATTACTATTCTCACTTTGAACTGTCCCCGGTATTATTTCACTTGTACCACTTGTCATTCTAAATCAATTCTTCTTTTTTACAACGATAAATTGTATACTACAAAATCTCACACAATGTTGCGTAACGTTTTTATTTTATACGATTTTTCTACTAATCCTATAATTGCACAGCCTTTTTCAAGTTCTATCCATCCTATGAATTATTCTATATATGACACAGACTGTTTTTCCACTTGACATTTACCTATGATTATAATCACAAACATTTCAGTTTCAATTGCATTTCATACTATTATTATTTCATGTATTCGCACCTTTGATTCACTTCCCTCACCGAATATAACTTCTTAAAAACCTTATATATATATATAATATATAATATATATACGGTTGTACAGCTTGATAATAAATTGGTTGTTGAAAAGACTCTCTTCTCTGAATCACCACTTGTTTTGATTTTCTAAACTAATGTGGTTGCCATTTATTCGATGGCTTAAATAGGAGAATACTCGCCAACCATGGAAGTAATCAGAGTTCGATTCTCGGCCGGCCAGTACACTTCTGAACCTCGTCTAGGCGTAGTAAGCCCAGAAAAGAGCGATAACCGAATGAGAAGTTAGAAATCACATACCCTGAAAGAAATAACACCTCCTGTACCGAAACTTCATAGCTTGCAAGCCTATATTCCACACGGAACATAGAGGAATGGAAAAGAAACCTTAATTTACTATCGTATATATATAGTTTTTGCGAATATGTATTTATTTCTATTGTTAAATGTTCAATACTTCTAACAGGTGTGTCGTAATGGTTTAAAAACACTCCATCAATTATGCGATTATTTAAAATGTGTCCATCAAGGTTGTCTACTTGATGCCTATTCAACACCGATAATCACCACACTGTTAAGTCGAATTAGTGAAGATTCAAGTACAAAATTTTTACAGAATGAAGCAAACAAGACACTGGAAACTTACATATCTTGTATAGATGAAGTAACCGCTATCCAATCAATGTGTACACATGTGTGGGAAAGCATTTCACGTAGTAATATACGTCGTAATGCCATTGGTAAAATGTTAACTTATATATTTTGTAATAAATTACAAACTGGTAAAAAGAATGCAATACTGTTCAAACGGCTAGGAAGTGATGGTATTGAGCGGTTAATTAAAGTTGTACACCAGTTAGTAAATGATAAATTATCAGATACAAGGTTAGTTTATATAACAATTATGATGATGTTCAATGATCAATTTTTGTTTGAATGTATATATGAGAAATTTAAAGTGAATTAATTACCAAACTGGCTGTCTAACTGAACTGTCGGACTTCAGAACATCACCCCTTGAATATTGGTTGATTAAGTAAAGGAAGGACAAGCAAAATCTATTTACACAGCGCTATTCTATCTCATCTTGTGGATATAGAACACAAGATTCATGTCAACGAGGCAGCTTTCAAAGTCATTTGCCGCATACCAACCGACAAATCTTAACTTCGCCTTGAGAGTTCATCTACTAAATATTATTGAGACTGGCCATTGAGATTTACATTAAGAAGTCTAATTTATGTGTCCGAAAGAAGAAGAAGCTAGTTCAGACATTGTCCTAACCCCGTTAGCCATCTAGGTTCAAATGATCCTTAACTTTTTGTAGTAATTTCCTTAATTTTAGTTGACATTTAATTCGCTATTCTATAATAATAATTCTTCCTTCACGTTCCCAGCGCTGGAACATAGGGCTTCAAGCTAGTGACTTGAAGTTTCTGTAGCAGTGTTTAATTTTACAGGATGGGGTTGCTAGCCCCATGCCCAACTTTTCGTCTTCACTGAGTGAGGTAAAGGAGTGCGCCGACCGGGGATCGAACCCCGGACCATAAGCATGGTCGGCGAGCATCCTAACCGCTGCGCCACCGACGAACTTAACTCGCTATTATATCCTTATTATTATTATTATTATTATTATTATTATTATCATAATTTAAGCATCTTCAATGAACTGTAATTCCATTGTGATCTTACTTCACAAATCGATATTATTTTAAAAAAAACACCAATATTGTTATGGACTACTATTCTTGAATATTCTATGTACGTAAACATATAGATATATAATTGTAGAGCCGGAAGAGGAAATTATCGATCGAAAAGGATATTCTTCGCTCAATTATTTTGCGTTTTTTTTAGATGTCTGGATGAATGTTTTTGCTATATTGAACTGTTTTCATATGATTGCTTGTGTCAATTAATGAAATTCATAATATACCCTTCGTCCTACTTAGGTCTCATCATGTAGATGTGTCTCCACTGGGATTCAAACCGGGCAGCCATCATTTTAAATGCAATAGCACGTAGTGGACATCGTGAATTCCATTGTTAGTCATTGATATAAGTGTAAAAGTTGGGTACTGTGATGGTAGAGTATAACTCCATTGTGGCTAAGACTTTATTTTGATAAATCACACAGTGTTGTATACAGTAATATTAACTGATAACCACGTTTCGAGCACAAATTATTGCCACCCATAATCATATCAAGTCACTCACTCACACAACTTTCTTGCTTCATTTATATACATGTTTCGAATTGACTAGATATTTGAATAAAAATCAATATATAGGATAATGTAGATTCAGAAATAATAATATGAGTGTTATCAATCAAATACAATCAGATGGGAAATAAGACGAGTGTTTTTATAGTCAAGATAAATAAGTAACTTGTTAGAATGTTATGATGTACGTGAATTGAATTGAAATAGAATACAATTTAAGATTATTTATTATCCTCTTCTGATTTGACTGACTGACTGGTGGTAATAATATCTTCCATGTCTGTGGTATTTGCGTTGAGTCAATTCTATTGCATGTGTTGTGTTGAGTGTAGACCCGATGAACAAAGATTCAGTAATCAAGCTCACTCTCTCTCTCTCTCCGCCCATTTATATTACTCCTTAGAATTTTAACCCTCTCCCACCCTAATGTGTAATTGTGTGTTAATGCACGCAGTGGAATCGCTGAGCTTTTTTCTAAATTACTTATCTTCACGGATGGGGTCAATTATTCTTATTTTAGCTAAATTCTTATGTTTCTACAATCTAATTACCCCTGATCTACTAGTTTGGCCAATATAGTTGACCTCACTCACAGTCATTGCAGGGTATTTTGTAAATTATATTATTTTGTCTAATTGGGTCCACCAGGTCTTTTAGCCTACAGAGCTTGTCCCTTCCTGAGTGAGTTTGTAGGTTTGAATGCCATCACCCTAATTCCTGCTTTATTTAGAATCCTACGTAGTGTCTCAGATATTCCCGCTTTATATGGTATGACTGTAGATGACTTATGTTCTTTCTCATCTATGTTATCGTTACTAGTTTGACAATTATTTTTATTTTGCTTTTGACCTTTTTTGATCTTCCTAATGAATTTTATAGGATAGTTATTCAACACCGATGCCTCTTCTTCTCTCTGTTTCATTTCATCATTTAGGTCTTTTCTTGTACTACTTAGTGCTACCGCTCGGTTTGTTAGGCAGACACTTAACTAAGCCAGCCTTTACAGGCAACGAACGGATGAGATGAATTCGAGTCTAAATATCTATTAGAATGCACTGGTTTTCTATAAACACTAGTGTGTAGTTTGCCTTCTTCTATTCATTTTATTTTGCAGCCTAACACCATAGCTAATTCGCCTTGTTCATTTTCCGATTCAAATGTGAAGTATATTCACTCTACTAGTGAGTTTATATGTGTCATCACCACCCACCAAATAATATTATGTTAATCCTGAGACGTTATCAAAGCGTCCCTCCGTCACTAGAAGTTGACATATCAAAAGAGACTGAACGCTTCGTTCAAAAATAAATCAGTCATGGTGGGAGATCGAAATTCAATTAAAACAAGTTGTTACTGTTTTATTGTCCGGAAATAAAAGTATGATGAATTTTGAGAGAGTTGAAACGTTGATTTGTCACTGGGATTGAACTAACGTCATATTGTTTATACACTCGACCGCGGCTGTTGCATTTTTTCCGATCAAGTATAAAATATGGTGATTATTAGCCGAGCTACCTGGAATATTCACACCTTAATAATATTTGACTATTAAGTAAGGTACTGCAACCTTCTTTTACACTTTATCTTTCTTTGGTATACCATTTAGCACGAGTTAATTACAAATCCACAAAGTGTACCCTAAAGGAAATGAATTCCTCCGAGAGTATTCAATCTTTATGAGTCAATTATCAACTCATTCAGACGAGAGTTAACGTCTTATAGAATTGGATAGTCAGTAGTGATGATGGTTCATTGCAAAATATTCACCAATCACTTGGGATGTTTGAATAAAGCAAGAACAACAGTGTGTTTTGTGCAGAATAAGATGTTACCATCAGTGCTTATTTCATTGGCTTCTCATCAGCTGCATACAGTCTAAAGTTAATTATTGAGTTTATGTACCGAACAATTTTTAACATACATGATATCAGTTGACAGGAGATTCATAACTTGATGAACACTTTTCAGAAAATTACCCTTATATAGTTTATACCCAGAAAGTTCCATTTTAAACAGAGATAAGGTGTATAAAACACAAAATAATTGAGCAAAGAATATCCTTTTCGATCGATAATTTCCTCTTCTGACTGTACAATTATATATGCATGTTTATAATACACAGAATATTCTAGAATAGTAGTCAATAACAATATTCGTATTTTCTTTAAACAGTATCGATCTGTGAAGTGACATCAATGGAATTACGGTCCATTACAGGTGCATAAATTATAGTGATAATAGTAAAGATATAATAGCAAATGGAATATCAAATAAAATTAGGGAAATTTTCACAACTAATTAAGGATCTTTCTACAGTTTGGTTTGTAAGGATTAGTTATGTTTTACGGGTTGATCACGGATTGATATCAGTTAGAGAACCATTGAAAACCAGGGAGTACTGGACAGCTGCTGTTTCATCCTAGTTTGGGAATCATCGGCAGTACGCACCCACTGGGATTCGAACCAGGGACCTTCCGGTTACAAGGCAAGCTCGTATACCATTCAGCCACTGGGACCCGATTCAATGGCTCGTGAATTCTAGCTTCTACTAATTCGTGATTTAGCGCGACCCCAACCATTGTCGTTGGCGGGACATCCATCCACACACGTGACATCTAATTGGACCTCACTGGTCACGACTTCTCACTAGAAATCAGGAAACTCCAACCTGTAGCAAGTCACTAGTGAGCATCAGATTAACTCTCTACAGTTTGGTTTGTAAGTATTAGTTATGTTTTACGGGTTGATCACGGATTGATATCAGTTAGAATCCCAGTGGGTGCGTACTGCCGATGATTCCCAAACTAGGATGAAACAGCAGCTGTCCAGTACTCCCTGGTTTTCAATGGTTCTCTAACTGATATCAATCCGTGATCAACCCGTAATTAAGGATCATTCAAACCTAGATGGTAAGTGGGGTAAGGAAAATGTCTGAACTAGCTTCTTCTTTTTATTTTATGTTTTTTTTATTACAGCTTGATTCCACACTGTATTTTTGGTACAAGTATGGAATTTTCAGCATGGATATCGGTAGCTCAAATTTCGCAGGCCGATCATAGATATCATCAGGTGTGCGTTGGCAGGGGATCGAATAAATGGAGTTTAGATTTGTTGGTATGCGGTAAACGACTTTGAAAGATGCCTCGTTAACATTAATCTTGTGTTGTGTATCCACAAGAAGAGATGGAATAGCGATATGAGAATAGATTTTGTTTGTCGTTTACTTAACCACTATGCAGAGTGATGTCCGTAAATCCGACAAGAAACACGCCTAGTTTTACAGCCCACGTAAGTGGCTCACTCCAGAGGTGTAGTTTAATTTGGGAGATGCACATGGAAGAGGCGAAAAGTGGTTTTGAAGACACAGCGTAATTCGGTAGCAGGGAATGCTCTTTTACCTCATTTCTAAGGCATTTTGTTAGTATCTCGCCTACACTGTCATCAAGGAACTGCATTTGCAAGAATAAGGACTTTTTAGGAACTGTTGGTACCTTGGGCTGCCTCGATTTTAGATTCATACCCGTATCAATAAACTTTTCTGGATAACCGTTTTCACTTATCAACCATTTAATATTATTATGTTCCTCATCAAGACATTCATCCGAGCAAATTGCTCTTGCTCTGTGAACCAAGCACTTTATCAGATTGCATTTGTATTTCAAGGGCACGAAGCTGAGAAAATGAGTATACTGCCCCGTTGATGTCGGCTTTCTATATACAACACTTCTTCTCATTGTGCCATCCTCTTTTCTGGTCATAAGGACATCTAGAAATGAAATACTAGTGTCTTTTTCTTTCTCAAGAGTAAAATTTATTGAAGGATGAACCTCGTTAAATTTATCCAGGATGCCCGTTGCTTCGTTCTCATTTTCATAATCAAAAATGTACTATCCATGTGCCGACAATAGAATTCAAGTTCATCAGTAGCATCTTTCAAAGGCCCAGTTTCTATTTCCGCAAGAAAAATGTCGGCTAGAATGGGTCCTAGTAGTGACCCCATCGCCACACCGTCGATTTGTCTACATAGTTCCTTATTTAACAAAAAGTTGACATTCATTGTGCACTTCAAGAGAAGCTTTTTCATAAAAGATATAGGAATGCTAACATCGTTGCTTCGTCTTATGAGTTCTTCGCATACAAAGTTCAGTGTTTCCATAAGTGGTACGAATTGGTGAATAAGGAAGATACGTCAAAAAATGATATCATGAATTTATTGTCAACATTTAAATCTTTTATCCTTTCAACAAATCCAAAGGTATCCTTCACACTGTGTTTCTCCACCTCGGTATGAAGAGGCTGTAAGAGTTCGACTAACCGTTTGGCTACTGGATGGTATGGTGAATTTAACATATCTAATACTGATCGAAGCGGTACACCATTTCGTGCACTTTAGGTGAGCCATATAATCTTGCTGTGAACGTTCTAGAAGAGGAAATTATCGAAAAGGATATTCTTCGCTCAATTATTTTGCATTTTATAAATGTCTGAATGAATATTTAGGACAACACATTTAAGCGAACAATACCGTTTTCAATTAGAGCTCATCACGCTTAACTCTAATATATATAAGTTGTAGATATGTATAACTCTCCATTTCACGGAACAGCGAAGTGGTTAGTTAAGATTCTGGGTCCTTTTCACAGAGAACTCGTGAGGCATAGAATTAGTGATGTCTTCGACTCTGTTTCAAAAATATCTGAGACTAATGTGAAGTATAAACGCATGTTATCCATGGACGTATCATCACTACTCACTAATGTACCGCTTATGGAAACAGTAGATTACATTTGTCAAGAAATCACCGGAAGGCTATTGGACTTAAGAATTCCCTTGTGTAGCCTCAAAGAATTACTTCTTAAATGCACAATGAATGTTCACTTTGTCTTCAATAATTCATACCATCGACAAGTAGATGGAATAGCTATAGGTTCACCATCAGGCCCAATATTAGCTGACTTCTTTCTCGCAAAACTTAAAACGGGAAATTGAAAGACATCATCAAGGAGTTTGATACGTATTACGGATATGTTGATGATGTATTTATCTTAGCTGATGGGAATGTTAACATAGAGGAATTGTGGCTGAAATTCAACAACGTCCACCCTTCGCTTACCTTTACTTGTGAAGAGGAGCAGGAGAATAAACTACATTTCCTGGATGTCTTGCTAAGTAGGAGAGAAGATGGGTTACTTGGGAGAAGGTGTACAGAAAAAGCACATTCACAGGGCAGTACACACACTTCCTTAGTTACATGCCCATTAAATATAAAAGGAATGTTGCAAAATGTCTCGCGAGCAGAGCAAGAAAGATATCTACGGAGGACCTCTTACAAAAGGAATTTGAATATATTCACGATTCCTTGACGGAGATAGGCTATCCGAGTAGTTTCATAAAGAAACGTATGAAAACACCGCAGAAAAACCTGAGAATCTGACTGTGCATAAGAAACCTCTATTTATTAAGTTACAATTTAATGGTGACTTATCAAGTGGGATTCTATTCCAAAGACTTTCAAGGAGTATAAGAAGAACATTTTACGCAGCACACCGATATTTGTCATTCTCTAGCCGACGAATGATTGCGATGCAAACGAAGGATAAGCTAGATGGTTTAGCCACATCTGTGTGCATTTATCAATTCAATTGCATCTGTGGTGACAGTTATGTAGGACGTACTACTAGACAGCTCACCCAATGTGTTAGTGAACATCTCCCATTGTGGTGGTTTTGCAAAAGGTAGACAAAAACAATCCGTAGCTCAATTTTGTCACATTTAATTGATAGTGGTCGTGTAGTCGAGAAAACGAGAGCCTTCGAAGTAATTCATCGTACCCCACCGAATCTTTCCAATAGACTTCGTATTCGTCTACTGCATGCAGCTGAGGCGATAGGGATTCGAACTATTAAACCTAAACTATGCATTCAAAAGAAGCTCGTACAGCCATTCTGTAGTAATTTATTGTACTTGGAAATATTAATATACCGGGATGACGGAATTATAGGAATCTAATCAAAACCCAGAGAGGGCAGCAATCAGTAATTTGTATTTAGCGGAATTAGAATGCAATTCATATAAGAAACATATCAACAGTCAACAGTAAGTATTTAAACAATACAGAGATAGAAATTGTCAATCACCACATCCGCCACACCTCGAATATCTCCTCGCGTATTTATAACGATGTCTCGGTTTGCTTGCAAGTAGCTTCGACCTAACTGATTCTGTGATATTATTTTCATCAGTACTATCTGGACTTATTTCTGAATTATCTACAAAATCAGGATTATTAGCGGAATCAATAATATTATAATTGGAACGACCTACTTCATTTATTGTCACTTTGTCCAGGTGTCCGTTATGAACTGAGTGATCTTTGATGTCTAATATCTTCACCACTCGATTTCCCATTTTTTGTAGTATAATTCCAACAGAAGGTCTGTAGTTATTATCTTTGTAATAATGTACATTAGAAGTAGTGGACATCAGATGCTTTTTGAGAATTCGAGATTTGAATAGTTTTGCAGGACTTTCACAAGAACTTGTATGCTCTGGATTCACCAGACGTAGTCTATGCATATGCAGTAATTCCTCAATTTTATTCAGTTGCTCTCTCATCTCATTCAGGTCTTTTCGTGCTTTCGACAGTTCACATTGCAACTTAGCTACCTCATTTTTGAATACAGTTGATACTTGCGTTGCTGAACTTGCAGTGGAGGTTTTCGTTGGATTAGCTTGAGTATTTTGAAAAGTTGAAAGACACATAGACTCCATTTTACTAGACAGCTTGGGAGAATTATAAGAATGTTGAGCAACATAAGTACTCGAACTCCTGCAAACCGTCTTGATGTGTCCAACTTTACCACATTTATAGCACTTAGCACTCCGAAAACGGCAAGTGCTTCGTAGATGTAACTTTCCACAGGATAAACACGGTTTAATGTTTTTGATCTCTCGCTGCATTCTATTACCTGTGGACGGCAGTTTGGATTGCTTTCCATGAACACTTGTATTTTCGACTTTAGAAAGCATAACATCAGACACTGACGTAGTGGGAGCAGAGTATTCATTATTGACATCTTCATATGTAATACATACATCTTTAGCAGTTTGAAACGTACAAGAAGGAATCTGAATTAACTCTTTCTCTAATTTAGGAATGTTGATTCCAGCAATTAGACGATCACGTAGTTGTGTATGCAGCTGATCTCCAAAATTACACTTTGAGGCTTGAATTTGGAGTTGTAGTATAAAGTCTCTTATCTTCTGATTGGGAGAACGTACCAGTTTGTTGAACTGAGCCCTCTCTCTGGTCTCAAAAGTAGTTACATGGAAGTGATCTATAAGAAGTTCACGGAGCTTAGCATATGGCATAGAAATGGGTTTATCTGGAAACGCCAGATTCTTCACCAGGCTATATGCATCAAGACCAATAGCGGTGATGAAATGAGCAGGTATTTTATCATCCCGAACATTCTTGGAAATGCACCACGCATCAAAGCATTCCAAATAATCAGCAATCTCCCGCGGAGAACCATTAAGAGGAAATTTTCCCAGGTTACTTAGCTCCATCGCGACGCCAATTTGTAGTAATTTATTGTACTTGGAATATTAATATACCGGGATGACGGAATTATAGGAATCTAATCAAAACCCAGAGAGGGCAGCAATCAGTAATTTGTATTTAGCGGAATTAGAATGCAATTCATATAAGAAACATATCAACAGTCAACAGTAAGTATTTAAACAATACAGAGATAGAAATTGTCAATCACCACATCCTCCCTTGTTGGCATATTAAGACATAACCAACTGATGACTTTCACACCACCCCTTGTTTATGTTTTCAACCCCTTTCTCATCATCCCTTAATCTTATCACATCTTCATTAAAAACGTGTCTCATTTACTTCCCTTACAATCTAACATTACTTAATCAGTTCATTTGTTTTTACTAGCCTTTATCGACTACTTCCACCTGAACGGTTGTTTGCCTAATCATGCAGTTTTTGTTCATCATTTGTGTTACCACAGATCGCCTCACTTTTTCATTCTTATTATTGATAAGACCATTATTGTTATTATTATTACTACTAATAATATTATCATTACTACTATTATGACTAATTGCACAATTTATGTTCACCATCTTATTATCCTGTAGACAAATCACCATGATTGGTTTATATTTGAATTTTTATTTGTAAACTTATATAGATTAGAGTTAAGCCTGATGAGATGTAATTAAAAACAACAATATTGTTCGCTTAAATGTGTTGTTCTAAATTTTACTATGGGAATATTTAATATATTGAATGAATATTTTCGCTATAGAGATAAATGTTTCTATACCATGGCAAAAGAGTTACGTAATAAAGACGAGAGGGGAAAGGATAATGAGCAAATAACAGAGTGAATAACAATGTGGTGAGTTCATCTCAAGTCATAGAGACAAGGAACAAGTAAAACTAGACCAAATCAAAGGGAGGAGAGGTTGAGGCCAAAGATTACGTAATCATATGTAAGAGAGAAAGAGAGAGAGAGAGTAAAGACATCCAGTTACCAAGGTAGTGAAAGACTGATAACTGTTAATTTCTGAACAAATAAATTTGGTTTCAGGCATGAGGAGAATTGAACCATTTTTTTCTATTAGTAATTTTAACGAATTTCAATGATGTCCAGCTCATGACCCCTATTGACGAGATGCCTGACAATGACACAATTGTAAGCGTTTGTTCTTTTGAGACATAGGCTTTTTGGTACATATTCAGAAAGTCGAAGGTGTGCCGTTCTTTGTATTCTCCCAATATAATTGCTACCATTGATACATTTTAATTTGTTTACATTGGTGAAATTATCTTGAGAAGGGTATCTGTCGACTTTTTACTGCCCCGAAGATCATGTTATCTGATAAACAGGAACCAACTTAGCTGCAGGATAGGTTTTGGCTAGTGGTGTGGTATTGGAATTTGAACCTTCACATCTTCTGTTAATAAATTTCTGAGGGAGAACATAGTTAGACTCCAGACTGACTGACTCTTATAAACCTCGCCTTCCGTAGCGTAGCCCATTGGTTTAAACAGTTGACTTTCAATCGTTGGGTTTCAGGTTTGATTCGCACTCCACTTACTTCAGAGTGAGCAACTGGGTAGTATTGTAAAAACAGAAGATAAGGACTAGGCAACACAACGTATATTAAGGAAATCAACACATATTTATAGATTTGCATGTACATTATTATTAGCGTTATTGTTAGCAGAGAAACACAGACCTCTGATTGGTCTTTTCTCACTGAAAGTTAATCTTTCATCTCTTTGTGGCTGTTTCTTGAATGTCAGATCCTCTATATGTTAACTGTATCAGCCTACGCAAACAAAGTCTGCAGTGATTGGTTGTTGAGTCAGTCTTTCTTCTTGTTTTCACATGAACAATATTCTGCCAACAAGTTGGCAGAAGAAGCATCAAAGATAGGACTTCAGGTGAACATGAAGAAAACAGAGGTTACGAAGATTCCTGACCAACAGCAGCAACAACAACAACAACGGACAACAATCAGCCAGCATAAATGGGAGGAACCTGAAAGAAACAACCTCCTTCACCGCCTACCTGGGAAGCATCATTTCAACTACAGGCGAAACTGACGAGGATATCAAAGCAAGGATCAGGAGAGAAAAGCAAGCTTTCATTACTCACATCAAGTTTGTGTGGAGGTCAACAGCACTCATCAGGATGGAAATGAAAATAAGATCCAGATTTTCAACTCTAATGTGAAGTCAGAGACTTGGCGAGTCATAAAGAGCATCTCAAACAAACTACAGACCTTCATACACAGTTGTCTTCGCTCAATACTCAAGATCAGATGGCCAGCCAGAAAAGATCAGCAACAGGGGTCTCTGGGAGCAAACCGACCAGGAACCGATTGCGCAACAAATAAGCGGGAAGATATGGAGGTGGATTGGAGGCTATACTCTGAGGAAACCATCAAGTGGCATTACTAGACAAGCCCTTGCTCGAGTGGAACCTGAAAGGGAAGCGACGAGTTGGTCGTCCAAGGGTGACTTGGAGGAGGTCATGTGAGAAGGAGATGAAAGCATGTGGGCAGACTTGTAGCGGGGTGAAAAAGTTGGCAGAAAACTGAAGGCAATGGAGACGCGCAGCTGAAGCCCTATGTTACTCTAGGAATTAAAAGATATAATAGTAATATTTGGGACATAAACATTGACATAAATTACTGTCTACCAGTTTTCGGCTAGCAGACAGCTCTCACCACAGTACGATTAGCCCCCCACCCCACCCCACCCCAAGCACACTGCAAGTATGGCTTACAGCCCAATATTGGGTGGCTGAGATCTAACTAACTAATTGTTATACAAGCCGGAAAGATGGGCATAAAGCTAACATCGTAATTCCATAGGAAAACAGCACCACTACCGATGAAACTTCAAACTCTTAAAGACGTATATTCCACACGGAACGCGAAGCTAATATATCCATCTAAGTCGTTGGAACACGCGAAAAATGATGGCAAATCCCACTGTATTTACCTATTTGAATGTAAGTATGGACTTAAACATATACATAGTAAGGAGGCTCATTGATCTCTGCAAGTAAGAGCTTCAAATCATATTCTTAAATGGCTTCAAAAGCGAACAGAATCCTCACAACCCATTAGTGGTGAGAATAGGACACCTAGCCCCTCTATTGAGAAACATATTATATAGACAGGACATGAAAATAATGTTTACACATCTTTTAAAACTATCTATAAAACGTGTTTGGAGCGTATCCTAAAGTTTATGGAAGCCCTAGCAATTAGAAAGTTCAAGCCACCTTTATGCGTTCAAAACAACAATTCGTCATCACACTGAACTTTTCTTCGTAAAATTTGTTTTGATACCGACCAGGGTAGATGTTCTGTTACCTCTGTTATTTGATTTGGTGATCTTGATTATTATTTTGACCTTCATTTCATATATATTCATTCCTATGACGAGTCCGTGGAGTGTGATCAGATTGTTCAAAATGTGTTGTGCGCGCATAAATACATACATAACACGATTTAAAAAAATTACGTCTTCTTATTGCTTATTGTCTAAATTCATAAAGGGCGAACCAATTGTTTTTAAATATTAATATCCTGATTGAAACTAGTCATTTATTCTTTTTTTTTTAAATTAATTTTTTCCTTAGACAATACGGTCGCAGAATACTTGAACGACTCACACTGATCGCAGACATTGATGAAGTTTATAAGAAGATATCATCCTATGAAAATCCTGTCTGATGGACAGAAACAGTAAGTAAGCAGTTGAAGAAGGCAAGAAATGTTAACATCTGACAATTCAACATATTTAGAATAAATAAACTCTCTGATACAAAAGTAACAAACACACACACACACATGCACAACTGAAATAAATATGCATTTAACAAAACTGTCTTCTCTTTGTGAGAATCAGATTTTCAAGTGTTGGTTTGCAGGGATTTGATCGACTGGTTACAGGATTTCATCATGAGCTGACATTGGTTAGAGAACCAATGGGAAACCTGGGAATACCGGACAGCTGTTTCGTCCTATTTTGGGACTCTTCAGCGGTGCGCACCCACCGAAGTTCGAACCCAGGACCTTCTGGGTGCAAGGCAAGCGCATATACCATTAAGCCACTGGGACGCAATTCAATGGTCCTTGAATTCTAACTTCTGCCAATTCACGACATAGCGTGACCGCTAGCCAATATCTTCGGCGAGTATTTGTCCTCACACCCGACCCGCTGCACCCTAGTGGTCACGACTTCCCACTGGAACCCAGGTAACTACCTACCTGAATAGGGCCAGTCGCCAGTGAGCTTCTCATTGGTATTCAAGTGTTGGTTGGTATACCATGGTATACGAGCTCGCCTTGTAACCAGAAGATCCTGGGTTCGAACCCTGGCGGTGGATGCGTACTGATGAAGAGTCCCAAACTAGTCTGACGAAGCAGCTGTCCAGTACTCTCAGATTTCCCGTTGGTTCTCTAACTAATGTCAGCTCATGATGAAATCCTGTAAACAATCAGATTTGTCTGTTTGTGTAACGTATTACATTTTACGGTCGAGTCAAACTTTAAGTATCACTATCTACCAATCAGTGAATGAATTTGAATGGTCCAATGAGTTTCATCCAAGTGATTTGAAGGATGTATTCCGCTTGATTCGAGTCAAATATTAGGGAAGGTAAAGTGATGATTCTAATGTTGCTTAGGAACAATATTTTGGCAGTCCCCAATTGTCCTTAACCCAGATTTGGTATATTTGTAGTTTTTTCATATTTTTCCTTCACGTTCCCAGTGGAACATAGGGCTTCAAGCTAGTGGCTTGAAGTTTCTGTAGCAATGTTTTGTTTTACAGGACGGGGTTGCTAGCCTCATGCCCAACCATTCCTCTTTACCAGCATTATTTCTGGCATAGAGAGGTAAAGGAGTGCGTCGCTCGGGAATCGAACCCAGGACCATATGCATGGCTGGCGAGCGTGCTAACCACTGTGCCACCGATGCACATATTTGTAGTTACTGGGTTTTAAAACAGCCTTTGACAGATGTAGCTGTTGAAACAGAGAAAATAGCCTCCTGTCAACAGTTCGGTAGCACTAACACTGTGGAGATATCGCGTTATGGAAAATGGTGAGGTTTACTTCGTTATTAGAAGGAGGAGGTGTCATCACTTATGATTTCCAATGAAACTATATTGTTCTTCGTTATTCCTATTCCTTTTGTCTCACACCTCTGTTTACTGTCTCTATTACGCAGTTCTTCTACTTTCTTCTCTTGTTTTGTGTGCTACAATGAGGAGTGTGGCGACTTGAACTACCGCACATCGGTGCAAAGTTCTATATCGAAAACAGACAGACAGACATCAATCTTTCAGATGGAAAGTCATCTAGCAGACAGATTTACTCAAATTTTAATGAGAACCCATCGTCGATCTTGTCAAGAAAGGTTAGTGTATAGACACTGATGAACCAATTACGTGATAAGTGTAATATATTACGGAGGATTACTTGTAAAACGCGCATTTTTGGTTGCTTAGTAAATGCCTCGATGCTAACCTGTACTTCACAAAACTAGATGGTTAAGCAACGCGGATTCACACGAATGATGACTTCTAAATCAAAACGAAGTGGACTCAAATTAAGAAGTTATTAGTCCTCAAAATGGTAAGAATTCTTAAGAAACACTACAATGGAATCAGTCAACGTCCTAGATGATCCTTCAACACAATATAAATTGCTTGGTATCTAGAGATAGGCACAAGGTGAAAAGAGTGCAAACGAAAAGATTCAGCAAGCCTACCGCAATTTTCTTGTGCATCTTAAAATGCAATTAAGGACAAAGTCTATCGAGAACTCTATACCAGCTAATCTGGTGAACACTAACCAGCATATTCTTACAAATTCAACATTTACAAAGTAACAACTCAATTTCTTTCGGTTTATACACCTTCTGTAGTTGGCCATTGGTAATGTTCACCACCCACGTATATGATCAAGGGTTCCATTCCCAGCCGGGAGCCTCTAAAACCTCATCTAACTGAGAATGAGTCAAGTGTAAAAAGGGAGGGTTGCGCCTAACACCGCCGATTCCATCCCGTAAAAATAAAAACCACCGCCAAAGAAAAATTAGAACTCATGCTTAAAGCCCTATGTTGTACTTAGAATGCAAAGGAGTTTTTTTTTAGAAAAATGGTTACGGAAGGCTGAGGCAGTGGCATTCAAAAGGTTTCAACCCAAGTTAGGCGTGAAGAAACGTTCCCCCAGTACTCCTCCTTCAACTGAGATACAGCTAAGAATATCTTTCCTGATCGTTCTGAGACTACAAATATTATCCGTATTATCATTTTCGATAACTGTAAATTTCAATATATGTGGGTAAATCTTGGACACTGGGGTAGCAAGTAATTCCGTATTAGTTTATTTATTAGATGTATCACACAATGAAACACTAGTGTTTATAGGAAACCCACACATTCAAACAAATATTTAGACTTTCTATCATCCCATCTTATGTCAGTGAAAATAGGATTGGTGAAATGTTTGAGTGTCAGGGCATAAAAACTAAGTAGCACCAAGGAAAATCTAAGACAGGAAGTGAGGTATATAAGAGAAGCTTTGGAACTTAATTATTACCCTGATAAATGAGTCAATAAATATGTAAGGAAATGTTAAAATAAATAATGACAGTAGTGATAGTGATAATAATAATAATAGTAATAGTAATATTAATGACGAAATGCATATCAAACAGGCGCAAGACAACACCAACAATAAGGAATCTAAATCATCAGTAGTAATTCCATACAAGGAAAGAACCTCGAAAACCACCTTACGCCGAATTCTTAACAAGGCAGGCAGGAATAAAAGTGGCTGGCATTCAAACTACCCACAAACTCAATTAGAAACAAGATTTGTCGGTTAAAGGATCAATCCTGTGGGACCTTAAAAACAAAACAATTTAGTTTATCTAATACCCTACCTGCAATGATTGTCAGGTCAAAGTTGTAGAACAGGTGCAGTGAGGCTGGCAGAACATAAAAACCTACCAGCAAAATCTAGATTAGTTGACCCGAATAAGATAAGAAATCTAAAGAAAAAGTTCAGCTATAACACTCACTAAATGCAATTACACACCCATAAAATAGGATGGATGCGATGAGATGACAGTTTTAAAATCTAATACAATTAACATGGTGGAGGGAGAGATTGATAACAGGAACTTTGTTTATCGAATCAATTGAAGAGAATATGTGTGATAGGAATGTTTCAACACCTGTCCACTCAGATATCTGGAAAATTCTACTACACCCCAACGACGACAAATAGGTGGAGAGAACAAAGAAAACTATAAAACTCAAGTATCGAAGTCGTGTGTGATTATAATTGATGAAATGATTATGAACGATGAATTTTGTTCGAAACTGTAAATAATACTGTTTTACTGACTGTGTGATATGACATCTAATAAACAAACTAATATGGAACTGCCAATTTCCCTTTTAGTTTCACAAATAATTGATCCGGTATCTGCTAAACACGATTTCTTCACTTCGAACCCTATAAAGTACAAAATCTCCTTGCACATTTAACAACAATAAGTGACTACCTACTAAATTATGTAAGTCTATTTCAATCAATATCTTTATTTTTACGAGTTGATCAAGGATTGATATCAGTTAGAGAAGAACCATTGAAAACCAGCACTGGAGTACTGGACAGCTGTTTCTCCTATCCTAGTTTGGGAATCATCAGAAGTACGCACCCACTGCCAGGCGTCAAACCCAGGACCTTACGGTTACAAGGCAACCCGACCGAAAGCTGCTACCTTGACGGTGGTCGGGCTTGAACACCGCAATGATCTATTCAAGCTATACTGGCTGAGACTTATGTCTCTTGAGGTCCTACCATGCCAGGCAGGTTCTTTGGATAGCCGTTAAACAAAAAGCAGCTACCCAATCCAACATCATGACCAATACAAAATCACAAAATTTCATGCCGGATCGGCCGTGACCCGGATTAACAACGACCGCGCTTCCTGCTGCCGTGTCACAGGGCAGAAGTGATAAGTATGCTACTGAGGCACACCAAACAAAAGAGAACAAACAAAAACAGGCCGCGTGTGACCGGCCTCAAGCAGTTGTCCCCTGGGCTCTGCGGTCACGCAACCAACTTCCACGGTGTGGGCAGCCGGGAAGTAACAATCGCCCTCACAATCCGAAACGCACACAAAACCTCTTACAAGGCAAGCGAGCAAGTATACCATTCAGCCATTTGGACCTGATCCCTCAATGGCCAGTGCATGAAATCTAACTTCTACCAATTCGTGATTTAGCGCGACCACCAACCAGTGTCATCGATGGGACATCCATAAATCCGTGATCAACACTCGTAAAAACAAAATTAATCCTTACAAACCAACTATAGAAAATATCATCTTGATCCATTATCAACAAACCCTTATATACTTCAACATTAATTCTATTATTAAGCCCAGTAGTATCAGATATTTTTTTGCGTCGAATAGCTTTTCTAAATATGACTTTAAGGCGTAATGTGGACTCACATCACTTTGAACTCAATTACCCGGGAGAGATATTTCATATTACCAATCATCTATTCAGTCATACGTATTGTATGTGAGGGCTAATGATCCTAATACTCATTACAAAGGTTATGATGTAGGTGAAGCGCCGTTCAGCTCTGTAACACACTTGGTACCAAGAGATATGCTAAAACAAATTGCCTCATAGTTTGTGCGAGGTTTGAGTTACTGCCAAGACACATGAACCGAAACAGGTGATTTCCTTAGGGGTGCGTCCCATTGCCGAGTCTTTGACTTGAAGTGTGATCCACAAGGCAGTAGAGCAGCGCCGCCATAGTTTCCGGTGACCAAGACAGGCTCATATTGCCATTCAATCCTCTTGGATTCTGGAGCCCATGTTCACTATAAGTTTGGTACCAGATTTCCCAGCCCCTCGGGGTACACCTGCATGTCCACCGGTTCGGTTATAAGTGACAGATATTCGCATTCACCGCTTCCTTTTTTGTGTGGACCACCTCTTCTTACCACGTGAAGACAGTGAATAGAACTTACCCAACAGAGGCTATTTAGACCATTGAGAGCGTTTCGAGAAAATGACCCAAGTCTACTCAAGCAAAGTTAAACTTTAAGTACCACTAACTACCACCAGTCAGTAAATGACCTCAAACGCACCAATTACGTGAAGGAGGCATTTTTGTGTATGGAGTACATATATATTTATGAGAAAAATGCATAAAGACTGCAGAAGTGTTTTAGAGGATAGCTTACTCTCACATGTGATAAAAATAGCTCTCAGTTTAAGGTTGGTGTCTATATCAACAGAGTATAATTCCATTATGGGTAAAATTTATTTTGATAAAGTCTCACAATACAATAAATTGTACTCGAGACGCAGTCACTAAATATTACTGTATAACACTGTGAGAACTTATCAAAATAAATGCTACTCTACCACAGTGCAAAAGTACTGTTCTTATATCAACAGAGTAATTTGACCACATTCTATGCGTGTAATTATTTACGTCTTCTAACCCTAACAATAACCCTAATCTTTCCTGAACCTAACCCACTGTGCGTCGGTGGCACAGTGGTTAGGACTCTCGCCGACCATGCACATGGTCCAGGGTTCGAGCCCGCACCGACGCACATCTGATATCTATGGTCGGCCTGCAAAATTTGGGCTACCGATATCCATGCTGAAAATTCCATACTTGTACCAAAAATACAGTGTGGAATCTAGCTGTAAATCAAAAAAAAAACGTGAAAATATCCCTGATCTAACAGTAATCCACCTCGAACCAACCCTAATGTCGCCTTTATTTTTTAGGTTAACCTAACCCTAACTTGTCATTGGCTTAAAGCGTACCTTAATCTTTCTCAAACACCTAAGCTGCAACTTGCCAGACATCCCATTAAAAATAGCATAACACATCGATGAGCATATTTTTTGGATTGATGATGACAACATTACCTGGCAGGTTTCACTAACCAGCTTGCTCAGTGAGCGCGTTTCACAGTCATTGGTAGTTGTTGTTGTTATTGGTGCTTAAAGTGCTTAACTTGGCCTCTATCCACCCTCAATTGCAAGTAGTTAACAAGTTTCCCTAAACAATAATTGATGTAAAACGAGAATCCAATAACACCTTTTTTTTAATTTCTGTGATAAAGATACCCTTTTGAGAAACACAAAGGAAATGTGTTGCTCATCAGTCCTAAAGACTCGACTTTCAAACCAGTAGGTAACCAGTTCGGACCCAGCTCCACATCCCACAACATTCTCATTGCCAACAATACGAAATCGCAAGTAGTCGTTCAATTAACATGAAATATATTTATAGCTAACATATGCAGTCCATCACTTTTAAAAATATATGCATAAATAAATTTTTCCTCAAAAAGCAACATATCTTTTTTTTAAAATTAAACACAACACTTGAAATGTAAAATGTAAAACAATCGTGTGTGTTTGTGTATGTGTGTAGTGTCGAGGTAACCAGTTCAATACACATATATGCACAACACTGTTCCCTTCTGCACCACATATTACTCCTTAAATACACCTTTTTTGTCTTAGAGTTATACAACAAGATTGGAAATTATGATTTTCTATTCTAATAAAAAATAGCTAAATAGTAATTATTATTATTATATTCATATACACATTTCCCTAACAATGCAATATGCTATGGGAATAAAAGAGAGAGAGAGACGTGAAACTATTTTATACAGAAGCCAAAAATAAAGCAGACTCCAGCACCATTATAATGCTTTGTGTATGAATAGTTTCCGTGTAATTACAATAACTAGAAGCAATTTCAAGGGCGTGTTTAGGCAAACAGTGCAGAGACATTCAAAAAAAAGAAAAGAGAAAAGAAGAAGAAACTGAGCATGAGAATAGGGGGGGAAGAGGTCTTCTTTTAGAGCACAGAGAAACTGTCAGCCACAACGGTAATATTTCGAAGGAGAAGAGGAAGGCAAAACGATACCACCATCAGGAAGATTTACAATAAGCATATACATACATACACACACACACTGTGAAAGTAAATACAAAAGACCTTTTTTTAAAAAAAGGACAAAAAATAAGATCAAGTTGAGATCAATAAATGACAAATAAGATCTATACATTGTACAGATGTGATTGGTGTATATTTACGCCTGTTGAAACACACATTTCCTCTACCATCTACTCTCTTTTAGGCTTTCAAACCATCTGATGATTGATTTTGACGACCACGTTTCACAGACAAGTTGTGCAAACGTGCCAAATTGACTTCAACTGTAGTGGTTTGATTTTTAAGAAATTCAAGGGTTTGATCAACATCTTCTAACGACTGTTGAGCAGATTGTTCATTTTCCACGAGTATTTTATCTGCCTCATCAAGATCATATTCTAGCATAACATTAGCGCCCAGCCATAGGCCAACTTTGTCCGCCTTTGGAATAAAAGCACGTGCAAACAATTGGTTAGAGACTTCAAATGTCACATCTAAATTAGTATGCTGTTTTTGTAATTGACGAACAACAGCCAGTGTTTTTTGTATATCTGGTAATTGTTGCATTAGCCGAATTCGACGTTGTAGTAGGGCTTGTTCAATAATTTTATACTTTTGATATAACTCTTCAAAATATCTTCCAACTTCCATAAATGTTGTATAATTGTTGGCTTTCATATAGGCGTCGACATCTTCAATGAATTCAGCTTTTGGTATGCCTTTTTTATCCATGTTAAGGGTTTTTCAGCATTTTCTGTGGAATTGACGGAGTTTGTATCAGTCATAATTGAAGTGAACAATCTGGAATCAATAGTAATAATAATAATTAATGCTAAAAGTACCCGATACACTTTCACAGCCTAGAATATCTCCATAAATTCTCCTTAGATTTTTATATTTATATGATAAAACTTCCGCATAATATGCAATAATATGGTGGAAAATACCCATCGGGACATTAGAGGGAAAAGAACAAGAAGTTCAGCAAAGATGGAGATCTTTTCGGCGATTTCACTCTTAAAAGCAGCTGTACAATCGCATTTATATACGCTTAAGTTTACATGGATTCATGCAAAATTATTATTTAATTACTGAGACATAGTAACGAAGGTGATAATAATTTTCAACTTGATATGAATTACAAGAAGATTAGAAGCAAAAATTACACAGGGATAGAACGAATTACAGGTGTGAACAAAATGAGCATGGAAACAAACTGAAATCAAAATTTTCCAACTTGAAATGTAAGTTAGAAGGTGTGAATATAGATAACAAGAGGCGCAGAAACAAAAAAATTACAAAGGATTAGAATATAATTGTAAAATGGTTATCCTAAACGGATACGAAGTGTGATCAGGAGGAGCATGGAAACAAACATAAAATAATTGATTTTATAACTGACGAAAAATGGGATGAATTGAACGAAGACAGAGAGAATAAGAATCACACACACAGAGGACAAAAACAACAACTGAAGGTTAAGGGAACATACCGAATTGGGTCCACGGTAGTTGTAAAGGTTGTTCAAAAGAAACTAGTCCAGCCTTTACAACTACCGTGGACCTAATTCGGTATGTTCCCTTAACCTTCAGTTGTTGTTTTTGTCCTCTGTGTGTGTGATTCTTATCTCTCTGTCTTCGTTCAATTCATCCCATTTTTCGTCAGTTATAAAATCAATTATTTTATGTTTGTTTCCATGCTCCTCCTGATCACACTTCGTATCCGTTTAGGATAACCATTTTACAATTATATTCTAATCCTTTGTAATTTTTTTTGTTTCTGCGCCTCTTGTTATCTATATTCACACCTTCTAACTTACATTTCAAGTTGGAAAATTTTGATTTCAGTTTGTTTCCATGCTCATTTTGTTCACACCTGTAATTCGTTCTATCCCTGTGTAATTTTTGCTTCTAATCTTCTTGTAATTCATATCAATTTGTAAATAATTATCTCCTTTTATTCACCTTTAAAATTATTTCTCCAGTTATCAAATATTAATTTTGCATACGTTGTAACTGTTTTCTAATCCTATGCAATCTTGTCTCTAAGCCCCTTGTAATCTATATTCGTACCTTCAGAAATTTCATATCAATTTGGAAATTATTATCGCCTTTCCTACTATGTGGAATCCATGTAAACTTAAGCGTATATAAATGCGATTGTACAGCTGCTTTTAAGAGTGAAATCGCCGAAAAGATCTCCATCTTTGCTGAACTTCTTGTTCTTTTCCCTCTAATAATATGGTGAACAGATTAACTTTACGTAGAATATGATTGTCTGTCTGTCTGGATTCAACATAGAACTTGACACCGAAGTGCACCAGTTCGAGTTGCCACGTTCCATTTGGCACACAAGGTAGACAAGGAGATGATGAAGAGAATCAATACAGTCTGACAAATATAAGAGTGAAACAGAGTGGGTAATTGTAGAAAGGAATATGAAAGATTACAGAGACTGAATACATCTGCGCTGGCCATTGACAACGATTTTGAGCCATGTCACCTATTGTCTCCAGCCATTGATTCCAGAGTCCCGAGCCCCAACCCGGAAGTCTGCATCTCCCTACCTGACCGACTCAGTTTAACTGTCAAGGATTTCATGGATTGATGAGGCCATGTTTTTGTTTGGCCACCACTGGCTCTTTTCCAACCTGAACCTATATCAGCTAGCAAATCGGGGGAGGCGGTGGTTAGGCATGCGCAGCACGTGACCTAGCCATCTCAATCTATGTAACTTTATAGCCTCGTCGATGAAGAATATGATTGGGTTTTTAAAAATTCAGCCGAGTATCGCAGGAAACATTAATTCTGTCGATATTGTGCATATACCTTGCTTACGAGTGTCAACAAGCACAAAATCACCTTCCGAGGCTTTCTTCCAACCCTACAACTTCAAATCAGTGTTGAGTTCATGAGTCAGCTAGCTTGGTGGCCACAATGCAAACTTCGCTGATGGAATCCAGCCGGCATCAAGTGAAGAAACAGACGCATGATACTAGTTACCACGCAGTGATCAACTAACGTATCCATCTTACCAGTACAGGAAGTCAATTTGACTCTGAATAGCTGTGATAACGTCGCTGATTAGTTGAAGCTTTAGGTAACCCCAGGTTCGAATCTCCCAGGGACATGATTACCTACAACAAGATCGCAAATACATCTTGTTAACGAGTTTCAACAAGCCAGAAATCTAGGTTTAAGGCTTCCCGCCGACTGTCTCCAACCAACTGACATCATTATCAGAACACAAAGTAACAGGAGGACTTATATTGGTATGGCAAATGATGTGCTATGCACTCTAATATTGACTACTACTTTCTTCAATGCATAATATCTTTGTTTAATACCCATTAATCAAACAAATGCAAAACAAAAATCAAAAAAATAAATTATCAAATTATTTCTTCCACACATACTGTATGGATCTGTTCTGACTAATCAGTCATTCGACATTATGTGTTGTGATTTAATTCAGCTCACCACAATTAACATATAAACACAAGCTAAATTACGGTTACGGCGAGTTGTCATCTGAAGTGGTGACAACTAGTGGTGTCCGTTAGGGATGCCCACTATCCCCATTTCTATTTAATTTCATCATAGATGTATGTATTGACTTGACCCTAACTTAAGAGACTCGGGAGAATAATCTCGTTGACTTAGAATATGCAAATGATAAAGTCCTTCTAGGTAAGGACGCTGACTAAATGCAGCAGAGTCTTCTGAACACCTTGAGCTGCAATTTGCGAATGTTTGGCATGCGATTCTCTCCCACTGAATGTAAGATGATGCTACAGGACTGGACTGCATTGACTCACTCCTAGTTTAGAAATAGGGAGTGAAGTGGTTGGTGGAGCGTGTTGAGCACTTCAGTTATTTCATAAGCTGCATCAGCCAGCGAGAACGGGTTGATCACTAAAGAAATCCCAGAATGGATACAGAGGGCTAGTTTCGCATATGCCAAATTACGCGGTCTCTGGCGTAGACGCGATATCCAGGTATCAACCAAAATGCGTATGTACTGCTTAGCAGTCCACTCCGTCCTCCTTTATGGCTATAAGATCTGGTCACTGAGAGTGGAAGACATGAAAAGGCCGGCTAGCTGTCTTTGATCATAGGTGCCTGCGTTCTGTCTCGTTGTCTGGATCAACATAGAACTTGGCACCGAAGTGCACCAGTTCGAGTTGCCACGTTCCAAATAGCACAGAGGTAGAAAAAATGATGAAGAGAATCATACAGTTGACAAATAAAGAGTGAAACAGAGTGGGTAATTGTAGAAAGGAATATGAAAGATTACAGAGACTGAATACATCTGCGCCATTGACACGATTGAGCCATGTCACCTATTGTCTCCAGCCATTGATTCCTAGAGTCCCGAGGCCCCAACCCGAAGTCTGCATCTCCCTACCTGACTCAGTTTAACTGTCAAGGATTTCATGATTGATGCCATGTTTTTGTTTGGCCACCACTGCTCTTTCCAACCTGAACCTATATCAGCTAGCAAAGCCCGTCGGGGAGGCGGTGGTTTGGCATGCGCAGCACGTGACCTAGCCATCTCAGACTATGTAACTTTATAGCCTCGTCAATTGATTTTCCCTCTTTGCCCAACACTCTACCCTAACGTCAACATACTTACCCTGTTAAACCACCTAACGTGAGACAGAGATCGCAGACATCTATGATCGAAAGCAGTCAACCTTTTCATGTCTTCAACGCGTATTGGCCATGTTTCAGAGCCATAACAAGGACGGAGCGAACTGATGAGCATACACACGTCCCTTGGTTGATAACCGGATGTCACGCCTACGCCAGAGATGGTGTAAGTCAGTTAAGTGGTGTAATAAGTTGAGAAATGCTGCGGTTGGGCATTGGCCAAGTGCTACGTAGGTGGGAGGGGAAATCAATCGACGAGGTTGTGGAGCTACACAGATTGAAATGGCTAGGACATGTGCTAGGCATTTCTAGCCATCGCCTTCCTCGACTGACGGGCGATGTTAGCTGACACAGGGTCAGCCTGGAAAAGAGCTAGCCATTGGTGGTCAAACCAAAACATGGCACCAGTTAATGAAATCCACAGCAGTTAGTTTAAGTCACGTCGGGAGACGTAGACTTCATGGTTGGGGTCCCCGGGACAGTAAACACCGATGGCTGGAGCAGTTAGATGCATCCGCTCCTTGTGACTTATAATAACCAATGAAACTATATTGTTCTTCTCTATTACTATTCCTTTCGTCTCATATCCTTGTCTACTGTCTCTGTTTTGCACTTATTCTGCTTTCCTCTCTTGCTTTGTGTGCAACATGGAGTGTGGCGACTTGAACTGGTGCACATCGGTGCAAAGTTCTATGTCGAAAATAGACAGACAGACGGTTACTTTACAAATTAAGGGTGATCTCATTATTAAAAAACAACCATATTCTACATAGAAAGATGAGTCTCCTGCATTGCTGAATACTGTGAAGTTTTACCAATATGAATATGAAGACGTGAAGAGAATGTCAGAAGGAATCATCTTTCTTTACACAGATCTTCGATAAAAGATTTGATATTAATTGTGATACACATATGAATTGGCCATATGCTTTCAACTGTCAAAAGTTTTACACATCACCACTACTTTGGACGTATTTCTTTCCATTTATTAGAATATCTATGAAGACCAGTCCTAAACCCATAACTGAAATAGATGTGCTGGTTGAAAACCAATACATGATACATCTATATATGTAAGAACTTTTAGAATCCTGACTCATGTGTCTTAATTTGTGGAGTGAGGTTGAAATCCGTGACCCACTGGTTGTAAATCGAGAGTCTAAGCCGATGAACCACAGCTCCACTGAAAGATTCCATGGTCTATAATATACTGCTTAAAATACACTTCTAAAGACGAGACGTCTAGTCAAAACTAAGACATCTAGGACAGTTTTTCTTATTTTAAAGATTATGATCCACTAGTCTGTGCGCGTATACTCCTACGGCTGCACGGGTGTAGAAAACAAATAGCTTATAATTTCTTATAAGGTCAACCTATTGATGAGATGGTAATACTCATATTAGGTCTAGCGTTAGATAAGGAGAAAACGTTAGTCAATCGAACTGTGGAGACACACCTATTGCAGTGGTTTTAACCACTACCACGTATATTGGACCATTACATTCCTGATACGGCAGTATTAGCTGGTATAAGATTTGGTTGGAAAAGAACTAGGGAGGACAAACCAAAGCATAGTATGACCACGAATGAAGTAACTGACTGATGTTTTGCGTCATGTACAGGAGTGTGGACTGATGGTGAAATAGTTCAGTCATTCTGAAAGCTTTTTGTGATTTCCCAGACCCACTATGTGTTTAACTTTCTACTCTTACATGTAATTATTATTTCCAACAAATCTTAGGGCGAAGTTTAAGAATAGCGTCCCAAAA
This sequence comes from Trichobilharzia regenti, assembly GCA_944472135.2. Taxonomy (NCBI): domain Eukaryota; kingdom Metazoa; phylum Platyhelminthes; class Trematoda; order Strigeidida; family Schistosomatidae; genus Trichobilharzia; species Trichobilharzia regenti. The sequence continues at coordinate 102,521,067 of OX235263.1, read as the reverse complement.
CCTTCAACGCTCAAATGACCTTGAACGCATGCTAGTCGTTGGCTAACGGTTCCTGTCATTATCATAGCTGAAATATCAACCCTATTCATCAAATAAGGAGCAAGTTTCACCCAGATAACACTTTTATTACTGTTTGGACAATGTGTTAACATCTCGTTAGGGTTAGGATAGGGGTTAAGGCGAGTATTGTGGTTAGGGTTACGGTTAGGGTTTAGGGTTAAGGTTAGGGTAGCGATTAGGAATAGATTTTTCGTTTATTTCAAGTTCTTTTATTATCCTTATTTCCCTTGTATGAAGTCGCCAATGCTCTTACTGGAACCATAGTAACTAAACCGAGGGCTTAGGAGAGGACTACACAGCAAGAGAAGAGAGATGAACCATTCCCACAACAGCACACCTTCAGTCACTTTGGTGAATACATCTACAGAAACTATTCCTAATTAGCAACTGATACTCTTCATCGGAACTGGAACGTATTTTTAAGTCATATCAGAGAAATATAATCCGTTTAATGTGTTTTCATGCATTTTCTTGGGAATATACGTCATTTTTCGTGCAAAAATTCCTCATTTTTATGATTGGCTGCCTGAAGGTCACTCGTGCGTTCGCATCCCTTGGGACGCTATTGTTGAACTTTGCCCATTATAGTTCGTTTGCGTTTATTTTTCAACTTTTTCAACCTGTATTTGCAGCTTCACAGTGTCGCAACTTCAAGTTCTACTCCTTTTTGCACAGAACTACTCTGGGAACTTGCCTGACTGATTCAAACCTAATCACTTTTAGCTGATAATCATGGGGAAGTAGACAGGAAATACTTTCATACAACCTGACCTTATTTTCACTGAGGACTGCATGCTTTTAAAATTGGGTTAGAACAAAGAGAATAGGTGCTCCTAACTTGACTCTAATTATCAATGCCACAGAGGGAAACAGAGAAGTTCCGACATCAAAAACAATGCCAGCAACCAATACCTTATCTCACAGGTAATTATAGCTTCAGTATGATTTTAAAGGGGTGTTTTTATGCCTATGACACGTTTACAGAATTACAGTGTCACCTGTAATACGTTAGAATTAGAGAACGTCTGTCAACCTCGATAGCCCGTTAACTATCCGCAAACATTCAATGATATAAAGTCATTTAGAACATTTACTGTTTACAACTATAACCACTTTAGTAAGGTATTTAGAATACCTTATATTTTTTTTACTAGTGCATAACACTCCTTATACTTATGGTAAAATATCCTCTAAGTCAAGCAGTTTCTCAAGGTCTATTTCGATGTTTAGAAGTCATCTAGTAATAACTACTCACTACATTATGGTCAATATAAGAACCAAACGTCTGAAATTCAAAATTTCAGAAATACTGTGTCACAGATAATAGCAGCTTGTGGTTTTGACTACAAGTCAGAACCTTCATAACACAAGTAATCAATAGACTCTTTAAGTATGGTTTGCAGATATGACTTAGTCTGAAAATGAAATATTTGAATTCACATCTAGTAAATAAGCTAAGGCTATGCTAACTCATAATACAACGATGACAGCGACAACCCACCTGACTACGTAGCGTACCACTTAAAACCCTCAATAACAGTTTCAATATCCAATATCGTTTTTACGAACTAGTAGAAATCAATTTGATTTGGTGCGGTATGTTAAGAATTTGTCGCTACTGTGAGTGGAGTTGATAATTTCGCCAATTAGTCCTCCGGTATATTCGTTTAAAGAAAAGAGATAATAATAACAGATGATATAGATAGTGTAGGTTATGCAAACTAAAAGACAAAAGGAAATAAAGAAAACGTTAAAACAGTCGGCTGCTTAAATCTGAAGTTGATATATATATAAATGTATACATATGTATATAATATCAACAGTAATAATTTTAATAATTGTAAGAGTAGTTGTTGGAGTAGTAAGGAGAGTGAGACAAGAGAAAATGTGAAAAAGCAAAACAATGAGTTTGGATGTCTACCCATGAATGATGTATAAGCCGTCAAAGGGATGGGCCTTGGACGCAGTACTTGTAGCTGTATGATTGTCTAGTCTTCGCTTAAAGCTGCCCACACACTGTGCCGTAGCTATATCTTCCGGTAAAGAGTTCCAGAGACGCCTAACTCGCAGTGAAAAGAAGTGGTGGCGCACGCAGGTCTTCGCCCTCGGGTGAGTTATCCCTCACAAGGAAGCCCATGTCTACTCAAATGCAGAACAACTTTGTTTGGTTGATTCTGGTCATTTGTAGGAAGTAATCATGTCCCTTCTAAGTTAACGGTAGCTAAGTGTGGAGGGACCTTGTTTCTTAAGCCGTTCACCATATGGTTTATTTTGGAGACCCGCCACTCCTTTTTTCACCCGTCCTTGGTCTCTTCCCAAAAGGTTGGCGTCTCGTCTAAGCAGTGGAATTGCAATGATATGATGCACTTCAAAGCGTGGTCTGACGTATGTTTTGTACAACTTTAGAAAGAGCTGAGGAGCAAGTGCACCTAACCGCCTATGTGTAAAGTGTATGAACACATAAATAATAATAATAATAATGTATATTCTCATATAAACATATAAATTCACATGAAAATGCATGCCATTTTTACAGGCACGATCAAGTATGATATAATATCAAATCGTAGATTGTCTACAAGTTAATAATGTTTCAACAGTTAAATATTTGATATATATATAAATACACATTGTCTGAACTAGGCTGTATAGTTATTGAATTATACAATTGTCCTCCAGGTTGAGCGGGAAAATCGACTTCGTTTCGTTTTCATCCCGTGGTTGTCGGCATACGATAACCAACCAATATTGAGGTAAGTACAACGTTTACAAGGGATTGAAAGCTGTTTTAGAAAAGTAAAAGTGCTAAGGTGAATCATTAAATTGTAATGAAATAGGTAAGTGCAAGTATCATTAATAAATGCATTAATATAGAAAACTCCCTAGGCTGACAACGTTCATTTGCAATGTATAATGCAACACATATACCTCGTACTATCATGATGTCCAATTTTGGTTTTAATACATTTATCCTCAGTTGTGCCAGTTGTTTTTGTTTTATACCTTTTTGTGCATTTAATGTACAACCGTACCCTTCAGAGAGTAGGAATATAATAAGTCATAAAGAGCTGTAAAATGTTAGGTTTAATGGAATATAATGAGGATCAAGTAAAGACGTTATTGGAAAATGAATGAGATAAGACATTGTGAAGTGGTATTTAAAGATCAGTCAATGGACAGCAAGTTAGTTTATAAGATTCCCCATAAATCTGTGCAGATCCCACATGGTCGCATCTCAACAATAGGCTGGGCGAATAGTATATATTTAGAGGTAGAAGCATGATCTGTCAAGGCGTTCATTATTATCTTTTTCAAGATAAAGATCTAAGCCCTCATAAAAATCAGAAATATCTCGAGCCTTTAATTTGTGTATTGCTGTTCCTGCAGAATGGGGCGATTCACCTTAGTGACCCCCACCATATCTACTGATCAGCTAACGCCACCCTCCCTCCTTTTTTGATGTTAAGCTCTGAGACTATGATTATTATGGCTACCGCAAATAAATTGCCCGTCCTTGCTTCATCCATCGTGTAAATAACGCTTGTGTCCATTTTTCCGTTAGAACTAGACCTAAGTGACGCTCCGACGTTTTGCAGGACAGGCTTTCGTTGCATAGGATGTGACGTGCATTCTGCAGCCTACAGATGCGTAATTTCACAACTTTTTTATTGCAGCTTGATTCCACACCGTATTTTTGGTACAGGTATGGAATTTTCAGCATGTGATATCGGTAGCCCGAATTTCGCAGGTCGACCATGGATATCAGGTGTGCGTCCACAGGGGATCGAACCCCGGACCATGTGCATGAACGGGGAGAGACATAACCGCTGTGCCACCGATGTAATTTGCACTTTTTCAGGTTGAAACTCATACCCTTGGCCACCGTCCAATCTTCCCGAAGCTTTAGATCTGCTTTCAAGCTATTTGAGTCTTTCGAGCACTTTATTGCCCTCCATATATTTACATCCTCAGCGTATAGAAGAGTCGGTCAGCTTATACGGAATCGTATGTCATTGATAAAAATCAAAAACATCAGGGGTCCTAGGACAGAACAGAACCCTGCGACACTCCTGATGAAGAGTTCTGTCAAGATGATCGACTCGGTTGACCTTGGTGCAGAATTTCCTTTCACCTAGGTAGTCAGTCCTTCAACCATGTCAGAAGCGGCTCACCTATACCTACCTGGCTGATTTTTTGTAGTCGAAGACCATGGTGAACTGTGTCAAATGCCTTCTCAAAGTCTAGGAAGACCACGTGGACCGGAACATTCGTATCCCAGAATGATGTCTAATCATTCCGAGCCAAAAGTAAGCTTGCCAAACAGGATCTGCCTTTCTTGAAACCATGTTGTGCTTCAAGAAGTCTCTAAGTGTTATCGAGATACTCCCAGGTATGATCGATTATAATTTCCAGTACTTTCAGTGCCACCACTGGAAGCAGCACTACTGGCCCATTTCTGGCTGCAATTCGTCTGATCCAACCTTTGAAAACTGGGGAAAGGATGGCTTTTTTACACTCTCTTAAGAGTTTTCTCGAATCCATCGAGTTTTGGAGTGGAATAAGTCTCACAAGGGTCTACAGAGAGCTTCTACGCACTGATTCCGAACAGATGGCCTGATGTCTTCACTTTCCAGATGTGAGTCTCTGTAGCTTCCCTAGTAGTTTTGCCAGGTTTAATTGGGGTGTAGCCACTAGGTTTTCCTCCTGCCAAGTAGTAGTTCCACCAATTTCGTCCGTACAGGTAATACCCACAACATTGCTGTTTAACTGTTTGTTGAAGGGGCTAAACCTGGTTGAATTCAATCATCCGTAGGACCTACTATGCTGCCCAGCTTGTAATTGTGGAAAAAGCCAAAAATATGCTTCACTGTAAACCCCAAAAGTGCACAAGTGATTATATCACATCCATACAATTTACCAATTTTCGTGTGTGTGTGGACATACATACATAGGGAGGAGTAATCGCGCTTTGCACGTGAGGGTGGGAGAGCATATCCCAAAATGGTTAGAAAAACAGATGAATTGTGACAAGCTAATAGATGCAGGTGGCAGACTACCAAATTCGTCTATAGCTAAACATCTAATCGAGATGAACCATAAGATTGATGTTAACTCAGCCTTTAAGGTCATCTATAAAAACGGTCAAGGGCGTTTATTGAAATACGCAGAGGCTATAGCTATTCATAGACTTAAGCCCCCCTTGTGTATTCAAAAACAGTTTGTCATTACTCTTAACCTACCTTGGTAATCCTTATTTGATTGGATTACCAAACGTTTGTGTTAATTATTCTTAATTCCGTTTTCTCTCACTTTGTTTAATTTAACCTTTCTATATATATTGACTTGACAAGTAAGTGTGTGATCAGATTGTTCGAAATGTATAGCGCTAATACATCACATTTTTCGGACAGTCTCCGTCTTCTAATAACGCTATCAAAAAAGTTTCAGTCATCTCCAGACTGGTGAGTATTGGCCGTTTGGACCTACTAAGGTCCACTCCCCCTGGTTGGTTGGCTTTCTCCCCAACGTGAATCGGTACAGGATTTTGGGGTTGTCTAAGAGTTTTTCACAAGGGATGACTGAAATGACTTCCTGCCACTCCTGACTCTCACGTTGCACACCGGTCCCGTATCTGAAATTGCTGTGTGAATTAAATAATCTCTTTCACCACTTCCCAGTGTCCATCCACAGATGACTCGTCTCTTGCTAACAGCCATTCTGCGTCTGACAAAGCTCCACATTTCGGTATAGTTCGCCTGTCAGCCAAGTCTCACGAACTGTTAATGCCCAGCTCTTGCTACGCTGGACCTCACGCTGTCCCTCGAAGATTTTCGGAGACACTTTGTATTAACCAACGCGAAAACCAGAACACTGATTGGCGACTCAAGAATCCTTTATTCTTACGCCTACATATAACCAACAATAAGGTTATTACACAAGGTCTAGGAATAAATGTTATAACAATAAATCACAATAATACTTCTGATAGTTTTTATTCGTCCTCTGAACAGTGAAAGATGAGACGATGACTACCGGATTGATGACCCGCGAAAAATATGGGGGAGTTGGGTTTGAGCAAACAACCATGAATTGATAATTCAGTCTTCAACTACACTGACATCGCCTTTGTATGGCAAAGACATATCTTCTTATGTATAATATATTTGTGAAAATGAGTCAGCATACTGGTTTGTTAATGTACACTTCTCTCGGTTGAAGAATAACTCCTCATCTCCTGCGGGTTTTAGTAACGAGATTCCATATCACCGCAGAACGCTCTTTTGAACTAAGCACAGAGATTAAGGCTTAGTTATTATGAGGCCACAGTCCTCTGAAACCAATATAAATTTGAATTCCATCAGTTTATTGTAACAGCCGTGTCGTCTTATAAATTAGATACCTCTTTCTCTATGTTTAACCTTAGCTGATATGAACACTTTCGAAAATCTATAATGAGTCTCCTCTTGGCTTTCCTATAATATCTTGCAGAGAGGTCAAGCAACCGGTAACAAGCGGAGGAAGCACAGACATCTTCGGAACCTACTTTTATCGACTCTCATAGTGTGTGCAAACAGCTAAGTGGCAGTCCATCGCCAATGCATCCAGCAGAAGGGTTCTCTCAATGGTACAACTGTCAATCACGTCTCATAAACCGTTAATGCCCAGCTCTCGCTACGCTCGGGCCCACGCTGTTCTTCGAAGATTTCTCAGAAACGCTTAGTTATAACGGACGCAAAAACCAAAACACCGATCTGCCGCTTTAGATTTGTTTATTGTTACACCAACATATAAAAGGAATAAGCGAACTAAGGTCTGAAAACAAATATTACAATAATAAATCATAAGATTACTTCTGACGATGTTTCACTCTTCTTTCTGAACAGCGACCGATGAGACGATGACTGTCGTATTGATGCCTCCGCGAAAATTGGGGAAGTTGATTTTGAGCAAACAACCAAGAATTGATCGTTCAATCTTCAACTCCATTGACACTCCCCGGCAAAAAAGGGATCCAACCCTTTTTTCCTTCACGACCAATGCACGTTGACTTGGATGCCATTGCGAGAACCTGGGTCACACGGACAGAGCTGAAATGGAAAACAAACAGAAAAGCCAACACACCACAAGCATACCCACAGCACAATCTCACACATCAATGACGACCTGCGCCTCCAGACAGAGACCTCCTCTTGACATCTTGCAACACAATCGCCACTTGCTAGAATGACTCTTGCAGAATGCAAAGTGACCATAGCACCACCTCACGATACTCTACGCACATCCTCTTATCTACTCACTACCAATTACCACTGAAATCGCTTGTCACTCATTCTGCCTCAGTTCTAGTAGCGGTGACGCATGCGAGCCTCAGTCGTTTACACTCTTTCTCCCCGGCGTGTCGGACCGCAGCTAACAATTATCTCCGTGTGCATTTCATTCTCAGCAATAGCCTAGCCTCCCCGGCGTATACGACCCATCTGCTGTCTCTAACATCAATCAATTCATTCATGGATGTAGAAGACTCGAAACAACTTCAGAAGTAATCACGACGAAAATTTTAACAAAATTATGCAATAAAACAAGGCACGAAAACAACGAGTAAACACAATTGATCCAAAATCACAAATTGCGAAGACACACCACACGTATACACAAACAGTACAAATAACCTCGCGGATCATGTCTTGGTGGAATTATTTTGAAGAATTGCAGGACTTACACCAGTACGCCTACAACCCTTCACAGGTTGACGATTGTAAGTTGTGGAATGTCCAGACACAAACAAGATTAACCAACAATTACATCAATTGGAACTCACACAACTATTTAACACAAACATATGTACAATCAACACATCAAATGTTGTGGATTCTGACACGACAAACTACCCTTGAAGAACTGTAGGACTTACAGCAGTACGCCTACATTCCTTCTCAGGTTGATGATCCAAGTGGAAGTCGTCCGGACACAAACAGAATTACCAACAGCTAGATGACAGATGATATCAATTCAGTATATACAATATGAACATATGTACAAGATCATACACCAAGCACATTGGACTGCTCATTGATGCGCTACCCTTTGAAGAACTGTAGGACTTACAGCAGTACGCCTACAACCCTTCTCAGGTTGACGCCCTAGGTTGGAAAATCGTCGCAGAGTTCATTTGCTAACTTCCTTCTATCAGCTATATCCTCAAATCTGAACGGCAACACGCCCATGTCATTGTATCGTAGAATATAGATGACCAACAAACACACGACATATCTCATCAACCAAGTATAGAAACAGAGTAATTTACACCAAAGATAATAACATTCAAATAGTAACTTGAAACTAGAAATGCCTTTATTCGTGCAAGTCAATTTAACAATAACTCTCTCCTTTACACTTGGCTTATCCACACTAAACTGACCATTGATATTCGTCCTTTCAAACGAACTGATACTACCATAGTCATTGCACAAGATACTTGAGTTGATGGGTGTCTGTTTCATTGTGGATGACAGCACCAACGATGACTGAGTGACACAAGGTGATGAACTTAGTGGTGGATCAGAAGCTGTTCTTGTTCGGCTCTCAGATAGTTGTCCAACTGCAAGATTACCACCACTGCTGTCTTTCACTACTAGTTCGGGTTTAGCACTATCATCTGATGATAGGTGGGCTACACGCTGATCAATTACACTGACTGTCTCACAAGTATGCACACCTTTTGGAACTGCATCTGCGTTCAATTCTACTTCACGTTGTAGTTGTACAGAACCTTTATTTAACTTAGCAGTAGTAGGCATATCCCTCATCTCATCATGATCAACCAAAGACAACTGTGAAGTATCATGATCATTATCACGAATATTCACTTTACCGTCAACTTCATCATTTTCAAACTCTTTAATAACAGAAGTAGACAATTTTGGTTCCTCCTCGCAAATCATTAAAGGTTTTATAACTTCACTCTGACTAGTAATACCTTGTAAACTTGTGGAGTCAGAACTGCACTCTGAAGCAGTAACTCTATTCTGTGACACTCTATTCAACAACGGCTTACCAGTTGCAACTACAGACTTCTTCACCGCACCGTTATCGTCACACAATTCGGAGTCAGACCTGGAGTTTACATTTAGCTTATCACTGAACTTGCTCACTGGTTCACAGTTCACTTCTGTATGCACCTCTTGCACACGTGTAAAACAAAACCGTGTTTGTCTTGCATCTTGTAACTTATCTGTTGAGGATGTACTACGAAACCTGTTACACTCACTAGGTCTATATGCATTACTAGACATCATGGAGCCTTCTCGATATCCACCTCTCTGAGGCCTACTCGTCATCAATGATTGCATTTTGACCTCAGACTGCTCTATTCTAGGGGTGAGATGTAATAGACTGGCGAACTTGCTCATAGATTGATTGACACTAGTATTTACCAGTTTCAGGATATCATCAAACTTTGGCTCGATACCCTCATCCTCCATACGGGAGCTTATCTTCACCCACTTCCTTTGCAGTCGAGTAGGTAGACGTCTTGCTATTACTTCTAGTATAAAACTCGAGTTGAGGTCACTCATGCGATTCATCGAAATCATTCCATTCTTGTAAATTAGCAAATTATCTAAAAACTCAGTGAGTGCCTGGGAGTCATCCTGTAATTGACCACCATTACCCTTAACAGCCTCGAATAATTTCCCTGCAATCATCGAAGGTCTTCCAAACCTTTGACGTAATATGCTCATAGCCTCGTAGTAGCCCTCTTTTGGCTTCATAAACTTACAGCACTGTATAGCTCTTGCAGCATCTCCAGTGCAATATCTCATCAAATACATTAACTTCAATTCATCATTTAATAAAAACCACTCAACATGATCTCAAACTCCTTTACAAATTGTAAATAATCAGCCGGGTTTCCATCAAAACACCGTGGTTCAAATTTAGGGAGTTTGATGTTCCTATTATCCCTGAACGGCGAAACAGTAACATCAACCATGTCATGCTTAACATCAGACACATCGTTACAATTAACAGACAAGTCACCATGACTTACTTTCCTGTTTGCATCCAAGACACTCTGTCCCTTCTTTGACCCAGGCATTGTTGAACTTGACCCAATTCCAAAAAGTTCCAGATATTGCTTGTTCAAAGAGGACTTGACCGGCACCAGGAAAAATGAACGGCGACTATCCAAACTTTCACCAACTGTTTGAATCCGCCAGATCTGTTTCTATCGTCAGAAACTGTCAATCACGTCTCATAAACCGTTAATGCCCAGCTCTCGCTACGCTCGGGCCCACGCTGTTCTTCGAAGATTTCTCAGAAACGCTTAGTTATAACGGACGCAAAAACCAAAACACCGATCTGCCGCTTTAGATTTGTTTATTGTTACACCAACATATAAAAGGAATAAGCGAACTAAGGTCTGAAAACAAATATTACAATAATAAATCATAAGATTACTTCTGACGATGTTTCACTCTTCTTTCTGAACAGCGACCGATGAGACGATGACTGTCGTATTGATGCCTCCGCGAAAATTGGGGAAGTTGATTTTGAGCAAACAACCAAGAATTGATCGTTCAATCTTCAACTCCATTGACAACAACTATTAGGTTTCTGTATCAGGCTGTTACACATTCAGGGTCCTCAGAATGCTACAGTAGTGAATTGCAGCGTTCAGTAATCACATTGATTTTGGGCCTATAGCTTCATCATCCATAATTTAGTGCTCTTTGCACTGAAGAAACATTTCCAAGTGGCCAGGCAATTCATCATGCACCTTTGTTCGATCTATATTTTGGTATGCTTGCTTAGCTTGCTCATCATATGTTACATATATCAAGTAAGTATATATCTGGTTACTGATGTTATACTCTTTCAGTCGTCCTAATCTTAATGTCATCATTTAGTCCCATTACAGCGGCTGAATTACTTTTCAACGCGGGTTTCGACTGATGCAAATTAGGTTTGGATATATTCCGTGGCTTTTCGTTGACTTGTAACAAAGTAATTCATATTTTCTATAAACGGTTAAGTTTACATGAAATGCATGCCATTTTTACCAGCTCTATCAGTTGTCTTATAATTTATAACAATGAAGTATTATAAATCAATAATTTTTCAAAAGAATAATGTACAAGCCATGTTAAATTGTAAACCTTTCACCGTCTAATTTGAGCGACAACTCAAACTTCATTTCAGTTCCCGCTGATAGTTATGGTCAACCAGTTAATCGCGTATATTTGGGTGGGTGCTATGCCTCCATGTGATTAAAAGTGGTTTGATGAAGAAGAGAACGTCCTGGGAAACTTCAAAATGGAGTGAAATACAGTTATGGGAAATACGTCACTGAAGGTTCATTTGCAAGATATATACAAGAAGAAGCTGGAGGCGCCTTGGAATGATAGTATAAATTCGCAATGTTTGATGCTAACCATATTGGTCTTAGCATGGAAACTATGACGTTTTCGATGAAAATATAGCTCTGCTCAAATATTGGTGTTGTTGTGTTTTTGATCAAAGCAACCAGACTTTAAGCAAGCAACAAATTTGAAAGAAGAGTCAGTTTCGGCTTTAATAAAGCCCTAGGTAGCTAAGGTAAGATAAAGTATAATGGTGAGTAAATTAAAGGATTATCGTGAGGTGGATAAGTGGGGATTGGAACCAATAGGACAAGCTGACCTGTAAGATGTCTCACGAATCTCTGTAGAGCCCATGCAAGAAGTCGAGCAGCCTTTAGACTGTTGGAGCAAAAGCATTTTTTTAATAATTTAGATATGCACAACCCTTATTTTTGTTAAGGATCTAGACTAATGTTTAATTCTTGAGCTGTCAAAGAAGGCACGCTGTTGTCCTACAGGTCGGAGCGATTGACATCTGTAAGCACTACTCTATCTGCTGATCAGCATGCTCGTCTATCCCAACTTTTTGATGTTAAGGACTGAGATTTTTTGGCAATAATTGTAGTTACAGCATTGTATGGCTTTGAGCCTCACCCAATTTCATGACTAGTGCTTCCCATTGGGTCACTAGATACATTAATGTCTGAGGACACTCTTAGCAGTCTAAACTTTATACATGTATACATATATTTAAGCATTTGTGACAAACCGCTAGGAAATTAAGTTACCTTAGGAATAACAACGACACACTAACCGCCAAGTCAAACAAAGTAAGTGGAAAAGTAATATTAGAAAAATCAGATTATTTAGAGAATGCAAATACCTACATACAAAGAGGACAGCATAGGGAAATTACGAAATCAATAGACATACTTGTGGGTAGGGTTAAGAAATCCACAGCTGAACTTAAACTCCAAAATGAAGCCTTTTCTAGGTGGGTCTAAATGGCCTAATTTAGTGCCGGAAACCAATAACCTCAGCTGGATGTATGGTGCTGTTGATGCTCATAAGTCAAGATACCCTATTTGACCTAAAGATGATTTGATAAATCCACTAATTTATGAATTGTCGTGATATACAGCTGTTAATTTGAATCCTACCGAAAACCACTGAATATCTAGACTAACAGATTCTCATGGACCAAGCACAAATTAGATAATTTTAAATTGAATAGTGAGGGAAAAATAGTCAGTTTTGGCTATTCCAGTTTATATGCACGTATTTCCACAAATATGGCTATAGAGGTAGCCAGAAATGAACTCATTTCTACCCATAAAATTGAACTTAGAACAAAAGTGCAACTAGAAGTCATAATGCTGGGGTACAGCTTTACCTGAATTCCGCATTGTTTAAACTCCAAGGGAAAATATATGAACGAACTAAGGGTGTTGTCATGGGATCATCAATATCCCCGATTGTGGCAGATATATTCATGGATAGGTGGAGAAACTTAGTTATTGAAACCTTAAGCCCCATTTCGAAAGTGTGGTGGAGTTATGTAAATGATCAAGAGTGGGCTAAAATTTAGTTTGAATGGCTCACGGTGCATCTATTACAAGAAAACCTATGGTGCGTCAAGTTGATCCAGTGTTTTGTGAACGAATTTATAGGTTGATAAAAAAAGACCAAAGTGTTAAAAACAGAATGAGGCATAAAGAAAAATTGTGCCGCGAATACTATTTGATTATAAGGAAATACACACGCCGAACAAAATTGAATGTTTATAAAATTATCGGGATCACTTCCTTTGGAAGTCAATAACCAAAGTTGAGGAGTGATGAAAACGTAAAGCCACACCATCATCTAATAATATTTTACACAAAGTTAAATAACGAACAGATAACAGAGGAATTAACAAAAGGATTTCACAAATTTCGCAGTCACTTCAAGGAGGACAGTAAACAAATGACAACGTAGACGAGCTTCAGTAGTGAGCCAAGTCGGTTGTTTTCCGCTTAGAAGGTATTCGTTAGTCCAGTTAGGACAACCGTCTTTTATCCCAAGACTGAGCATTCACTAGCAATTTTATGTTGCGCACCTAGCGGAAAGCTTCTCAGAAACTTATGAAAAGATACTTCAATCAGTTTCTTGCTGTCCCTGAACATAGTTTAGCTTTACCTTGCGAGGCTTGTCAAACACGAGGGGCTTCCCTGAAACCCTGTTACATGCTTGATGGAAAGTGTTTTTTCTAGATATGTCATAATATTTTAGATGCTGAAGGTGTTGACGTTCACGGATATTACAAAGTATACTAACGCAGGATCTGGTACACATAACTTCCATAGTATTCGTTCCGCGTAGGCCAAAGGCAAAGCGAAACACCATAATTGACCGTCCAAATTACGAGTTATATTTCGGGACTGAATTGGAGTGAGAGATGATTGCTTAACTAGCTAGGGATCGTGCAAGAACTAACGAACGTGACACGACGGCGTTCCAAATGGTGTGGGTGCTTGACCGGGAGCCTTCAGCTAAGCCAGTTGACTTAAACTGTCAGGGTAAGCATCCAATGTTCACTGATGAATATGTGGTCGCAAGATTCTGCTGAGACTAAGAGGCATATGTTTTGAAGAACAGACTAAGACCTCTTTTTTGGATTGGGTTAACGCCCGACAACACTCCACTTGGACGAATGTATTTAAAGTCGTAGTAAGTGGACTCTTTTAGCCGTCAGTTGCTGGAGAAGACTTGGACAAGGGTCATTGAGTCCCACTTACTTCCTGCATCTACTGCACCCAGAAATTTGATTACGACGACTTAATTGACATTGTCAGAATCCAATCCGCTTCCCTTTCACGTTACCGCAGGTGATGCTACGGGTTGTGACAATTCCTGTGTGAAGACTATGAAGAAGTGGTACGTAAATGCATTTTCCTGGTCCTTTTCAGTCGTGAGGAGACAGATTCTACTGAAGATGTAGATTCAGCTCAAAAGAACAGGAAGTAAACGCCAAGAAATCACAAGGTTTATACCAAGTCTTCAATGAATTTGGACACTGTCTGTTGAAGGCCGTTGCTATTGACCCATACGCGCGCCTTTGTTAACTGCTGCATGACTTACGAACATTGTCCAAGGAAAGATGAGGTTGAGTCTTATCTTAGAGAGCATAAGATCAACGATATGTTTCAAAATTTAACTTCTCTGTTGTTTTTTCACCGTCCAGGTGAGATAACTTTATTTACAACACAATGAAATAATTTGTGAGTATTTATTATTATTTGTGTATAGATTACTGTAAGATCCTGCACTTTCTTTGTAAATAATCACCTTGTGAGAGCATAATATTAGTTTTTGTGATTAATTTGGAATCCGTTTCTAAACTTATATTGGAAAAATTATCTCAAATTCTTATAAAGTTCTAAAACCCGAAATTACCATCCGGCCTTAGAAAGCATAAGCAAAGCGTAGGGTTTTAAATCAGCAAACGTAGATAAAGTACAACATTATAGATAATTAGATACATTCCATTATTCCCAAGCTTCACCTGAATACGACGAAATATACCCCCAATTTCCCAAGCTACCCCACATATTAAGCTAACCACTGACACAGATTTTCCCAAACCAACCCCCTAATAAAGCTACACTTGTATATTTTTAAGAGTTTCTTCCCCTAGAATTAATTTCATCGAATTAAAATGACGGAAGTGCAATATCCCGGGATATGAACCGCAGAAGGTGTAGTCCGGACACTAAGTTTATATTTATAACTTTTGTCTCATAAACTGTTGTCATAATATTCACTGAGCAGTTTCTGAGTGACGTTTGTAACATCATTCTGCACTATGAAAAGTAGTTAGTGGATCTTAATAACATCGTTATGAAAAGTGGAGGAATATTTATTACTATCTGCTCAAATTAAGTTCCTCTACCAAGCTTCCCACCAAATATTCGCAAATGTTTTGAGTGGAAGCTTTATGTTCTCAGAATTTTCTTTCAGTGTTCCTCCAGGAAAAGTAGTATCAGGAAACTTCTGTGTTTTCATTTTTATGCCTGAGGTGATTTAACCTACTTAATAAATACATTAGAAGCATTTAATTCCAAGCTACTTTTAGACGGAAAGACGTCATTGATTGTTAAAAGTGTTATCTTTGAAAAGGACCCTGCTTGGTATCCCTTTTTTCTTTCCAGTCTAGTACCAAAGTGAGCGTCATGTGGGTCTTCAAATACATGGCACTGATTAGTTATTAACTAAGTTTATATTTACACACATCTCTCCTATTTAACAGCTGCACATAACACTTGATTCAGATTAACAACTGTTTTCCATACTTGAAAATGTAAGATTCAATACAACGAAGGTTAACTTGTTTCTAAGATTATTTTTCAAGTCTTGACCTTCCATATCGTGTCTCGAAAATGGTATACATATGTGTCAGCACTGTCACTGTTACACCATATCACTTCGTAAAATCCATGAAGTCTGCTTGTCGACTGAAACTTCTCTCTTACCTTCAAGCTAAACCACGCTGTACTTCCTCACTACAACTAAAAGACAAATACGATATAGTAATGCAAAAATTAAATGTCAAAACAATCTCCTGTTAGAAGGAATGCTGAAATAGTGCACAACATAAGTGGAGTAGAAATAAACTTAACTAATCTTACTGATGATGATCGTTTTTATCTCAGACAGACAGACCACAGACCACTTAGGTTTATTCCATATTGGAAAAGTTTATTTTTAAATAATACATAGCAATGCAGTATTGACAACCGGATGATGTTACGAGCACTTACATCAGTGAAATTTAGCTGTAAGACAGACCAACAACATAACCCTTTTGATATTGGAATGAAAAATTTGAAGTCATTAGTAAATGTCGCGATGCATTAATACCTTAACGCATTTATGGCAGCCATTTACTTTCACCTCAGAACTTGCTTTAACTAAGTAGAAAAAATCGTAATAAAAGAATCTTCACACAATAGAAAAATTATCAAGATATTTTCAATAACCGTACTCATATATATATACATATATATATTTATATATCAAGTCTCATGCTTCCAATATTTTGTCCTATAAACGCAGTTTTTTACTATCATTTTATAATATACATCTTTCAGATTAACTAAAACATTTCTCTGAAAAGTTTGAGAGCTTCAAACAGAATTTAACCTCATGAGCATAAAGTAATCTTTTCAAGTTATTCAGCCGTGTCTTTTTTGATGTGGAATAGGTATTTTTAACATTCAAGATTTTTCAACACGCTTGTTTTATTCCAGCCAATTTTATTAAAAACTGTGTTCAAAAACACACATACAGTCATTTCAAATCAAAATTTATTCAAGGAAAATTCCATTGTAACATACAAAAACTCAAAATAAGTGATTCAGCAAAGAGACTCTTTTCAACGAATTTATTATCAAGCTGTACAATCGTATATAAATAAGGTTTTTAAGAAGTTATATTCGGTGAGAGAATGGAATCATAGATGTGAATGCATAACATAATAATAGTAGTATAAAATGTAATTAAAATATTTGTGATTATAATCATTGTTCAATATCGAGTGACAAAGCAAATTAATGTCATATATAGAATAATTCATAGGATGGATAGAACTTGGAAGGGTGTGTGCAATTATAGGATTAGTAGACAAATAGAATAAAATAAAAACGTTACGTAACATCATGTGAAATTCGACAGCATAGAATTTAACGTTACAAAACAGAATTGATTTAGAATGACAAGTGGAACAAGTGAAATAATATCAGGGACAGTTCAAAGTGAGAATAGTAATAGTAACAGTTGACATAATAAAGTAAGAGTCTACAAATTGAATAGACAAAATAAAAAAAATTGGTAAAGCCTAAATATGAAATGGTTATTACCATACTTTAGCATAGAGAGATTAAGATTATGAAAATTGTAGAGGTGGAACGAAATTTTTCTGCACACAGAGAGTGGCTTTTCTGTTTCGATAGCCAAAGGTTCAGTAGTACAGATGAGTCGGGTACGTAATGATTTCGGTAAATTGCTTTTTACCTTGTAGACGACTTTAGAGCTGGAGGGTGTAGAGATAGGGTAATCATTATCGACCGGATGTTCAGTGATCGCGCTTCTTATTGCTCCACTTCCACCTCTTCGTTGAGATGCAGGATAGTGTTCTTGCACCCTCTTGGACAAAACTCGAGTAGAACGACCGATATACCTAGCTCTGCACGAGCAGGTGAATTGATAAACGCACACAGAGTTGGTCAACAGCGGGATATTGTCCTTCAGGTTATTGAACAGTAATGGTGAACCGGTAAAGGCTATTGTCAAAGATGTAGCAGGGAATGTCCTTTTCAAGGACTGTGATAACTTTCTTTTCATAATATCGGAAGCTAATTCATCTTTCGATTCGAAGCTGACGCACAATATTTTCTTGGGTATGGATGATAAGACACATTTCATAGGATTCGACTGTATATTCTTGTCTATAAAACGTGGTGGAAATCCATTTTCTATTAGGATTTTCCTCAAAGGAATTAACTAATCATCCACAGCATCAGGGCTACATATTCGCCGAATACGAGTGGTAAGCGACAGGACCAGATTTCGTTTTCGACTAATAGGTACCCAGCTGTAGAAATTTGTCAGTTGACCATTCCATGACAGCTTTCGATAAATCGATCTCTTCAAGATTCCATCGGTGTGGCTTGATAATAAATTCGTTGTTGAAAAGGGTCCCTTCGGTGAATCACTTGTTTTGAATTTCTAAAATTCATTCTACATTGGAGACCTTGTCCTCCACATCATCCTTGTTAGTTGCAGTGATTTTAACTCCAATCGGGAGAATTTTAAAGCTACTGAATCATTCATACCAAGTGGACGATCACAATGGAAGCTCACATGTTTGTTTTAATATACCAGTTACTTATGCATTACGAATTTTGATCTTCCATCTCTTTGTCTTTTGATAAAACTATACTGGAAGTTTAGAATCATTTTCATTTGTAAAGTGTATACAATTTGTAGTAGATTTTATACGTTCCACAAAGTTTTCCCTTTCAACTTTATCAAATAGTGACAAATTTGTCATATAAAAATATGTACGGATGACCTCATACAAAAAGAATTTAAATATATTCACGATTCCTTGACGGAGATAGGCTATCCGAGTAGTTTCATGAAGAAACATATGAAAACATCAGAGAAACAACCTGAGACTATGACTGCACGTAAAAAAACCTCTATTTATTAGGTTACAATTTAATGGTGACTCATCAAGTGAGATTCTATTCCAAAGAATTTCAAGGAGTATACGAAGAACATTTTACGCAGCACACCGATATTTGTCATTCTCTAGCCGACGAATGATTGGGACGTAAACGAAGAATAAGCTAGATAGTTTTACCATATCTATGTGTATTTATCAGTTCAATTGCATCTGTGGTGGCAGTTATGTAGGACGTACTACTAGACAGCTCACCCAATGTGTTAGTGAACATCTCCCATTGTGGTGGTTTGGCAAAAGGTAGACAAAAACAATCCGTAGCTCAATTTTGTCACATTTAGTTGATAGTGGTCGTGTAGTCGAGAAAACGAGAGCCTTCAAAGTAATTCATCGTATCCCACCGAATCTTTCCAATAGACTTCGTATTCGTCTACTGCAAACAGACGAGGAGATAGGCATTCGAACTATTGAACCTAAACTATGCATTCAAAAGAAGCTCGTACAGCCATCATCCTCCCTGTTTGGCCTATTAAGACATAACCAACTGATGACTTCTACACCACCCCTTACTTACTTATATTTTTAACCCCTCTCTTATCATCCCTTAATTTTATCACATCTTCATTAAAAAGGTGTCTCATTTCCTTCCCTTACAATCTAACATTACTTAATCGGTTCATTCATTTTTACTAGCCTTTACCGACTACTTCCACCTGAACATTTGTTTGTTTAATCATGCTGTTTTTCATTATTCGTGTTATCACAGATTGCCTCACTTTTTCATACTTATTATTGATAAGACCATTATCACTATTATTACTATTATTATTGTTACTATTTTGTTTAATTGCACAGTTTATATTCACCATCGTATTATCCTATAGACAAAACACCATGATTGGTTTATATTTGAATTTTTATTTGTAAACTTATATATATTAGAGTTAAGCCTGATGAGATCCAATTGAAAACAACAATATTGTTCGTTTAAATGTGTTGCTCTAAATTTGTCATCCACATATCTCTATCATATATTAGGTTGACTCAAAATACCATTCAATGCTTTACTTCTATAGCTGCAATATAAAGTTCAGCTTATATTTTGGAGATACTAATGATCTCATAAAAACTCCATTTGTCTGACAACATAATTTATCCATGAAAGTGAAGTATACAGATCCCAAACGAGGTTCTAAACATTCATAAATGTCGTCTATTCGTTTAATTTAATTTTAGATTTTCCTGTCGATTAATTGAACTGAAGTGCTCAGTTTCAGGTTGACATGTCGGCTTTTTGTGCAGATGCTTCGACGATGTCTGAGCATGCAGTTCAAATGGTCTAGTGGATAAATGTCTGTCTGTCTGTCTGTTTTCGACATAGAACTTTGCACAAATGTGCGGAAGTTCAAGTCGCCACATTCCGTGTAGCACGCGAAGCAAGAGAAGGAAGTACAAGAAAAGCATAATAGAAACAGTGAGCAGAGGTGTGAGACAAAGGAGTAATAAAGAAATACAAAACAGTTTCATTGAAGATCATAAGTCACAGGGAGTGGATGCATCTGCGCCACTGAGAACGGTTTTGAGCCATGTCACCAATTGTTTCCAACCATAGATTTCTACCGTCCCGAGGACCCCAGCCTGGAAGTCTACACCTTTCTACGTGGCTTAGACCAACTGTTGTGGATTTCATTGACTGGTGCCAAGTTTTTGTTTGACCGCCGCTAGCTCTCACTTTTCCAGCCTGACCCTATATCCGCTAACATTGCTCGTCGAGGGAGGTGATGGCTTGGGGCTTTAAGAGGCTGTCGGTGGTGGTTTTTTGGCTTCCATCGTTTTTAGTGGACGCAGAGTGGAGAGGAAGTGGAGAGCTATCAAGTCGAGGAGTTGCATCAGTGGAAGGAAGGCAAGATGATAGAGATGAAGATGAAGACAAAGATGAGTGAGTAATAGAGAGGTTTCGTGTGCATTTCGGATTGTGAGGGCGATTGTTACTTCCCGGCTGCCCACACCGTGGAAGTTGGTTGCGTGACCGCAGAGCCCAGGGAACAACTGCTTGAGGCCGGTCACACGCGACCTGTTTTTGTTCGTTTTTTTTGTTTGGTGTGTCTCAGTAGCAGATTTATCACTCCTGCCCTGTGACACGGCAGCAGGAAGCGCGGTCGTTGTTAATCCGGGCCACGGCCTATCCGGAATGATATTTTGTGAATTTGTTTGAATCATGGTATTGGATAGGGTAGCTGCTTTTTGTTTAACCGCTATCCAAACAACCTGCCTGGCATGGTAGAACCTCAAGAGACATAAGTCTCAGCCAGTATAGCTTGATAGATCATTGAGGTGTTCAAGCCCGACCACCACGTCAAGGTAGCAGCTTTCGGTCGGGTTAGTGGATAACGCTTTGGCGTTTGAAACTATGAGCACTGCGTTTGAGCGTCGGTGGTGGTAACATCATCACTCACTGACTGGAGAATGCAGGTACATCCAGATGACGAATCAGTCCTAAATAGGATGAAATGCGCGTTGTCCTGGATTCGACTGCTAGTCACCATCCATCAATTAATTATCTTCTATTCATGATGAATATTTAACTGATACTTCATGATTGTTTTCAAGCTGATATTGTCGTAATACCAAATGATCTTATTTAGAAAGTTTCTATAGCTGGTTTGTAAGGATTAGATCTGTTTTTTTTTACGAATTGATCATGGATTGATATCACAGTTAGAGAACCACTGAAAACCAGCACTGGAGTACTGGACAGTCAGCTGCTTCATCCTAGAATCATCGTTCTAGTGAGAAGTCGTGACCAGTGAGGTCTATCCAAATGTCACCTGTGAGGATGGATGTCCTACCCCTACCAACGACATTGGATGGGGTCAAACTAAATCACGAATTGGTAGACGTTAGAATTCATGGACTGCCTGGTAATTGGATCGGGTCCAAGTGGCTGTAGGGTATACCTGCTTGCCTTGTGACTGGAAGGTCCTGGGTTCGAACCGGCTATGGTGGGTGCGTACTGCCAATGATTCACAAACTAGGATGAAACAGCAGCTGTCCAGTACTCTCCGGTTTTCAATGGTTCTGTAACTGATATCAATCTGTGATCAACTCGTAAAAATAAATATAGAAATATTAGTAAAAAGACAAATCATATACAAACTTTTTATTATTTCATCCCCTCCAGTAGTAATATCCATCGTTTTACGTTCAAATTCCTCAATATTTGCGCCACTAGAAGAAACTATTTTACTGAAATAGTTTCAAAAATGGCGACATGTATTCTGGTAAATTGTATGTCACAGTATTTGTAGAACCAGAGGATATATCGAATTTTTTGTAGACTTTTGTCTTGCAATAAAATTTATCAGCCTAGCCAGATTTAGGAGCTACTGAGAATCAAACTGTATCGCCTAGTGTCAGTTTCAACAATCTGAGTAGACTGCGTGTTTCAGCTGCCAGTTTATTCATACAACTGATCAGATTATTAATCAGCACTGATGTGCGTGCACTAAGCTGAGTCAGTCGATGTGTTCTACCAACTTCATCTAATAATCTCCTTTATTAAGAAAAACGGTGATATTACCTTTGTCAGCTATAACAAAACTATAAATGTGTGCGTTCTCAAGGCGCACTTATCTATATAAGTATAAAACTTGGGCACTGTGATAGAGTAAAACTCCATTTTGATTCTCCTTGTGTTTGGAAAATAGAAGTATCATCGCAAACCTAGTGGTCTTCTGATTTCCGTCTTTCTTGCGTCAGGACTATTAAATTCTCGACCAGTACATAGGAATAATTGGCGACGAGTACATAACAATTTGGCGACGGGGAAAACTATGGATCCTTCTAAATTGGAATTACTATTTGAACGACAAATGAAATTAATGGAAATGTTCGTCAACCAACAGACTGGTCCAACTTCACCTTCAAGCAATCCGAATCATACCATGCTACCATCTGTCGACGGCATTGTGAATAGTATTTCACAGTTCAATTATAATCCAGATGCGAATGTCACTTTTGACACATGGTATCAACGTTATGAGGATTTATTCACTGTTGATCTCGCCTCACAAGACGATGCTTGGAAGGTGCGAGTGTTATTACGTAAATTGGGTCCCGCAGAATATGAAAGGTACTGCAACCTAATTTTACCCCAAAAACCACGTGACAAGTGTTTCGATGATACAATAAAGCTGCTGCGTGAACATTTTGGAGACCACTCCTCATTATTCAGCATACGTTATCGTTGCCTCAAGCTGACAATGAATGAAAATGATGATTTTCTTACTCACGTTGGCACAGTCAACCGAGAATGTGAGAGATTTCGACTCAGGTCCTTAACAGATGATCAATTCAAAGCCTTGATTCTCATATGCAGTCTTCAATCTCCTCGTTTCACAGATATCCGAACTCGACTGCTCAATCAGCTAGAACAAAATCCTAAGTTAACATTACATGACATAGCTGATGAATATCAACGGCTGATTAATTTGCAGAAAGACACACACCTGGTCGAATCAACACCTTCGAGAAGCTCTGATATTCATGCATTACGAAAGAGCAAAAATCTCTCATCATCCAGTCCTGACCCACCTTCTTCTAATGTTCCGCGTAAATCTACACATACTCGTCCAACTTCACAAAATACTGCAAAGAAGACCCCACCATCACCATGCTGGCATTGTGGCGCGTGGCACTTTGTAAAGTCTTGTCCATACAAAAATCATCGTTGCAGCAAGTGCAAAATCATTGGTCATAAAAATGGTTTTTGTCAGCCACGCAAACCCAGATATCATAATCCAGCGAAAGCTCGACAAACTGTTGGTCCTAAATCTCCAAGGAGATCATTGAGTCTAGTCGCAACCTGTCAAGTCACAACACCAGGTATGCGGAAATATCTTGATCTTCAGATGAATGGTCATGATACACGTCTGCAGCTAGATACCGCCTCTGATATTACTGTTATATCAGAGAAACTTTGGAATGATATTGGCAGACCACCTATCACAAATACTTCCCAGACTCTTGTCAGCGCCTGTGGTGGGCGGCTCAAACTAATTGGTGAACTCAAATGTTCTGTTTCATTCCATAACATTAAATTCAGAGGAATTTGCTACGTCACCAAGAGTGATTTAAATCTTTTGGGACTTGATTGGTTCGATCGTTTGCATCTGGCTGATGTCCCACTAAATTCGCTATGCAATGCAGTCAAGAAGCATAAAATGTCAGACAATTCCGGACGAAGCCGAAGCCGCAAACCCAACAGGCAGACGAAGCGACAGACGTCAACAACAAGCTCAACGGTTCCAGATAAACCCCCAGGAAAACATCCTACTAATCATCCATCTTCTCAAAAGGGGAGGTGATATGTATCCATATAATATGTGTGTTTATTTGAGCCTGTTCTTGGTGATATGTATCCATATATTATGTGTGTTTGTTGACAGTCGGTTATATTTTACTATGTATACATGGATCGATATTCCATTATAATTAGCCAATCATGTTAAGACTGTCTATTGATTTGTTCATTTTGAATATTCGCTCACACACTTGTTCGGACATTCATATTTTTGCTCTCACACTCTTGTGTGACATTGATTCTCCTTGTGTTTTGGAAAATAGAAGTATCATCTCAAACCTAGTGGTCTTCTGATTCCCGTCTTTCTTGCGTCAGGACTATTAAATTCTCGACCAGTACATAACATGACCACAATTTATTGCTGCTCAGATTCATATCAAGGCACTTGCACAACTTTTTTCCTTCATTTATGGAATCGATTAGATATTGGAGTAAAAATCAATATAGGATAATGTACATTCGGAAAAAAAAAAATAGTTGACCTCACTCACAGTCATTGCAGTGTATTTTGTAAATTATGTTATTTAATTTATTTTATTTTAATTTTTATTTTAATTTATTTAAATTATTTAATTGAGTCCACCGGGTCTTTTAGCCTACAGAGCTTGTCCTACCTGAGTGAGTTTGTAGGTTTGAATGCCACAACCCTAATTCCTGATTTATTGAAAATCCTACGTAGAGAGGGTCTCCTTACATGGTAAAACTAGTATAGATGCCTTATATTCTTTCTTATTTAAGTTATCATTATTAGTTTCAGAATTATTTTTGTTTTGCATTTGGTATTTTCTGATCTTTCCGATGAAGTTTATAGGAGACTTATTTGATACCAACCAGCCATTCTTCTATCTGTTTCATTTCATCATTTAGGTCTTTTCTTGTGTTACTGCTCGGTAGCGGGGACATAATTAAGTCCCACTTGTCTACTTTACAATATTCTGCTTTTAGATTTCTAAATTATTCAAACTTCCCAATTTGTCTTTGTTTAGTGCCACTGAAATGAGCCAACATTCAATCGTCATATTTTTATTCCTTCACGTTCCTAATGGAACACAGGGGGCTTCAAGCTAGAGGCTAGAGAACTTTCTGTAGCAGTGATGTTTATTACTTTTACGGGATGGGGTTGTTAATCAGCCTCATGCCCCCCCCCGACCTTCCCTCTTTGCCAGTTCTGTCACTGCCTTGGCGAGGTAAAGGAGTGAGTCTGTGGCCAGGGATCGAACCCTGGGCCATGTGCATGGTCGGCGAGCGTCCTAACCGCTGTGCCACCGACTCAACATATAGGCAATCGACCTTTCGATATATATAGAAAATATTAAGATAATCATCAGTGATTTCAATGGTCCTCCAACTCACATCAATCCATGGGCCAACTTGTAGCTTAATTATAACCAATAACCCTACAAAGGTTAAAGTCATTTCTAGAAAGTATGGATGACAACGCGAGCAGTTTTTGGCACTTCTTTATTACAGGGCTAAAGCAAAGGGCTTCTTTAAGATGCAGTGAGTAGCCCTACCATCAGTGAATTCCTTACCAAGTGATTAAAAAATAACATGGGATTAATGCCACAATTTCATTATTGTATTTAAGGAAATTCTCCTAATTTTTGGGTATTTTTAGGAATTTGGATTAATTTCTGTTTAAGACTTCGTCACGAACCAAATTCAGTCTGGGAGTCTTCTAAAGTCAGAGGACACTGGGCAGTGGTTTCTTACTAGTTTCAGGGTCTTCAGCAGTGTTCAGCGATGACCACACTAGGAGAAATAGTCGTTGGTGGAGTGAGCTGGTCTCTCAACCCTGAAATGACCAAAGTTAGAACTCAAAGGGTGATTAAATTCAAAATGAATGGGTAAATGGTCAGCAGGATGTCCTTATTATTCAAAAGTTCTGGGTTTAATGCGTACAAGCTGTTCAAAAGTCTCAGGCCATGACGAAACAAATGTCTAGTACTCCCTGGTCTTCGGAAATTCGCTAATTGATATCGGTTCATGACGGAGTAAAAACCAGGTGTCTGATAAAAAGCAGGATCAGTATTTTCACACATTTTACTTCCTCTAGAAAATTAAATGTAAATATCTTTAGATTGTTGTCTACTTCGATTTGCTGCATAATGAAATCATACACTTATATGTGTCCAAGCCAAGTTCACTTTTAACAGTTTGGAAAAATTTGTTCATTGGGTATATGATATTCATTATAATAAAGGTTTTATTTTGTATTTCCCAATCAATGAAAAACAAAACGATATTGTTCTCGTTTTTACTGACGTCTTGCTATTTAATGCTAATAGTTTCATCAAAGTATTAGTAAACCAGAATTGATAAAATCTCAGAGTGTATATATAACAAGTTCGTTCATCATTGTTCCTCAGTACTGGGTCATTTTTTCCGTTGTCAAATTGGCTAATTGGTAAAGATAACAAATCTCGAAAAATACCCATTTATTCATAAGTAAAAATACAGTTTTTGTTCAGCGAAGAAATTTCTTTTCAACGACTTCATTTTCAAGCTGTACAGTCGTATTTATATTACAGAAAAAGGTTATTAAGTGGCACTAAATAATTGCTCAGTCAATGTACGGATATATGTGATAAAAGTTATAAGGGGTAGAGTTGAAGTGGATAAATTACAAAAATAGTGAAGATTGTTCTATAACAAAAATGTCAAGTGTTGTCTAAAAATTTTGAAAATTAGGAGTACGATTACGATAAGAATGAAGATGTGAAGTGAAGTGGAAAGAATTCAAGTGGTAAAAAAAAATAAAATAAAAACTAGAAAGAACATTAATTACTATGACCAAGGTAAAGAAAGGGGTTTGACAAAACGCTTTTGAACACATAATTTAGGTTTCTGTTCATGTATATCTAGCTAAAGCTTCGGCTATGCATAAGTGAAGAAAACGTAAACTTTTGGAACGGTTCAATTTTGCCATGTAGATAACTTTGAAAGATGAATCACGTGGGGCTAAATGACCAGATTCTAACAGGTGGTCACAAATAGACGACTTTGCAGTTCTACGTTCGCCTTTCATTAACCAAACCTGATAGTGTGTTCAGCTACAGGTTTTCGGAGAGTACGCTTACAACGTCCAATATAAACAGCTCCACAAGAGCAAGTAAAAGAGTAAATGCACATAGATGTGGACAAAAGCGATAATCTATCCTTGACATAACAAAGCCAGGTGTAGATGACTGTTGAATTTGATAAGTGTGTAAAATTAATAAAGCAGCGTGTGTTTACATAATGAAATTGCTTATCACAGTCGTGTTGATATTGTCATTTTATTGGGGAGGGTAGTGTTATAACCAGGTCAAATTCTTTTTTAGTTCATCTTTCCTATTCAGACAATTTGAATTCCATGTGATATGAAGTGTTTCTGATGATATTTCACATTCTTTGTGATTCCTGAAATGCTTTTTCTGGATGATGATTTCAATATTCTCAAAATCAATTTCGTGACCTGTTTCTATAGCGTGCTGATAAACTATGGCTGACTGATGATTGTTCAAGCCTTTTCTAGTTCAACCGGATTTCTCAGTGGTCGAACAGAGACGGACGACTCTACGGTGTTCATATTTTCTGATTTTGATTTCTCTCTGGCGATGTTTGTTCGATGTATATCGCATCACATTCCAAGCATTTTATTTTATATAGACACAGTTAGATAGGGAATCTTCAAGGATTTGGTCTTTTATATGGCCAAGGTTGCTTCTCAGTTTGTCTAATGTTTTGAAGAAAACTCTGATGTCAAGCTTATTGAGTTCTTTTCTGATATCGTCTGCCGTCTCTGATGATCTATATGGAAGGACAACTGTCTAGGTCCATGTTTTCGGAATACGTTTTCGACCATATTTAATGTGAGTGTTGATTTTGTTGATGAAGTTCTTTGGGCAGTTTTATTTTGCTTGAGAGTCTCATTACTGAGACATTACTGTTATTCATTCATTGGAAATACGCAAAACATTTATTATAATGAAGTCGTATTGTATTACTATTGTTATTATTCTTCTTTTGGGCTGCGCGTGGAATATAGGTCTTCAGAAGGACATCATTTCTGCACATTTGTTCTCTGAAATCTTTCTTTCACCCGGTCCCACGACTGCCAGTAAGATGTTATTTCATCTTCCCAACATGATCGCTTTCATATAGCTCTCGGACATAGGTCCAATTTATCACTTCCTCTTCAGGTCCCAGTCGACGGTCTGATTCCTGAGATCTCCTCAACTTAATTTCAATCAAGCCGTCTGTCTCTATTTCCTTCGGCATATTTATTCGCTGGCAGGTTCTTCGTTAATTCATCGACAGCCAGAATTCCAAGTTGCTTATCCCTGGTTGGAGATCATCAACAGGAAGCTTTGGACCTAGGTTTCATGCTTGTTGGCACTCTTCAGCTCAGTGGCAACACTTTTGAATGCATCACTGGGTAACACGTGTCCAAATCTCAAGAAAGATATGAGTGCCTCCAAGACTGCAGATACGCCTTGCTGACTGTTGAATACCAATAAGCACAAAGCCTAGGTCCAATGCTTCCTACCGTTTGACTCTAACCGTCTAATAACAAGAATTCAGAGCACACTATGATGTCTAGCCACCTAGCATTATGGACAAACTGCAAAATTGACTGATAGAATTCTGTCTGCACTAGACGCATGCGATTAGTTACTATCCACTGTCGAATTAAAAGGTCTTCATTGGTTGGAATGTTTCATCATCAGCTGACATCAGTTAGAGGATCATTGGAAAGCCACCAAGCAGGGAGTGCTGAATAGCCAGCTGTTTCATCAGCTAGTTTGGGACTTAACACTCAGCAGTACACACCTACCACACGGTTTCGAACCTAGGACCTTCCATTTACAAGGCAACTGAGCTCGTAGATCATTAAGCCACTGGGACCCAATCCAATGACCAGACAGTCCATGAATTCCAACTTATGCCATATCATGACATAGTGCGGCCAATTCCTCAACCAATCAAACTAATACTTGGAAATTAAAAGGTCTTCAGTATAATTTAATTTTTTCGTCAGTGTTTAACACTTCCACATTTGTTTATTTATTAGGTGTATCACACAGGTCGGTGAAACAGTATAATTTACTGGATGACACAGTTTCAAACACAATTTATTGATTGTTCATAACCATATCATCAATTATAATCACACACGACTTCGAAACGCGAGTTTTATGGTTTTCTTTGTTTTCTCCTATTTGTCATAGTATGGGTAGTAGAATTTTCCAGATATCTGGGTGGACAGGTGTTGAATCATTCCTATTACACGTATTCACTCTCAGTTGATTCGATAAACAAAGCTTCCGTCATCGATCTCTCCCTCCACTCTGCTAAATTACATTTTAAAACTGTCATCTTATCCATCTATCTCATTGTATGGGGTTGTGTGGTGTGTAACTTCATGTAGTGAGTGCTATGGCTGGATTATTCTCTAGATTTCTTATCTTATCTTATTCGGGCCAACTAATCTAGATTTTGCTGGTAGGTTTTTATGCTCCGCTAGTCTGACTGCACCTGTTCGACTACTTTGACCTAAAATTATATAATATTTTCAAATATGTAATTATCCTCCAACTATGCTTGTTCTGTTTTAAAAGTCTTATGGAGGTCCTCTTCTAAGCGAGTCCATTTAATACTGATAAAGCCACAAGTAGAGTTTTTTCTAAACTGTACAAGACGTGACTGGAAATAAATCTTCATAAAATCAATGTATTTACTCCTTTTTTTAAAAAAATATTTTAATTACTCGGAGATTTTCACTAATTAATTATTGACATTTCCTCGATTTTCACTTATTTCATTTCTTTGTGTTTCTTCTACTAACTGGGATTTTGTATACAGAAAAAATGTTAACTCTTATTCTTTTTTAGTCATGAACTACTGGTCACGCGTATGCAGGTGATAGGCATATAACTGATATTTAGACAGTTTTTCCCCATTCCTTTACGTTCCCAGTGGAACACAGGGGGTTTCAAGATAGAGGCCTGAAGTTTCTGTGGCGGTGGTGTTTATTTTTATGGAATGGGGTTGTTAATCAGCCTCATGTCCCCCAACCTTGCCTCTTTTCCAGTCTTATTATTACTGGCTTGGTGAAGTAAAAGAGGAGTGAGTCGGTAGCCGGGGATCGAAATTCGGACCACAAGTGGCGTGGTTGGAGAGAAGTCTACCACTGTGCCACCGGGATTAGGAATAATTTCATTGTAGATGTTGTCATGAACCAATATCAGTCAGAGAGAGAGAGAGACCATTGAAAACCAGCAGGAGCAGTAGACAAATGTTTCGTTCTAGTTTGGGACTCTTCAGTAATGTACACCCATGACCCACCAGAAATTGAAAACTGGACTTTCATGGTTATGAGATGAAGCTTACTGACCATTCTTTCACTTTATCTTTTTATACGGATACTGGTGATGACTCTGTTGATTCTTATTTGATATGACCTTGATTAGTGTGCAGGCGTATCGAACCGGCTGTTCACATTTCCTTTTGTGCTTAAACATTGTGATAGGCTTAATATGCACAACGTAAAATCAAAAGGTACACTTGTGAAGTTTGTAAGGAACGTATGTTATCAGAAGTATTGAATTCAGACCAATTCAGTCACAACCTACAGTATGTCGTCAACCAATCAATACTAAGACATTCCATATATATATATACATAACAGTTCCTTTTATGAATTTAGGCAAAGCAATAAGAAGACGTCATTTGTCTGAAGCGTGTTATGTATGTATCTGCGCAACACATTTCGAACATTCTGATCACACTCCAGCGACTTGTCATAAGAATACATATGGAATGAAAGTCACTGAACCAAATAACAGAGGTAATAGTACATTTGCCACGATATCAAAACAAAGTTTACCAAGGAAGGCTTAGTGTGATGACGAATCGTTGGTTTGATGGTATAAAGGTGGTTTAAACTTCCTAATTGTCTGCTAGGGCTTCCACAAGCTTTAGGATACGCCTCAAACACGTTTTATAGATAGGTTTAAAAGACGTGTAAACGTCAATTCTATGTCCTGTATCTATAATATGTTTGGCATCATCATTAATGGCTTCTGAGGATTCTATTTGCTTCTGGAGCCATTTTGGAGTATGTTCTCAAGTTAGCCCTTACTTGAAGAGATCGATGAGTCCTCCCTCCTCTGTATGTGTGTGTGTGTGTCCACACGTACATTCAAATTGGTAAATACAGTGGGATGTGACATCATTTTTCGCATTTTCAAAGGTCTTAGATGAATACATTGGTTTCACATTCTCAATTATTATGATATCAGCTGAATAAAAAGTCTTTTTTACAGCAGAGTTCAATCTTTGTGTAGTTATCGAGCTGATATGATCCCGCATATAGGGTAGTTTGATGTACACATCTTTCTTACTGGCGAATTGTAGGGTGGTTCTTGGTGTTCTGACTACTTCATATCTCCTGATGAACTTGTCGTCAGACAAATTGATTCTTATAGCTTTGTCTATATATATATCTTTTTGCAATGCAAAAGACGCCTTATCCAAAGTCACTATGCTATCCCATATCAACCCCGAAGCATCGCTTATTTTGTGTACAGATGCCTCCCAAGTAGCTGTAGGGGCAGTATTACAACAAAAGATGAAGGGTGAAGTAACCCACTCGCATTCTTTTCTAAGAAGTTGGAACCGGCTCAGACACGTTACAGCACTTTTGGGAGAGAATTGTTGGCATATATCTTGCAGTGAAGCATTTCAGTTACTTACTACAGGGCCGGCATTTCACTATTTTTACTGACCACAAGCCCCTGTGTCATGCTTTCACTACTTCACTCGATAAACACTCCCCTAGAGAAGCCAGACAGTTGGATTATATCTCCCAATTTTCAACCGACATTCAGTACATCAAAGGGGATGCGAACGTGGTAGCCGATTCTCTTTCAAGAAGTGACATAAACCAGCTTCAAACTTCGGTAGACATCAGTCTTGATCGTATGGCTCAATTACAAAGAGATGACGTTGAACTCCAAACTGCCGCAGAAACTCTTCCTTACAGCTCAAAGATGTGCCTATCCCCTTATCAGATGCAACTATAGTCTGCGATGTATCTACCGGCACTAATCGTCCATTTGTCCCTGTCAATTGCCGAAAAGCATTGTTCGAACATTTACATTCGCTTTCTCACCCTGGAGTACGCGCCACGGTCAGACTGATCAGCGAACGCTTAGTGTGGCCTAAAATGAACTCTGACATTCGGAGATAGGCACGAGAATGTCTCCAATGCCAATGCTCCAAAGTACACCGCCACACTATTACAACCCGAAGACGTTTGAATTACCCGAAAGGAGGTTTCAGCATATTCATATAGATATCGTGGGACCATATATATATATATATATAAATTCTCCCTATGTACAGAAAATGGTTGTGTGGATTTCTTCTGAAGACAGATTCAGTTACTCGAGGGGATTCCCATGGCTGTAAAAGACAAACACATAAAACAAAATTACGATTACTGGGAATGGGAAAATTAACTCTAAATACTTTTAAATATTACTTCAAATTGTCGAAAATGTGTACTGGAACAGTATAGAACTGATGACGAGGACCTTACTGAAAAATAAACGTTTTTTTTTCAGCTCTCCTTCAAATCGCCGAAAATACCCATTGAGTCATGAAAAAAAAATAAAAAGGAAAATTCAAAGAAGAAAATGTACATTTTCACATTCAACTACTTTTATTCTCATTCAGTAGCAATATTAACTTTTACATAAAGCAATAAGAAGACGTAATTTGTCTGAATCGTGTCATGTATATGCGCAACACATTTCGAACAATCTGATCATCACACACGGACTTGTCATAGGAATATACATAATTAATGAAGAGTTAAGAGGTGAGAAAAAATAGACTTAGGTCAAGTTAAAAGGACATATTCAAGGTCAAAAAATAAAAATGAAGACCACTAAACCAAATAGCAGAGGTAATAGTACATCTGCTATGGTATCAAAACAAAATTTACCAAGGAAGGTTTAATGTGATGATGAATTATTTTTGAACGCATAAAGGTGGCTTGAACTTTCTAATTGCTAGGGCTTCTACAAACTTTAGGATACGCCCCAAACACGTTTTATAGATAGGTTTAAAAGATCTGTTAACATCAATTTTATGACCTGTCTCTATAATATGTTTCGCAATAGAAGAGCTAGGTCTCCTGTTCTCACCGTTAATAGGTTCTGATGATTCCATTTGTTTCTGGAGCCATTTTGGAATATGCTCTGAAGCCCTTACTTGCAGAGATCGATGAGTCCTCCCTATGTATGTGTGTCCACACGTACATTCAAATTGGTAAATACAGTGGGATGTGACGTCATTTTTCGCATGTTCGAAGGGCTTAGATAGATATAATGGCTTTACATTCTCTAATATTATGATATTAGCTGCATAAAAAGTCTTTTTAACAGCAGCGTTCAGCCTTTGTCTAGTTATCAAGCTGCTTTGATGTCCCATATAGGGTAGCTTGATGTACACGTCTTTCTTAGGGGCGAGTTGGAGAGTGGGTCTTGGTGTTCTGACTACTTTATATCTCCTGATGAACTTTCTGGATAATTGTTATCAACCAGAGTTTGTGTCAAATTCTTTCTTCTTCATCAAGCGTGTCTTCAGTGCATATTCGTCGGATTCTACTGAAGAGGCACCTTACTAAGCCTCTTTTGTACCGAATAGGGCAGAAACTGTGGTAATTAAGATACTGTCCTGTCCAGGTAGGTTTTCTATAAATAGATCTTTTTATTGACCCATCAAGCCGTCGACTAAGCAATATGTCTAGGAAAGATAAACAATTATCTTCCTCTTCTACAGATGTAAGTGATATGCTATTCTGAACTTCATTCATTCGATTTAAAATTGAGGTGGCAGAACAAGGCTTATCACTGATGACTACGATATCATCTACATACCTTCTATAAAGTGGCACATTTTCGATTAAATCTTCCGATAAATTCTCAATGTACGACATATAAATATCTGCTAAAAGGGGCCCTAACGGACTGCCCATAGCAACACCATCAACTTGGCGGAAACAATCGCCTTCAAATGTAAACCTAACATTGTTAGTACATAGAAGTAATAAATTCCTTAAGTAAGATATAGGGAACGGGATGAAAAAATTGTTTGTGGAAATATAATCACACAAAATGTCAACTGTTTTGATCAAAGGCACATTAGTAAATAACGAGTTTACATCAAAAGAGTACATATTCTTGTTCATAATATTAATATTACTATCATCAAGAACATCAACCAATTCAAATGTATCTTTTAACACATACTTACAGAATTGTGTTTTGACTGGATTCAATAATTCCACTAACCATTTAGCAAGTTTATGCGTTGGGGATTTGCACATTGACAATATAGGACGTAGAGGATTATTGGGTTTATGTATTTTTGGCAACCCATACATATGTGGGAATTTACAATCTGATGGTTTTAATGAGTCAAGTTTATCTTTACTTATAGCATTTAGGCCATGAAGCTTCAGTAGATTAGCTGTCACTGTGCCCTGCAACAACTGAATATCTTATCAAATTTCTAACCATTTCTTCCTTTGTGCCATTAAGTACCACGTAATTTGCGACTTTCTAATTTTTTTTTACCTCTAAAGCCACTTCCGAGTTATTATATTAATTATGTCACCACCCCCTGTTAGTCAATAATAGACTACTATACATTTTTGGTAAATAAATATAAATACGACTGTACGACAGCCTCTGAAGATGATTTTGTCGATAAAGAAAAAAATTTCTTCACTGAATTCGTCCTTTATTTTCTTCAAAACGTTTTTTTTTCATACACTCGGTTCCTTTTATTGTTCAGAATAAAGAAAGAGGACATATTTACAGGATAATACGAGATGGTTTCCTTTCTTGAACCACCTCTCTTCAACTGCACACATCCTAAATAAATCAATTATATGCTAAAAATGGTGTCTTAACATAATTTTTACAATGATTTCTAGTTATAGATAGAAAGTATAGGTAACATCATTTCACAGATGATGTAAAGAGACAATTATTTAATGTTAAAAGGGTAACTATTTATTCAGTCATTAAACAAAAAAGGTGGAGCTTCCATTTCGCTTAGAGACAAGGATGGACTAGACAAAAAAATACAAGACAGAACGACAGAGTTAATTTATAATATAATTAGTGAATGGTGACTAGCAGTGGAATCCAGGATAACACCCATTTCATCCTACTTGGGACTGGCTCGTCAACTGGGTGTACCTGCATTCCCCAGTCAGTGAGTGATGATATATCCATCACCGAGGCTCGAACCCAGTGCCCATAGTTTCAAACGCCAAAGCGTTATCCATTAGACCACCTGGGCCATGAGAACCTTTTTGTTGTGCAACGGGTCATATCAATTGTTTGACTGAATTTTAGATTTTCCCGTCGATTGATTGAACCGGAGTGCTTCGTCTCAGGGTGACATGTCGGTTTCTTGCGCTGATGCTTCCACGATGGCTGGCATAATAAGGTGAGCAACATTGAGGTTAGGCGTCGAGTTCTAGGTAAACAGGGGAAATCAATCGACAAAGTCGTGAAGTTACAAAGATTGAGATGGTTAGGACATGTGTTACGTATGCCAAGCCATCGCCTCCCTCGACGAGCAATGTTAGCGGATATAGGGTCAGGCTGGAAAAAAGCTAGCGGCGGTCAAACAAAAACTTGGCATCAGTCAATGAAATCCACAACAGTTGGTCTAAGCCACGTAGGAAGGTGTAGACTTCCAGGCTGGGGTCCTCGACGGTAAAAATCAATGGTTGGAAACAATTGGTGACATGGCTCAAACTCATCGTTCTCAGTGGCGCAGATGCATCCACTCCTTGTGACTTATGATCTTCAATGAAACTGTTTTGTATTTCTTTATTACTCCTTTGTCTCACACCTCTGCTCACTGTTTCTGTTATGCTTTTCTTGTACTTTCTTTTCTTGCTTCGCGTGCAGCACGGAGTGAGGCGACTTGAACTTCCGCACATTTGTGTAAAGTTCTATGTCGAAAACAGACAGACAGACGATGGCTGGGCATGTGGCCCAAGTGGTCTAGTGGACAACGGTTTAGCGTTTGAAACTATGGGCACTGACTTCTA
Source organism: Trichobilharzia regenti (assembly GCA_944472135.2). Lineage (NCBI taxonomy): Eukaryota > Metazoa > Platyhelminthes > Trematoda > Strigeidida > Schistosomatidae > Trichobilharzia > Trichobilharzia regenti. The sequence goes on along the minus strand of OX235263.1, from coordinate 102,484,954 downwards.
GCCTCGGTGATGGGTACATCATCACTCACTGACTTGGGAATGCAGGTACATCCATCTGACGACTCATTCCCAAATAGGACGAAAAGCTCGTAATCCTGGATTCCACTGCTAGTCACCATCCACCAATTAAATTCTTATTACATGCCCAAACATTGTCGAAGCATCTGCATAAGAAGCCGACATATCAACCTGAGAGCGAGTACTTCGGTCCACCCAATCGATGGGAAAATCTAAAATTCAATTAAAGATATATTAATGCATACATATTATAGTGGAGAGTTCAGAAGAATAAGGAAGGCGGGGGGAAGGCGGAATAGTGAAGTTCATTATAAAATCGATAAAATAATTTAATTTAATAGATTTGAAACCTTAATAGTGAGTCCAACTCACTGAGTCAAAATCAAGATTTATGAATTTTTTTTTGATTACAGCTTGATTCCACACCGTACTTTTGGTACAAGTATGGAATTTTCAGCATGTGATATCGGTAGCCTAAATTTTGCAGGCCGACCATAGATATCAGGTGTGCGTCGGTAGCGGGGATCGAACCTCGGACCATGTGCATGGTTGGCGAGAGTCCTAACCACTGTGCCACCGACGCACAGATTGATTGGAATGTTATGCAGAACAGAACAAAATACAAAATCACACGAATAAAACAGTTGTGGTTACCAGGTAGGGTAGTGAGGGATTATCACATTCTCTTTCTGTATGAATAGGACCCAGCATAATAAAGTATCTCATACTTTCTCACAGATCGTATGATTTATCGTATGATGGAGTTACTATTTGGATCTATCATATCTCACGCATATTGTGATTTATATTGTGTGATCAATTCATTGTCTTTTATCTCAACCTTGGTCTTTGTCAGATCACTAACCAATCAGAATAGACATTTCTAGCCACTAAGAACAGACCATTCTCACAGTTGTGAGCCGACTGTATTGTGATAAATTAAATATATACACAATTCATGTTTTGTTTCCTAACATTTGTATAATGCAATATCTTAAAGTCACAGGCCAGTCAACCTTTGTCTTTTGATATTTGCTTGGCTCAATGAATCGGAAGGTACAGCGGACAAATAGAGGCGTATTAGTGTGCCAGTCGACTTCATTACCGTTATAGTAATTTACAGGCGCAGACATAACAAAGTAGCGCGACGGAGTTTATTCACTCCAGTTTTAGTCATAACTGACTCAAAGTCTTTTGATGTCAATGGCTTCTGCAAACAGAAGTAACCTACCCATTTAAGGGCGACCAGATTATGTATGCAGTTGACGGTTAGCTCAAAGACACTTGGGTCAACCATCAAAAGTACATTCTACGCCGCATCTCTTTTACCTCACTTGCCGAACATTTTCAATCCCTGTACCTACCTCCGATTAAAGGACGAAATTCTGTAGACTCTACTCCTCTCAAACTGTATCTACAAGTTTATCTGCAGCTACCGTGACACACGTATATAGGTAGAACCAATAGAATGTTCCAATATCGTTGAAAAGAACATGTTCCAAAATGGCTAATAAATCATATAGGAAATCTTATATAGGAAAATTAGGCAGTCTGGTATAAAGCAGTCTTTGCTTTCTCAGTTTGTAAATTCTTGTATTCTACCCATCCTCCTTTACTGCTCCCCATTAGTCTTTCCTGGACTACTTAAGAAAGACTTTGCTTCGCTGAGAAGGGCACTAAAAGCTGTTAGTAGGGCAAGTGGGATATCGTTAAACCAACTGGTGAACACTATTGTAGATAGACATATAATGTCATGTAAGAAACTAGCGAATACAATATTGTCGGACCCCGAGCATCCTCTCTATACGCAGCTGTCTCCTTGCATTTCATCTGGAAGAACTAGAAGCAGCTATAGGAGGCTATATGCTAGGACTACCAAATACAAAAACTCCACAATACCATATCTGGCACAGCTGTTATGTGATGAGAAATCCGTTAGGTATGACACGATAAACTTACTGCAGCACTCTAACAAATAGTCTCATTAGGTTTTGTTTTCCCTTCCTCGTTACTACTACACTATTGTTCTCATCTACTACCATACATCAACTTTATGTTTCAAATCCTGTGGTGCATTGTTTGAAATGAAATACTCTACGCTGTTTTTTGTTTTTTTTCTTAATTTTTAATATTTATTTATTTTGTTTATTTATAACTTATTTATTTTATTATTTATTTTTGATTTTTAAAAATCTTATATAATTTATGAGGTAATTAGATGCAATATACTGTAATGCACGCTGAAAATTCCATACCTGTACCACAAATACTGTTTGGAATAAAGCTGTTATTATTATTATTATTAAAAAATCCCAATACGATTGATCTGAATAGAAATCCAGCATCATCATCCATTGCAAAGCACTTATTAGTGTCAGGTCACAAAATCAATATTAATGACAGTTTCACAATTATTTCATCACATAGCTCTAATATAAGGTTACTACTGAAGGTGATGGAAGCCCTTTGATTTAATCACATACAGCCTAAACTGTGTGTGTACAAAAAAAACAATAGACTTCAATCTTCGCCTACTGTAATGAACTACATGACCTATTCATGTGCGTCGGTGGCACAGTGGTTAGGACTCTCGCCGACCATGCACATGGTCTGGGGTTCGAGCCCACGTGGACGCACACTTGATATCAATGGTTGGCCTGCGAATTTTGGGCTACCGATATCCACGCTGAAAATTCCATACTTGTACCAAAAATACAGTGTGGAATCAAGCTGTAATCAAAAATAAATAAAATAAAAAATAAATATGATTGGTCATTAGTATGTACTTTTGTTTTTTTATTTAACTGAGTAATTCTTATGAACTTTCACGATTTCATCATGAGCTGACATTAGTTAGAGAACCATTGGAAAACCTGGGAGTACTGGACAGCTGTTTCGTCAGACTAGTTTGGGACTCTTCAGCAGTACGCACCCACCGGGATTCGAACCCAGGACCTTGCGGCTACAAGGCGAGCTCGTATACCATTAAGCCAATGGGACTTTATTTTATGATTGTTAATCATGTTAGTTCTAAAGCGGGGTTGTAAAGAAACTACAAAATAATGACATCATCTCGCGAAATTTGTCTTTTAAATGCCTTATTCAGAAGTAACCATGAGGTTCCTTGTGTGCTGATTATTTTGAAAGCCTGACTAATTTCCACTACATATATGTCCCGTGTCAATTAGATGTCTGGAGATTGGAGCTTTAACACCAAAAAATAATTCGTCTACTTACAACATCTTTGACATTATGTTGCCTTTTTACTTTCTGTCCATAACTTGAAATCATTGTGGAAAAAAGTATATTCAGACACCATTTTGTAACTTCTAATCGATTTATTTAGGATGTACGACTTAGTTGAAGAGAGAGATAATCCACAAAATAAAACGAGCTCGTATTATCCTGTCTGCAAATATCTGCTCGTTCTGTCTTCATTCAAACGTGTTTTTTTTTCGCTCAGTCAAACTTATCCGAGTGGGGTTCTACTGAAGAAGCTGTGGCGTATGTGTAGCGAAATGTTCAAAAGAAAGAGACTTGGTTTTGGTTCTTTTAAAATTCATGACGCCTCAGGTCTGAATATTTATAATCGAATTATTTTATTTTTTGTTGTTGACATAGTTGGATGTCTCTGAGTTAGGTGGTTTAATTCGGATGTTTTCTATGTCCTTCTAGGCAATGTCTTCAGTGGAAAACTTCAATATAAATCGAACATATTGGAATTTTCCATGAATGTTATAATTGGACTTTCTGACAGTTTTTGTCATGATTGATTGCCTGCGTATCCAATTATGTCATTCATGGAGAATTCAGATAAGCCGGCTTCATACTGAAGTTTGGCCTGAAGATCCATTATAGATAAGATATTATTTTGATAAATCACGCAGTGTTGTTGTACAGTAATATTAAGTGATAACCACGTTTCGAGCACAAACTATTTATTACTGCTCATAATCATATCAAGTCACTCACTCAACACAAATTTTTACTTCATTTATACACATGAGTGAAATTGATGATTAGATATTTGATTGAATAAAAATCAATATGTGATAATGTACATTCAGAAATAATAATAATAATATGAGTGTTGTCAATCAAATACAATCAGATGGGAAATAAGACGAGTGTTTTTATAGTAAAAATAAATAAGTAACTTGTCAGAATGTTGTGGTGTACGTGAAATGAATTGAAATAGAATACAATTTAAGATTATTTATTATCCTCCTCTGATTTGACTGACTGACTGACTGGTGGTAATAATATCTTCCATATTTCTGGTATTTGTACTAAGTCACTTCTATTGCGTGTGTTGGGTGTAGACTCAATGAACCAGGTAGGATTCAGTAATCAATCGCTGTCCTCCCACCTACTTATATTACTTCTTAGAATTTTAACCCTCTCCCACCACCCTATTGTGTGTTTATGTATTAATGCGTGAAGTGCAATCACTGAGATTTTTTCTAAGTTACTTATCTTCGTGGGATCAAACATTATGACCTTAGCTAAATTCTTATGTTCTGATAATCTCACTACTCCTGATCTACTAGTTTGACCTATGTAGTTGACTTAACTCCTAGTCATTGCAAGGTATATTTTGCATTATATTATTTTGTTTAATTGAGTCCACCGGGTCCTTTAGCCTACATAGCTTGTCCTATCTGAGTGAGTTCGAGGGCTTGAATGCCATACTGATCCCTGCTCTATTGAGAATAGTACTTAGGGCCTCATATCTCCCCCTCCTTGTATGATATAACTGTAGATGTCTTATATTCTCTCTTATTTTTGTTATCATCATTAGTTCCACCACTATTTTTATTTTGCTTTTGAATTTTTTTCTGATATTCCCAATGAATTTTGTAGTTATTTGATACCGACGCTTCTTCTTCTATCTGCTTCATTTCATCATTTAGGTTATTTTCTGTACTACTTAGTACCACTGCTCGGTTCGTTAGACACTTAACTAAGCCAGCGTTCACAGACACGTGACGGATGAGATGAATTGAAGACTAAATATCTATTAGGAAAATACGTTGGCTTTATATAAACGCTAGTATGCAGTCTACCTTCGTCCGTTCCATTCCGTTCACTCATGTATGTAAATGAAGCAAGAAAGTCGTGTGAGTGAGTGAGTGAGTGACTTGATATGATTATGAGCAGTAATAATAAATTGTGCTCGAAAGGTGGTCATCAGTTAATATTACTGTATAACCACACTGCGTGATTTATCAAAATAAAATCTTATCTATAATGGAGTTATACTCTACCAGCAGAGTGCCCAAGATTCGGCCTGAAGATGTTTTCTCCAGAAAGACACTGACAGCATTGCAATTAAATCACTAATCTCAGAGAACTCGATCAAATCGAAATCATCCACCTAACCTACAAATCTTCTCTATTTAAAAATAATGATAATAATAATAAATCTCTGATTCTATTTTTACCATTTCAGAAAATCCAAAACAATTCTTAGCTGAACAACTTCATTTGCTAAAAGCTGCACGTGATGAATACTCTGACCCACCGTCATTATTTACTGAAGCTAATGCCGAATCAATATTCAATATGCTTGATCCGTGTGAAAAGAACGCCGTCACACTGGATAGATATCAACATGCCTTAGAAACACTTGGTATTCAACAGTATGATAAAAAAATCACCGAAGATCCAGCTGAATTGATCAGTAAAGATGTGTATATGAAAGAAGTGTAAGTCAATGTTGATATTAATAATAATAATTATTATTATTATTGCTCCCTTGGGTTCCTAGTGGAACATAGGGCTTCAACTGCACGTCTCCATTTTCTTCTGTCTTCTGCTATACTTTTCGCCTGCATCCATGTTAATCCATATTCTTCGAACTCCTCTTCACACGATCTCCTCCATGTCACCCTTGGACGTCCCACACGCCGCTTCCCTTTCGGGTTCCACTCGAGGGCTTGGCGCGCGATGTCACCCAGCGGTCTCCTCAGCGAGTGTCCGATCCATCTCCACTTTCTCCTGCATATTTGTTGGTTGGCGATTGGTTCTTGCTTTGTTTGTTCCCATAATTCCTTGTTGGGGATTCTTTCCGGCCATCTGATTTTCAGTATTGAGCGAAGACAGTTGTTAACAAAGGTATGCAACCTTTTGGAAATATTCTTTGAGACCCGCCCGCCAAGTTTCTGATCCGTATAGAAGAACTGACTTTACGTTTGTATTGAAAATCCGAATTTTGTTGGTGATGCTGAGTGACGAAAATTTCCAGATTGGTTTCAGGTTGATGAATTTGTTTCTCGCCTTCCCGATTCTCGCTCGATTTGACATCCTCGTCCGCTCCTCCTGTAGTTGAGACAATGCTCCCTAGATAAGTGAATGAAGTAGCCTCTTTCAAATCCCTCCCGTTGATGGTGATTGACGTTGGATGTTGTTGCTGTTGTTGGTTGGTTATTTTCATAACCTCCGTCTTGTCTATGTTTACCTGGAGTCCTGTCTTTGCTGCTTCTTCGACCAGTTTGTCGGTTTTCGCTTGTAAGTCTTCGATTGTGTGTGACATCAAACATAAGTTATCCGCGAAATCCACGTCTTCTAAGTTCTTCACGTCGGTATTAATAATTTTTAAGAACACTATATTCAGCGAAGAGACTCTTTTCCACAATGAATTTATCATCAAGCTGTACAATCATATATATATATATATATATATATATGGTTTTATAAAGAAATTATATCCGTTGAGGGAATTAGGTCAAAGGTGTGAATACATGAAATAATAATAGTATGAAATGAAATTAAAACATTTGTGATTATAATCATAGTTAAATGTCAAGTAGCAAAACAACCAATGTCATATATGGAATAATTCATAAGGTGTATAGATTTTAGAAAGGTAGTAGACGAATATAAAATGTTACATAACATGGTGTGAAATTTGATAAGATAGAATTCAATATTGTAAAAATAAAAATTATACAAATTAATTATTTTGGGTTTAAAATGTCAAGTGGATCAAGTGGAAAAGATTCAGAGTGAAAATAATAACAATAATAATCGTAGTAGTAAGGGAAAGGTATATAGAATAACTAAATAAACAAAATAAATAAATGTCTATCCCTCTACGGCCAAGGCAGAAGTAGGGATTGTACATACTTCTTTTGTACACAAAGGTATGGCTGGCTTAAAGTCATGAATTGTCAAGACCTTAGCTGTCTTTAGAAGTCTGTAACGAAGGAAACACGGGAAGTTAGTGTGGATTTGGTAGATGATCTTAAAATCATGGTCAGAGTTAACAGCGTGACAGAAGTCGTTCAGGTGTTCCAGAATAGAGCTTTGCACACACTCTCTTTCTCCCTTGTAAAAGCATGTGGCTGGAATATGTTCTCGTATCCATGTGGAGAGCGTTCTCTGACTACGGCCAATGTACTTTGCTCCACAATAGGGTCAGGTGAACTGTTAGATGCACATGGAGGCGGCCAGACGAGGGAGCTTATCTTTCACAGAGATGGAGAACACCTTGGGGCTAGTGAACGTTATATGTAATTCAGCTGCAGGGAATTTCTTTATAAAAGCATATATATATGTATACGATTGTACAGCTTGATAATAAATTCGTTGAAAAGAGTCTCTTCGCTGAATATTGTGTTCTTAATGTTACACATTGGGTAATACTTTTTGTTTTGTTTTAATCGACTAATTTTCTGTTTTTTTTTGTTTCATTAGTAAAACAGGTTTAAAACAATTGGCGTCAACCTATAAAGCTGTTGAACATTGAATCAAAATATTGGCGGGAGATGTATTCAATATTGAGTGCTCAAAACATCACTACTACTATTACTAATAATAATAACAAAGTATCAATCAGTTGGAAGATAAGATCTCAATTTTGTTTGAAATGTATACATATATATTCAAATAACTGTACAAATATGCAAAGAAAATGGAACTGATTTTCAATTGACTTTATTATAATATTTGAAAATAATTTTGTTTTTCTTTTCTCTTTTTGAAGTTTCCATAGTAACGAGGTTGTTTATTACTGGGTATAATTGCTAGCCTCATATACCCAACATTCCCTCTTTCCTGAAATTAGGATCGGTTAGTTAACTAAACGGAGATTAATTTATTCTTTATTGTACATTCAAAACTTTAATAAATATTAGAGAAGATTTGTGGCTCAGGTGGATGATTTGCATTTAATAGTGTTCGCTGGGCTGGTTGGTTTAGTTGTGGAGCTTTCGTCATCCTTATGGACAACATCGCCCTTCAGCGCAATTTTCGGTATAAAGTGAACTAATTTAAATTTTCCATGAGTGATGGAATTGCGTCTCCCGGTAACCATCTTTACATATGTATTGATCATTTTCTATTGACTTTGATTTTAAACTTTCTGATCACATGATTTACTTTTTATTAGTTGATATATTTGGTCTATATTTAACATGTTTGTTAATCGCATATTTGTTTGAGTGCCAGGCTTCTAGGTATTCCTTGTCGGCATTTTTGGTGTTTCCTCTGTCTAAGATTTCGACATTTTCCCAATCAAATTGAGGTCCATAATTATGTACATGCATTGACATGAAAGAGTATGTATCATGTCTTTTCACAGTTGATTTGTGTTCCTGGATTCTGATTCGAAAGGGATACCCACTTTGGCCGATGTAATGCGTGTTACAGTTCATACAATTTATTTTGTAAATTGTATTAATTTCATCTCCTTTTTCTGTTGGATGGGTCTTTCAGTTTGCACAATATCGAATGAAGTGATTCTGCTAGCTGGTGGGCTTGTATGCTATATTTGTTTCAAACGGTTTTAATATTCTAGCTGTTATTTCAGAGATACTTTTTATATATGGTAGGACGAATTTTCTTGCGTTTTTTGATAATGGTATTGTGATTCGATTTTGAACACTTTTTGATGAAATTTGGTAGATAGCCATTCTTTTTGAAGATGGTTAGTAGGTATTTTTCTTCCTTTCTTTTCAACTCTGGAGTGCTACAATGTGTTTAAACCCTCTTTTAAACAATGTCTGCACACAATTGCTATTGTGAGTAATTGGGTTATTGCAATCAGCAGACATGTTAATACAGACCAAATATATCAACTAATAAAAAGTAAATCATGTGATCAGAAAGTTTAAAATCAAAGTCAATAGAAAATGATCAATACATATGTAAAGATGGTTACCGAGAGACGCATTTCTATCATTCATGGAAAATTTAAATTAGTTCACTTTATGCTGAAAATTGCTCTGAAGGGGGATATTTTCCAGAAGGATGACGAAAGCTCCACAACTAAACCAACCAGCTCAGAGGACACTACTAATTGCAAAACTTTAATAAATTTAAAATGATTTATGCGTCAACTTCCAAGGTGATTTTGTTCATGAATCGATATCAAATAGAAGTCAGTTGAAAAAAAGAGGCATTGGGTAGTTTCGTGTACCACGACCAAGATTCTTCAACAGTCCTAGCTATCGATCATCTGTTTGGTGAACAACCTCAACACAAAACAGGTCAATCGCGGGACTAAATATCTCAGTGGTAACTTCTCTGACTTCGGGCAGCACTGGGTGACGCAAGTTCGAATCTCAAAAGGGACATGAGTTCCTTCAAGGTTGCAGATACGCCTTGCTGAATCGTGAGTGCCATCTGGCACGAAACCCAAGTCGAAGGCTTTCTACTGATTGCCTTCCACCATCTGATGCCAACAAAATTGGTCGCCATTAGTTTATACCTTTATTCCGTTTAGTTACTGATTCTGCGTACAAACTCTTGGAAAGTCCTAGCGTGTAAAGGCCATTTTAATTGCCTTATTCATGATGACATTAGTTATTATAACTTCCTTGGGTTCTCAGCAGAATATAAGGCCCACGTGCTGTCATCTCCTCCTTATATGGTCTCCATTATATCACACTCGGAAGTTCAACTTGTCGTTTCCATCCATATACTACTCGATGACCCGGAGTACGATCTCATTCAATAGTCTTCTCAGCATGTTTCTGATCCGTCTCCATTTTCTAAAGAGTATTTGTTGAGCGATTGGTTTATTGATTTGCTCATTCCTAGTGATAAATACGACTCAAGATGAGATGCCCAGAAAAGATCAGCATCAAAGATCTCTGGGAGCGAACCAAACAGGAACCGATTGTGAAACAAATATTCAGGAAGAAATGGAGATGGATTGGCCATACTCTGAGGAAACTGTCAAGTGAGTAACATCCCTAGACAAGCCCCCGAGTGGAACCCGAAAAAGAAGCGGCGAGCTGGTAGTCAGTGCAAGGGTGACTTGTAGGAGGTCATGTGAAGAGGAGATGAAAGCATGTGGGCAGACTTGGAGCGGGGTGAAAACTCTAGCAGAGAACCGAACGCAATGGAGACGCGCGGCTGAAGCCCTATGTTCCTCTAGGAGTTAAAAAAATAATATAATAATAATGCATACGTAGTGATCCCCTCCAGGTTTCTCCCGTTGACAGCGATTGCTACTTGTTGTTTTCGGTTGGCTGTCACCATTATCTTGATTTCCTCTGTGTTCACTTGTAGTTCGGCCTTCGATGCTTCCATTACTTAACTGTCACTTTAGTTGATATTAAGCAGTATATGATATTCATGAATGAACAGGAAGTTATAAAACTACAATAAACATACTAGCAGTTTTCAAGTGTTGGTTTGTAGGGATTTGATTGGTTACAGGATTTCATCATGAGCTGACATTGGTTAGAGAACCACTGGAAAACCTCGGAGAACTGGACAGCTGTTTTGTCCTGGTATTGGACTCTTCATCAGTTCGCACCCACTGGGGTTCAAACCCAGGACCTTCTGGTTACAAGCCGACTACATGATGAAATCCTATAACCCATCAAACCCCTACAAACCAACACTTGAATATCAATGAGATGCTCACTAGTGACTTGCCCTATTCAGGTAGGTAGTTACCTGGGGTTCCAGTGAGAAGTCGTGACCAGAAGGGTGCAGCAGGTCGGGTGTGAGGATATATACTCACCGAAGATATTGGCTAGCTGTCGCGCTATGTCGTGAATTGGCAGAAGTCAGAATTCATGGGCTGACCATTGGATCGGGTCCCAGTGTATTAATGGTCTACGAGCCAGCTCGCCTTGTAACCAGAAGGTCCTGAGTTCGAACCGGCTATGGTGGGTGCGTACTGCTGAGCGGTTAGTCCCAAAATAGGCTGACGAAACAGCTGTTTGGTACTATTTCCTGTCTATTGGTTTCCTAATGTTTCTCTAACCGATGTGATCTCATCGTGAAATCCTTCAAACAATCAAACAAAACAAAATCCCCACACACCAATACTTGAAATTAGGTTTTCTGACAGCATATCACCCATACTCTCTTAACAATCTTCACCCCTCTCCACCCACAGTTTGATTACTCATCACCCTTTTTTTGAAATGTCTTTACAACAATAACCATAACTTAGTTTTACTCTTTTCGGACAAACCTAATATACACCCACATATAAAAATAACTGTATATATCATTGAGATTGTAAGCTAAGTAAACGAACTCGTCGAAAACAGACTATTCGCTGAACTACGTGCTTTGTTTTCATTAATGTCTGGATAGGGATTATTCATGAATGATAAGGTTATCTCAAATTATTAGTATATATATACATATATTATAAGAGCGAAGTCTCTCCTGGAAAGTTAACAGTGTTAGCGTTAGGGTGATGATAAGTCTGTAGGATTCTAGTAGTACTGTTGATAAGCTAAACTTTGCTAGCCCCTACTTCATTTAATTTGTATATGTACACAATAATTCAGTACTTTAACTAACCTGTAAGTACTGACGGTCAAACGCAATTTAAATCAACCTAGTCATTAAGGAAATGTGATCTGGTGTGCAGTAATAATGATTTATATTTCGTATTAACGGGTAAGTTTACAAGAAATGCATCCAATTTTAACAGGCACGATCAGTTGTGTTATAAATTACAATCCCGAAGTATCATAAATTAATACTTTTTCATAAGTTTAAATTGTTCGATTATTGTACAAGCAGTCAGAGCAGGTTCTTATAAATGTAAAATTGTACACCTGTAGTGCACATTGTACCTTTGAACTTTTGTTTAAACTCGCTCACCCACGGTGATACACTTTTCTATCTTTTGAGTTGTGAGTCTTCCGTACGTTCATTGGTTCGCTCTCTTGTTGTGCTCTCTTTCTGTACACTCTCCGAGCCTACCTCCAGCAACGTCTGCAGCTAAGTTGTACAGTCACTTTATTTATTAAATCTGTTATTCAGTTACGTTAAATACAACTCATACTAAGAATTCTTTCCATTGTTAGCTTTTAAACTTTGATTGAGTTAATCAGTACTTACACGTTAGGTAGAGTACTGGTAAAGTCATAAGACGGTGAAGTTTTCAGTAAGTGTGGTGATATCGAGGACTATCTTAAGTCTAACCTCAACACTTACACACCCTTCACTAAGGTCACTATCGAAGTTGAGTGACAATTCAAACTTCGTTCTGTTTCCTGCTGATAGTTATGGTCAACTGGTGAACAGCGTATATTTGGGTAAGTGCTATGCCGCCACGTGATTGAAAGCTATTTCTGGAAGAGAAGAATTTCCTGGGAAACTGCGAAATGGCATAAAATACAATTATAAATAATACATCATCGGAAGTATATTTACGAGATATATATAAGAAGGATTGGAGACTCCTTGGAATGATAGTATATATTTGCAAAATTTAATTGTAACCATTTTGGTCTTAGCATGAAAACTATGATGTTTTCGATGAAGATATAGCTTTGTTCAAATATTGGTGTTGTTGTGTTTTTAATCAAACCAACCTAACTTCGGGCAAGCAACAAATATGAACAAAGAGCAAGTTTTAGCTTTAATAATGGCCTAGGTACTTGAGATAAAAAGAGTATAATAGTGCGTAAATAAAAAGATTATTGTGAGGGAGATAAGTGGTATTTCAGTAAGAAGCTTGGAACCCGTAGGACAAGCTGACCTGTAAGATGCCTCACTAATTTCTGTAGGGCCCATCGGGTAGCGTCTTGACAAGAAGCTGAACGGGCTTGTAGACGGTAGGATCAAAAGCATTTATTTATTCATAATTTAGATCTGTACAACCGTTATTTGTATTTTTTTGTTAGGTGTCCTAAGGTCATTCGTATTCGCTCAACTGCCAAAGCCATTCAGCTCGTAGTATATTGGCCAAATAATGCTGTGTCAACCAAGTCTCACAAATTGTCAATGTCCAGCTCTTGCTACGCTTGACCTCACGCTGTCCCTCGAAGACTTTCGGAGACACTTTGTATTAACCAACGCGAAAATCAAACACTGATTGGCGACTCAAGAATCCTTTATTCTTACGCCAACATATAACCAACAATAATGTTGTTACGCAAGGTCTAGGAATAAATGTTATTACAATAAATCATGATATTACTTCTGATAGTTTTTAATCTTCTTTTGAGCAGTGAACGATGAGACGATGACTGCCGGATTGATGACCCGCGAAAAATATGGAGGAGTTGGGTTTGAGCAAACAACCATGAATTGATCGTTCAATCTTCAACTACACTGACACTCCCGGCAAAAAAGAGATCCATCCCCAATACACTTTGCGAGAACCTGGGTCACATGGACAAAGCTGAAATGGAAAAATGGAAAACAAGCCAACACACCACGGGCATACCCACAGCACAATCTCACTCATCGACGACGACCTATGCCCTCCAGTTAAAGGCATCCTCTCGACACATCCTCTTGCAACACAATTGCCACTTGCTAGAATGACTCTTGCAGAATGCAACGTGACCATAGCAGCACCCCGTGATACTCTACGCACCTCCTCTTATCAACTCACTACCAATTACCACTGCAATCGCTTGTCACTCATTCTGCCTCAGTTCTAGTAACGGTGACGTATGCGAGCCTCAGTCGTTTACATTCTTTCTCCCCGGCGTGTGGGACCGCAGCTAACAATTATCTCCGTATGCATATCGTTCTCAGCACTAACCAACGATAATGTTATTACATAAAGATTTCTGATAGTTTTTAATCTTCCTTCTGAAAAGCGAACTATGAGACATTGACTGCCGGATTGATGACTCGAAAAAAATATGGAGGAGTTGGTTTTGAGTGGACATGGTATAACTGATCAACGTTCACAGTTCCTTGCAGTTATCCACGCCCTACCACGGGGATTTCGCAAGTGCGTAACTGTGCAGATGTTGAGCCCAAAGTCAAGTAACTCGTATGAGTTGCTTAAAACAACCCTCCTAAGGAGAAACGTTCTCACAGATCGACATCGTCTGAACCAATTATTTCGCAACGTCGAGTTAGGTGATCAGTCAACCGTGAGCACGCTTACAAGAATGAGGAAAGTTATTGTCCAACGTCAGTTCGATGAAGGAATTTTCAGAGAACTTTTCTTACCCAATCTGCCGTAGTCAGTACAGGCTGTACTAGGGACACTTCACAGTGTTATTATTGATGACTTGGCTGTTTCTGCGAATAAAATTCGAGAAATAACTAAACGGCCTGTAACTGAAATATGCTCAGTTGCCTAGCAGACTTCGATTAGGGATACAGCAGTGATAGATTTATGCAACTGCATCCAGCGGCTGCTTAGGTCAGAGACACCTTGTGATTCCTCCTCTCGTCATCCGAACTCCCTTCAACGGTGAAACTCACGTGGTCGACCCAAATCCAAGCCATGTTCGCTAAAAAAACCTAACTGGTGTTGGTATCACAACGCCTATAGCCGGGAATCGAAATGTTGCTGAAAACCTTGTAATATCGGCAATGTCTCAAAGTCTGTGGGAAACTATCCCGCCGGTACGCGTTAGCAGCAACCATCGCCGGTGGTACTAGCCACCTACTTTACATTCGTGATGTGGTCGACACAGGCACCGAAGCCAGCTTCCTTCTTGCTACAGTGGCAGATCGACGGAAGGAACCTGACTTCAACTTACATGCTGCAAATGGAAAACCAAGTGCAACCTTTGGTAGCAAATACGTCATCTGAACGCAGGTTTATGCAAACCTACTCAGTGGATTTTCCTTCTCGCTGACGTCACAATGTTCATCATTGGCACGGACCCACTTAATCACCATGATTTACTCGTAGACGTCCTCCGAAAACGACTGATAGGCGGTACTAGTAGACTGTCTATCGAAGGCATCACCTACTTATGCCCCAGCTTGTCACTCGTTAAGATGATGACAATAATTGATCCAACTCTCCAACCGATTGTTCATAAATATCCGGAACTTCATTGCCCGTCTACCAATCTAACATGCGTAACCAGCAATGTTATGCATCACATCAAAACCTCAGGACGAGCCGTGACATCTAAAGCACGAAAACGTGCTCCTGTCAAACTACGACTCGCTAGAAATGAGTTCGACCATATGTTCATCCTTGGCATCATTCGACCATCAAATGGACCACGGTACATCCCTACTGCGTATGGTAAAGAAATTCTAAAGCAACAATTGTCGACCTACTGGAAATTGCCGGCGAGTGAAAGTCAAAATAACTCCTGACTGTTATTCATCGCCTCGCATACAGAACTTTATGGCGACATTATCTGGCGAAACTATATTCTCGAAAATAGACTTGGCTAAAGCGTATGACCAAATCCCGGTGGCACCGGAAGATATGTCGAAAATGGCTATCATTGCGCCTTTTGGAGATTTTGAATTTCTACGTATGCCGTTCGGTCTCCAGAATGCAGCAAAAACATTCCAGCGCTTAACTGATGGAGTATTTTAACGGTCTCGGCTTTGTATACGCATACTTAGATGACTGCATCATTGCGAGTCCAGACAAGGAAACTCATCTTAGACACTTGGACTTGGCATTTGAAAGGTTACGCCTACGTGGTGTAACCATTAATATTCAAAAGTGTCAGATAGACGTTGACTCACTTGACTTTCTGGGCCACACCATTGACAGCAAGGGCATTCGCCCACTGGCCGGTAAACTTGAGGCGATACTGAACTTTCCAGAGCCACAGACGGTGAAAAGTCTGCGCACTTTCAGCGGTTTGGTAAGTTATTATCGACGGTTTACTCCTAACTGTGCTTCCCTGATTCAGCCATTAACAATCCTTCTTCAAGGGAATAACGTGTCCATCGAACTAGGTGCGTCTGCTCAAAACGTTTTTGTTCAGGTTAAAAAAGCTATTGCGGATGCCACAATTCTAATGTATCATGATGCAACAGCACCGTTATGTATCTCAGAGGATGCTTCAGACACTGTAATTGGTGCAATTCTGCAACAACTAGTCAACAGAGAGTGGCACACATTCGCCTTTTACTTATAATAATCTTATATTTCCATATAAACATAAATTTACATGAAAATGCATACCATTTTTACAGGCACGATCAAGTATGTTATAACGTCAAATCTTCAATTGTCTACAAGTTAATAATGTTTCAACAGTTAAATATTTGATACATATATATAATTACACTCATTGTCTGAACCAGGCCGTATATTTATTGAATTGTACAATTGTCCTCCAGGTTGAGCGGGAAAATCGGCTTCGTTTCGTTTTCATCCCGTGGTTGTCGGCATACGATAACCAACCAATATTGAGGCAAGTACAACGTTTACAAGGGATTGAAAGCTGTTTTAGAAGAGTTAAAGTGCTAAGGTGAATCATTAAAGTGTAATAGATTAAGTGAGTGAAATATATCATTAATAAACACATTTACGTAGAAAACAGAATGGGGAAGTAATTAATCCTTAGGCCGACAACGTTCATTTGCAATGTATAATACTACCCATATATGTCTTCCTATCATGATGTCCACTTTTGGCTTTAATACAATTATTCTCAAGCCGGTTGTTTTTATTTCATGCCTTTTTTTCTATTTGGTGCGCAACCGTACCCTACAGAGAATAGGGATAGAATGAGTCGAATCAAATTCATAAAGAGCTATAAAATGTTAGGTTTAATGCGATGTAATGAGGATCGAGTAAAAGCGTTATTAGAAACTAAGTGAGACAAGATATTGTGAAGTGGTATTTAAAGATCTGACAATGAATACCAAGTTAATTTATAAGATGCCCCATAAATCTGTGCAGATCCCGCGTGGTCGCATCTCAACAATAGGCTGAGCGAATGGTATATGTTTAAAGGCAGAAGCATGATCTGTCAAGGCGTTCATTATTATCTTTTTCAAGATAAAGATCTAAGCCCTCATTAAAATCAGAAATATCTCGAGCCTTCAAATTGTATATTGCTGTTCCTGCAGAATGGGGCGATTCACCTTAGTGACCACCACCATATCTACTGATCAGCTAGCGCCGCCCTCCCTCCTTTTTTGATGTTAGGCTCTGAGACTATGATTATTATGGCTACCGCAAATATATTGCTTGGTACCAGACATGTTCGTACCCCATATTCCATCTCCCTAGCTTTCTTAATGAGTACTTCCAATAGGTCTCCACGTACATCTTTATGAACATATTATATGTGTGCATGCGTCTCAATGAACAGATTACCTTATAAGAAGTTAAAATATTAAAGAATAAAAAGAATAGGTTTAGTGAATAGTGGAGCAAGACTCAGCAGAAAACTTGAGGCGCCTTCGATTAGCAGAAAAGAAATACAGCACATTCGGCAGAGAACTTCAGGCTATGAACTGTGCTGTAAGTCATCTTCGACATTAAGTAGAGGGTCGTGAATTCATAATTTCTCCTGATTACAAACCTCTGACGTACACTCTGAGCTCACATGCAGATAAGTGTTCATACAATGAATCACAACAACAGGATTACGTTTCACAGTTTACATCAGATATTCTCCATGTATCCTCAGTACGCAATTCTGGGTAGAGGCTGTTCGGCACGAACGTAAATCGTTAATGCCCAGCTCTTGCTACGCTGGGACTCACGCTGTTTCTTGAAGTTTCTCAGAAACGCTTAGTAATAACAGACGCAAAACCAAAACACCGATTGACCACTCGAGAATTCTTTAATGTAACACCAACATATAGACAACTTTAAAATTAAGCTTTAAAACTAAGGTCTATGAACAAATATTACAATAATAAATCACAATATTACTTCTGACGGTTTTGATCTGACTTCTTTCTGAACAGCGACCGATGAGACAATGACTGGTGTATTGATGCCTCCGCGAAAATTGGGGAAGTTGGTATTGAGCAAACAACCATGAATTCATCGTTCAATCTTCAACTACACTGACACTCCCCGGCAAAATACGGATCCATCCCTTTTTTCCATCACGACCAATACACGTTGACTTGGATGCCATTGCAAGAACCTGGGTCACATGGACAGAGCTGAAGTGGAAAACGAACAGAAAAGCCAACACACCACGGGCATACCCACAGCACAATCTCACTCATCGACGACGACCTATGCCCTCCAGTTAAAGGCATCCTCTCGACACATCCTCTTGCAACACAATTGCCACTTGCTAGAATGACTCTTGCAGAATGCAACGTGACCATAGCAGCACCCCGTGATACTCTACGCACCTCCTCTTATCAACTCACTACCAATTACCACTGCAATCGCTTGTCACTCATTCTGCCTCAGTTCTAGTAACGGTGACGTATGCGAGCCTCAGTCGTTTACATTCTTTCTCCCCGGCGTGTGGGACCGCAGCTAACAATTATCTTCGTATGTATTTCATTCTCAGCAATAGCCTCCCCGGCGTATACGACCCATCTGCTGTCTCTAACATCAATCAATTGATTCACGGATGTAGAAGACTCGAAACAACTTCAGAAGTAAGCGCAACGAACAATTTAACAAAATTGTGCAATAACATTAAGGTACGAAAACAACGAGTAAACACAATTAATCCAAAATCACAAATTGATAAGACACACCACACGTATACACAAACAGTACAAATAACCTCGCGGATCATGTCTTGATGGAATTCCTTTGATAAATCGCGGGACTTACACCAGCACACCTGCAACCCTTCACAGGTTGACGATTGTAAGTGGTGGAATGTCCGGACACAAACAAGATTAACCAACAATTACAATAATTGGAACTCATACAATTATTTAACACAAACATATGTACAATGAACACAGCAAATGTGGTGGATTCTGCCTTGGCGAACTACCCTTGAAGAACTGTGGGACTTACAGCAGTACGCCTACATTCCTTCTCAGGTTGATGATCCATGTAGAAGACGTCCATACACAAACAAAATAACCAACAGACAGATGAAAGATGATACCAATTCAGTATGTACAACATGAACATATGTACAAAATCACACACCAAGCACATTGGACTGCTCATTGATGCGCTACCCCTTGAAGAACTGTAGGACTTACAGCAGTACGCCTACAACCCCTCTCATGTTGACGCTCTAGGTTGGAAAATCGTCGCAGAGTTCATTTGCTGACTTCCCTCTATCAGCTATGTCCTCAAATCTCAACGGTAACATGCTCATGTCATTGTATCGTAGAATATAGATGACGAACAAACACACGACATATCTGATCAACCAAGCGTAGGCACAGAGTAATTTACACCAAAGATAATAGGATTCAAATGGTAACTTGAAACTAGAAATACCTTTATTCATGCAAGTCAATTTAACAATTACCCTCTCGTACACACTTGGCTTATCCTCACTAAACTGAGCAATATCTTTCGTCTTTTCAAATAATAAGAATTTTAATAATTTTGGTATTTTTGTATAAACATAAATCTACATGAAAATGCACCAATACTATCAAAGTCATTGCACAAGTTACTTGCGTTGATAAGCGTCTTCTTCATTGTGGATGACAACACCAACGACACCTGGTTGATACCAGTTGATGAACTTAGCGGTGGATCAGAAGCTGTTGTTGTTCGGCTTTTAGATAGTTGTCTAACTGCAAGATTACCACCACTGCTCTCTTTCACTACTAGTTCGGGTTTAGCACTATCATCTGATGATAGGTGGGCTACACGCTGATCAATTACACCGACGGTCTCACAAGTATCCATAACTTCTGCAACTGCGTCTGCATTCAATTCTACATCACGTTCTAGTTGTACAGAACCTTTGTTCAACTTAGCAGTAGTAGGTATTCCCTTCATTTCATCATGATCAACCAAAGACAAATATGCACTATCACGATCATTATCACAAATATTCAATTTACCATCATCTATCTGGTCGACTTCATCATTTTCAAACTCTTTAATAACAGCAGTGGATGATTTGGGTTCTTCCTCTCAATTCCCTAAAGATTTTATACCTTCACACTGACTAGTAATACCTTGTAAACTTGTGGAATCAGAACCGCCTCTGAAACTGTAACTCTCTTCTCTGGCATTCTATTCAACAATGGCTTACTAGTTGCAACTACAGGCTTCTTCACCACACCGTTATCGTCACACAATTCGGAGTCAGACCTTGATTTCACGCTTAGCTTATCACTAAACTTCCTCACTGATTCACAGTTCACCTTTTTATGCACCTCTTGCAAACGTGTAAAACACAACCGTGTTTGTCTTGCATCTTGTAACTCATCTGTTGAGGATGTACCATGAAACCTGTTACACTCACTAGGTCTATATGCATTACTAGACATCATGGAGCCTCCTCGATATCCACCTCTCTGAGGCATATTCGTCACCAATGATTGCGTTTTTCCCTCATACTGCTCTATTGTAGGGGTGAGATTCAATAGACTGGCAAACTTACTAATAGATTGATTGACACTATTGTTTACCAGTTTCAGAATGTCATCGAACTTTGGCTCGATACCTTCATCCTCCATACGGGAGCTTATCTTCACCCACTTCCTTTGCAGTCGAGTAGGTAGGCGTCTTGCTATTACTTCTAGTATAAAACTCGATTTGAGGTCACTCATGCAATTCATCGAAATCAATGCATTCTTGTAAACCAGCAAATTATCCAAAATCTCAATGAGTGCCTGGGGATCATCCTGTAATTGACCACCATTACCCTTAACAGCCTCGAATAATTTCCCTGCAATCATCGAAGTTCTTCCAAACCTTTCACGTAGTATGCTCATAGCCTCGTAGTAGCCATCTTTTGGCTTCATAAACTTACAGCACTGTATAGCTCTTGCAGCAATTCCAGTGCAATACCTCATCAAATACGTTAACTTCATTTCATCATTCAATAAAAAACCACTCAACATGATCTCGAATTCCCTTACAAACTGTAAATAATCAGCTGGGTTTCCGTCGAAACACCGTGGTTCAAATTTAGGGAGTTTGATGCTCCTATTATCCCGGAACGGCGAAACAGTAACATCAACCATGTCAGGCTTAACATCAGACACATTGTTACAAGTAACAGACAAGTCACCATGACTTACTTTCCCGTTTGCATCCAAGACGCTCTTTCCCTTCTTTGACCCAGGCATTATTGAACTTGACCCAATTCCAAAAATGTTCCAGATATTGATTGTTCAAAGAGGACTTGACCGGCACCAGGAAAGATGAACGGTGACTATCCAAACTTTCACCAACTGTCTTAATCCGTCAGAAACTGTCGGCTACGTCTCGTAAACCGTTAATGCCCAGCTCTTGCTACGCTGGGACTCACGCTGTTTCTTGAAGTTTCTCAGAAACGCTTAGTAATAACAGACGCAAAACCAAAACACCGATTGGCCACTCGAGAATTCTTTAATGTAACACCAACATATAGACAACTTCAAAACTAGGCTTTACAACTAAGTTCTATGAACAAATATTACAATAATAAATCACAATATTACTTCTGACGGTTTTGATCTGACTTCTTTCTCAACAGCGACCGATGAGACAATGACTGGTGTATTGATGCCTCCGCGAAAATTGGGGAAGTTGGTATTGAGCAAACAACCATGAATTCATCGTTCAATCTTCAACTACACTGACACTCCCCGGCAAAATACGGATCCATCCCTTTTTTCCATCACGACCAATACACGTTGACTTGGATGCCATTGCAAGAACCTGGGTCACATGGACAGAGCTGAAGTGGAAAACGAACAGAAAAGCCAACACACCACGGGCATACCCACAGCACAATCTCACTCATCGACGACGACCTATGCCCTCCAGTTAAAGGCATCCTCTCGACACATCCTCTTGCAACACAATTGCCACTTGCTAGAATGACTCTTGCAGAATGCAACGTGACCATAGCAGCACCCCGTGATACTCTACGCACCTCCTCTTATCAACTCACTACCAATTACCACTGCAATCGCTTGTCACTCATTCTGCCTCAGTTCTAGTAACGGTGACGTATGCGAGCCTCAGTCGTTTACATTCTTTCTCCCCGGCGTGTGGGACCGCAGCTAACAATTATCTTCGTATGTATTTCATTCTCAGCAATAGCCTCCCCGGCGTATACGACCCATCTGCTGTCTCTAACATCAATCAATTGATTCACGGATGTAGAAGACTCGAAACAACTTCAGAAGTAAGCGCAACGAACAATTTAACAAAATTGTGCAATAACATTAAGGTACGAAAACAACGAGTAAACACAATTAATCCAAAATCACAAATTGATAAGACACACCACACGTATACACAAACAGTACAAATAACCTCGCGGATCATGTCTTGATGGAATTCCTTTGATAAATCGCGGGACTTACACCAGCACACCTGCAACCCTTCACAGGTTGACGATTGTAAGTGGTGGAATGTCCGGACACAAACAAGATTAACCAACAATTACAATAATTGGAACTCATACAATTATTTAACACAAACATATGTACAATGAACACAGCAAATGTGGTGGATTCTGCCTTGGCGAACTACCCTTGAAGAACTGTGGGACTTACAGCAGTACGCCTACATTCCTTCTCAGGTTGATGATCCATGTAGAAGACGTCCATACACAAACAAAATAACCAACAGACAGATGAAAGATGATACCAATTCAGTATGTACAACATGAACATATGTACAAAATCACACACCAAGCACATTGGACTGCTCATTGATGCGCTACCCCTTGAAGAACTGTAGGACTTACAGCAGTACGCCTACAACCCCTCTCATGTTGACGCTCTAGGTTGGAAAATCGTCGCAGAGTTCATTTGCTGACTTCCCTCTATCAGCTATGTCCTCAAATCTCAACGGTAACATGCTCATGTCATTGTATCGTAGAATATAGATGACGAACAAACACACGACATATCTGATCAACCAAGCGTAGGCACAGAGTAATTTACACCAAAGATAATAGGATTCAAATGGTAACTTGAAACTAGAAATACCTTTATTCATGCAAGTCAATTTAACAATTACCCTCTCGTACACACTTGGCTTATCCTCACTAAACTGAGCAATATCTTTCGTCTTTTCAAATAATAAGAATTTTAATAATTTTGGTATTTTTGTATAAACATAAATCTACATGAAAATGCACCAATACTATCAAAGTCATTGCACAAGTTACTTGCGTTGATAAGCGTCTTCTTCATTGTGGATGACAACACCAACGACACCTGGTTGATACCAGTTGATGAACTTAGCGGTGGATCAGAAGCTGTTGTTGTTCGGCTTTTAGATAGTTGTCTAACTGCAAGATTACCACCACTGCTCTCTTTCACTACTAGTTCGGGTTTAGCACTATCATCTGATGATAGGTGGGCTACACGCTGATCAATTACACCGACGGTCTCACAAGTATCCATAACTTCTGCAACTGCGTCTGCATTCAATTCTACATCACGTTCTAGTTGTACAGAACCTTTGTTCAACTTAGCAGTAGTAGGTATTCCCTTCATTTCATCATGATCAACCAAAGACAAATATGCACTATCACGATCATTATCACAAATATTCAATTTACCATCATCTATCTGGTCGACTTCATCATTTTCAAACTCTTTAATAACAGCAGTGGATGATTTGGGTTCTTCCTCTCAATTCCCTAAAGATTTTATACCTTCACACTGACTAGTAATACCTTGTAAACTTGTGGAATCAGAACCGCCTCTGAAACTGTAACTCTCTTCTCTGGCATTCTATTCAACAATGGCTTACTAGTTGCAACTACAGGCTTCTTCACCACACCGTTATCGTCACACAATTCGGAGTCAGACCTTGATTTCACGCTTAGCTTATCACTAAACTTCCTCACTGATTCACAGTTCACCTTTTTATGCACCTCTTGCAAACGTGTAAAACACAACCGTGTTTGTCTTGCATCTTGTAACTCATCTGTTGAGGATGTACCATGAAACCTGTTACACTCACTAGGTCTATATGCATTACTAGACATCATGGAGCCTCCTCGATATCCACCTCTCTGAGGCATATTCGTCACCAATGATTGCGTTTTTCCCTCATACTGCTCTATTGTAGGGGTGAGATTCAATAGACTGGCAAACTTACTAATAGATTGATTGACACTATTGTTTACCAGTTTCAGAATGTCATCGAACTTTGGCTCGATACCTTCATCCTCCATACGGGAGCTTATCTTCACCCACTTCCTTTGCAGTCGAGTAGGTAGGCGTCTTGCTATTACTTCTAGTATAAAACTCGATTTGAGGTCACTCATGCAATTCATCGAAATCAATGCATTCTTGTAAACCAGCAAATTATCCAAAATCTCAATGAGTGCCTGGGGATCATCCTGTAATTGACCACCATTACCCTTAACAGCCTCGAATAATTTCCCTGCAATCATCGAAGTTCTTCCAAACCTTTCACGTAGTATGCTCATAGCCTCGTAGTAGCCATCTTTTGGCTTCATAAACTTACAGCACTGTATAGCTCTTGCAGCAATTCCAGTGCAATACCTCATCAAATACGTTAACTTCATTTCATCATTCAATAAAAAACCACTCAACATGATCTCGAATTCCCTTACAAACTGTAAATAATCAGCTGGGTTTCCGTCGAAACACCGTGGTTCAAATTTAGGGAGTTTGATGCTCCTATTATCCCGGAACGGCGAAACAGTAACATCAACCATGTCAGGCTTAACATCAGACACATTGTTACAAGTAACAGACAAGTCACCATGACTTACTTTCCCGTTTGCATCCAAGACGCTCTTTCCCTTCTTTGACCCAGGCATTATTGAACTTGACCCAATTCCAAAAATGTTCCAGATATTGATTGTTCAAAGAGGACTTGACCGGCACCAGGAAAGATGAACGGTGACTATCCAAACTTTCACCAACTGTCTTAATCCGTCAGAAACTGTCGGCTACGTCTCGTAAACCGTTAATGCCCAGCTCTTGCTACGCTGGGACTCACGCTGTTTCTTGAAGTTTCTCAGAAACGCTTAGTAATAACAGACGCAAAACCAAAACACCGATTGGCCACTCGAGAATTCTTTAATGTAACACCAACATATAGACGACTTTAAAATTAAGCTTTAAAACTAAGGTCTATGAACAAATATTACAATAATAAATCACAATATTACTTCTGACGGTTTTGATCTGACTTCTTTCTGAACAGCGACCGATGAGACAATGACTGGTGTATTGATGCCTCCGCGAAAATTGGGGAAGTTGGTATTGAGCAAACAACCATGAATTGATCGTTCTATCTTCAGGTAGTTTTACAGATGCCTTGTCGCGAATTCGTTCCCGCACCCAAATCGACGAGAGAGACCTTGTGAAAGTGGGTCGTTTTCAAATAGAGGATACCGAGCTTCAACATGAGTTGTCTAATACAACTCTACAATTAGCTGAAAAATCCCTAAGTATGGGAAGAAACACTACTCTATGTGGCATTTCCACGAGTACTTCTTGCCCCATCTTGGCTAGAATTTTTCGGCGTAACGTATTCAATACTTTGCATGGCTTATCTCACCCAGGTATTCAAACTACAATCAAGCTCGTAACTGGTCGGTTTTGTTGGCCTGGTACTAATAAAGAAGTAAGAGAATCGGAACACACGTGCTAAGCTTGTCAAAATTGCAAGGTAGTGAGGCACACCAAAAGCCCTCTTGGCACTTTTCTTATCCATCGCGCCCGTTTCGAATGCGTTAATATAGATTTGGTCGAACTCCTTCCTTCACTCTTATACTTGTCAGACTGTATTGATTCTCTTCACTCATCTTCTTGTCTACCTCTGTGTGCTATTTGGAACGTGGCAACTCGAACTGCTGCATTTCGGTGCCAAGTTCTATGTTGAATCCAGACAGACAGACAGAATCTCATGGATACACCTTCATCTTTACCTGGACCAACTGTTTCACATGATGGCCTGAAGCAGTACCCCTCAAGGATGTATCCATTGAAACAGTCGCACGCGTCTTTGTCAAACGATGGATTGCACCTTTGGGTGCCCATTCTCCATAACAACTGATCACAGGCGGGGTTTCGAAAGCTGCTTATTCTTCGCGCTGACTAAAATCATGGGTCGTATGGGTTTTAGATCAACAGCCTACCATCCTCAAGCTAATGGTGTTGTAGAGCGTCTACAGATACAGTTGAAGGCTGGGCTATCAGCCACAAACAACACCCCCCATCATTTGAACTTTTGCGCTACAGGTGTTCAGTTTCTGCGTGAATCATTTTTCCTTAATATTTTGGAAATTAGCCGCTTTCCTCACATTATCCAGTTATCCATAGTCAACAAGGATTGTATTGTATCAACTGGAACAACATATAGCATTCACTCGTGAAATCTACGTCAAGAATCTTCGGATACCCTATCTAACCACGTGGAACTCAGGACTTTATCCACAGCAAACTCTGTAAAGGAAAGTCTGACTTTTTATTTTTGCAATATACATCTGTTTATCGTTGTTGTTTTGATACTTCGATAATACAGCTATCTTATTTTTATATCCTCAAGACTTTTTTTCCGGAAATTGTGAAGTTTCTTATTTCTGTAATGGTTAAGTCTATCAAACGTGTAAGTACCGTTAAGAGACTGAGATCTAATACTAGTCAGCCATCTGAAGGCCTCAGCTCCGTTGACAATTCTACACCTTTTACACCAGCCACACCCAGAGTTATGGTATCTGATATCATGGAGGAATTGACAGAGAATGCGGCTTGTAGCAAAAATGATTTACTGACACTTCAGAAGTCAATAGCAGAACTACAGAGCAAGTTTGACAGCATTATGCCTCTCACGCAACTGTGTGACCCATCACAAAACATCTGTTTTGAATCACTAATCAAATCCGAGCGCATAATTGACTATTTGGCTGAAGAAGCTGTTAAGAGGATTATGTCTTCACATAACGTCTTGGCCTATAACATTCCAGACAGAGAGCCGATTGCCAAACTTAAGAATTCGTGTCTAAAGGCTTGTAATATGTCGTTGACAGAATGTCAGGTTTTGCGTCTTCGTAAGAAATCTGCAAACCACCCGTGTCCTGTGCTTTTCAAGTTTAGGTCTACCGAAGAAGCCAGGAATTTTCTGAAATCGGGTAAGAAATAGGCTCTTCAACACCATACACTAACATTAGGGTTGCACCTGATTTAACACCATGCCAAAGGCGATGCCGCTCAGGAACAGTGAACCCTGATAACTCTAATAGGATAACTGTAGATGATGTTCCGTGCGTTATTCCGTCTATTGAAATATCTGATCACGGCATGCAACAGACATTTTCGCAGGTACTGGCTAATGTTAGCCAAGCATTATATAACGATATTGATGCAGACACTGAAATGGTGGACATAGATGAGTCAACGGGAAATAATGTTGAAATACATCGTTTTCACACTGACGCAAAAGTCAAGACACCGAAACCATCAAAACCCATCCCACTGGTGGTCCAACCATTGCCTTATAAGTCAGTTACTCCTCAGTCTGACAATCCACACTCTGTGAAGCACCAGTCGAATGTAGCCACCCAAGTTGGCAAGTTTTCTAGGCGTTATGACAAACGTCCCATTTCCATTAAGAAAACTAAAGCTCATGAGGTGTCAAGCCACAGAAACCCTACATAGCATGTGCTGGCTGCCCTGTTAGCCATCATCAGCCAGTTGATCATAAGATAGGGAAAAAGAAGTAAATAAATTAAATACTAAACCCGGAGCAAGAAAGCCTTTGATAAGAAAGAGACGAAAGCACCTGTAGGCCTTCTTTGTAAGAGAAAGTCAAATATGGTAGACGAAGCTCCTAGGGGTAGGCCTAATTGGTGCCAAGTGGAAAGCCAATTTTATCGAATCCCTAATTCTAGACAAACAGCACAGCAAGTAGTAGGTATTGTTCTGCACATCCACTACGTAAACCCCTTGTCAACCAGCCCACTTCTAATATTCTGTCGACTGAAAGTTATAGAAAATACCCCAAACATCGGCCACAGACCACATTTAGCAAGCCAACAGAACCCATTCATATATCTTATGTGTCTAGTGGGGAGCATGTGCCGATTTCTGCACAAAACTTGCCATGGTCTGATGAATACCAGAAACAGATACCAACACTTCATTCTTATACTGGCAACAAATTACCGAATACACATATCGGTTATACCTTAGGGCAGGATTTTCACCAGCGTCAGTTAACAGAAACACCTGGAATCATGCATATAGCACGCATGATATCGGATCAATTCCTTGCTGGCATAGCGAACAGTCTACAGCTAGGGCAAGGCATATTTCCCGGGAGATAGCTGACACAGTGTCGACACCAAACGCGGATACTAATATCTCTAAAATATTAATATCTGATTATCACACAGGTGTCTCTCACTGCATACCATATCCAAACGTAAGCCCATCCCTGACTACCACCTCAAAAATCTACCTGAAGTCTTCCTACGATCCAAAGATATTGGTAAATGAGTCTGATAACATGTATATAGAGGATACTCACGGATTATTTTACCAAGATGTTGTCCGCTCACTGAAACCACATAGCCAGTGTTTATCTATTATCCTAGTAAATACGAGATCAGTTCTAAGCAAACACTTAGCACTAAGTACAATAGCTTCTATATGCAGACCGTCATTGATTATGATCACCGAAGCCTGGTGCACAAGTGAAATCTCCAATGACAGCCTAAGGATTGATAAATACAACCTTTTTCGCGGGGACAGACGGACAGGTCGTGGGGGTGGAACACTAATTTACTGTGAACAATCCATGTGTGCAACCCAGTTTAGTAACCCAATTCTGTCACAACTCAATGACTCGATCTGGGTCGAAATAAAAGTTGTCAGAAGTAAACCTATACTTGTGGGTTGTGTGTACCGGCCCCCTTCATCCAGCAGGGAATATGATAATATGCTTAGCAATATCTTTAATGTTACAGTCAATCTTCCTTTCAGTTATATTCGTTTTACTCTTTAAGTTTTTGACTTCTTATAAAGTAATCTGTTCATTAGGATGCATGCACACATATAATATGTTCATAAAGATGTACGTGGAGACCTATTGGAAGTACTCATTAAGAAAGCTAGGGAGATGGAATATGGGGTACGAACATGTCTGGTACCAAGCAATATATTTGCGGTAGCCATAATAATCATAGTCTCAGAGCCTAACATCAAAAAAGGAGGGAGGGCGGCGCTAGCTGATCAGTAGATATGGTGGTGGTCACTAAGGTGAATCGCCCCATTCTGCAGGAACAGCAATATACAATTTGAAGGCTCGAGATATTTCTGATTTTAATGAGGGCTTAGATCTTTATCTTGAAAAAGATAATAATGAACGCCTTGACAGATCATGCTTCTGCCTTTAAACATATACCATTCGCTCAGCCTATTGTTGAGATGCGACCACGCGGGATCTGCACAGATTTATGGGGCATCTTATAAATTAACTTGGTATTCATTGTCAGATCTTTAAATACCACTTCACAATATCTTGTCTCACTTAGTTTCTAATAACGCTTTTACTCGATCCTCATTACATCGCATTAAACCTAACATTTTATAGCTCTTTATGAATTTGATTCGACTCATTCTATCCCTATTCTCTGTAGGGTACGGTTGCGCACCAAATAGAAAAAAAGGCATGAAATAAAAACAACCGGCTTGAGAATAATTGTATTAAAGCCAAAAGTGGACATCATGATAGGAAGACATATATGGGTAGTATTATACATTGCAAATGAAAGTTGTCAGCCTAGGGAGTTTCCTTTATTAATGCATTTATTAGTGATACTTGCACTTACCCATTTCATTACACTTTATTGATTCACCTTAGCACTTTAACTTTTCTAAAACAGCTTTCAATCCCTTGTAAACGTTGTACTTACCTCAATATTGGTTGGTTATCGTATGCCGACAACCACGGGATGAAAACGAAACGAAGCCGATTTTCCCGCTCAACCTGGAGGACAATTGTACAATTCAATAAATATACGGCCTGGTTCAGACAATGAGTGTATTTATACATATATATCAAATATTTAACTGTTGAAACATTATTAACTTGTAGACAATCTACGATTTGATATTATATCATACTTGATCGTGCCTGTAAAAATGGTATGCATTTTCATGTAAATTTATGTTTATATGAAAATAAAATTATTATTATTATTTGGCTGAATCACTTCCGGTAGTTCTCCTAGGGATACTAAACGCCTTGAAAACTGATGCTGGTTTTACCACCACGGAGCTAGTATAAGGCCCAACACTGCGACTTCCAGACGAGTTTGTTTCCCTTTCTAGCTACCCGCCAGCCGTAGATCGCGCCTCATAGATCAGCGGGCTTAGAAACGCAATGTGTTCAGTTAAACCTGCACTCCTTCAAACACAGTCTATGGACGATTTTATTCACTCGTGTTTGAAAACATATTCACACGTATTTGTACGGCGTGAGTATGTGCATTTCCCTCTGGAACCCCCATGCGACGGACCATATAGGGTCATTAAACGTATACATAATTTCTTTGTCGTAGACAAAATAGGCCATGAAGACATCGTCGGGATCAACCGTCTGAAGTCGGCCTAGTTTGAAAGCAATCCTATCAGCTTAGATCTAGGCATTCCCAATAATCCACAAGTAACCGAATATCCGTTAGTCCTCAAAGAAATCACTAGCATGGAGAAAGCTAACGAACCTTATGTAGAGCCCACCTCTAAACGCGTTCAGGACGAAACTTGAGATTCTCAGAACATCCCCAAAGTAATATCATATAAGTAAGTGGTGCGATTCACATAACCCTTATTCGTTATGGCATTTGTAAATGTAGTTGAAGATTGAACAATGAATTCATGGTTGTTTGCTCAATACCAACTTCCCCAAATTTCGCGGAGGCATCAATACACCAGTCATTGTCTCATCGGTCGCTGTTCAGAAAGAAGTCAGATCAAAACCGTCAGAAGTAATATTGTGATTTATTATTGTAATATTTGTTCATAGACCTTAGTTTTAAAGCTTAATTTTAAAGTCGTCTATATGTTGGTGTTACATTAAAGAATTCTCGAGTGGCCAATCGGTGTTTTGGTTTTGCGTCTGTTATTACTAAGCGTTTCTGAGAAACTTCAAGAAACAGCGTGAGTCCCAGCGTAGCAAGAGCTGGGCATTAACGGTTTACGAGACGTAGCCGACAGTTTCTGACGGATTAAGACAGTTGGTGAAAGTTTGGATAGTCACCGTTCATCTTTCCTGGTGCCGGTCAAGTCCTCTTTGAACAATCAATATCTGGAACATTTTTGGAATTGGGTCAAGTTCAATAATGCCTGGGTCAAAGAAGGGAAAGAGCGTCTTGGATGCAAACGGGAAAGTAAGTCATGGTGACTTGTCTGTTACTTGTAACAATGTGTCTGATGTTAAGCCTGACATGGTTGATGTTACTGTTTCGCCGTTCCGGGATAATAGGAGCATCAAACTCCCTAAATTTGAACCACGGTGTTTCGACGGAAACCCAGCTGATTATTTACAGTTTGTAAGGGAATTCGAGATCATGTTGAGTGGTTTTTTATTGAATGATGAAATGAAGTTAACGTATTTGATGAGGTATTGCACTGGAATTGCTGCAAGAGCTATACAGTGCTGTAAGTTTATGAAGCCAAAAGATGGCTACTACGAGGCTATGAGCATACTACGTGAAAGGTTTGGAAGAACTTCGATGATTGCAGGGAAATTATTCGAGGCTGTTAAGGGTAATGGTGGTCAATTACAGGATGATCCCCAGGCACTCATTGAGATTTTGGATAATTTGCTGGTTTACAAGAATGCATTGATTTCGATGAATTGCATGAGTGACCTCAAATCGAGTTTTATACTAGAAGTAATAGCAAGACGCCTACCTACTCGACTGCAAAGGAAGTGGGTGAAGATAAGCTCCCGAATAGAGGATGAAGGTATCGAGCCAAAGTTCAATGACATTCTGAAACTGGTAAACAATAGTGTCAATCAATCTATTAGTAAGTTTGCCAGTCTATTGAATCTCACCCCTACAATAGAGCAGTATGAGGGAAAAACGCAATCATTGGTGACGAATATGCCTCAGAGAGGTGGATATCGAGGAGGCTCCATGATGTCTAGTAATGCATATAGACCTAGTGAGTGTAACAGGTTTCATGGTACATCCTCAACAGATGAGTTACAAGATGCAAGACAAACACGGTTGTGTTTTACACGTTTGCAAGAGGTGCATAAAAAGGTGAACTGTGAATCAGTGAGGAAGTTTAGTGATAAGCTAAGCGTGAAATCAAGGTCTGACTCCGAATTGTGTGACGATAACGGTGTGGTGAAGAAGCCTGTAGTTGCAACTAGTAAGCCATTGTTGAATAGAATGCCAGAGAAGAGAGTTACAGTTTCAGAGGCGGTTCTGATTCCACAAGTTTACAAGGTATTACTAGTCAGTGTGAAGGTATAAAATCTTTAGGGAATTGAGAGGAAGAACCCAAATCATCCACTGCTGTTATTAAAGAGTTTGAAAATGATGAAGTCGACCAGATAGATGATGGTAAATTGAATATTTGTGATAATGATCGTGATAGTGCATATTTGTCTTTGGTTGATCATGATGAAATGAAGGGAATACCTACTACTGCTAAGTTGAACAAAGGTTCTGTACAACTAGAACGTGATGTAGAATTGAATGCAGACGCAGTTGCAGAAGTTATGGATACTTGTGAGACCGTCGGTGTAATTGATCAGCG
Organism: Trichobilharzia regenti; assembly: GCA_944472135.2. Taxonomy (NCBI): domain Eukaryota; kingdom Metazoa; phylum Platyhelminthes; class Trematoda; order Strigeidida; family Schistosomatidae; genus Trichobilharzia; species Trichobilharzia regenti. The sequence goes on along the minus strand of OX235263.1, from coordinate 102,451,939 downwards.
TGTAGCCCACCTATCATCAGATGATAGTGCTAAACCCGAACTAGTAGTGAAAGAGAGCAGTGGTGGTAATCTTGCAGTTAGACAACTATCTAAAAGCCGAACAACAACAGCTTCTGATCCACCGCTAAGTTCATCAACTGGTATCAACCAGGTGTCGTTGGTGTTGTCATCCACAATGAAGAAGACGCTTATCAACGCAAGTAACTTGTGCAATGACTTTGATAGTATTGGTGCATTTTCATGTAGATTTATGTTTATACAAAAATACCAAAATTATTAAAATTCTTATTATTTGAAAAGACGAAAGATATTGCTCAGTTTAGTGAGGATAAGCCAAGTGTGTACGAGAGGGTAATTGTTAAATTGACTTGCATGAATAAAGGTATTTCTAGTTTCAAGTTACCATTTGAATCCTATTATCTTTGGTGTAAATTACTCTGTGCCTACGCTTGGTTGATCAGATATGTCGTGTGTTTGTTCGTCATCTATATTCTACGATACAATGACATGAGCATGTTACCGTTGAGATTTGAGGACATAGCTGATAGAGGGAAGTCAGCAAATGAACTCTGCGACGATTTTCCAACCTAGAGCGTCAACATGAGAGGGGTTGTAGGCGTACTGCTGTAAGTCCTACAGTTCTTCAAGGGGTAGCGCATCAATGAGCAGTCCAATGTGCTTGGTGTGTGATTTTGTACATATGTTCATGTTGTACATACTGAATTGGTATCATCTTTCATCTGTCTGTTGGTTATTTTGTTTGTGTATGGACGTCTTCTACATGGATCATCAACCTGAGAAGGAATGTAGGCGTACTGCTGTAAGTCCCACAGTTCTTCAAGGGTAGTTCGCCAAGGCAGAATCCACCACATTTGCTGTGTTCATTGTACATATGTTTGTGTTAAATAATTGTATGAGTTCCAATTATTGTAATTGTTGGTTAATCTTGTTTGTGTCCGGACATTCCACCACTTACAATCGTCAACCTGTGAAGGGTTGCAGGTGTGCTGGTGTAAGTCCCGCGATTTATCAAAGGAATTCCATCAAGACATGATCCGCGAGGTTATTTGTACTGTTTGTGTATACGTGTGGTGTGTCTTATCAATTTGTGATTTTGGATTAATTGTGTTTACTCGTTGTTTTCGTACCTTAATGTTATTGCACAATTTTGTTAAATTGTTCGTTGCGCTTACTTCTGAAGTTGTTTCGAGTCTTCTACATCCGTGAATCAATTGATTGATGTTAGAGACAGCAGATGGGTCGTATACGCCGGGGAGGCTATTGCTGAGAATGAAATACATACGAAGATAATTGTTAGCTGCGGTCCCACACGCCGGGGAGAAAGAATGTAAACGACTGAGGCTCGCATACGTCACCGTTACTAGAACTGAGGCAGAATGAGTGACAAGCGATTGCAGTGGTAATTGGTAGTGAGTTGATAAGAGGAGGTGCGTAGAGTATCACGGGGTGCTGCTATGGTCACGTTGCATTCTGCAAGAGTCATTCTAGCAAGTGGCAATTGTGTTGCAAGAGGATGTGTCGAGAGGATGCCTTTAACTGGAGGGCATAGGTCGTCGTCGATGAGTGAGATTGTGCTGTGGGTATGCCCGTGGTGTGTTGGCTTTTCTGTTCGTTTTCCACTTCAGCTCTGTCCATGTGACCCAGGTTCTTGCAATGGCATCCAAGTCAACGTGTATTGGTCGTGATGGAAAAAAGGGATGGATCCGTATTTTGCCGGGGAGTGTCAGTGTAGTTGAAGATTGAACGATGAATTCATGGTTGTTTGCTCAATACCAACTTCCCCAATTTTCGCGGAGGCATCAATACACCAGTCATTGTCTCATCGGTCGCTGTTCAGAAAGAAGTCAGATCAAAACCGTCAGAAGTAATATTGTGATTTATTATTGTAATATTTGTTCATAGAACTTAGTTGTAAAGCCTAGTTTTGAAGTTGTCTATATGTTGGTGTTACATTAAAGAATTCTCGAGTGGCCAATCTGTGTTCTGGTTTTGCGCTCGTTCGTACTAAGCGTTTCTGTGAGGCTTCGATGAACAGCGTGAGTCCCAGCGTGGCAAGAGCTGGGCATTAACGGTTTACGATATGTGGCTGACAGCGTTCTTTTTATTTTCTTTCACATCGATTTTTTTCATATTGCATCCCGCAACTCAATTCAAATTTTTTGTATAACCGTGTATGTTACATCCACTATAAAATTATATATATACTTTTTTCGGTGTTCTAATTTTCGCATTGTTTGATTGTATGGTAGATGCATATAATTTTTCAAACATTATTTTTGGTACATCTTCCCAAACAAGGTTCTTAGCATTTCTGTTTTCTTTTCCAGGTGCGAGGGGCACTGAACTAGAAGTAAACGAAACACGAGATCCAGCGGACAAACATCAACGAAGCGACGTACGGACACCCTATTAGCATAGGTAGATGACAAGTAGGCACTCCACCAGGCCGTTTATTACCGATGAGGAGCCATCGCGTTTTTTTACTCCCAGATTGTTCTGTCCTACCACTATGGTGGGGGAGTGAGTTGTAGCGGTAAATGATTCTCCAAAATTATTGACCACAGCGCTGATCACTGAGCATTGGATGCTGACCCTAACTGTTTAAGTCGATTTGTTTAGCTTAAGGCTTCCGGTCAAGCATCCAATACATTCGTTACTCCATTAAGTCACGTTCGTTAGTTCTTGCACGATCCCTAGCTTAACATATTTATTTTCGAATATTAAATAAGAATCGTCCATTCGCGGAGTTGAATGGACGATATTTACAATATCCAAGTTGAGTACACACACAAAAATAAAATACAATAATTCAAAAAATCAGTAGAAAAATCAGTACAAAATAATGATTCCTAAATAACATAAGTAACCTTCGTAAAGATAAATAAATGTATGAACGTACATTATAATAATAATAATGTATTTTCTCATATAAACATATAAATTTACATGAAAATGCATGCCATTTTTACAGGCACGATCAAGTATGATATAATATCAAATCGTAGATTGTCTACAAGTTAATAATGTTTCAACAGTTAAATATTTGATATATATGTATAAATACACTCATTGTCTGAACCAGGCCGTATATTTATTGAATTGTACAATTGTCCTCCAGGTTGAGCGGGAAAATCGGCTTCGTTTCGTTTTCATCCCGTGGTTGTCGGCATACGATAACCAACCAATATTGAGGTAAGTACAACGTTTACAAGGGATTGAAAGCTGTTTTAGAAAAGTTAAAGTGCTAAGGTGAATCAATAAAGTGTAATGAAATGGGTAAGTGCAAGTATCACTAATAAATGCATTAATAAAGGAAACTCCCTAGGCTGACAACTTTCATTTGCAATGTATAATACTACCCATATATGTCTTCCTATCATGATGTCCACTTTTGGCTTTAATACAATTATTCTCAAGCCGGTTGTTTTTATTTCATGCCTTTTTTTCTATTTGGTGCGCAACCGTACCCTACAGAGAATAGGGATAGAATGAGTCGAATCAAATTCATAAAGAGCTATAAAATGTTAGGTTTAATGCGATGTAATGAGGATCGAGTAAAAGCGTTATTAGAAACTAAGTGAGACAAGATATTGTGAAGTGGTATTTAAAGATCTGACAATGAATACCAAGTTAATTTATAAGATGCCCCATAAATCTGTGCAGATCCCGCGTGGTCGCATCTCAACAATAGGCTGAGCGAATGGTATATGTTTAAAGGCAGAAGCATGATCTGTCAAGGCGTTCATTATTATCTTTTTCAAGATAAAGATCTAAGCCCTCATTAAAATCAGAAATATCTCGAGCCTTCAAATTGTATATTGCTGTTCCTGCAGAATGGGGCGATTCACCTTAGTGACCACCACCATATCTACTGATCAGCTAGCGCCGCCCTCCCTCCTTTTTTGATGTTAGGCTCTGAGACTATGATTATTATGGCTACCGCAAATATATTGCTTGGTACCAGACATGTTCGTACCCCATATTCCATCTCCCTAGCTTTCTTAATGAGTACTTCCAATAGGTCTCCACGTACATCTTTATGAACATATTATATGTGTGCATGCATCCTAATGAACAGATTACTTTATAAGAAGTCAAAAACTTAAAGAGTAAAACGAATATAACTGAAAGGAAGATTGACTGTAACATTAAAGATATTGCTAAGCATATTATCATATTCCCTGCTGGATGAAGGGGGCCGGTACACACAACCCACAAGTATAGGTTTACTTCTGACAACTTTTATTTCGACCCAGATCGAGTCATTGAGTTGTGACAGAATTGGGTTACTAAACTGGGTTGCACACATGGATTGTTCACAGTAAATTAGTGTTCCACCCCCACGACCTGTCCGTCTGTCCCCGCGAAAAAGGTTGTATTTATCAATCCTTAGGCTGTCATTGGAGATTTCACTTGTGCACCAGGCTTCGGTGATCATAATCAATGACGGTCTGCATATAGAAGCTATTGTACTTAGTGCTAAGTGTTTGCTTAGAACTGATCTCGTATTTACTAGGATAATAGATAAACACTGGCTATGTGGTTTCAGTGAGCGGACAACATCTTGGTAAAATAATCCGTGAGTATCCTCTATATACATGTTATCAGACTCATTTACCAATATCTTTGGATCGTAGGAAGACTTCAGGTAGATTTTTGAGGTGGTAGTCAGGGATGGGCTTACGTTTGGATATGGTATGCAGTGAGAGACACCTGTGTGATAATCAGATATTAATATTTTAGAGATATTAGTATCCGCGTTTGGTGTCGACACTGTGTCAGCTATCTCCCGGGAAATATGCCTTGCCCTAGCTGTAGACTGTTCGCTATGCCAGCAAGGAATTGATCCGATATCATGCGTGCTATATGCATGATTCCAGGTGTTTCTGTTAACTGACGCTGGTGAAAATCCTGCCCTAAGGTATAACCGATATGTGTATTCGGTAATTTGTTGCCAGTATAAGAATGAAGTGTTGGTATCTGTTTCTGGTATTCATCAGACCATGGCAAGTTTTGTGCAGAAATCGGCACATGCTCCCCACTAGACACATAAGATATATGAATGGGTTCTGTTGGCTTGCTAAATGTGGTCTGTGGCCGATGTTTGGGGTATTTTCTATAACTTTCAGTCGACAGAATATTAGAAGTGGGCTGGTTGACAAGGGGTTTACGTAGTGGATGTGCAGAACAATACCTACTACCTTGCTGTGCTGTTTGTCTAGAATTAGGGATTCGATAAAATTGGCTTTCCACTTGGCACCAATTAGGCCTACCCCTAGGAGCTTCGTCTACCATATTTGACTTTCTCTTACAAAGAAGGCCTACAGGTGCTTTCGTCTCTTTCTTATCAAAGGGCTTTCTTGCTCCGGGTTTAGTATTTAATTTATTTACTTCTTTTTCCCTATCTTATGATCAACTGGCTGATGATGGCTAACAGGGCAGTCAGCACATGCTATGTAGGGTTTCTGTGGCTTGGACACCTCATGAGCTTTAGTTTTCTTAATGGAAATGGGACGTTTGTCATAACGCCTAGAAAACTTGCCAACTTGGGTGGCTACATTCGACTGGTGCTTCACAGAGTGTGGATTGTCAGACTGAGGAGTAACTGACTTATAAGGCAATGGTTGGACCACCAGTGGGATGGGTTTTGATGGTTTCGGTGTCTTGACTTTTGCGTCAGTGTGAAAACGATGTATTTCAACATTATTTCCCGTTGACTCATCTATGTCCACCATTTCAGTGTCTGCATCAATATCGTTGTATAATGCTTGGCTAACATTAGCCACTACCTGCGAAAATGTCTGTTGCATGCCGTGATCAGATATTTCAATAGACGGAATAACGCACGGAACATCATCTACAGTTATCCTATTAGAGTTATCAGGGTTCACTGTTCCTGAGCGGCATCGCCTTTGGCATGGTGTTAAATCAGGTGCAACCCTAATGTTAGTGTATGGTGTTGAAGAGCCTGTTGTCTTACCCGATTTCAGAAAATTCCTGGCTTCTTCAGTAGACCTAAACTTGAAAAGCACAGGACACGGGTGGTTTGCAGATTTCTTACGAAGACGCAAAACCTGACATTCTGTCAACGACATATTACAAGCCTTTAGACACGAATTCTTAAGTTTGGCAATCGGCTCTCTGTCTGGAATGTTATAGGCCAAGACGTTATGTGAAGACATAATCCTCTTAACAGCTTCTTCAGCCAAATAGTCAATTATGCGCTCGGATTTGATTAGTGATTCAAAACAGATGTTTTGCTATGGGTCACACAGTTGCGTGAGAGGCATAATGCTGTCAAACTTGCTCTGTAGTTCTGCTATTGACTTCTGAAGTGTCAGTAAATCATTTTCGCTACAAGCCGCAAAATTTTAGCTTTTAGTTAACAATACTACAGAAGGGTAGTTAGTACTACAGTTAGTCGTGATGTAAATCAATCTATGTATAATAAGAGCATAGTCAGTGTCATAGATCGTATTATCAATGAATACATTAGGCTCAATACCTGAGTGTTATAAGGGAAATAAGAGCGGTAAACCAAGAGAACATTTGCCGCATAAGTATTTTAATCATTTTAGGTATTTTAATGACAATCTAATTTCAAGTATTGAACCTACATATTTACTAAGTATTATTATGTTAGTCTGGGAACTAGTGTACTTTCTGTAGTTAAATATTGAAATGCCGTTGTCTCTCCACTCTACCAGGAGTTGAGATCTTTGAGGCGGTCTAGGTTGGACATGTTAATATGTTTTTCTAGGCTCTTTTTGAAACTGTCAGGCCTTTCACAGGATCTAATCTCAGAGGGTAGTTGGTTTCAAAGTTTGCAATATTTAATGATGAAGAAGTTAGCTCTAGTGGTGAGTTTATGGGTGTTAACCTTGAGAAGGTAGTTATGGTTGCGTAGTCCATACGATTTAGGATTAGCCCAGGTTATGGACGAGTTACTGTTACAGTGCTTTCTTATAACTTTGAATAAGAGAAATAAATTGCACTTCACTCTCCTTAACCATAAGGGTTCTAAGTCCAGTCGAATACATCTGTCAAGGTATTCTGTTTGCTGACCATAGCCTAATATGCGTTTCGTGAGGAATCTTTGGACACTTTCAACTTTTTTTCTGTCTGCTGATTTAAAGCTACTGTATAAGTGGGCACAGTATTCAAGTTTGGGGCGAATGCATATCTTATATATGGCTAATCTGGCTTCTGGAGTGTAAAAGTTGCGTAGCACAAAGCCGGTTAGACGTTTACAATCAGATACCACCTTATTTGCATGTTCAGTAAAGGTAAGATCTGAGTATGTTACCCCGAGATCTGTGACTGTGTTCGTGTTTGAGACAAGGTCACCGTACATGTATAGACACATGCTAGGTTTCCAACGTCCGAAGTATGCTATCCCAGATTTAGCTGGATTGAACGTTAACTACCACTTTTCACTCCAATTACATAGACTATTTAGGTCTTCTTGGATTTTACTAACAATATTCATATCATTATAGTCGAAATCATAGACAACTTTGAGGTCATCTGCAAAGAGGTAGTCAATGAAGCTATGAAAAATAATAGACAAAAGTGTAGAAAAATTAGCACAGCAGCCCATGTTGAACTCAATAATGTGTACTTTTTCTGCAGTACTGTCAGTTAGAAGTGTTTGTACATATAGGTGTAACTGTGATTGATTGTTTATTTCATATGTTGATGTGAGATATTCGTGACTTGTACAAAAGTATGATTTTTAATAATTTATGTTTATAGAATCATCAAATGTAATACAAGTCTCTATTAATTTTGAGCATGTGAATGTTGCTTGCATGTATGAATCATGGGGTAGCATATACAGTTGAATGTAGTAATAGTATTTAACATCGGGAGAAGTTTTTAGCGACAATATGCTCTATGCGTGTATGTAGTACAGAACAGTTAGAATATATAGAGTAAACAAAGTTATCAGGCATTTTAGGAGGTTAATAACGGTATTATCGGTTCAATGAGTATATACATATATGTTTATGAGTATCACAATGTGTCTCGCGTGTGAATCATGCCAAATGGTAGTAGACTGAACGGTAGAAAAAAAGTATTCCCATATGGCAATAAATTTACGATATCACTGGTTCAATTCTTTTCTACGTCTGATCCACACGTTACACGCATGCAAGTATCATAGATTTTCAAACAGCCTTGAATGGTTGAGATGCAGAGGCGTGAAATGTCGAAGGAGGTGAAAAAGAGTCTGCGAAGGTGTTTTTCAGAGAGTTTACTGGTCATCCCTCGATAAGGGATTACAACTGGAATTTACATGATTCTTTGAACTGTATGTCCCATTGTAGACAGGAATCGCTTACATGCAGCCACCATCGTTGGAGCTCCGTATTTTGACATCTTCGACGCATTGCTGATGTAAATGTAGGCATCGCTGCAGATTGTTACGTCGAGAATGTATGCCACACCGTCTAACAGGATAATCATATCTGGTTGACAGAAAGACGTGGGTGTTGGAACATGCGGCTCGATGTAAAATCTGGTATTGGATTTCTGGAGTTTGTTGGCCATCAGCTTGAGGATGTCGTTGTGCCTCTTGCATCTGACCTCATGAGTGAGAGCGCAATGCCGAAGATTATGTTGAAGATCTTCTGGTTGACCACACCCGCCTCTGCAGTTGATGTCGACTCTACGACGTACCCACGCATGTCTCGTTTTTGTGCCCAAGGCTCCTCCACGCAGCTGAACGGCCCATACATAGAGTTTGGGCAAGACCATTTCAGGGTTGAGAAGCCATTTGCGAGATTCAGGACATGTTGTTGATTCCTCAAACCATAACCATCCGCTGATTAGTGTAGCTGTTGTGCCCAGCTTTCATGTGCTTCTTCTGCAGATGTTACTATTTGCCTGTGGGCTTGCATCGGAACAATCCTCTCGCACTCTGATTTGGTCCTGAAATATATCTCGTAATTTGGATGATCGACTGTCGTGTTTCGCCTTGCCTTTGGTCTACGGAGAACGAATACTATAGAAGTTGTGGGTATTAGATCTTGCGTTAGTATACTTCGTACTATCCGTGAACACCAATACCGTAAGCCTCTAAACTACCATCTAATTGTGTTCGTTTCCATTTATCCCCTAGCCCTTTTATTTTCATTTTTTGAGTTCCCCTCCGTTTATTGACAAGATGAATAAGGCTTATTCGGAACACAGCTATTTTGTGGTCTTAACTCATCTGATGCTAAAAGTCAAATACTACAAACTTACCGCATTACTCCTTTATGGAGTCCGCTTCAGGTGCATTGTGCTTTGAAGGAGTGAGATGTCCGACAAAGAACAGTAATTTTCAAATCAATACCATGAAGCAAGGTCAAAGAAATCAATATAGACAACACTAGCACGTTATGAGAAGTTGAATTTTGAGCCTGTCTGGAATATTATCAAGCGTAGCAAAATTCGCAGGTTTTATCAGCCTCACTGCCCTGGTGCAAAAAATACATCCACATAAAAACATATCAACCCCTGTCAGCCACATATCGTAAACCGTTAATGCCCAGCTCTTGCTACGCTGGGACTCACGCTGTTTCTTGAAGTTTCTCAGAAACGCTTAGTAATAACAGACGCAAAACCAAAACACCGATTGGCCACTCGAGAATTCTTTAATGTAACACCAACATATAGACAACTTCAAAACTAGGCTTTACAACTAAGTTCTATGAACAAATATTACAATAATAAATCACAATATTACTTCTGACGGTTTTGACCTGACTTCTTTCTGAACAGCGACCTATGAGACGATGACTGGTGTATTGATGCCTCCGCGAAAATTGGGGAAGTTGGTATTGAGCAAACAACCATGAATTCATCGTTCAATCTTCTACTACATTGACAAGCCCCATTCACATAACGTAGTTAAAACGAAATTGGGTATTGTGTTGTCAGTCAGCAGATCGCTTTTGTTTAGAACAGTCAAAATTAGCTGGTGTGTTGGTGAATTGTGTATGTGCACATTTGGAATATGTGTTCTTGTTGTGTATAAGATATCATGCACTCAAAATCAACTTCTGTGAAAGATTACTCCGGACCACCTGAAATACGAAAACATAAAAATTCTAAAATCTGCTATGGAGTGGCTGATGAAGTTTTTACCCAGGACTTAAACGCAATCCTTCGCGAAGAATTACAAATAGCTGACAGACATAAATCTAACTATGAAACTCTCAAGTCTGCATTCAAGAAGCTTTATGTGAGTGATTATCTGTATTTATCAGTTATTTTTTTCTCAGGGCGATTCTTTATAATTTGAAAAATTTGTGTCACATGCTGTTTTAGGAGACTTAGGGAAATTTGGAAGTGTTTTCCAGATTTTTCTTGAATGTTCGTGAATTAATTTGCAGCAGTGTTTTCCTGAGGAAAATGGTGTTTTTGTGGGGTCTACTCTTTTTCGATTAAGTCCTACTGATTCTCAAACTATAGACTGCATTTGTTTGTCACGCTATAACAATGCAACCCATCCAGTTCACATAACTAGGTACAAAAATCATAGACCCTTAAAAGAAAGTGCATATTTTTGCGACTAGTGTCTTTTTGCTTAAAACCTGTGTTTAACTTTGTGGAAGGTAAATGTCGAATACATAAATAATACACATAAATCTCCATCAAAGTTTTCAGCCTCACCGACAGAGTTCCCCCCATTTCTGAAAATTCTACAACTATTAATTGGAGTATTTATTGCATGCTTTCATCATTATTTTAGTAATTTTTTTAAATTCGGAATTTGCAAGCTTTAATTATTTGAGAGTGCCTCATTAATCAATGCCTAAGGCGTTGAATTATGTGTAGTGAAACTTGACTTAGATACCTATTCATAACTGGGTATCATGTAGTATTACTGTAGGACGTAATATAAAAAGGTATTTTAAGCTGAAGTTATAAGGCAAGCTATACATGTGCATAGCAATTGCAAACTTGAATATTGTCATTTTATTTGGTCTACTTAATATGATATTTTGACACCTTTTGCTTTTAGTCCAACAAAATATTATTTCTCCACTTATTTATGCATCAGTGGTAAAGTGGGACTTCAGCACTGAGTTGTGTGAGTTCGGATCTATTTGGACAGCTGGCTAAACTCTAGATTCAGAAAGGGGTATGTTGATCACAGCTCCACGCTTCGAAAGGTTATCAAACACTGGCGTCCAGTATTTACTCGTAGAATGTAAGCAGCACTAGATTCTGTTGACCTAGACATGCTGTGTCCACAAAAGGAATTCCTAGAGAGTCTGTTATACTAGTCAAGGCACACCACTTGAATACATGCAGATTGTTTAGGACTTTGGCGATACTGAAGACGATTCCGTTCATAATATTATAGTACATCTAAGTTTTCACTTTATACGGTGTGCTAACGTTGTACACAGTCAAAAATAAACAACACTGTAATAAGAAGTACAAGTGAAAACTTGAAAAGATGTATTGTTAACGTAATCGAATTTTGAAAAACGCGAAAATGAACGGAAAGTATATAACGGCGTAAGAAGTGCACCTGTAACAAAGAAAAGCAATATTCAGTAATGCAATAGCAAATATCCACAAGCATATGTAAAATTAGTTTCTGTTTGCGTATAATATGCATACATTAATCAGTTTTATAAGCGTGCAGTTAGGCTTGATTTATGCGTGCTACAATAGCTCCATTTTTATTCCGTCCCATTCTAGATGTACTGATGGAAGTTATCTTGGTCGCCTTCGACTTCTCAGAAATTGGATTATTAATCATGCTAAGTTTAGATTATCTAGAATACACAAACAACATAGTATCTCTTGTTAAAAAAGTCCAATCTTCCGAACATCTTAGGCAGAGTATGTGCAGAATGTGATCCATCCCTTTCAAATGTAAGATAATGGTTAAGAACAGGACTGCACTGACTCACAAAACCTAAACACGGATATAGAAGCCTCGTCTGCTATTTTCGAGCTAGTATCTCTGGTGCAGGCGTGATATCTCAGTATCCATCGAATTGATGAGTGCTCTGTACAACAGTCTGTCTCATCCATTTTGATGATTGAGATATGACCGTTGAAAGTGTAATGTGTAAAGATTCTAACTGTCTTCAAACACACATATTTTCGTTTCATCTTCCACGTTAGGTGGTGGTGTAATATAGCCAATAATAGGGATTTTACTTTTTGTATTCGTTTAGGAGAAAACGTTAATAATAAGGTTGTGAAGTTGTGTTGCTTAAGACGTATAGTATATGTGTAAGGCATCGGGATCAGTTACCTTCTACATCCAGCAATGTTACTTTACATAGGATGAGATTAGAAAAGAGACATGGATTATCAGAGGAAAACATGTGGTCAGTCTATGAAGACAGAGATAATGAAGATAACCAACCAACACCACCAACAACAACAACCAGCACCAATCACCATCAACGGGGGAAATTTAACAGAGGTTTAGCCCTTAACTTATCTAGGCGGCCAGCATCGATTCAACTACAGGCTACTAGCACAGATTAAGATGTCAAAGTCAGAGTTGGAGAGGCAAGATACACCTTCATCAGGCTGAAACCAGTTTTGAAATCTTCTGCACTCAGTTAGCATAAAGAATAAAGATTCGGATTTTCAGCACTAATATCAGGTCGGTCTTTGTATACGGTTCAGAAATTTGGCTCGATAGTCACGAAAAGGATTTTTTAACAGGTTGAAAAGTTTCATTAAAAACTGCCTTTACTGACTTCATACTGAGGATCAAATGGTCAGAAAGAATTAGCAACAAAAAACTGTGAGAACAAACCAACAGGCGAGAGCCGATCGCTCAACAAATATGCAGGCGAAAATGGAGACGTATCGCACATTAAGGACGTAAGGTAGGAGGGGAAATCAGTGGACGAGGCTGTGAAATTACATCTACTGAGATGGTCAGAACATGAGTTATGTACAAATGCCTTTCCATCGCGTTCCTCAATGAGCGATGTTAGCTGAAATAGGATGGATCAGACTGGAAAAGAGCTAGCACGTGGTGGTCAAAATAAAACATGGCTTCATCAGTCAATGAAATCCGCAACAGTTAGTTTGAGCCAACTAGCCACGTTAGGAGGTGTAGACTTCCTAGATGGTTAGGGTCTGCGGGACCCTAAAAACTAGTGGAGGCTGGAGACAATCGCTGATATGGCTCAAAGTGGTCGTTCTCAATGGCTGGTGCAGTTAGGTGCATCCACTCCTTGTGACTTGTAATATCCAATAACACTATATGGCTCTTTGAGACTACTATTCTTTATGTCTCATATCTCTGTTTACTGTCACTATTTTGCATTTCCTTTTGCTTTCTTTTCTGGCTACATGGAGTGCTACATGGAGTATAGCAACTCGAATAGCTGCACATGGGTGCAAAGTTATATCTTGAAAGCAGTAAGTCAGTCTTGTCGACTGACTTTTTCTCTCAGCCTCAATACCACTCATCACATTATACCACTTAACACGAGATAAATAACGCAAAACATATGCGGTCAGAGACAGTTAACATTTTCATATTGTACTGTGGAAATTAGAAGAAATATATTATAAATAATTTTGAGAAATATGCTGTGAAATAACACTTAGGCTTATGTCTACATTGTTTAACTTCTGTCAAGTAGATCCAAAGTTCTCCACTGCTATTTTTAGTTCTTGTTTAAAACATCAGCGATATACTGAGACAGCGCCTTAGAAATGCAGTAAAAAGAGCATTCCCTGCTGCTGAATTACACTGTAACTTCAAAACCAACCCCCTGTGTTTTGCGTTCGGGAGTAAAAGATAAACTGACTAATTTCACCTCTTCCATGTGTACCTACCAATTTAACTGCTCCTGTGGAGTGAGCCAGTTAGTTGCATAGGCCGTGCAATTAGGCGTGTTTCTCGTCGAATTTTCGAACATCACTCTGCATAGTGGTTAAGTGTAGAACAAACAAAATCTATTCACACAGCGCTATTCTATCTCATCTTGTAGATACATAACACAAGATTGGTGTTAACACGGCGGCCTTCAAAGTCAATTACCACATACCAACAAATCTCAGTTTCGCCTTAAGATTTCGTTTGCTAAATATTGCTGAGAATGGCTGATGGGATGCATATTAAGAAGCCTAATTTGTGCTTCCAAAAGAAGTTAGTTCAGACATTCAAAACAGAAAAAAATCCCTATTTAGATATTTAGAAAACAGAAAGATTGAGCAAAGAAATAGACCCTCATCTCTGGCTCTACTCTAATATACACGTATGTATAGCATTTTTATTACAATACACAACAGTTTACCAATCAAGTGGCACTGATATGTTTGTTAACAATAATTAATGAGTCAGTGTCAACATGTCAATCGGGTGGGATGATAATTAACGAAGAAAATCAATACACACAATTAAAAGGTAGACATGGTTAGAATAAATTAATTTTACAAGGATAACACGTAATTAAAGATGAAGTGGTCAAAAAAAATAAAATGATTTGAACAATTATAATTTTTATAATTTAAAAGGTTTAGGCGGAGGGGGCGAAGTAGTCGGGTTTATACATTCATGTAACAATGGCCAAGGTAAGGAAAGTGGCTGTACAAATTTCATCTGAGCACATAGGTTTGGCTTCTTCCACAAGTGGATTCCTATTGCTTCAACTGTCAGGAGAAGACGAACTCGTAGAGCAAAATTAAGATTAGTAGGAATGTGGTAGATAATTTTAAATGCTGTATTAACGTCAACGTTATGCTCACTGTCTACAAGGTGTGCTAAAATAGAGCCACCTACGAATAGATCTTGTTTGTCCCTTGCTTGACCATGTTGGATGATGTTCGGAAATACTATGATGAACCTGCCTGATTGTACGCCCAATGAAGCTGGCTCCGCAGCTGCAGTCAAACTGGTAGATACACATAGAAGAAGCAAATTTAGCTAGTTTATCCTTATTTCTCGAACGTAGAATAGGGGTGGTTGTGAAGAGATATTATCCTTACCTTGGCCATCTAGGTTTGAATGATCCTCAATTTTTGTGGAATTTTCTTAATTCTAGTTAATCTTCTATTTACTACTATATCTTTGTGATTATTATTATTCTGATTTAAGCGTCTTTAATGAACTGTAATTCCATCGTGATCTTACTTAACAAATCGATATGATTTAAAAAACATTAATATTGTTATTGACGACTATTCTAGAATATTCTATGTATATAAACATATGTACATATAATTATAGAGCCAGAAGAGAAGGAAATTATTGAAAAGGATATTCTTTGCTCAATTATTTTGTGTTTTAAACACGTTTATGCTATTTTATTTTAGAATGCTTATAATCAACTAGAATCACGATTGAATTCATCAGCAAATGATTCAAAGTTATTGGAAAGACAACAACAACAACAACAACAACAAGGTGATATCCATCTGATGGAAGCACGCAATAATTTAAACGAATACATTTCAGCAATGGAGATTGTAAAACAGTCTAATTCTATACCAGCTGTAGAAACGTTGGAAATCTCTATGCTTAAGGTAAGGGTAAAAGACGTCTAAATGACTGATTCGTTTTAATTTTCGCCCTAAAGTTTCAAAAATCTGTTTATATTTTGAAAAGACAATCAGTGACTTCCAAAAAGGATTTTCCAGTGACCTTAAAATTATAACTTTGCAATTTATCCCATTTTAATCAACTAATCGATGTGTTAAGTGTGTCATTTTGAGAAATTGGAGCTGAGAAAATTTATAAAGTGAAATATTTATTAATTATCGTTTATGATATAAGCACCCTGAACTGTGTAAAATGCAGATCACGAATATAGTCTACTGTATTACCAGTTCTCCTGAGCAACCAGCCAAAATTCAAGCAATTTGAGCTGATTCAGCTTTCTGAGATAAAGGGAAAATAACAAGAAGTTCAGCAAAGATGGTGATCTTTTCGGCGATTGCATTCTTAAAAGCAGCTGTACAATCGCATTTATATGCGCATGAGTTTACATGGATTCCATATAGTAACGAAGGTGGTGATAATATTCAGGACAGACTTCCGCATATAACCACTTCAGTGTGCGTATTTCAGTTTACCTGCTCTTGAGGAGCTAGGTACATTTCTCGTTCTATATGGGTCTTGTCAAAACGTGTTAGAGAACATTATCCAGCATGGCTGCAAAGAGGAGACACTGGTTCAATCAGAAGCGCCATAATAACTGAACACCTCATCAATCAATACCTGTCACAGCATCCCAACTAAGTCATCATTCAGAGTCATTTACAAAGTAAAATAAAAATCTACCAAAGGCATCGTGTTTCCTACCTCTTTTTGTAATGCAGAAGCTCTCGCCATATGCAACGAAAAGCCGGAGCTGTGTGTTTAAAAGAAATTAGTCCAATCTCTACAACTACCACGGACCTAGTTCGGTATGTTCCCTTAGCCTCTGGTTTTTTGATTTTTTTTCCCGTTCACTGTGTGTGTGTGTGATTCTTATTCTCTCTGTCTTCATTCAATTCATCCCATTTTCTTTTTCAGTTATAAAATCAGTTATTTTAAGTTTGTTTCCATGCTCTTGTTGTTGCTCACACTTGTAATTCGTTTAGAATAACTATTTTACAATTATATTCTAATCCTGTGCAATTTTTTGTTTCTAAACCTCTTGTAATCTATATTCACACCTCCAAACTTACATTTCAAGTTGGAAAATTTTGATTTCAATTTGTCTCCATGCTCATTTTGTACACACCTGTAATTCGTTCTATCCCTGCGTAACTTTTGTTTCTAAGTCTCTTGTGATTCATATCAATTTCAGAAATAATTATCTCCTTTTATTCGCCTTTAAAATTATTTCTCCAGTTATCAAATATTAATTTTGCATACGTTGTAACTGTTTTTCTAATCCTATGCAATCTTGTCTCTAAGCCCATTGTAGTCTATATTCGTGCCTTCAAATTTTCATATCAAGTTGAAAATTATTATCACCTTCGTTACTATGTGGAATCCATGTAAACTCATGCGGATATAAAAATGCGATTGTACAGCTGCTTTTAAGAATAAAATCGCCGAAAAGATCGCCATCTTTACTGAACTTCTTGTTCTTTTCCCTCTAATGTCCCGATGGGTATTTTCTGAGATAAGTCAAACTTGACAAATTGATGATAAATGAGCCAAACGGCTGTCACTGGATCTGGAATCATTTCTATCTGGATAAATGGCAAGCATTACCGGTCGATGTGTGTGTGTATGTGTAATTCCCGTCTACTCATGTCGATGCATCAGTAGTATAAAATACCATGCAGTTATAAGTATGTAGACAGTGATATTCCATAGTTATTTTGGTAGAAAACCGTCAGTAGAATCTGCGTCAGTGGTATAGCGGTTAGGACACTCGCCGACCATAGTCATGGTCCGGGGTTCGATCCCCGGCCACTGACGCACTCCTTCACCTCGCTAAGCTAGAAATAATGCTGGTAAAGAGGAAAGGTTGGGCATGAGGCGGCTAGCAACCCCATCCTGTAAAATAAACACTGCTACATAAACTTCAGGCCAATAGCTTGAAGCGCTATGCTCCACTGGGGAACATGAAGGGAAAAAAAAGAATTTGAGTTCTGGCAATAAAGAAAAGCATTCAGATTTCTAAATTTTTTTGGAGATTTTATTTCATTATGGGTAAAAATTTTTATTTTGATAAAGTCTCACAGTGTGGTTATACGGTAATGTTAACTGATGACCACCTTTCGAGCACAATTTATTACTGCTCATAATCATATCAAGTCACTCACTCACTCACACAACTTTTCACTTCATTCATATACATGAGTGAAATTGATGATTAGACATTTGATTGAAAATCAATATAGGATAATGTACATTCAGAAACAATAATATGAGTGTTGTTAATCAAATACAATCAGATGGGAAATAAAACGAGTGTTTTTATAGTCAAAATAAATAAGTAAATTGTTATAATGTTACAGTGTATGGGAATTGAATTAGAATTTTGAGATTATAAATTATCCTCCTCTGGTTTGACTGAGTGGTGGCAATAATACCTTCCATACACATCTCTGGTATTTGCATTGAGTTATTTCTGTTGCGTGTTGGGTGTAGACTCGATGAACCGACATTCAGCAATCAACCTCTCTCTCTCCACCTACCTACATTATTTCTTAGAATGCTAACCCTCTCTCACCCACCTCATTGTGTGGTTATGTGTTAATGCATGCAGTGCAGTTGCTAAGCTTTTTTCTAAATTGCTTAACTTCTCGGGATCAACCATTCTAATCTTAGCTAAATTCTTATGTTGTGATAATCTCACTACTTCTGATCTACTAGTTTGACCTATGTAGTTGACCTCACTCACCGTCATTACAGGGGATTTTGTAAATTATATTATTTTGTCTAATTGAGTCAACCGACAGGGTCCTTTAACCTACAGAGCTTGTCCTACCTGAGTGAGTTTGTAGGTTTGAATGCAACCAATCTAATTCCTGCTTTGTTGAATATCCTATGTGGTGAGGGTATGAGATATCCCCTCCTTTTTATGGTAAAACCACTGTAGATGCCTTATATTCTCTCTTATGCTGGAACATAAGAATTTAGCTAAGGTAAGAATGGTTGACCTGAATCAATTACTTCCTAGTAAGTCTTTCAAATGGGTTATAACCCTTAATTATTGATTTTTTTTTATTCTTGTCCTTATGCATTCATATGGAATATGATGTGTTATGTTTTGTTTTTTTCCCTTCATTATATTTAAGATTACAAATGAATTAGAAGCAAAATATCGTGAACAAATTTTAAATCTACAATATGATCTACAAAGTTGTCAAAATGAAAATCGATTACTTGTAGAGGAGATACAAAATCTGAATAAAACATTAAATCAAGAACGTAGTGAATTCAAGAATACACTAATGAATTCAAAATTGTTTTATGAAGCCGAAGTAGGTAGTTTAAATTGTTTTTTTTAAAAATTGTTTTGTTACGAATATTTGTAACTCCGTTTTCAAAGCATATTTTTTACACTATTGGTTTGTAGGGATTTCGATTGATTGGTTGCAGGATTTCATCATGACCTGACATGGGTTAGAGAACCATTGGAAAACCATCAGGCTAGGAGTATCGGACAGTTGTTTCGTCCTAGTCTGGGACTCTTCATAAGTACGCACCCGCACCGGTGGGGTTCGAACCCAGGAGCTTCTGGTTACAAGGCTGGCAAGGCTCGTAGAAGTCGGGATTCATGGACTAGCCACGAGGATCGAGCTCCAGTGGCTTAATTGGTCTACGAGTTCGCTAGCCTTGTAACTAGGAGGACCTGGATTCGAACCATAGTGTTGTGTGAGTACTGTTGAAGTGTCGAAAAACTAGGCTTACGAAACAGCTGTCCAGTACTCCCAGGTGTTTTCCAATGGTTCTCTAACCAATGTCGACTCATGATGAAATCCTGTAACCTTATTTTTACAGTCTCTATTCTAGTTTTTCATCATTCGGTTGACGAATATTATTAGTGTATTTTTCCTCACTCCTTATGTTCCTAGTGGAATAGAAGTCTTCAAAATTGAGCTTTGAAGTTTCAGTAGCAACGGTGTTGTTTTCACGAGATGGATTTCCTAGTCATACGTCCAATTTCTGTCTTTCTTTTTTTAACTGTGCTTACTGCAAGCTAGGTGAGGTTTAGGAGTGAGTCAGTTGGTAGTCAAACCCCGACCACATGCGCCGTTGGTGAGCAGTCAACGAATGAACCACCAACGCATGTATACTTGTTAAACTTGCAAAATAATTCACATGTATTATGTGAAAGATGGTGATATTATTTTGTTAAACCAGAACTCTGTAGGTAGGACAGATTTCAAGCTTAAAATCCCGGTTTTCCTATGAATAACCTACAACTTTATATTTAAGATTTAAGTATTGGTTTTTGTAGGGATTTCGTTTGATTGTTTGGAGGATTTCATCACGAGCTGACATCATTTAGAGAACCACTGGAAAACCACCTGGGAGTACTGGACAGCTGTTTCGTCAGCCTACTTTGGGACTCTTCAGCAGTACACACTCACCACCAGGGTTCGAACCCAGGATCTTCTGGTTACAAGACTAGCTAACTCGTAGACCATTGAGTCACTGGGACCCGATCCAATGGCCAGCCCGTGATTTCTAGCTTCTGCCAATTCACGACATAGCGCAACCGCTGGCCAGTGTCTTCGGCGAGTATTTGCTCTCACACCCGACCTGCTGCTCCCTACTGGTGACGGCTTCTCACTAGAACCCCAGGTAACTACCTACCTGAATAGGGCAAGTCGCTAGTGAGCATCTCAAATATATAAAAGTGGTGGTTAGCTTATATGTAAGAATAAAATTATCTATTTAGTCCTACATGGGGTCAATCATGAAGCCAAATTGCTTGGGGTTAATGTCACTGACTGCATCACTGGGTGACGCTGGTTTGAATACCAGAGCAGATATCAGTTCTTTCAAGATTGCGGATACGTCTGCCTTACTGACTGGTGAGTGCCAACAAGTACGAAACCTAAAGCTAGGGCTTCATATGGCCGACTTCCTTCAGCCATCTAATGTATCATAATGGCGAGCCACCCAGAATGATAGCCACATTGCAAAACTTCACTGATAGAATTCAGTCTGCACCAAACAAATGGTTGTACACATTACACCAGTTAATGACTAGTGGTCAATCAAAGCATATTTAAGAATTATACAATAGTAATACTATGGTTTTCCATACTCTTTAAATGAATTATGCCTGTAGTAACGCAATCACAGGTTGAAATTAGTTGAGGTTAAGTGAACTAGAACTTTCATTGGTGATTTCAAGTTGACCTGTGAAAACCACTGGGGGAGTAATAAGTATCCATTACGCCATAGCTTGAATCTTTTTAGCAGTACGCAACCATCTGATACTCACTAGTTACTGACTACCAGCTGAAGTTGGCTGGAGTTCCAGTGAAGAGTTATGACCAGCGATATCCTCTATGTCCTCTATGGCTGGCAAATTGTCAGAAGTTCGAACTTATACGTCATCAGATTCCATCCCATTGGTTAAACGGTCGACAACTTCGCCTCGTGATACGGAAGGTCTTCAGTTTGTCCCCCCCCCACCTGATGAAGATATCGGTGAGTATTGTTGAAGAGTCTCAAAGGAGGACGAAACGTCTCTTCAGTACTCACACTGACTTTCAATAATTCATTTCGCAATCTAACTTGAAATGAATGAAATCCCAGAAAAACAAAAAGTTTGAAAATTTTATTGGGTTGGCGAAATAAATAAACAAATAAATGTTTTGAAATTTTCTGTTCATACTGTAGGCACTCGGAAAACATTGGCTGATGTACAGGCAGTCAGCTTTTCTGATAACAATGAAATTTATTGTTTATTATCTGCTAAATTTTCACTCCGCCCTTTCATCAATAAATTTATACCAAAAACTAATCTGTAGGGATTTAACTATTTGCTTTCAAGTTTTATCAAGGATTGATATCAGTTAGACAATCAATGAAAATTAGCAGGGCGTACTGGCCAGTTGTTTCGTCTTAGTTTTTGGACTCTTCGGTGATATACACCCCTCAGAGTTCAAACCTAGGGTCTTCAAGTTAAAAAAGCAAGCTAGTAGACCATCTCTCCCTTGGTATTAGATTCACTAGTTAGCGTTCGAATCCTTGTGGTGGATGAAAACAGTCGAAATGTCGCAAATTAGGACGAAACATCTGTCCAGTAGTCTCTGGTTTTCGATCGTTCTCTAACTGATATTATTCTGTGATAAAACTTGAAACAAATCTACACTATCTTACTTTTTGTTTAGATTAGTAGCCTACAATGATTATCTCAACTTTCAAAAAAGTGTACCTGGTCATTTAAAACTGCTTTTCAGACATCACATTTAAGTGTATTCAGTGTGTTGACTTCATGGTGGACCAATGGACACTGCGTACAGAGATGATACTCTGTTACACTTGAAAGGAAGAGAGAGAGAGAGGGATTTCATTGAGTATACTTACCTTTTTGATTGTTGGAAAATGGTTTTACCCGCCTTGATGGTTTAGTGGCTAACAGTTTCCACTTTGGAAAACTTAATTATGCAAATCTCAGTCTATGTGTATTCTACTTGACATCATAAACAACAATTAGGAAAGTAAGCATAAAATGCATAGTGGACGTTTGTCTGTCTGTCTGTCTGGCTTCAACATAGAACTTGGCACAAAAGTGCAACAGTTCGAGTTGCCACGTGCCAAATAGCACACAGAGGTAGACAAGAAGATGAGTGAAGAGAATCAATACAGTCTGACAAGTATAAGAGTGAAACAGAATGGGTAATGGTAGAAAGGAATATGAAAGATTACAGAGACTGAATACATCTGCGCTGGCCATTGACAACGATTTTCAGCCATGTCACCTATTGTCTCCAGCCATTGATTCTTAGAATCAGTCCCGAGGGCCCCAACCCTGAAGTCTGTATCTCCCCACCTGACCGACTCAGTTTAACTGTCAAGGATTTCATGGATTGATGAGGCCATGTTTTTGTTTGGCCACCACTGGCTCTTTTCCAACCTGCACCTATATCAGCTAGTAATGCCCGTCGTCGGGGGAGGCGATGGTTAGGCATGCGCATCACGTGACCTAGCCATCTCTATGCCATCTATGTAACTTTATAGCCTCGTCGATTGATTTCCCTCTTTGCCCAACACTCTACGCCTAACGTCAACATTACTTACCTTATTAAACCACCTAATGTGAGACAGAGATCGCAGACATCTATGATCGAAAGCAGTCAACCTTTTCATGTCTTCAACTCGTATTGGCCATGTTTCAGGGCCATAGAGAAGGACGGAGCGAACTGCTGAGCAGTACACACGTCCTTTGGTTGATAGCCGGATATCACGCCTACGCCAGAGATGGTGTAAGTCAGCGGAAGCAGCTCGAGCTTTTCGGATCGTGGACGTTTGAGTAACATTATCAAAAGATTCTCGTTTTATTGTTGGTATATGGATGACACCTTTTGTTCTTTGTGATGATGACTCCAATAGGAAAACAATAATAACTTAATTTCAATGAAGTACATTCTGCTATGAAATTCACGTGAGGAGAGAATCCAATATATATAGAATTAAGTGCCTTCCTAGATGTCCGTCCTCCTTATAAGAAAACCAGATGGTAGCATAAAAAGAAATTTGCATAGAAAAAGCACTTGGACAGGACAATATACACATTTTTAGAGCTTCGTTCCTATCAAGTATAAAAGAAATTTAGTGAAGACCCTCAGACAAACAGAGTTAGAGCTATATGCTCAGAAGAAGTAATTGAAGATGAATTAAGCATTGTATATGATACTTTGATTGAAAATGGCTATCCCGAGAAATTTACCAAGAAACACATGACAAAGAAGGCGGCGGAAAAGGACTACTCACTGTCCGTAAACAAAAGCCATTTTATACACGACTACAATTCAAAGGGGCGATATACCACCAAGTGAAATAATTACGAAAAAGTTAAGAAAATCAGTTCAAAGAACTTTTAATTCTGGCGAACTAAACGTCTTATTCTCTACACGACCGACGGTGCTACCTCGACTGAAAGATGAAGTACCTAGACTAGACTAGCCACTTCAAATTGCATGTACCAATTCAACTGCGTTTTTTGGTGGAGCGAGTTATATTGGCTGTTACTCTAAGAACTTGATTTTTCGTGCTAGCTCGAGAACATCTCCCACCATGGCTCACTAAAGGTGTGGTGAAAACCATTAACAGTTCGATATTATACCAACTGATCCAAACCGGTCACAAAACGAGCATTGAAGAATCCTTCTCTGTCATATCCCGGGTACCAAATAAATTGCCGAAAACATCCATGTACTGCATACAGCAAACAGCATAGGCTATCGTGTCTCGCCTCGAACAGCATTATTTACCGAAGGACAAAGTTTGGACACAATCCAGTCTTTATAGTCATATCAATTCTATAGTTTTCTATGTTCTCTCCTATTTTTCGTAGTAAGGGTAGTAAAATTTCCCAGATATCTGCGTGGACA
Source organism: Trichobilharzia regenti (assembly GCA_944472135.2). Taxonomy (NCBI): domain Eukaryota; kingdom Metazoa; phylum Platyhelminthes; class Trematoda; order Strigeidida; family Schistosomatidae; genus Trichobilharzia; species Trichobilharzia regenti. The sequence continues at coordinate 102,427,912 of OX235263.1, read as the reverse complement.
GGTGCTGAATCATTCCTGTTTTTACGTATTCTCTTCAGTTGATTCGATAAACAAAGCTTCCGTTGACATCAATCTCTCCCTCCACCATTTTAGGTGTATCAGATTTTGAAACTGTCATCTTATCCCATCCATGGCATTGTATGGTTGTGTGTAATTGCATGTAGTGAATGCTATAGCTGAACTATTCTCCAGGTTTCTTATCTTATTCGGGTCAACTAATCTAGATAAACTCAGTACAACTGTGGTGAGAGCAGGCCGGGAGAAAATATGTACAAGGTTGATTAAACAACCAATCAGAAGCCTGCGTTTGTCTGCTTAACTTCTGATAAACAACCAATCAGAAGACTGCGCTTGTCTACTTGCATAAGCTATAGTAATGTATGTGAAATATATATAAATACGTGTTGATTTTCGTAATAAAACGATCTGTTGCCTGGCCTTTGTCTTCTGTTGTTACACAACTATCAATAACTTGGAATATAATTCTAAATACAAACACATGAATGAATGGGGAATATAATTTTGAACACACACATATACACACACAAAACATGAATGAGCAAAAAAAATTATAATGAACTATATGCATATGAGTACAAATTATAAATGTGTGTGAATAAAACAATTCCAACAGTGATGTGAACACGGGCAGTAGTAATTTTGCTCGAAATATTACCAATAACAAACCTTCTCATTGTGTGTAAACTATTGAAATATAATTATACTTTATTTGATCTAGTCGCACAATGCTCAAACTTTTTACTGATATTAATCTAGATTTTGCTAGGTTTTTATGATCGGCTAGTATGACTGACTGCACCTGTTCTACTAGTTTGACCTATGTATTTGACCTGACAGTCATTCCAGTAGTGTATTAGATAAACTAAATTGTTTTATTTTAAAGGCTCCACAGGACAAAGCTTGTTTCTAATTGAGTTTGTGGGTTTCAATGCAAATTTTATTCCTACCTTGTTAAGAATTCTTCATAAGGTTCCCGAGATTTCTTCCAGATTACTTGACCCGAATAATAATATAAGAAAACTGGAGAATAGGTCAGCTATATGAGTCATTAAATTCAATTACACACAACCAAACAATCGGATGGGATAAGATGACAGTTTTAAAATCTAATACAACTAACATGGTGGAGGGAGAGATTGATGAAAACGGAAGCTTTGTTTATCGAATCAACTGAGAGTGAATACGTGTAATAGGAATGATTCAACACCTGTCCACCCAGATATCTGGAAGATTCTACTATCCCAGCGACGACAAATAGGAGAGAATAAAGAAATCTATGAAACGGAAGTTTCGAAGTTGTGTAGTTACAACTGATATGATTATGAACAATAATAAATTGTGTTAGAAACATCGTAATCCACTAAATAATAATCCTGTTCCCCTGACTGTGTGATATAATATCTAGTGTAATAAAAAAGTTTTTTATGGAATTACATACTTCCACATTGTCCGTGGAATGACATCGCTCTGAATGCATGCCATTGCTCGAACGGAATCCCAATAGAAAGCGACGGACAAGTGCGTTGTCAGTGGGAAGGTGACATGGAGGAGATCATACAGTGTGGAAATTATGGAAAATCGTGGAGCTAGCCAGCTCAAGAGGACAGCAGAAAAAAGAAGAAATTGGTGATATGTTGTTAAAGCCCTATACATTCTATTCGGTATCAAAGGAAATAATGTATAATAATAATAATAGTAATGAATATTACAGTGTTCAAGTTTTACACACATATATTAACTTTGTTAGTTTGTGTTTATTTTTCTTGATTAAAACAGATTTCAAGCCTTCAGAAAATTAAAGATCACCAAAACACAGAGATTAACCAACTATCCTTAGTTCAAACTAATGAAGATAAAAAGATACTTTTACAAAATGCACAATTACAGGCTAAATGCGATGAACTAAGCAATCAACTTGAATTGATTAGAAACAATCTATCCAAAGAAAGGTCAGTGTGAGTGTTATTGTCTAGTTTTGTACCTTTTACGAATAGAAACTTGTCTCAGGATAGTCTCAAGATTTGAAAACAGTGTCTCCTATGGATTACTTACCCAACAGTATATCGATTAAGTCAAAGCAAAACATGAAATCAGTCTGTGAAGTCGATGACAGTTGGTTTGAGTCATGTGGGTGGGGGTGGGGGGTGTAGACTGCTATACTGGGGCTTTTGGGGATGTTAAGAAACAATGGGTTATGACTATTAGTGTTATGGCTCAAAATCATCCCCAATGGCGCCGATACATCCACCCTTTGTATTGATCCAGATCGGTTAAATCTTCAGGATTTTCCATGATATTACAGCTGTCTGCTAGCCGAAATTGGTAGACACCAACTTCCATCAGTGGTTACATCCCAAATCTGGGTCATGAGAAAAAACAATGACAAGGCTTAACCTTGAGGAAATCAGCAACCAATCACAGCACACTTTGCGTGGGCGGATACGAATTGCAGATATGTCACCGGACTGTCTAAGAAGCAATCACAAGCAGTACAGAATAACCTCGAGCAGGAAAACAGCCAATCAGAAAACGCTGTTTCTCTGCTAACAATAACGCTAATAATAATGTACATGAAAATCTATAAATATCTGTCGAATTTCTCAATAAAGGATCTGTTTCCTGACCCTTGTCTTCTGTAGTTACAATACTATTGTTTCTTCCGTATATTTCTACTCACTGTGGTTTTTTCTGTCTTTCCTATAACTTTGTGAGCTACATTGAGTATGACAGCTTGAAGTGTTGTACTTCTGTGGAAAGTCGTATTGCTGAAAGTCATTCTGTGAATGTGGACCTAGGTTATGTCTGGGTTTCGAATCCATTGTCATCGTTATTTATAATAGATAATGTTCAAGGATTTCATCATATATTGAATCGGAAGATGTTATTATATCCTTTAGTTCCTAGAGGAACATAGGGCTTCAGATGCACATCTCCATTGCGTTCGGTTCTCTGCCAACGTTTCCACCTCGCTTCACGTCTGCCCACATGCTTTCATCTCCTCTTCACATGACCTCCTCCTCCCCCATGTCACCCTCGCACTGATAACCAACTTGCCGCTTCCGATTCGGGTTCTACTCGAACGATGGCCTGGTGTGTGATACCACTCATTTAATGTCTTGTTTTCTCAGATTATGGCCTCCAATTCACCAACCTTCATTTCTACATGCGTATTTGTTGCACAATTGGTTCTTGCTGGGTTGGTTCGTTGGTTCATTGCCAGAGATCTCTCCCTGTTGCTGATCTTTTCTGGCTGGTTATCTGATCTTAAGTAGTACTGAGCGAAGACAGATGTTGATGGAGGTGTGTAGTTTGTTCGAAGTGCCCTTCATGACGCGGGGCGGTGCCACGTCTCTGATCCTTATAAGTGATTAGCATTGACTTTACATTGAAGTTGAAGATGTGGGTGTTATTTTTTAATGCTGAGTAGTGGTGTTGATCTCCACACAGACTTAAGAGTGATAAAATTGGTTCTTAAAGCTATTTAATCACCACTTTAATTTCTCCTTTGCTATTCTCGTTATTTTAGGGAACAGATCCAATTAGAAAATGAGGATCAATTACAGCTGTGCAGTGAACTTAAAGCTAAGAATATGGAACTTGAAGCAATCTGTTCAACACAAAAGAATCATGTAAGCATTTCTTGTCGGTGTTGTTGCAGATTAGTTAAAATTGATACCTTTTTACCTTTTGGTTAATGATGTAACAGGTTAAAACGATATAAGGCATAGTTTTCGATGTGATTATATTCTGTCTGACTTCAAGGGTGTTTAATTGAAAAGCTTTTGATTATCTTTCTAGGCGATGAACTTCAGAGTAAAATTCAGTATGATGTAAAACATCCACTCCTTGGATTACTTCTTATTCTGTGCTTCATATACCACTTTCGGTCTTCTAACCTAAATTCATCTCTGATAGCTTCATACTTCGTGTAAAGTGGCATAATAAGGTGAGCAACATGGAGGTTAGGCGTAGAGTTCTAGGTAAACAGGGGAAATCAATCGACGAAGTCGTGAAGCTACAAAGACTGAGATGGTTAGGACATGTGTTACGTATGCCAAGCCATCGCCTCCCTCGACGAGCTATGTTAGCGGATATAGGGTCAGGCTGGAAAAGAGCTAGCGGCGGTCAAACAAAGCCTTGGCCTCACCAGTCAATGAAATCTACAACAGTTGGTTTAAGCCATGTAGGAAGGTGTAGACTTCCAGGTTCGGGTCCTCAGGACGGTAAAAATCTATGGTTGGAAACAATTGGTGACATGGCTCAAAATCGTTCTCAGTGGCGCAGATGCATCCACTCCTTGTGACTTATGATCTCCAATGAAACTGTTTTGTTCTTCGTTATTACTCCTCCTTTGTCTCACACCTCTGCTCACTGTTTCTATTATGCTTTTCTTGTACTTTCTTCTCTTGCTTCGCGTGCTACAAGGAGGGAATGTGGCGACTTGAACTTCCGCACATTTGTGCAAAGTTCTATGTCGAAAACAGACAGACAGACTTCGTACTTAAGTGTGCGCTGAAGTTGCAGTCTAGGAAGACAATGACAGCTTTGTAATTGAAGCTTCATTCAACTCACAGAGCACAATCACATCAAAATCATCGACTTGAACAGCGAATCTTCTTGATTATTCCAAAGTGAATTTTTATTTTTATTTTTAATTTCTTGAGTTCTGGGTGTAACATAGGGCTTCAGGCTTGAGCTTTCAAGTTTCGCCTGAAAAGGTTTGGTTATTTTACGGAGTTTAGTTGCTAGTCACACGCTCAACTGTCTATCATCTTCGAGCTCGCTAGCCGGTAAGTGTAGTTAAGGAGTTCGTTGGCTGAGAGTTGAAAGTCAACAGATATTTATAGATTTTTATGTACATTATCAGCGTTATTGTTGGCAGTGAGGCCACGTCTTCTGATAGGTAGTTTTCTTGCTGGAGTTTATTCTGTACTGATTGTGACCGTTTCTTAGAAAGTTAGGCCATATATCTGCGAATCGTATTTGCCCACGTTAAGTCTGCTATGATTGGTTGTTGAGTTTCTCAAGGGTAGGCTTTGTTATTGCTTTTTGTCATGACCCTGAAGCGTAACGTGAAAATTGACGTAAATTGGTGTCTACAATTTAGGTTAGCAGATAGCTTTTACCATATATATATATATATATATATATATATATATATATATGGTAGACATGGGCACTGTAGTAGTCTGTAATTCCACAGTAATAATTTTTATTGAACAGATTACAGTGAAGTAGTATTGCTCAATGGATAACCTTTCAAATATAATTCATTATTAATAATCAAAGCATTAGTTTTAACTATATAACTTCGAAAGTTCATTTTTTCCGGTTCTTGTCCTTCTTTATCGATTATCGTAAGGCTGATAGAATTTCCAGATCTCCGGGATAGGTGCTGATATATTCCTATCTCATATGTTCACAGCTGACTCGACAGGATAAGGCTTCAGTTATCAATCTACCTCTGCTTCCATCCAGTTATATTGTATTTAATATAATAATAATGATAATTATTATTACAGCTTTATTCCAAACGGTATTTGTGGTACAGGTATGGAATTTTCAGCGTTTATTACAGTATATTGTATCTAATTACCTCATAAATTATATAAGATTTTTAAAATCAAAAGATACAAAAATAAACAAAAATAAAATAAGTAAATAAAAAATAAATAAATCAAATAAATAAAAAAAACAGCGTAGAGTTTACATTTTCTAACAATGCACCACACGATACGAAATATAAAGTTGATGTGTGATAGAAGATGAGAACAACAGTGTAATAGTAACGAAGAAAGGAAAACAAAAACTAATGAGACTATTTGTTAGAGTGCCGCAGTAAGCTTATCGTGTCATACCTAACGGATTCCTCATCACATAACAGCTGTGCCAGATATGGTATTGTGAAGTTTTTGTATTTGGTGGTCCTAGCATACAGCCTCCTATAGCTGCTTCTAGTTCTACCAGATGAAATGCAAGGAGACAGCTGCGTATAGAGAGGATGCTTGGGGTCCGACAATATTATATTCGCTAGTTTCTTACATGATATAATATGTCTATCTACTATAGTGTTAACCAGTTGGTTTAACGATATCCCACTTGCCCTACTAACAGCTTTTAGTGCCCTTCTCAGCGAAGCAAAGTCTTTCTTAAGTAGTCCAGGAAAGACTAATGGGGAGCAGTAAAGGAGGATGGGTAGAATACAAGAATTTACAAACTGAGAAAGCAAAGACTGCTTTATATCAGACTGCCTGAATTTACTAATGTAGAACGTTAAGCGAAACATCTTTCTAGTAACTAGTAAGATGTGGGAGGACCAGGAAAGATTGGCAGAAAAACTCAGCCCAAGGTACTTGACATTAGATGTATTTTCAACCTCTGTGCCGTCAATGATAGTGGGGCCATGTAAGCTAACTAGTTGTTGTAGGTCACGCTTATGTCTGAAAGTGAAATTGACTACCTGACATTTAGCCGGATTAAGCTTAAGTCCGTTTGAAGAGGACCACTGACTAATTTCCGATAGAAAGTTATTTAATTTGGAACAATCTGACTAAGAATTGACAGGCATTCTGTAGCATTCTTATTGTTTCCTCTGTCTAATATTTGAAAAAAAATAGACTTTGGCGGCCTGCTTAAATCTTGGGCTACCAATAACCTTAAACATTACAAATCATATTGCAGCTAATTGTATTTGAAAACTGTCACCTTTTTCCATCATACTGTAGGATTGTATGTAATAATAATAACATCTTTATTCTGGACATTATTTATAGAACGTACAGAATTTTCAGAGGAGTTCATTGCATGATACTTTCTCTCTGTACAATATCTTGAAGTTAAGTATTGATTGAGGTATTATTATTATTGTGATATATCTGATTTGTCTCCTTGAAGAAATCCTCAATATCGACATCAACTAATCTAGTTGAAAGCCGACTGTAAGATGTTCAGAAGTATATTTCACGACCCAAATACATAACTGAAGAACAGTTATCCCATATACTGGAACACGCTGTCACTCCCACAATCAGGCTATTTCTTAAGTTTGGTAGGAATTTTCGAATCAGGAGCTTGTAAACATTTTAAATACGTATAAGAGTAGGTTAATACCATCAGAGATCATATTGCAACCGATTGTTAATATCGAAAAAGAGAGAAAATATATATTCAATAGCAGAATGGAAGGTGTTGGTAGCCCAAGCTTTAAGCAGACCACCGTAACTGCATGTAGTACTCTATCTGGGCTTTTTTACTGGGTTTCTTATCTTATTAGGGCTTTTGTGATGTGCTAGTCTAACTGGTCATGTTTTGTTGGTTAGATATATGTGTTTGAATTCACAACCATTGTTTAATGGTCTCCAAGGGATCCTTTAAATGATGTTATTTGTTTTTTTTTAAGCGAGTTTGTAAGCTACTCTTATTTCAGCAACTCAGCGACTCAGACAAGTCCTCATAGAGAATGGATATCCTCCAAGATTTATCGAGAAAAACATTTTTTTTATTTACAGCTTGATTCCACACCGTATTTTTGGTACAAGTATGGAATTTTCAGCATGGATATCGGTAGCCCAAATTTTGCAGGCCAACCATAGATATCAGGTGTGCGCCGGCGTGGGCTCGAACCCCGGACCATGTGCATGGTCGGCGAGTGTCCTAACCACTGTGCCACCGACGCACATGAAGTTAAAGCAAAAACCTGAAAGAACCCAGACGGTGACGAAGAAACTGCTATTTATGAGCGTTGTATTTAAAAGTGATACCACAGCTGAGATCTTGAAGAATCGCTTATGCAGATCACTAAGGAAAGCCTTCTTTATGGCTGAGCTATGGATCACTTTCTACAGCTGACAAATGATCAATGGATGTGTGAAGGATAAACTGCCGCTTTGGACAGGCCACTTCAATGTGTGTTTATAAATTCACCTACTCGTTTAGAGCTAGTTATATTGGCCTCACCCAAAAAGCGCACACTTTCCTAATGCATCTCTGAACATTATCCGGCATGGTTAGCAAAGGGACAAGGCAAGACAACTACCAGCTCAATTCTTGAGCACTTGGTGAACTCAAGTCACACAGCTCCAACAGAGTCGTCTTTCAAGATTATCTACAGGGTGAGGCCAAAGGGTACAATGGGAGTCGGGTTTCGGCTTTTGTGTTTGGCGGAGGAGCTGACAATTCTTCAATATAACCCCGAACTTTGAATACAGAAAACGTTTATCCAGTCTCTTATTCTACCTTGGTCTTAACCTCTTCACCGGTCGTTTCCTGTAGAAAATTATGATTTTTTTCTTTTCTTTTTAATTTTTAATTTTACTTTAAGTTTGCTTTTACTTTAATAATTTTTTTTTATTCCTTCACGTTCCCCAGTGGAACATAGGGCCTCAAGCTATCGGCTTGAAGTTTCTGTAGCAGTGTTTAATTTTACAGGATGGGGTTGCTAGCCTCATGCCTAACCTTCCCTCTTTAGCAGTCTTATTACTGGTTTAGTGAGGTAAACGGGTGCGTCTGTGGCCTTTTGATCGAACCCTGAACCATGTGCATAGTCGGCGAGCGTCCTAACCGCTGTGTCACCGACGCACTTTAATAATTAATTCACTATTATCACTCTCATGTGTTCCTTTTGTACATTTTCGCAGTCTCTTCATCACACTTTTTAGACTGACCCGACCGAAAACTGCTACCTTGACGTGGTGGTCGGGCTTGAACACCGAAATGACCTAATCAAGCTATACTGGCTGAGACTTATGTCTCTTGAGGTTCTACCATGCCAGGAAGGTTGTTTGGATAGCGGTTAAACAATAAGCAGCTACACCTATCCAATACCATGATTCAAACAAATTCACAAAATATCATGCCGGATCGGCCGTGGCCCGGATTAACAACGACCGCGCTTCCTGCTGTCGTGTCACAGGGCAGGAGTGATAAGTATGCTACTGAGACACGCTAAACAAAAAAGAACAGACATAAACAGGTCGCGTGTGACCGGCCTGGCTCAAGCAGTTGTCCTCTGGGCTCTGCGGTCATGCAACCAACTTCCACGGTGTGGGCAGCCCGGAAGTAACAGCCACCCTCGCAATCCGAAATGCACACAAAACCTCTCTAATCCTTTTAGACTGACACTCAAATACCACCACCTTTATTCTCACTCATTCAATAGCAAGTGTAACCTTATCAAATTTCTAACTTTGTACCGTTGAGTACCACGTAATTTACAACTTTCATTCTTTACTTCTAAAGCCATTTCTGAGTAATTATATCAATTATGTCACCCCTCACCCTATTACTCAAAAATAGACTACAATACATTTTTCTGGTAAATATAAATACGACTGTACGGCAGCCTCTGAAGATGATTTCGTTGATAAAGGAAATTTCTGCCCTTTGAATTTGTTTTTTATTTTCTTTATAACTCAGTTCAACGTAAAATCATATAGATTCCCACTTTCTGTTTGATAGCACTATTGAATCTCTAAATTCCTCAATCCTGGTGTACATTATTCTCCTTATAATTATTCCTATTGAAACGATAGAAGACAATGACTTGGTAAAGGGATGTTCATAAGGGTATCGCCCCCCACCCCCCTGTATAGGAAGATTATGTATATCTTATCTCCAACGCACTGTTTGCACAGATCTTTGTGTCATAGTACTTCTCGACTTCATATTGTATTTCTTTGTGTTCCTTTCACGTTGTCTCCTATTTGTCTTCTAAATGCTGTATTATTTGCCTTCTCCGAAATCAAATGTATCTTCCTGCAATTTGATGTTTTTTCTGCTGATGAATGTCTCTTTATATACTATTGACAAATCTTATCAGTAGTACTCACCACACTATGATTTCACACATACTTACTTCTTGCTTAATTTGTCAATGTCAAAACTTCTTTCACATGCCTTATTTCTCGTCGTAAATTTTCCTTTTTACTAGATAGAACTGGCAGAAGTTAGAATTCAAGGACTGGCCATTGGATCGGGTCCCAGTGGCTCAATGGTCTACGAGCTCACCTGGTAACCATAAGGTCCTGGGTTCGAATGCCGGTGGGTGCGTACTGCTGAGGAGTACCAAACTAGGCTGACGAAACGGCTGTTCAGTACTCCCAGGTGGTTTTCCAGTGGTTCTCTAACTGATGTCAGCTCATGATTAAATCTTCCATGCAATCAAACAAAATCCCTACAAAAACCAATAATTGAAGATATTTTATCATGTTGCTTGTGAAAAGTTTCTTTAATTTTATTTTCACTGAAACTGGTTGGGATGAACTGAAATTCATATATATATATATATATATATTTCTTTGGGTCCCAGTGGCTTAATGGTATACGAGCTCACCTTGTAGCCGGAAGGTCCTGGGTTCGAATCCCGGTGGGTGCGTACTGCTGAAGAGTCCCAAAATTTGCTAAGTCTATTTCCTTTTGTGCGTCGGTGGCACAGTGGTTAGGACTCTCGCCGACCATGCACATGGTCCGAGGTTCGAGCCCGCACCGACGCACATCTGATATCTATGGTCGGCCTGCGAAATTTGGGCTACCGATATCCATGCTGAAAATTCCATACTTGTATCGAAAATACAGTGTGGAATCAAGCTGTAAATCAAAAAAAAATATGTAGGTTATCTGTAAACATTAGTGTCCACCTTCTCATCTGGTTCTCCCTTTATGATGCCGTCTAACACTGAAAATACCTATTCATGACTTTCTAACGGATAAGTTAATTGAATTGCTACATATTTTTGATATTTCTGACTGGATGCTGGGTCAGTAACTAGTGTGATATGTGTGTGTCTAGTCCTCTGTGTTGGTGGTGCAGACTGAATTCTATCAGTCAGTCATGCTTGCAATGTGGCTACCATGGTAGGTGGTTCGCCATCATAATGCATTTGTTAATTGTTGGGTATTAGATGGCTGGAGGCAGTCGTCAGGAAGCGTTGAACCTAAGACTAGGACTAGCCAGACACATTACACTAGTTACTGACTAGTGTTCAATCATACAAAAACATATTCCAACACAGTCCTACATGAGCCTGAATATCTCAATGGTAACGTCTGTGACTTCAGGCAGCATTGAATGAAATGAGTTTGAATCTCAGAAGGTTACAGATACGCCTGCTTTGCTTACACTTTGGGTGCCAACTAGGTTCGAAGCTTCCTGCCAACTGCTTCCAAGTGACTAATACCTGCATGTTCAAATTTATAAGTGTGCTTAATTTTATCTACGGTCGCATCTTTATTTCTCTTCTTCTTCCTTATTGTTCTTCATTATTCTTTCCTGAATATGGCTCTGAAACATGGCCAATACGCGTTGAAAACATGAAAAGGTTGACTGCTTTCGATCATAGATGTCTGCGATCTCTGTCTCACGTTAGGTGGTTTCACAAGGTAAGTAATGTTGACGTTAGGCGTAGAAAATTGGGCAAACAGGGGAAATCAATCGACCAGGCTATAAAGTTACACAGATTGAGATGGCTAGGTCACGTCCTGCGCATGCCTAACCACCGCCTCCCCCGACGGGCATTGCTAGCTGATATAGGTTCAGGTTGGAAAAGAGCTAGTGGTGGCCAAACAAAAACATGGCCCCATCAATCCATGAAATCCTTGACAGTTAAACTGAGTCAGGTGTGGAGATGCAGACTTCAGGGTTGGGGCCCTCGGGACTGATTCTAAGAATCAATGGCTGGAGACAATAGGTGACATGGCTCAAAATCGTTGTCAATGGCCAGCGCATATGTATTCAGTCTCTGTAATCTTTCATATTCCTTTCTACCATTACCCATTCTGTTTCACTCTTATACTTGTCAAACTCTATTGATTCTCTTCACTCATCTTCTTGTCTACCTTTGTGTGCTATTTGGAACCTGGCAACTCGAACTGCTGCACTTCGGTGACAAGTTCTATGTTGAATCCAGACAGAGCAGACAGACAGACAGACTTTCCTGAATGGTTCAGAAAAGACTTTTATACTGCAAATAACTCTGAGAGATGTCAAAAGTGTACCTAAGTGTTGCTCGAAGTCAGCTTGTAGATATATATATATATATGTGGTCACAGATGGACACTTGAACTCATGCAAGAAATTGGCGAAAGTCATGTTATCATACCTCTTTAGCTCAGGTAGGACGAGATACAGTTTTTTGTTTGAACCCTGGCGATGGGTGCGTACTGCTGAAGGGTTAGTCCCGAAATAGGCTGACGAAACAGCTCCTCGAGGTACTCCTTGAGGTTTTTCAATAGTTCTCTAACAGATATCAGCTCATTTATTTTATTTATTTTTATTACTTTTGATTACAGCTTGATTCCACACTGTATTTTCGGTACAAGTATGGAATTTTTGCAGCATGGATATCGGTAGCCTAAATTTTGCAGGCTGAGCATAGATATCAGGTGTGCTTCTTTGGCAGGGGATCAAACCTCGGACCATGTGCATGATCGGCGAGAGTCCTAACCATTGTGCCACCGACGCACATAAAAGCTATAACCGTGCCTTAGAAAAACTTCATTGGCTACGGTACCGCCACTGCTCAAAGTTGTGATGACATCCTGTAACCAATCAATGAAATCCCTAAAAAAGAGTACTTGATATGCAGGAGACTTTAAAAAACTTTAAACAATTTGTGATTTTCCGATATACTTTAAACTCTTATGACTGGGTGAATATATAAGTTTTCACAGAAGTAATTTTAGACCCCCCGCACCCCAACGTTTTGTTTCCATCTTAATTGAATGGATAGAACAGAGTCGGTCAATTTCGATTCGAACTCTCTGCAGTAGTTGGTTTTATGCGATTTTGTATTACATGCTCAGAGGAGTGCTGTAATCATATCAGATGTTATATTTGGTCATTTTAAAAGTGTTTTATCGATTTCTATTGTTTTTTACTAAAGGGAAAACATGACAAGTAGTTCAATGAAGAGGCTCTTTTCAGCGAATCTATTTCCCACTCTAGCTGTTGAGTTACATTGATATAAACGTTTTTCCACGGAAGACGGTAGTAGCAGTCACAATCATAGCTGTTCATTTTCTATGGTTTGGTTTGTAAGGGTTAGTTTTGTTTATTGACGAGTTGATCACGGATTGATATCAGTTAGAGAACCATTGAAAACCAGCCACAGGGAGTTACTGGACAGCTGCTTCGTCGGCCTAGTTCGGGAATCATCGTTAGCACGCACCCACCACCAGGGCTCGAACACACGACCTTCTGGTTATAAGGCCAGCAAGGTCGTATACCATTCAGAGACTGGGACGCGGGCCCTCAATGGCCAGTGCATGAATTCTAACTTCAACCAATTCGTGATTTAGCCCGACTGGCATCAATCAATCTCATTGGTGGGACATCCATCCTCACACGTGACATCTGGATGGACCTCACTGGACTGGATGGACTTCTCACTAGAACTCACTCCAGGCAACGCCATCCTGTAGCAAGTCACTAGCGAGGATCAGATTAATTTCCTATAGTTGGTTTGTGAGGGTTAGTTTTGTTTTTACGAGTCCCGATGGCTGAATTGTATACAAGCTTGCTGGCCTTGTAACCGGAAGGGTTGGGGTTCGAACCCCTGGGAGTAGTGGGTGCTTACTGCCGATGATTCCCAAACGAGGGTGAAATAGTTGTTAATATTAGTCAATGCACAAAAGGAATTGAGTAAGTGTGTTATAGTTACGTAATAAGATAAGTTTATGACCAATGTCAGCTCATGATGAAATTCCCCAACCAATCAAACAATAATCCCTACAGAAACCAATATTTGGAAATTAATCGGATGCTTACTAGTGACTGGTCTCATTCAGGTAGGTAGTTATCTGGGTCCTCCTGGGAAGCCGTCACCAGTAGTGAGGGTATAACAGATCGAAGGTGGAGACAGTTACTCATTGAAGAAGACAGTGTTAAGTGGTAGTGCTATATCGTGAATTGGAAGAAGTTAGAATTCAAGGACCATTGGATCGGGTCCCAGTGGCTCAATGGTCTACGAGTTCGGTTGCCTTGTCACTGGAAGGTCATGGGTTTGAACCCCGACAGTGGGTATATACTGCTGAAGAGTCCTGAACTAGGACGAAATAGCTGTCCAGTACTCTTATGTGGTTTTCCAATGGTCCTCTAACTGATGTCAGTTCATGTTTAGTCCTGTGACCAAAATTAAAGTTAGCAGAAAACAACAAGCTTGTTACCATGCCAGTAGGAGCGGTTGAATAATTTTCTATTGTATTCATGGTTCCAGTTTTTGTATTTGAATAGCTAAAGCTTCAGCAGTGCTCAGAAGAGACGATGAAAGTACTATCCATGTATCTTTGGTACATATATAGAAGCTATCGATAGTGGGTAGTAACATAATATTCTTTAGACTTGTCAAGAAAAAGTCCGCGAGTAGGGGATCCAGTGACGACCCCATCGTCACTCTGACTATTTGTATATAAAGCATGCTGTTGAACTTGAATTGGATATTAAAAGTACACCTCAATAGTAGATCCTTTTTCGGTAGTACATCAAGTCACCCACGTCTTCACTATTATCCTTAATGGGTTTGCATATAAAGCAAATAGTTTCATTGAGAGGAACATTAGTGAAGAGGGGCGTAACATTCATAGATATCATTTTCTTTTCGGATATGGTTCCCAGAAGAGAAGAAACAGGGTTTGATAGGTTTGGCAGGTTATTCTTCACTTTGTAGATGACTTTGAAAGAAGCATTTGTTGAATTGGAATGATTGCTGATGACCGCGTTTTGAGCACAATTTATTACTGATCATAATCATATCAAGGTACTCACTCACACAACTTTCCAACTTCGTTTATATAATTTCATTATTATTTTTCATCGCTTGACTTGATGTTTGGTAGTAGTGATATTTTCCATATTTCCGGCATGAGTGATGAGCAATTCCTATTGCATGTGTTGGGTGTAGATTCGATTAAAAAGGATTCAGTAATCAATCTTTATCCATCTTCACCTACGTATATTACTTCTTGGAATTTTAACCCTCTCCCATCCACTCTATAGTGTGGTTGTGTGTTGATACATGCAGTGCAGTTGCTAAGCTTTTTTCTAGATTACTTATCTTCGCGGGTGGGGTCAACCATTCTTACCTTAGCTAAATTCTTATGTTCCAACATAAGAAAGAAGATAATGCATCTACTTTTATAGCATATAACTAGGGGATATCTCAAACCCTCACCACGTAGGATTCTCAACAAAGCAGGAATTAAGATGGTGGCATTCAAACGTACAAACTCACTCAGGTAGGACAAGCTCTGTAGACTAAAGGACCCTGTCGGTTGACCCAACCAGACAAAATGACATAATTTACAAAATACCTTGCAATGACTGTGAGTTAAGTCAACTATATAGGTCAAACTAGTAGATTGGGGGTAGTCAGATTGTCAGAACATGAGGATTTACCTAAGGTAAGAATGATTGACCCCACAAAGGTAAGTAATATAGAAAAAAGCTCAGCAATTGCACTGCATGCATCAACACACAACCACACTATATAGTGGGTTGGAGAGGGTTAGAATTCTAAAACGTAATATAAGTAGATGGAGAGGGATGGAAGTTGATTACTGAATCCTTCCTGGTTCATCGAGTCTACACCAAACACGTGCAAAAGGAGTGACTTATTACTGATACCGGAAATATGGAAAATATCACTACCAATCATCAAGTCAAAGCGATGAAAAATAGTGGAATTATATAAAGTAAGAAAGTTGTGTGAGTGAGTACCTTGATATGATTATAAGCAGTAATAAATTGTGCTCGAAACGCATAACAACACTGTGAGACTTTATCAAAATAAATTTTACCCATAATAAAATTATACTCTACCACTACAGTTCACAAGTTTTATTCTTATATCAATGAAATGAAATGGAATGACGTGTATTGACAAGATGTTTACACACAGGTATAGTTTAACACAGCTACAACATCTGTTGTAGTGTTTACTCAATACTATACGCGCGCAATAAAACACCTCACCTGCTCTCTATTTTTTTCTTTTATTAATTTACAAAACGTTAGATCAATGCTTTAACTCAAGAAGTGAATGAATTACGCGCGGAGTTGATAAATCATCGTCAAACACTTGTAGAATCTACAAAATGTCAGTATAAAGCTGAAACACAAATCGATAAATTGTTACAATCAACACGTATTGAATTAATCAACTTACGCAAAGAGGCAGAATATCAAAAAAGTGAAATAGATAAACAACGAAGTGAATTAACTGAAAAATCTAGAAGTAATAAGTTTTATGCATTTTGTTTGTTTGTTTGTTTTTGTATGTGAATAATTTTGTTATTTTTAACATCTTTTTTATTATTATATAATTCTAGGGAAAGATTAAAACGCTGTGTCCATGGTCACGGTTTCTTTTTTTTGGCATTATGATTTGGTGAATGAGGCTACATGAAGTTCCTTTTTCTAATATTAACATTTACTATTATTATCGCTACTTTCTTGGGTTCCAAGTTGAAAATGTGGCTTCACTGACTTACTAACTGATTTCAACATAGAACTTTGCGCAGATGTGCAGCAGTTCAGGTTGCCACATTTCACTTAGCACACAAAGCAAGAGAAGAAAGTAGAAGAAATTCAAAATAGAGACAGTAAACAGAGATATGAGGCAAAAAGAATAGTAATATCGAAGAACAATATAGTTTTATTGGATATTATAAGTTAAAAGGAGTGGATGCATTTAACAGCACCAGCCACTGGAACGATCACTTTGAGCCATATCACCAATAGTCTGCAGCCACTGGTATTTACCGTCCACCGGATCCCAACCAATTAGGAGGTTTACATATCCCTACATGTCTTGCTAAAACCAACTGTTATGGATTTCATTGACTAATGAAGCCATGTTTTGGTTTGATCACCACCTGTGTCCGTCGGTTAACATTGCCCATAGAGGAAGCTGATGGCTACACATGCATGCGTAACACATGTCCTAACCATCTCAATCAATGAAACTTCATAGCCTTTCCTTACCTAGCGCTCAATTTATGCCTAACCTCAATGTTGCTCACTAACCTATTATATCACCACCTAACACGGGAGATATAACGCAGACACCTATGATCAAAGACAACTAGCCGTTATTTTCATGTCTTCCACTCTCAATGGTAATGTCCCACTCACAGTCATAGAAGAGGACGGAGTGGACTGCTGAGCAGTACACACTCCCTTTGGTCGATAGCCAGCCGAATATCACATCTATGCCAAACGAGCCTTCTGTATCTGTGCTGAGATTTCGTCAGCGATCGATACACTGGCATTGGCTGATACAACTTCCCAAATAACAAGTGAAGTGGTCAACACAGCCTTACTAAACAAACTTGCAAGAAAGTTTATATCAAAATTGAAACTGACTGACTGACTGTTTTCAACATCGAACTTTACACCAATGTGTGGCAGCTCAAGTCACCACACTTCATGTGGCACACAAAACAAGAGCAAAAAAAGTAAAAATAAATGCAAAATAGAGACAGTAGACAGAGATATTAGGCAAAAAGGATAGTAATAATGAAGAACAACATGGTTTCATTGGAAATTATAAGTCACAAGGAGTGGATGCATCTGCGCCGGGCCATTGACAACGATTTTGAGCCATAACACCGATTGTCTTCAGCCTTCATTGGTTTTTACAGTCTTGAGGACCTCAGCCAGCTAGTCTACACCTTCCTATGCGGCTTAAATTAACTTTTGTGAATTTCATTGACTGATGAAGCCATGTTTTGGTTTGACCATCACTGACTCTTTTCCAAACTAATCTATCTTAGTCACCTAACACTGCCCTCGAGGAAGACGGTGGCTAGACATGTGCACGTAATACACGTCCTAACCTTCTCAATCGATGTAATTTCATAGCCCCGTAGATTGATGTCTTTTCATGAACCAGCACTCAACCTATGCCTAACCTCAATATTGCTCACTAACCTAGTGTACCACTTAACACATAGGGGAGATAGAACTCAGACACCTATGATCAAAGACCGGTAGCCAACTAGCCTTTTTATATCTTCTAATTTCAATGGCCAGGTCTCACCGCCATAAAGTAGGATGGAGCGGACTGCTGAGACTCAAAAGATGTTGGCAATATACTAATCCAAAAACTGCCAATTACACAGCACCATACCTTGTAATTTTTAAATATTGGTTTTAGGCACTAAGTTAAACTATTTTTAGCTTGAAAAATATAACCCTTCACTATGTAACAACAGAAGACAAGGGCCAGGCAACAGATCGTTTTATTACGGAAATCAGCACGTATTTATATATATTTCGTGTACATTATTATTATAGCTTATCCAAGCAGACAAACACAGTCTCCTGGTTGGTTGTTTCTTGCTCAAGGTTATTCTATACTGCTTGTGACTGGTTACTCGGAAAGTTAAGCCATATATCTGCGAATCACATTTGCCCACGTTAAGTCTGCTGTGACTGGTTGTTGAATCAGTGTTGTTCATATTCTCTCACGGCCAATATTAATGACTTAGACATTGACGCAAATTAATGTCTACCGATTGGCTAGCAGCCTGCTCTCACCACAATTATACTATCTATTAGCAGACGTGGAGCCAGGTGAAAACGTTTGGTGGAGAACCGAATGCAATGCAGACGTGTACCTGAAGCCCTTATGTTCCTCCACGAACTAAACGGGATAATAATAATATAATAATAATACACTAAATGAACTCAAAATAGTGATAACCAAAACACACATCGTGCGTCGGCGACACAGCGATAGAATGCTCTCCGACCATGCACGGGGTTCAGGGTTCAATCCCCTGCCGACGTACTCCTTACCTCACTTAGCCAGTAATAAAGATGGTCAACAGGAAAGGTTGGGAATGAGGCTATCAACCCCATCCTGCGAAAATAAACACTGCTACAGAAACTTCAAGACTCTAGCTTGAAGCCGTATGCTGCACTGGGAACGGGAAGGAATGAAAACACACATGAGAAATGCTCTCACAAGCAATAGAATAAAATATTAAGGTTATTTAGAAGGAGAATAGTTTAGAACTTGTCTGGCTAGCATGAATGAATTAAAGATTCTTAGGATATGTATGTCACCAGCACAAAGAAGAAACACAAAATCTGGCGTCCACGCTAGTCTGGTGGGATGCAACACTCATTCAAACAAAACTTAAATTTATTTAAAGCATTCTCAGGCGAGTTAGATGTTTATCCAGTTAATATGAAGTTCATTCAGTTTGATTGATTGATTTAATTTTCAAGTATTGATCTTTGTAGGGATTTTGTTTGATTGCATGGAGGATTTAATCATAAGGTGACATCAGTCAGAGTACCATTGGAAGACCTGGAAGTACTAGACATTGCGAAATGGTCCCGCTATGTCGTGAATTGGCAGAAATTAGAATTCAAGGACCATTGGATCGGGTCCCAGTGGCTCAATGGTCTACGAGCTCGCCTTGTAACCAGAATGTCCTCGGTTCGAACTCCCTGTGGTGGGTGCGTACTGATGAAGAGCTCCAAACTAGGACGAAACAGCTGTCCAGTACTCCCAGGTTTTCCAGTGGTTCTCAAACTGATGTCAGCTCATTTTTAAATCCTCCATGAATGATTTAAGCCGCACAAAAGGTACCCTACATCTAATGTATATAATTGAATATCATTAAGATGCTCACTAGTGACTGGCTCTATTCAGGTAGGTAGTTACCTGAGGTTCTGGTGGGATGTCATCACCAGTAGGGGAGGGGGCAGAACTGGTCGGGCATGAGAACAAGTACTCGCCAGCGATGACATTCGCTAGTGCCAGTCGTGATATCTCGTGAATTAGCAGAAGTTGGAATTCATGGACTAGTCACTGGATCGTGTCGCCTGGGCTTAATGATCTGCGAGCTCGCTCACCTTGTAACCAGAAGGTCGTGAGTTTCAATCCTGGTGGTGGGTGCGTACTGATGAAGAGTTAGTCGAAAACTAGACTGACGAAACAGTTGTATGGCAGTACTCTCTGCCTGGTAGTTTTTTCCAATGTTTGTCTAACTGATATCAGCTCATAATGAAGCCCTGAAACCAATTAAATTTATTTTACTTTTATCACTGAAAATCTTAAGAATTACAAGATGAGTTGGATATGTTGCATAATCGATTGACGTGTACCAATCAATTCTCTGGGAACAGGGAGAATAATCATTTCGATGTAATAAACACACAAAACAACAACGATGAAGAAGAAGAGAAATTACAACGAATAATTAAACTGTTTCAAAAACACTTTTTGTTGCATATAAATGAATTTGAAAATAAAGTGTCAAGTATTTCAGATCGTTTAAATTTAGAAGTTGATCAAATGCAAACATTTCAGGTAGGTATTGCTTCTTTTTTACTTTTAATAAGTTTACCCCTATATACTACTGGAATATCTAATTCTCTACATATATATGTATTCAAGTTCTTTGACGGTTTGGTAGTAAATTGCTTGCTAACCATATGCGTAGCGCTCTGGGATCGATTCCCAACTGACGGATTCATAAGCTTCACCTAGTTTATTAGTTAATATTAAGCTGACTGGCCGACTAACTAATTTCAAGGTAGAGCTTTGCATCCATGTGCAACAGTTCCAATTGCCACTTTTCCTCGATGTAGTACACAAAACAAGAGAGGACAGTAAAGAGAGATTCAAAAGGCAGAGAGATAATAAAGAGGTATATGAGGCAAAAAGAATAACGATATGGAAAAACAACATGATTTTACTGGATACCATAAATCACAAGAAATGGATGCATCTGTGCCAGCAATGGAGGACGATTTTGAGCCATATTTCTTCAATTGTCTCCAGTCTACATTGGTTTTTACCGTCCCGAGGACTCCAACCAGTCAAGATGCCTACACCTTTCTACGTGACTGGCCGGCTGGCTGGCTTAAACTAACTGTTGTGAATTTCATTAACTGATGAGGCAACGTTTTGGTTTGACCATCACTAGCTATTTTCCAACGTGGTCCATTCTATGTCAGCTAACACTGACCATCGAGGGAGGCGATGGCTAGGCCTGCATGCGTAACACATTTCCTAACCATCTCAATCAATGTAACTTCATAACCTTGTCTATTGATTTCCTTTCCTTAACTAGCATTCGAGACCACCGATGCCTAACCTCAATATTGCTCACTAACCTATGATGTCACTTAACACACATGGGAGGTAAAATGTGGACATCTATGATCAAAAACAGGTAGTCGACTTTTTCGTGTCTTCCACTTTCAATGACAGTGTCCCACTCACAGCCATAAAGGGGGACGGAGTGGACTTCTGAGCAGTGCGCATGTCCTTTGGTTGGTAGCCAGCCGGATATTACGTCTAGTAAGCCAGAGACGACGTTAACTTGCATATGCGAAACGAGACTCCTGTATCCGTGCTGAGATTTCGTCAGCAATCAATACACTGGCATTGGCTGATACAACTTCCCAAATAACAAGTGAAGTGGTCAACACGCGCTACCAATCACTTCACTCCCCATCTTTAAGCTAGAAGTGAATCGATCTAGTCCACGCCTGTGGCTTATCTTACATTTGACGCAAGAGAACCACATACCGACCATCCGAAGATTTCTGCTCCTCATGGTGTTCAGAAAACTCTGCTGGATTTTGTCAGTGTCTTCACCTAGAAGGAATGTATCATCTGAATATTCTAAGTCAAAGTGATTATACCTTGCTAACAAGTCAATTCCTGAATCACTGAAGTCATCAGTTAGGGTTAAGTCCATTAGTGCATCTACGATGAAATTAAATAGAAATAGGGACTATGAGCATCCCTCAAGAACACCACTAGTTGTCACCATTTCAATTGACAACTCCCGGTAGGCTATCACCTCGCTAACTACATGATTTCGAGTAGAGTGCCTTGATCGCACGTAGTTAGCGACTACTCTATCAATGGAACATTGATGCAAAGTCAAGGAACGCTGGACAGCTGTGTAGTCCTAGTTTGGGATTTTCAGCATTACTTACCCATGACCTCGCCAGAAATCGAACTTAGGACGTTTAACTGAAAGCGCTATCCCGTTGATCACTCAGCTACTAGAAGTCTTCAAATGACTGCTCCGAACTAAACAGGCTGTTTAGAGCAGCACATCTATTATGATAGGAATAGGATATCATTACACAGAAAACTTTATACCGATGATGTACCGCAGTAATTGGATCGGGTAAATAGCCTAACACAAAACGATGAAAATAAGGAAAGAATTCTTCTTTTCAAATCTCTTGAAATCACCGAGATTACCCATTGAGTTGTGAACGAAATAAAAGAAAAACTCAGAGAAGAAAATTCTTCTTTATCGACGAAAAAACCATCTTCAGAGGCTGTACACAGTCGTATTTATATTTACCAGAAAAATGTATTGTAGTCAATTATTGAGTAATAGGGTGAGGGGTGACATAATTGATATAATTACTCAGAAATGACTTTAGAAGTAAAGAATAAAAGTTGTAAATTACGTAGTACTCAATGGTACAAAGCTAGAAATTTGATAAGGTTACACTTGCTATTGAATGAGTGAGAATAAAGGTGGTGGTATTTGAGTGTCAGTCTAAAAGGATTAGAGAGGTTTTGTGTGCATTTCGGATTGTGAGGGCGTTTGTTACTTCCCGGCTGCCCACACCGTGGAAGTTGGTTGCGTAATCGCACAGCCCAGGGGACAACTGCTTGAGACCGGTCACACGCGACCTGTTTTTGTCTATTCTCTTTTGTTTAGCGTGTCTCAGTAGCATACTTATCACTCCTGCCCTGTGACACGACAGCAGGAAGCGCGGTGGTTGTTAATCCGGGCGACACGGCCGATCCGGCATGATATTTTGTGAATTTGTTTGAATCATGTTATTGGATAGGGTAGCTGCTTTTTGTTTAACCGCTATCCAAACAACCTTCCTGGCATGGCAGAACCTCAAGAGAGATATGTCTCAGCCAGTATAGCTTGATTAGGTCATTGTGGTGTTCAAGCCTAACCACCACGTCAAGGTAGTAGCTTTCGGTCGGGTCAGTCTAAAAAGTGTGATGAAGAGACTGCAAAAATGTACAAAAGGAACACATGAGAGTGATAATAGTGAATTAATTATTAAAGTAAAAGTAAACTTAAAGTAAAATTAGAAATTAAAAAAATGAAAAGAAGAAATCAAAATTTTTTTACAGGGAACGACTAGTGAACAGGTTAAGACCAAGGTAGAATAAGAGAGACTGGACAAACACTTTCTGTATAAAGAGTGCGGGTTTTCGGGCAGAGGCACTGGCAGTTCGTCAATACAATCCACATTTTACGGATTTTCATCAACCACTAAGGACTAGACAACTGATATAAGTTAGTATAAATGCAAAAATATACATAGCATAACGAATTTAATAATAATAATAATAATAATTGCTTTATTCCAAAAACAGTACTCATGATACAGCAAGGAATTTTCAGCATTCAGTACAATATTGCATCTAATTTACTCAAAAACGACAAAACAAAAAAAATTAAAAATACACATTACATAATAGTAATAAAACGATTGTTATAGCAGCTACGTAGCAAAATACTGTGTGCCATACGGAGAAAAATATGTATAAAGTACAAAATTGTAGTAATAATAGTAATACCAACTAAAATAAAATAGCAGAGTAACGATTTAAACGATAGAAAGTGTGACACCATAAAATACAGAAAGATTAACGATGAAAGGGTCGATTCACTGTGCTAATTACATAGTAATTTGTAAGTTTCACGTCTAACAGAGTCTTCGTCACATAAAGTGCGTGCTAAATAGGGTATTGTAGAATTTCTATACTTAGTAGTACGAGCATATATCTTTTTATATTGACTTCTAGTCCTACCTGATGAGATACAAGGGGACAGGTGTGAATAAAGGGGGTGCAGAGGGTCTGACATTATAGCCTTTGCCCATTTCGTACAGGAATTTATATGCCTCTCGACAATAGTATTATATTTATAGTATTATGTTCAGTCTGAATAATGTCAGTTATGTTTGCAGACTAGGTGATCCGCCATTATGGTGCACTCATAATTGTGGTTAGATGGTTAGATGCAATCGGTAGGAAGCCTTGGACATAGGTTTTGTACTCCTTGGCACCCATCAGTCAATAAGGCGTATCTGCAGTCTTAAAGGAACAACCCATATCCCTTCGGAGATTTGAACCCACGTTACTCATTGCTGCAATCAGTGATGTAACTGACTTATTGATATAAGCATAAA
Organism: Trichobilharzia regenti; assembly: GCA_944472135.2. Classification (NCBI taxonomy): domain Eukaryota; kingdom Metazoa; phylum Platyhelminthes; class Trematoda; order Strigeidida; family Schistosomatidae; genus Trichobilharzia; species Trichobilharzia regenti. The sequence goes on along the minus strand of OX235263.1, from coordinate 102,403,686 downwards.
ACTCGTGCACTGTGGTAGAGTATAAAATCTACATTTGAATCGGAAGGGAACAAAGTGTTAGATTGTAAAATAAAACAAACATCAGAAGAAGGTAAACTGCACACTGGTATTTATAATATAATCGTAACGCACTCTAATAGATATTTAGACTTTAATTCATCTCATCCGTTTGTTATCTGTCTGTGAAGGCAGGCTTAGTTAAGTGTCTAACAAACCGGGCTTTACCACTTAGGAGCACAAAAGAGATCCAAATGATGAAATGAAACAGATAGAAGAAGAAGCGTTGGTGTTAAATGACTAACTATCCTATAAAAATTCATTAGGAATATCAAAAAAGGTCAAAAGAAAAATAAAAATAATTGTAAAGCTAATAATGATAACATAAATAAGAGTGGACATAAGGCATCTACAGTAGTTTCACCATATAAGGAGGGGACATCTGAGACCCTCACCACGTAGGATTCTCAATAAAATAGGAATTAGGGTGGTGGCATTCAAACCTACAAACTCACTCATGTAAGACAAGCTCTGTAGACTAAAGGACCCTGTCGGTTGACCCAATCAGACAAAATGACATAATTTACAAAATACCTTGCAATGACTGTGAGTTAAGTCAACTATATAGGTCAAACTAGTAGGTTTGGCGTATTCAGACTGTCAGAACATAAGAATTTAGCTAAGGTAAGAATGATTGATCCCACAAAGATAAGTAAATTAGAAAAAAGCTCAGCGATTGCACTCCATGCATTAACACACAACCCCACAATAGAGTGGGTGGGAAAGGTTCAAACTTCTAAGAAGTAATATATGTATATGTGGAGACAGAGAGAGATTGATTACTGAATCCTGGTTCTTCGAGTCTATATCGAACACATACAATAGCTATGACTCATCACTCATACCGGAAATATAGAAAATTGTGTGAGTAGTGCCTTGATATGTTTACGAGCAGTAATCAATTGTGCTTGAAACCTCGTCATCCAGTTATTCTTGTTTTTTTTCTCCCCTTCTACACTTCCTATAGATGCATGCAAAATCAATTATGGAAACGATAAATCAGTCATCGATGTATCCAAAATCGTTTATCCCATCACAACAACAGAATGGAAAAACTTCAGATCGTATACAACTAACCCTTGTACAGGATAATATGCAACGTTATGTAGATGATGCGCGTAAGGTAAGCTGAGAAAAATTTTTTTAAAGTCACTGTGCAGCTTTTTTTTCAAATCAGTTGATGATCCACTGGACTAGTAGTGAAGATACAGTTGGTTCTATTCTCACCGTCACCCAGATTTTAATTTGTCATCGATTACATCAACAAAAGTCTTCTAAGTCATACAAATAATTGAATAATTTGAATGCTAACCACTGGAGGTGATATCAGCTACAGAGTCAAGTCAGAAGTTAACTACACACACACTAACGAAAAACTGGATGCAGAACTTCGACCAGAACAAGCTGAATTCAGGAAAGGCAAATCATGTTCTAACCAAACTGCGCAACTCTACGCATCATCATCACAGAACAAAGTATGGAATGGCAATCAAACTTCTACCTCAACTTTATAGACTTTGAGAAGGCTTTTGACAGACAGCGTTGACCACGAAGTAATTTGGAAACTACTCGAGTACTACGGCGTACAATGCCATAAATATTCATCAACCTTATTCAACAGCTGTACGACAACGGCGGCACATGTCAAGTGATCCACAACGGAAAACTCAGTGAGGCGTTTGGAGTAAACACAGGAGTCAGACAAGGGTGCCTATTATCACCAGTGATATTTCTAATTGTGGTGGACTGACTGGATTATGCGTCAGACAGTGAGTGGGAAACGAGAAGACAGGGATATCCTGGACCGACCGACGTGAAGAACCTAGAAGACCTGGATTTCGCGCGTGGATGATTTATGCTTGATGTCACACACAAAATCAAAGACTTACAAGCGAAAACCGACAAACTGGTTGAAGAAGCAGCCGGCGAAGACAGGACTCAATGTGAACATAGACAATACGGAGGTTATGAAAATAACCAACCAACAACAACAAGAACAGCGGCAGCATCCAGCGCCAATCACCATCAGCAACGGGAGGGATTTGAAAGAGGTTACTTCATTCACTCACTGATCTAGGGAGCATTGTCTCAACTATAGGAAGTCGGAACGGACGAGGATGTCAAATCGAGAGAGAATCTGGAAGGCGAGCGAGAAACATATTCAATCATCAACCTGAAACCAATCTGGAAATCTTCAGCATCAACAACAAACAACGTCGAGTCAATTCTTCTGTACTGATCAGAAACTTGGAGTGGGGGGGGGGGTCATAAAGAATATTTCCAACAGCCTGTTGCAGACATTTGTCAACAACTGTCTTCGCTCAATACTGAAGATCAGATGGTCAAGTCGGAAAGAATCACCAATAAGAAACTGTTCACGATGAAGTCTCAATTCGAATCATTCCAAATTGCTACAAAATCCATAATCTAGGTGTCACTCTGGAGCCTATCAACGTCTACTAGCTGGATGTTCTAAAGTTCCAAGTAAAAGTCGTGGTCTGTGGGATCCACTGCGTCAGGGTTAATTCGATGCTTATCCATGATAGTGGTTGACGATACAGCTACATCACACATAGTCTCATCACCTGTGGTGTATTTGTCGGTGTGCAGTGTTGATGAGTTCCGAAACAGGACGAAACTACTGTCTAGTATTCCTCAGAGATTCTCACTGATTCTTTATTTAATATTATTTCGGTTAGTTAAGGACGTTTTCCAGGATTTAGCTATTACTTGGGGAGAAATAAGCTAATGGACTATGTATTTTATTGTACTATCAACATTTCAGTAACCAAGACAAGGATACTCTGACAAGTTGGAAAGCAAAGTTCGACATTCAGCTATATAATTGTGTTACACGATTACAGAAAAGTAGGAGTAGGGAGATTTAAAGGAACTTTAGGTGACTAATCAGCACTGTCTCCGTTGTAGTGTTTGTGCTGTGTGACACCAATAAGTGAGGGGTGTAGGAACTAGGCTTAGAGTCTTATGTAGAATATGTAGGTGGTGGTCAGTCGAGAAAGTTGTCAACTGTCATCGTTTTGAGGTGGGTTAGTTTGTATTTTGTTTATGCATGTCCACTATCTACGATGACATTTTGTGGTAAGGGGAAGTGGGACTGCCTTGAAAAAAAAAACGATGAATTACTTCATCAAGACCCGTCCCTGTTCCATACAGTCATTGACTGTTGCATGTAAAGGAATGTACACTTAGTGTTTGAAGTTCATTTGACTGCAGGAGTTCTCCTCATCAGCTGAAAATGCCTTACGTAATATAGTGCTCATCTCTTTCTCAGTGTATGACATATATGCTGCAATTATTATTATTATTATTGCCCCGCATACATTTAAGTTTTGCTCAAAAGACGCAACTAAAGTTTTAAGGCTAAATTGAATTCTCTATTTTCCCGTCGATTGACTGGATTGAAGTGTTTGGTCTCATGTTGACATGTCGGCTTCTTGTGCAGATGCTTCGAAGATGCCTGATGACGTAATTAGAATCTAATTGGTGGATAGTGACTAACAATGGAATCCAGGATTAGATGTGTTTCGTCCCATTTGGGACTCGTCATCTGGATGTGCCTACATTCCCCATTGAGTGACCCAAGAGGTTTGGTGGACAACTCTTTGGCGTTTGAAACTATGGGCACTGGGTTCGAGCCTCGGTGGGAACATCATCACTCACTCAGTGGGGAATGCAGGCGCATCCAGTGACAAGTCCCTAATAGGACGAAATGCGCGTAATCCTGGATTCCATTGCTAGTCACCATCCATCAATTAAGTTTTAAGGTTGTTTAGCTTATAAAGATCCATTGAATATTCACATAAACTGAAAAACGGATTGATATAAATTTACTGAAAATCATGGAACCTTTGAGAACTATGTTTACCCTAAGTTAGAATATAGAAGGTGGAAGGGTTGTCGATGAGTACAAATAATCCACTTTTAATGCAATCACAAGTGTGTATTCTCCAGCTTTCAACGCACAACAAAACAGACTGATCATCCAAAACACTAAAATATATTTCGGCATCAGAAATGTGGATCAGTGAGGACAATTTAACTAGCTGGGCTGCGTACACAAACAACCAAACATAATACGACAGGTTACTAAATACCATGGACGCATGACCATGCACCTTTAAACAATAGAGGTCAGCATCCAGTGTTGAATTACGATGAAATCTGTAGGCTAATAGCTTTTGGCAATGATTAAAGCTTACATTGAGTACCCAACTATATCCATTGACATTTTCATGAATGATAGCACACAAAAAGGTTGTATACAAAGACGAGCACGTTAGAAATCAAGCAATTGAGGGGTGAAGGTATACTTCTAGGATAACCTGGCGGTTCCATGTTGCATCACTCATGGAGTCGTGCGTACAGACTGCTGAAGAGCCTTAGACTAAAAAAGATGAATCAGTTGTCGAATGCTTCTTAATTTTTGCTACAGTTTGTGACGAAGGTAACTTTATAATCTTGAGATCTATGGTATATTTACATTTCTTTAAATTGTATTATTTTATTTTTTTTAAATACTTTTTTTCAACTATTACTTCTATTTAGAAAAAGCGAACATTATGCCTTCGAATAGTTCTTCTTAAACAGAAAATCAACTTCCTCGAATCTGAAATCGAGAAACTACGTGAAGAAAACATCAATTTGAAGTAAGATATTACAACACTATACAAAAATATTTTCAAATTTCTTAATTCTAATACCAAAACGAGAACGAACTTGTTTGCAAGATAAAGGAGCTCATTTTGGTGGATAGTGACTAGTGGTGCGATCCAGGATAACGCACATTTCGTCCTATTTGGGACTGGCTCGTCAGCTGGATGGATGTATTTGTATTCCCCAGTGAGTGAGTGAGTGAGTGAGTGAGTGAGTGAGTGAGTGAGTGAGTGAGTGATGGTGTTCCCCACACTGAGGCTCGAACCCAGTGTCCATAGTTTCAAACACCAAAGCGTTATCCACGAGACCACTTGAACCACGAGAGCCAACTCGTTGTGCAATGGATCTTATTGATTACGTAACTCAATTTAGACCGAGCACTTAGGTCCAATCAGTCGACGAAGAAAGGACTAAATTTCAACGGAACAGTTAGTAAATTAAAACCAGAAGATGGCATTCCTGTGACGTAGCATTAAGTGCAATACATTAGACAACAGCAGAAGAGGTTCGAGCACAATGTGCGTTAACCCTGAAAAATCAAAAGAAGGCAAAATCAATAAAGGTTTTTTGTATTTCCTAATGAATGAAAAACAAAACGATATTGTTTCATTCATTGGGAAATACAATAATAATAATAATAACAATTTCGCTTTATTCCAGAAACAGTACTTGTGGTACAGTGTGGAATTTTCAGCACATATCTACAATATTACATCTAATTTCATCGTACATTTAAAAGGAGTATTATAAAAAGAATAAAATATAAAAGAAAACCAGAAAAAAAAACACAGAAATAACAAAAAATGCAAATAAAAATACCAAGTAAAAAGGAAGAATCAACACAAATAATGAAACATATTTCAGTATTGGTTATTGGAAGCTACGATATGTGTATGCGTGGTGAACAGTAACAGCTATAATCATACGGGAAATTATGAGATGTTCTTAAGAATGTTTATAGCCAAGATGATCAGTTAATTTGATTGAACAACACTAAACAATCATAAAATAAACATTTCAGGTTGTGTTTTTTTTATTGTCAGTACTAATGCGGTTGTTTGTAGTGGCAGTGTGAGTAATCATGCATAATACAAAATTTTTAAGATGGTGATAGTGGCGTTCACAAACAAGATTGTCAGTTAAATAGTGCCGAACAAAGAACAACCACAAAACTAATATTACATGATGGTTAATGACGGGACAGTTTTTTAATAATCATAGTGATAAAGTAGCCGGAACCAGTAGATACACAAAGAAGGAATAGAATAAAGAATAAAAATGTAAGCCAATGATAATAATTTTAAGCAGCTAAGTATGTTTAAGAAGGTTGTTCACTATAGAGTACAAATAAGAGAGTGTAAGGGGAAATAACAAGGGCCAAAATTATGTTATTAACAACAAAGTAAGTCATAGGTTTCACGCTTAACATTGTCTCTGTCACTTAGAACACGGGCCAAATATGGTATCGTTGAGTTCCTATACTTGGTTGTACGAGCATATATTATTTTGTACTGATTTCTGGTTCTACCTGATGAGATGCAAGGAGAGAGTTGGGAATAGAGGGGGTGTTGAGGGTCAGAGAGTATGGTTTTAGACCATTTCTCACATGTATTCAGATGCTTATCCACTAATGTTGTGACGAGCTGACTGAGTTTTACACCGCTAGTCTTACTAACTACCTTCAACATCCTTCTCAGGATGGTATAATCCTTTTTCAGTAACCCAGGAAAGACTAACGGGGAGCAGTAAAGTAGAATAGGTAGGATACGAGAGTTGACAAATTGTGAAAGCAGAGGTTGAGGGACTCCAGTTAGTCTGAGTTTCTTAATGTAGTAGGTTAGACGAAACACTTTCTTGGAAATCAATTGGATATGAGATGACCAGGTAAGGTCGGAAGATATAACTAATCCGAGGTATTTTGCACCTTTATTATAATGAATATCATATATCCAATGCCCAAATTTTTTCAAACCGTTAAAATTGAACTTGGTCTGGATATACATAAAACAAGATCAAACTTAAAAACACTGGAAGGACTAGCGATAATTAGGAACGGGTCTCATTGGCTTAATGATCGACCAGAAGGTCCTCGGTTCGAAATCCAGCAGTGGGTGCGTACTGATGAAGAGTCCCAAACTGGGCTTTCGAAACAGCTGTCTGGCAGTACTCTCTGTCTGGTAACTTTCCAATAGTTCTCTAACTGATGTCAGTTCATGATGAAATCCTCCAACCAATCAAATTAGATCCCTACAAAAAACATACTTGAAAATTAATCTGATGCTCCCTAGCGACTGGCCATATTCAGGCAGTGACATGGGTTTCTAGTGGGACCTGGTGACCAGTAGGGTGCAGCAGGTTGGAGGTAAGGCAGTAACTCATCGAGGAAGAGATTGTGAAGTGGTCGCGCTATGTCATAAATCGGCAGAAGTTAAAATTCATGGGCTGGCTGTTGGAGCGCGTGCCAGTGGGTTAATGGTCTACGAGCTTGCCTTGTAACCAAAAGATCCTGGGTTTGAACCCACGTGGTGGGTTCGTACTGCTGAAGGGTTATTTCGGGACTAGGCTGACGGAACAGATGTCTGGCAGTACTTTCTGCGCGGTGGTTTTCCAATGGTTCTCTAACTGATGTCATCTCATGATGAAATCTTCCAACTAACTAAATCTTTCCTAAGTCTTTCCTGGACTACTTAAGAAAGACTTTGCTTTGCTGAGAAGGGCAGGCACTAAAAGCCGTTAGTATGACAAGTGGGATATCGTTAAACCAACTGGTTAATACTATTGTGGATAGACACAATGTCATGTAAGAACCTAGCGAATACAATATTGTCGGACCCCGAGCATCCTCTCTATACGCATCTATCTCCTTGCATTTCATCTGGAAGAACTAGAAGCAGCTATAGGAGGCTATATGCTAGGACCACCAAATACAAGAACTCCACAATACCATATCTGGCACAGCTGTTATGTGATGAGAAATCCGTTAGGTATGACACGATAAACTTACTGCAGCACTCTAACAAATAGTCTCATTAGTTTTTGTTTTCCTTTCCTCGTTACTACTACACTGTTGTTCTCATCTACTACCACACATCAACTTTATATTTCAAATCCTGTGGTGCATTGTTTGAAATGAAATACTCTACGCTGTTTTTTTCTTAATTTTTAATATTTATTTATTTTATTTATTTATAACTTATTTATTTTATTTTTATTTATTTTTGATTTTTAAAAATCTTATATAATTTATGAGGTAATTAGATGCAATATACTGTAATGAACGCTGAAAATTCCATACCTGTACCACAAATACTGTTTGGAATAAAGCTGTTATTATTATTATCTACGAAAAGTTTATTTTAATCGTTAATTCCATATTTGTTCTTTTTTATTTTATTTTTTTTTTTGCTCTCTGTAAAGGACGAATGTTGCATCAATAACTGAGTATGAACGTGTATGTCTTGCTTATAAAGATTTATATAGACGTCATCAAGAATATGAACGTATTATTCTTAATTCTGATAATCAGAAATTTATTACAAATAATGATCATGTTGGACGACTTACAGAAGAAGAATGAAAGGAATAATTAAATGAAAACCCTTTTTTCAATTGTTTTACAGGTATTAGTTTAATTCTCAGTATTATTTGAATTGATTGGTTGCGGCGCTGTTGTTTAAATGAATAACTCCGACTGATTTACATCAAATTGGTGTCATAAGTGAATCAATAGCAGAATGCCCGCCAACCACACATGTGACCGACTGACTGACTGACTGACTGGTTTTAACGTAGCATTTTGCACAGATGTACAGCAGTTCCAGTTGCTACTCTCCATATGTTTCTGGTTAGGTGAGATAAACATTATAAGGAAGGGATCAAAATCACCACCCACTGAACTCCCAGAATCGATACTATGAGATTCCATCATATAATACACCAGTACTTATCAGGTGGAATCTTTTGACCACCTTCGTATGAAGCGGGACAAAAACAGAAACTACTCAACATCATCACAAAGGAACGGAACTTAGGCGATTACCAAATTATTAAATGTGAAGAATTCAACGCTCCATCCCATATCTGTGTGTTTACTCAAGGGAAATTCAATTGAAATCTGCGATACACCATAGGAAGTACCGGGTAGATTGTGAATGTATGAAATGACACTAAGTAGAGCGATGTCGTGGAAATTTTTCAAAGCTTCAAAATATCCTAATCAAAAATTTTCAAATCGAACCGTTGTAGATACCAACGATCATGTAGTTTTGGTATTTTCGATCTTCACAACTCTCTCTCTCCCTCTTTGTGTGTGCTGTAGCAGAGTCAACAATACCAAAATGCAAAAATTTTCGTCACACTTAGCATAGCCCACAGATTCTGCTGAACTACCAGTTGATAAGTACTGTTACTGTTCTGTTGGATTCTCAGTGGCACATAGGGCTTCGACAGCACATTTCCACATCTATCTCTTTACCGCAGTACGATTTTATTCCCCTTCATGATTGCTCAGAAGCTGTCGTCTCGTTTACGCACGATCTCCTCAACATTACTCTTGGATGCCTATCTCGTCGTTGCTTATTCTGCTCCACTCTACTATCTTATGCGTGACTCCCCTCAACGCATATCTGCTTGCTTCTGTATAAATGTCCGACAATAGGCTCTTGGTTAGTTTTCAATTAGGTCTCATCAAGCTTAACTCTAATATATATTGACATATCAGTTCAAGGTTATCGAAGGTGTCAGGTGGTCTGTCTCTGACTCTGTACACTTCCTCGACGTCCTACTGACGAGAAGAGAGGCTGGTTACGTCAAAATAACCATATTTAGAAAGTTAGAGACCAAAGCTCAGTATACAGACTTCCTTAGCTTCGTATTGATGAAATACAAACGTAATGTAATCAGGTGCTTAGCACTTAGAGCGAGGTCTATTTGTTCCGAAGAGTGCGTAGAGAAAGAACTCCAGGTCATCCGAGACATTCTAAGCGAGAATGGATATCCAGAGAAGTTCATTAAAGCCAACATAGGTTACAATAGTTGTAAACATGAACTGGCAACTGTGGAGAAAAAGCCTCTGTTTTTACGTCTCCAATTCAAGGGAGATACTTCTGCGGAGATTCTATTCCAACGTTTAACCAGGGCGATCAAGAAGACTTTCTACTCTGCACGTCCTTGTCTATCCTTCACTAGCCGTCCAATGTTCATCAAGAAACTCAAAGATGTCTTGCCTAACCCTAGCTCCTCTTCATGCATATACCATGTCAACTGTTCCTGTGGTTCAAGTTATATAGGGCGCACGATTAGGCAGGTTCGTCTACGGGTTCGAGAACACTTACCAGCTTGGTTCAGCAGTGGGGAAATTAAATATATAAAAAGCTCGATCCTGTCACACTTGATGGATACTGGACATCGCATCGACGTCAACACAGCTTTCAGGGTTATATACCGAATTCCGAAGCCTTTACCACATACAGCTCGCTTACGTTTCCTACACATAGCTGAAGCTGTTGGAATAAGATCGACTAAACCGGAACTTTGTATCGGAAAAGAACACGCCCAGACGCTATTCCTACCGTGGCCAAACTTGGATTGAAGATTTTTCTTCTCACCAAGAGTGCTCCTTCCCCTTAACCCTGTTGGTTTTTTTCTTTTTTTTATGTTGCTTATTATTATAAATATTATTATTATTACAGTTATTATTATTATTCGTCATAATTTATGCCCTTTATGCAAACATTCCCTCAATACTATCGAATTTTTCAATCATACTATCCGGACTTATTATTAGTGATATTATCTCTTTTCTCAATATACGCCTCCACCTGTTTCATTTAACATATTCGTTATCTCATTATGAACCTCTCATTGCAGTCTAATTTATATAATTTTACAAACGAAAATTCAAATATAAACCAATCATGGTGATTTGTCTATAGGATAACAAGATGGTGAATATAAATTGTGCAATTAGTCATCATAATAGTAATGATAATAATAATAACAATAATAATGGTTTTATCAATAATAAGGATGAAAAAGTAAGGCAATCTGTGATAACACGAATAATGAAAAACATCATGATTATACAAACAAATGTTCAGGTGGAAGTAGTCGATAAAGGCTAGTAAAAATGAATGAACCGATTAAGTAATGTTAGATTGTAAGGGAAGTAAATGAGACACCTTTTTAATGAAGATGTGATAAGATTAAGGGATAGTAAGAGAGGGGTTGAAAATATAATAAGTAAGGGGTGGTGTAGGAGTCATTAGTTGGTTATGTCTTAATAGGCCAGGAATGGAGGGATAATGGCTGTGGACGAACTTTTTTTGAATGCATAGTTTAGGTTTAATAGTTCGAATGTCTATCGCCTCAGCTGTGTGCGTGCAGGAGACGAATACGAAGTCTATTAGAAAGATTCGGTGGGATACGATGAATTACTTTGAAAGCTCTCGTTTTCTCGACTAGATGACCACTATCAATTAAATGTGACAAAATTGAGCTAAGAACTGTTTTTGTCTGTCCTTTGTCAAACTACGATGGCTAAGTTGTCTAGTAGTACGCCCAACATAACTGTCACCGCAGGTGCAGTTGAAGTGATAAATATACATAGATGTGGCAAAACTATTTAGCTTATCCTTCGTTTGCATCCCAATCATTCGTCGGCTAGAGAATGACAAACATAGGTATGATGCGTAAAACGTTCTCCGTATACTCCTGGAAAGTCTTTGGAATAGAATCTCACTAGATAAGTCACCATTAAATTGTAACTTAATAAATAGAGCTTTCTTATGTGCAGTCAGAGTCTCAGGTTGTTTCTCTGATGTTTTCATATGTTTCTTTATGAAACTACTCGGATAGCCCATCTCCGTCAAGGAATCGTGAATATATTCAAATTCCTTTTGTATGGGGTCATCCGTGCATATCTTCTTGCTCTGCTCTCAGGACATTTAACAATATTCCTTTTATATTGAATGGGCACGTAACTAAGGAAGGAAGTGTGTGTATTGCCGTGTGAATGTGCTTTTTCTATACACGCTTCTCTCAAGTAACCTATCTTCTCGCCTAGTTAGCAAGACATCCAAAAATCCTGCTTTATTCTCTTGCTTCTGTTCACAAGTAAAATTAAGAGAAGGGTGGATGTTGTTGAATTTCAGCAACAATTCGTCTATGTTAACATTCTCATCAGCTAAGATAAATGTATCATCGACATATCGGTAATACATATCCAACTCCTTGATGATGTCCTTCAATTTCCCGTTTTCAAGTTTTACGAGAAAGAAGTCAGCTAATATTGGACCTATTGGTGAATCCATAGCTATTCCATCTACTTGTCGATAGTATAAATTATTGAAGACAAAGTGAACGTTCATTGTGCATTTAAGAAGTAATTCTTTGAGGATGGATACACAAGGGGATTCCTAAGTCTAATTGCCTTTCGGTGATTTCTTGAAAATATAATCTACTGTTTCCATAAGCCGTACGTTAGTGAATAGTGATGATACCTCCATGGATAACATGCGTTTATACCTCACTTTAGTCTCGGATATTTTAGAAATAAAGTCGAAGACATCACTAATTCGATGTTGCACGACTTCTCTGTGGAAAGGACCCAGAATCTTCACTAACCACTTCGCTGTTCCGTGAAATGGAGAGTTATACATATCTTAAACAGGGCGAATACCAGGTTTGTGCACTTTTGGTAGACCGTAAAGTCGTGGAGTATTGGTACCCGCAGGTTTCATGAACTCATACGTGGTTGATGATAACACTGCTATTTGGTTCAGTTTTTTGAGAGAGTCAGTGGGTCATTAGTTTTTCATCTCTTACATTGAGGTCTTTGGAAACACCAAGAGATTGGAATTTAGTTTGATCACTCAAAATACCTTCCATTTTCTCAACATAATCGCTTTTTTGCAGTAAAACTATACCGTCAGCTTTATCTGGCTTGCTAATAATTAAGCTTTTGTTACTTCGAAGTTGTCGTAGAACCTTTATCGACTACTACGTCTATCTGAACACATTGGTTTGTTTAATCATACTGTTTTTCATCAGTATTCGTGTTATCACAGATTGCCTCGCTTTTTCATCCTTATTATTATTATTATAAATCACGAAAAATACTCATTTATTCATAAGTAAAAACACAGTTTGTTTTTGTTCAGAGAAGAAATTTCTTTTCAACGACTTCATTTTCAAACCAACTGTACAGTCATATTTATATTACAGAAAAAGGTTATTAAGTGGCACTAAATAATTGCTCGGTCAATATACATTTATTTTCATTAGTAGTATTATGACTAACTGCACAATTTACATTCACCATCTTATTATTACCATGATTGGCTTATATTTGAATTTTTATTCGTATAAAATTATGTAGGTGTATTAGAGTTAAGCCTGATTATGAGATCTAATTGAAAACAACAATATTGTTCGCTTAAATATGTTGCTCTAAATTTTACTATGGGAATATTTAATGTATTGAAATCTTGGTTATGAAGAAAATAAAAGACAGATTTAGCGAAGAAAATTTTCTTTACCGACGTAATCATCTTCAGAGACTGGGTGTACAGTCGTATTTATACTTACAAAAATATATTATTATTATTGTGTCCTTTAGTTCCTAGAGGAACATAGGGCTTCAGCTGCGCACCTCCATTGACTTCGGTTTTCTGACAACTTTTTCAACCTGCTCCAGGTCTGTCCACATGCTTTCATCTCCTCCTCGCATGACCTCCTCCAAGTCACCCTAGCACTGACGACCAACTCGCCGCCTCCCTTTCGGGTTCCACTCGAGGGCTTGTCTAGTGATGTCACTTGATGGTTTCCTCAGCGTATGGCCAATCCATCTCCATTTCTTTCTGCCTATTTGTTTCACAATCGGTTCCTGATTGGTTCGCTCCCAGAGATCCCTGTTGCTGATCTTTTCTGGCCATCTGATCTTGAGTATTGAGCGGAGACAGCTGTTAATGAAGGTTTGAAGTTTGTTTGAGATGCTCTTTATGACTCGCCAAGTCTCTGATCCGTATAGTAGCACTGACTTTACATTGGAGTTGAAAATCCAGATCTTATTTTTGATGCTGATTGCTGTTGACCTCCACACAGATTTGAGAGTAATGAAAGCTTGTCTTGCTTTTCCGATTCTGGCTTTGATGTCCTCGTCAGTTCCGCCTGTAGTTGAGACGATGCTTCCCAGGTAGGTGAAGGAGGTTGTTTCTTTCAGGTTCTTCCCACTTATGCTGATTGTTGTCTGTTGTTGTTGTTGCTGTTGATGTTGGCTAGGAATCTTCATCATCTCTGTTTTATCTATGTTCACGTGAAGTCCTATCTTTGATGCTTCTTCTGCCAACTTGTTACTTTTCACTTGCATATCTTCCAGTTTATGGGAAATCAGACATATATCATCGGCGAAATCCAGATCCTCCAAGTCTTTTGTGTGAGTCCATTTTATGCCTGTTCCCTCGTTGGTTGCCGTTGTCTGTCGCATTATCCAATCAATTACAATCAGGAAGATCATTGGTGATAGTAGACAGCCTTGCCTCACTCCCGTCCTCACTTCGAAGGCTTCCGTAAGTTTCCCGTTGTGGATTACTTGACATGCAGCATTGTCGTATAAATGTTGGATTAGATGTATAATTGTCGACGGGACCCCGTAGTAGCGAAGTAGTTTCCAAATGACCTCTCGATCGACGCTGTCGAAGGCCTTTTGAAAGTCGATGAAGTTGAGATAGAGAGGTGACTGCCATTCCAAGCTTTGTTCAATGATGATCCGTAGAGTGGCAATTTGATCAATACATGATTTGTTTCTCCTGAATCCGGCCTGTTCCGGACGAAGTTTTTCATCTAGGGCTTGTTTGATTCTCTCCAGGATGATGCGACTTAGTATCTTGCTTGGAATGGACAGAAGCATAATTCCACAAAAATATATAGTAGTCTATTATTGAGTAATAGGGGGGGGGGGATGGGAAGGGACATAATTGATTTAGTTATTCATAAGTGGCTTTAGAAGTGAAAATTAAAAGTTGTAAGTATAATATATCAATTATGTCACCCAGGTTGTATTACTCAATAATAGACCACTACATATTTTTTCTAAGCATAAATACGACTGTACAGCCAGTCTCTGAAGATGATTTCATCGATAAAGAAAAATTTTCTTCTCTGAATTTGTCTTTTATTTTCTTCATGACTCAATGGGTATTTTCGGTGATCTGAAGCACAGCAAAAAAAAATTCTTGGTTTGTTTGCTGCCAGTGTTCCTTATCCTGACTGAATTATCTTTTCTGATCATCTGACACCAACAGGACCTAAGTTCGACTCTCGTATTCCTGTTCCATTTTCTGTCTGGCGTAACAAGTATCACTTTTTAGCTAAGACCTGATATGTATCCACATGATGTGTGTGTGTGTTTTGTTTTTGACAGTCTCTTATATTTTGCTATGTGTATATGGATCGATATTCCATTATAACTGACAATATGCTTTTGTCTGTCCACTAACTAAATAAACATGTATGACCTTGTTGTCACATGACATTACAACCAATCATGTTAAGACTGTCTATTTATTGGTTCATGTGTATTAGCCATTTTCATATATATACTTTTGTACTGTATACTTGTTCTCACGTTTCGTACACTACGTACCATTCCACTAACACTCTTGTGTGACATTTATTTTCCTTGTCTGGAAAATACAAGTATCATCGTAAACCTGGTGGTCTTCTGATTTCCCTCTATCCGCGTCAGAACTATTGACTACTCGACGAGTACATAACATAATTGGCGACGGGAGAAAACTCTAATAACTCACTCAGCAGCAGTACACAAAAAGACCATACTATTTTTTCAAAAAATATATATATAATGCTTCATATTTTCCTGTTCTCTTTTCCAGGGTTCATCACAACACAAAAGCACTACCTTCATATTATTTATGATTCCAGCACCTCCACCAATCTTCCCCACACACCCACCCCAATCCCATCCCTCGCCGACTATCACGATTCTTATCAATTATTGTTATTATTATCATCATCATTAGTAATAATAATAGATATATCAAAGGGGCAAGCAATTCTCTTCTCAAAGTATTCTAACACAGGATCAATCCCATTCAGTAAAATACCACAAACTCATTCACAAAAATATTTTAAAAAAAACAAAATTAATCATCATCTAACCCAATAAAAAGCATCACTACTGAAGACAGATTGTGCATTACACACAGAGAACAAATTGCATTTCAATAAAAGATTTCAACATTTTGTATGACTTTAATTCGCGCAAAAGTATATGAGATATACTTTTTTTCTAAAAGTCATTTTTTTCTTAATTTGTTTGTTTCTTCAAAAGACATACAAAAATATATACATACATATTATGATGCATTTATAATTCGAAAACTTTATATAGTTTTCTTTTCTGTTACGTCATTACATACAATTGTAACAACAGAAGACAAGGGCCAGGCAACAGATCGTTTTATTATGAAAATCAACACGTATTTATACATATTTCACATACATTATTATAGCTTATGCAAGTAGACAAGCGCAGTCATCTGATTGGTTGTTTATCAGAAGTTAGGCAGACAAACGCAGGCTTCTGATTGGTTGTTTCGGGATTCCTCGACAAATAGAGTTCTCTATCTGCGAATCATATTTTGCCACGTTAACTTTGCTGTGATTGGTTGTTGAATCAGCCTTGCTCATATTTTCTCCCGGCCTGCTCTCACCACACTCGTGCCCCCGTCAAATACGTGCGACTGAAGTCGGCTTGATCTACTTGGTGCAGGCGTCATCGTTGGCTTGTCTCGCTGTATCCATTTCTGGAGCTCGCTGACGTTCACGCGCCTCTCATTGTTCGTCATTGCGATTGTGTCCGCGTAATCCCATCTCGAAGTGACCATATGTGGTCCTTCCCACTTTGGAAACTGTTTGCCTGACCCTGTCGAACATTCGTCAGTATTTCGTCTCACACTTTCATACGCTGCTTTCACCCGACCTCCCAGCAGCGTCCCAAGTAGCAGCTCCATCGCTGACAGATCTTGAACGCCACTCAACTGCGCAGAAGCCTTGAAGTCCTGCCCGAAGATCCATATGTCTCCATCAAAAACAGCAGGGCATAGGCTTTCCATTTGTCGGTAGGCAGCGACACCAAATGTAACAACAGAAGACAAGGGCCAGGCAACAGATCGTTTTATTATGATGAAAATCAACACGTATTTATACATATTTTACATACATTATTATAGCTTATGCAAGTAGACAAGCGCAGTCATCTGATTGGTTGTTTCGGGATTCCTCGACAAATAGAGTTCTCTATCTGCGAATCATATTTTGCCACGTTAACTTTGCTGTGATTGGTTGTTGAATCAGCCTTGCTCATATTTTCTCCCGGCCTGCTCTCACCACACAATCACAAATACCCCCTGACTGAAGTGCGTCGATGGCACAGCGGTAGAATGCTAGCCGACCACGCATGTCGTCCGGGGTTTGAGTCCCGGCCGATGCGCTCTTTTACGTCGCTAAACCAGTAATAAGACTGATTAAAAAGATGAAAGTTTGGGTATGTGGCTGGCTAGCGACCCCATTCTGTAAAAATGAACACCACTGGACCATTGGGAACGTAAAGGAATAAAATAAAATGAACACTATGTTTCTGATTTACGGGATATGTATTATTATTATATCCTTTAATTCCTAGAGGAAATTACGGCTTCAACTGCGCATCTCCATTGCGTTCGGTTTTTTGCCAACATTTTCACCCCGCTCCAAGTCTACACACATTCTTTCATCTCCTCTTCACATCACTTCTTCCAAGTTACCCCACTGTGGGACGACCAACTTGCCGCTTCCCATTCGGCTTCCATTCGAGCGATGGCTTGTTTAGTGATGTCACTTGATGGTTTCCTCAGAGTATGACCAATCCATCTCCATTTCTTTCTGTCTATCTGTTGCACAATCGGTTCATGCTTTGTTGGATCGCTCCCAGAGACCCGTATTGCTGATCTTTTCCAACCGGCCATTTGATCTTGAGTAGTATCGTGCGAAGACAGCTGCTAATGAAGGGGTCTGTAGTTTGTTTGAGATGCTCTTTATGACGCGCTGGCCAAGTCTCTGATCCGTATAGTGAGTAACACTGACTGACTTCACATTGGAGTTGAAAATCCAAATCTTATTTTTGATGCTGAGTAGTGCTGTTGACCTCCACACAGACTTGCTAGTTAGTAATGAAAGCTGGTCTTGCTTTTCCGGGATATGTATACTCATTATTATTGTTGTTCCCTTTGGATTCCAACTGACTGACTAACGAACTGGTTTCAACGTAGAACTTTGCACAGATGTTTAGCAGTTCCAGTTGCCACACTCCCTCCATGTAGCACAGAAAGTAGGAGAGGAGGGTAAAGAGAGATTCAAAAGACAGTGAGAGATAATCAACAGAAATATGAGGCAAAAAGAATAGTAATATGGAAGAACAATAGAATTTAAGTTGGATATTATAAATCACAAGGAGTGGAATCATCTGTACTGAGCTATTGAAAATGACGATTTCCAGCTATATCACTAACTGTCTCCAGCCTGTATTGGATTTACCGTCCCAAAGACTCGAACCAGTCAAGAAGTCTACACCTCCCTACGTCACTGGCTGGCTGGCTGGCTGGCTTAAATTAACTGTTGTGGATTTTATTGACTTATGAAGCCATGTTTTGGTTTGACCACTCCACCACTAGATCTTTTTCAATCTGATCCATCGTATGTCAGTAAGTCGACATTGACCGTCGATAGAGGAGGTCGATAGCTAGACATGTGTGCGTAACACATGTCATAACCATCTCAATGGATGTAACTTCATAACCTAATCGATTGATTTCATCTCCTTAGCTAACACTCAACCTATGTCTAAACTCAATAGTGCTGGCCTTTTCATATATTCCAGTTATAATGGCCTTATCTCACGACCGTAAGGGAGGACAGAGTGGACTGCTGAGCAGTACACACGCCCTTTGGTCAATAGCCGGATATCATGTCCGAGTGGAACATAGGGCTTCAAACAGACCATATTTCCACTTTGTTCTATTGTCTTCAGTTCTTTCCAGCTAGCCACACAAACTCTCATAATCTCTCATCTCTCGTATGGCTTGTATTTCATACTATATACTGTGTTTAATTGAATTTTAGATTTTCCCGTCGATCGATTGATTGGACCGAAGTGCTCGGTTTCATGTTGACATGTCGGCTTCTTGTGCAGATGCTTCGACAACGTCTGGGGATTTAATTTTATTTATTTATTTTTTATTTTTGAATACAGCTTGATTCCACACCGTATTTTTGGTACAAGTATGGAATTTTCAGCATGGATATCGGTGGCCCAAATTTCGCAGGCCGACCATAGATATCAAGGTGTGCGTCGGCGTGGGCTCGAACCCCGGACCATGTGCATGGTCGGCGAAAGTCCTAACCACTGTGCCACCGACGCACAAAAATTAGTATTTAATTGGTGGAAGGTGACTATCAGTGGAATCCAGGATTACGCGGATTTCATTCTATTTGGGACTCGTCATCTGGATGTACCTGCGTTTCTCAAGGAGTGATGATGTTCTCACCGAGGCTCGAACCCACTGCTAATCACCATCCAGACATCATCGAAGCATCTGCACAAGAAGCCAACAGACATGTCAACCTGAGACCGACCACTTCGATCCAGTCAATCGACGGGAAAATCTAAAATTCAATTAAATTAATATGACCCGTTGCACAACAGGTGGCTCTCGTGGCCCAAGTGTTCTAGCGAATCACGCTTCGGCGTTTAAAATTATGTTCATTGGGTTCGAGCCTCGGTGGGAACATCATCACTCACTGAGAAATACAGGCACATCCAGCGGACGAGTCCCAAATAGGATGAAATCCACGTAATCCTGGATTCCACTGCTGGTCACCATCCGCCAATTAAATACTAATTATATCCTGTGTTCACCTGCCCAACTGACTGCAACTTATCATCAAATAGTTCATTTCTAATTGCTTAACAAGATCAAGATTACTCGTAGATCTGTCAGCTGTACTGATTTACCCAATTGACTCTTTTATCAAGTCTTCATAAGATCACTCTGAGCTGGTGTCTTCTTGGGCGCACGCCATTCAGTAAAAAACATTCTAATCATCTTCTGTGAGACTTGAAAGTTTGAGAACTGGTGAAAGGTAGAATTCATATGTAATTGGATTTTGATATGATGGAGAAGAAATTTGTAGCTCAGGTGGATGATTTTGATGTGGTTGTGTTCTCTAAGTTAGCTGGCTGGATGGTTTGTTTTGCAAATCTCTCATTACGGCCCTACTAGACAACATCTTCAGAGCATACACTTCAATTTGAATTGAAGTGAGTTCCTTTTAGATTTCTCCACAAGTTTATCAGTTATCTCTCCTGGTGACCACTTTGAACGTGACTCTTTAGTTGTTTTCGTGTGTTTCCACACCCTCTAGGCTTCTACTTGTATAGGTATTGGTGTTGATTGTTTCGTAGACCTGAAGTTTGATCCTTTGTGTATGAGATTTCCTTCTTATCGATTAGTAAATTTTGTCTGTGTCATTGTGTCTATTAACTGACGATTCACTGGAATACCAGACTTCTGAAAATTCTCTGGCTAGCATTCTTGATGTTTTCTCCGTCCAATATTTGGACGTTGTCAAAGTTGAATTGATTTCCGTGGTTGTCGGTGTTCATGGATACGAAGACGAAGAGGACGTTCACTTTAGCAGTCGTTACAATTTATTTTGCAAATGCTGTTGGTTTTATCTTCTTTCGTTGTTGAGTGTTTTGGTCAACACAGAGCTCAATGAAGTGATTCTGTTGGTTTGTGTGCGACAACAATTCCTAGAGATTTCAAAAGTCTTGCAGTGATCTATGAGATGTCTTTTATATATATAGTAGGGCGATTTGCTCTGTGCTTTCCTTCAGAACGTTTGATTTGGTAGGTTGGCTTGGGGCTATATGTTCTTTTATGAAGTTCCGTGGATTTTCCTTTAGGTAGGAGTGCTGCAATGAGTCATGACACACACAACATTTATCAATCGATAAGAAGGAAATCTCATACACAAAGGGTCAAACTTCAGGTCAAGGAAACATTCACTTCCAATACCAATACAAGTAGCTGCCTAGATGGTTTGAAAACACACAAAAACGACCAATCAGATTCAAGGTAGTCACCAGGAGAGATGACTAATAAACTCGTGGAGAAATTTAAAAGGAACTCACTTCTGGGTTTTATCTTAGTAGATGAATAGTCAACAGTTCAGCCTTCTAACCTAAAGATACTGAGTCAGATCCCGAGTGGGATCATAAATGCCAACTGATGAAGAGTTCCAAACTAGGGCGAAACAGCTGTTTAGTATTCCCTAGTTTTCGACAGCTCTTTAATTAATGTCATTTCGGCGCCTAACTTCAAGAAGATACGATTCTCTTTTGAAGATATCTCCAAACCATTCAACCGAACAGGAAAGTACACTTTGATTACATGCGTGCTAAAGAAGAAGAAGAAGGATTTGGCGACCATGCAACTGAGTTGAAATATCATCAGATGGTTGGAGGGAATCCGTGGGAAGCTTTGTACCTAGGTTCTGTGCTTTATGGCACTTACCAGTCAGCAAGCCAGGCGTATCTGCAACCTTGAAGGAACTTATGTCCCTTCTGAGATTCGAGCCCTTTGTCATCTAGTCTTTCCTGCAGTCAGAGACGTTTCCACTCAGCACTTTTGGGCTTTTGAACGACCTCATGTAGTACACTGTAATGAACACACTAGATTGTAACTAATCTCGGGCGTCTAATTCTTCGTATGGTGCAGGCTGAATTCTCCCAGTCGAATTTACAATGTGGCCATCATCTAACAGCAATTCAAAGTGCAACGCATCCAGCGCGGTGATGAGATACTGTAAGCTTGACTGACAGAATTTAGTCTGTGCAAAACAATAGAATAGATGCCTGATATTAGTTGCTACATAGTATCCATTCAAAGTGGACTGAAATACTTGTTCATTATAAGATCGGTATTATGAAAATATAAAAATAAACAGATAGTACAGCGACTTCACACAGTTTTCAAAAGTACATCACTTAAAAAACACACAAGACAAAAGAAGTTACGAAAACAACTTTGAACAACCTTATTGCATTTGTGCGTAATTGAACTTAAACGACAGATCCCATGCCAGGCAATAACTAGTAATTTTCTCTTCAGGGTGCAGTTTAAAGTAGAGTTTTTAACAACAACAAAAATGGTTGCATCATCTATCTAAATTTCCTTGTAATCACAAAATCTTAAAGGATGAACTAATCGTACAACTATCTAGTTAGTCTATTAGTCAGCATAAATGGGAGAAAAATCTGAGAGAAGCAACCTCCTTTACCTATCGACCGGCCTACCTGGGAAACATCGTACAAACTACAGGTGGACGGAACTGATGAGGATATCAAGGCAGCGAAAATCAGGAATGCAAGGCAAGCTTTTATCACTTTCAAGTCTGTGTGGAATTCAACTCCAATGTGAAGTCAGTACTAACGCGTCACGAAGGTCACTTGAAACAAACTACACACCTTCATCAAAAGCTGTCCTCGCTAATACTACTCAAGATCAGATGGCCGTTCAGAAATGATCAACAACAGGGATCTCTGGGAACGAACCAACCCAGCAGGAACCAACTGTGCAACAAATCTGCAGGAAGAAATGGAGGCAGGTGGATTGGAGGTCATACTCAGAGAAAACGAACCATCAAGGGGCGAGTTGGTCTTCAGTGCGAGGATGACATAGAGTGGAGGAGGTCATGTGAAGAGGAAATTAAAGCATGTTGGCAGACATGGAGTCACGTGAGAATGTTGGCGGAGAACCGAACGCAATGGAGACGTGTGGCTGAAGCCATATGTTCCTCCAGCAACTAAAGGAGACAATAATAATAATATGATGTCGTATAATTACGATTCTTTTCGCCTCTATTTCCATGTTTCTTCAAAGCACAACAATCTGGATTGATCCAGTTGCTTGCAAAATGGTTCTACCTTTCTGCATCAGCCACCCAATCAGTTATGCAATAGTCACCTGATGTTATCAACATCAGATATTGTTAAATTTGATAATTAAGCAAATCATTTCACTTGACTGAAGAGGAATATTTAATTCTGTCAATGGAATATACGACACACTTGTCATAATAATCAAAAGCCGTAAATTAGTCACTTTGGTTTAAAGTTGACTGTTGAATCAAGGTACGATTTCGTTCATATGTGCATTACTGACTAACTGGTTTCGACATAGAACTTCACACCGACGTGCAACAGTTTGAGTCGCCACACTCCTTCCTTGTAGCACACAAAGTAAGAGAAGAAAGTTAAAAGAAATGCAAAACAGAGACAGTAGTCAGGGAAATGAGACAAAAGGAATTGCACTATCGAAGAACAATATAGTTTCATTGGGTATCATAAGTCACACGAAGTGGATACATTAGCGTGCCAGCCACTGAGAACGATTTCGAGCCACACCACCGATTGTTTCCAGCCATCGTTTTTTTTACAGTCCCGAGGACCCCAACCATGAAGTATACACCTCCCGACGTGGATTAAACTAGCTGTTGTGGATTCCATTGACTGATGAGGCCATGTATTGGTTTGACCACCACTAGCTCTTTTCCAGTCTGACCCTATGTCAGCTAATTTTTCCCGTTGTTCAAGAGAGGCGATGGTTAGGCATACGTATCACATGTAAATGCACAACCTCATCCGTTGATTTCCCCTCACACCTAACTAGCACTTGACCTATGCCTAAACTCAATATTGATCACCCTATTATACCATTTCACACGGGACACAGAACACAGGCACCTATGATCAAAGACAGATAGCTACCCTTCCATATCTTACACGCTTATTTGCCATGTCCCACTCACAGCCATGAAGGAGGACGGAGCGGACTGCTGAGCAGTACACATGTCCTTTATTATTTTTTTTTTTTTGATTACAGCTTGATTCCACACTGTATTTTTGGTACAAGTATGGAATTTTCAGCCTGGATATCGGTAGCCCAAATTTTGCAGGCCGACCATAGATATCAAGGTGTGCGTCGGCGTGGGCTCGAACCCCGGACCATGTGCATGGTCGGCGAGAGTCCTAACCACTGAGCCACCGACGCACTTTGGTCGATAGCCAACAGGATATCACTTCGACTAAGCCAGAGACGGCGTAAACTGTCATATTGCAAGCCTTCTATATCCGTATTGAGATTTCGTCAGTCATCAAACCACTCGCCGATACAACTACCCAAATAACAAGTGAAGTGGTCAACACGCTCCATCAACCACTTAACTCCCTATTTCTCAGCTAGGCGTGAGTCAGTGTAGTCCAGTCCTGTAGCATCATATTACATTTGACAGAGGGAGCGAATCGCATGCCAAACATTCGCAGATGTGCATGAACTCAAAATGGGATCAACTTAAAGGATAACGCTCCAGGAGTGCGAACGCATCAATGACCCTGAAAGCATACTAGTCGTTGGATCAGAGTTACGGTTATGATTAGGGTTAAGCTGTTTGATTTTTATTATCTGCTGTTTCCTGGTGAATAGTTGTTGATCCCCTTACTAGAACCCATACTAATTCAATCGATGGTTTCTAGAAAAGACTTAAAAAGTGGATAAAAGCGATAAGTCGGTGTTGAAAATAACACATCTTCAGTCGCTTCAATGAATACGTGTACGGTAACTGGTTTAACCTATAAACTGATACTCCTCATTATAATCGGGGAGGGGGGTGGGTGATATTTTTAAGTCACCTCAAGGAGAAAATATCCATATGTAATGTGTTTTCTGTCATTATTTTCTTTATTTCTCTTGTAATTAAGCGTCATTTTTATGTTAAAATCACTGGTTCTTCTGATTGGTCACTTCAAGGTCAGTTGTACGTTTTCAATTCATGGATTGTTATAGTATAATTTTGCCTAAAATGTTACGCTGACAAAAAGCCTTATTATAAATAGGGAGGACATGAATGCAATACAATACAACCTCCTAAAACGTATATGCTAGTGTAACTACAAAAGACTAGGGCCAGGGAATAGATCCTTTATTGAGGAAATCGACACATATTTATAGATTTTCATGTACATTATTGTAGATTATCGTTAGCAGAAAAACACAGTCTTCTGATTGGTTGTTTCTCACAGAAAGTTAACCTTGTATCTCTATGTTTCTTGGATGTCAGATCATCTATATGTTAACTGTATTCGCCTACGCAAAGTCTTTGTTCTCATTTTTCTCACGACTAATATTGGGGACATGAACATTGACGTAGATTACTGTCCACCAATTTTGGTTAACGGCCGGCTCTCACCACACTAGTTTCATTTTACTTTCTATAGATATCACAAAGAAACATATTCATGTTTTTCTATATAATTAAGTGTATGTATTCAACAGGCTTTTTATGTGTACCAGTGTTGTGAGAGCTGGCTGTTAACCAAAATTGGTGGACAGTAATCTACGTCAATGTTCATGTCCCCAATATTAGTCGTGAGAAAAATGAGAACAAAGACTTTGCGTAGGCGAATACAGTTAACATATAGATGATCTGACATTCAAGAAACATAGAGATACAAGGTTAACTTTTTGTGAGGAACAACCAATCAGAAGACTGCGTTTTTCTGCTAACGATAATCTACAATAATGTACATGAAAATCTATAAATATGTGTCGATTTCCTCAATAAAGAATCTGTTCCCTGGCCCTAGTTTCTGTTGTTAAACCAGTAAGCTATCAAAGCAGCTGCTGGAATCTCAATGAGCAACAGCACCACAATAACTGACTGACTGGTTGGCTGATTTCAACATAGAACTTTGCACAGATGTGCAGCACTCCCAGTTGCCACACTCCCTCCATGTAGCACACAAAGCAAGAGAAAAGAGTAAAGAGGGATAATAAACAGAAGTGAGTGAGGAAAAAAGCATAGTAATAGGGAAAAACAGTAGAATTTTATTGGATATGAGTGACAAATCACAAAGAGTGAATGCATCTGCGCCAGTCATCTTCAACAATGAGCTTCTTGCAACCTGAGGACCACAACCAGTCTGGGAGTCTACAACTGCCTAAGCGGTTAATCTGTTGAAGACTTTACAGATTAATGGCATGTTTTGGTTTGACCGCCACCAGTTCTTTCCCAGCCTGATCCTTTGTCAGCTAACATTGTCCGTCAGTCGAGGGAGGCGATGGATAGACATGCATCCTTAACACATTTCCTAACCATCTCAATCAATGTAACTTCACAGCCTCATAGATTAATTCCCCTCCTTACCTAGCAATAACTTCAATATTGCTCACTCTATTATACCACTAGATACACGGCAAATAGAACGCAGACACCTATGATCAATGTCAGCCAGCCGGCCTTTTCATGTCTCGCAGTCATAAAGGAGGACAGAGCGAACTGCTCACCGACGTGTTCCGGGATCGAATTCGTGGCTGATGTACTCCTACATCTCTTTAAATTTAAAGTACGCCCGGAAAAGAGGAAAGGTGTGTGAGGCTAGCAACCCCACCACCCCGTGAAAATAACACAAGTGCTACTGAAATTCCAAAGCTTGAAGTCTTATATGCCACTTCGAACTCAAAAAAAAATGGAAAGACTCAGTACACTAATGTTGTGGTGAGAGCTGTCTGCTAGCCAGAATAGGCAGACAGCAATTTGCGTCTATATTTACGGCCCATATCTTGGTCATGAGAAAAAACAAGAACAAAGCCTAACCTTGAGGGACTCAACAACCAATCACAGCAGACTTAGCATGGGCAGATACGATTCGCAGACATATGGTCTGGCCTTGAAAGAAATGGCCACAAAGAGATGACAGAATAACAGAATAGATGGGAGCCTAAGAAGATCAATCCATAGAAAACCTATGTGGAATGGTCAACTAATAAGCTTATATAGCTGGATACCCATTCAACAAAAACGGAATTTAATTAAATCACTTGCCACCCGCATCCGACGCATCTGTAGTCCCGACGTTCTGGAAACAGAATTAGATATTCTAAGAGAAATCTTCATCCAAAATGGATACCCAATAAGATTCATCGACAAAAATATCAAACCAATAATTCGGAGAAAAGAAACTTTAATTGTGCCTAAAAAAGAAACCCTACATGAACTTGGATTTGAAGGGAGATTTAACAAGCGATATTCTCAAGAGAAGGATCATATCATCTCTGAGAAGAACATTCTTTGCAGAAACGCTACGAATAGTGTTCTCTAGTCGCCCACTGATCTGCAGAAGCCTCAAGGACAAGATCCCGTATCTGACCACTTCTATGTGCATATATCAGTTTACCTGCTGCTGTGGAGCCAGCCTAGTACATCGCTGGTTCGACGTACAGCCTGTCCAAGAGGATTCAAGAACACTATGCAGCATGGCTGCGAAAAGACAATAGTGATGCAATGAGGAGTGAGGTAATTGAACACCTGATTAACACTGATCATTCCATTTCAACAAACGCCTTCTGCTTCAAAGTAATGTACAGAGTCAAGAATAGCCTATGAAAGGCGATACGGTTCCGTCTCCTTTTTATCGCTGAAGCTCTGGCCATTCACATAGAAAAACCGGAGCTGTGTATACAAAAAGGGATTACTCAACCTCTTCTACTGTCATGGTAACAACTTTTTTTTATTTGATTTTGATGACTTAATTTTGTTTCTTTGCCAGTTCTTTAATTGCTTATAATTCTTGTATTCATTTAGAAATCTTAAGTAATTTCGTATTATCTACTTTGTTCCTATGTGCATCCTGAGTTAAAACTCACTCATCAAACTATTCATATTATTATTACATAACTTCTTTTAACAACTGTTTGTGACAACTCATCACCTTTGTTACTACCCTAGTTTCATTAACACCTAATTTTCTTGACTTGTATATTACCAACCATCACCTGTTTAGTTAAAATAAACATAACCAATTGTAATTTTGTTTGACAAACTTAATGTACACATACATACATACAAAATGACACATATATATTTCTGTCTGTCTGGATTCAACATAGAACTTGGCACCGAAGTGCACCAGTTCGAGTTGCCACGTTCCAAATAGCACACAGAGGTAGACAAGAAGATGAGTGAAGAGAATCAATACAGTCTGACAAGTATAAGAGTGAAACAGAATGGGTAATGGTAGAAAGGAATATGAAAGATTACAGAGACTGAATACATCTGCGCTGGCCATTGACAACGATTTTGAGCCATGTCACCTATTGTCTCCAGCCATTGATTCCTAGAGTCCCGAGGGCCCCAACCCGGGAGTCTGCATCTCCCTACCTGACCGACTCAGTTTAACTGTCAAGGATTTCATGGATTGATGAGGCCATGTTTTTGTTTGGCCACCACTTACCCTTTTTCCAACCTGCACCTATATCAGCTAGTAATGCCCGTCGGGGGAGGCGATGGTTAGGCATGCGCAGCACGTCACCTATCCATCTCTCTCAATCTATGTAACTTTATAGCCTCGTCGATTGATTTTCCCTCTTTGCCCAACACTCTACGCCTAACGTCAACATTACTTACCTTATTAAACCACCTAACGTGAGACAGAGATCGCAGACATCTATGGTCGAAAGCAGTCAACCTTTTCATGTCTTCAACTCGTATTGGCCATGTTTCAGAGCCATAGACAAGGACGGAGCGAACTGATGAGCAGTACACACGTCCCTTGGTTGATAACCGGATGTCACGCCTACGCCAGAGATGGTGTAAGTCAGCGAAAGCAGCTCGAGCTTTTCGGATCCGTGCTGAGATTTCATCGCCAATCAGTCCGTTGGTGCTAATACAACTTCCCAAATAGGTGAAGTGGTCAAACATATATATTTGCGATTGTACAGCTAAGAAGATGAATTCGCTGTCGAAAATAGACTCTTCACTGATCTACGTGTTTTGTTTTCATTAATGCCCCCTGGATGAGGATTATCCATGAAAAGAATAACTTTCAGCAAGCAAAACAACCAATCAGAAGACGTTGCTGCTTCTCTGCTAACAATAACGCTGATAATAATGTACATAAAAAGTCTATAAATATCTGTTGATTTTCTCAATAAACGATCCATTACCTGGCCCTTGTCTTCTGTTGTTACAATACGATTAAGTAAAAACACCGTTTATTAGGC
Organism: Trichobilharzia regenti; assembly: GCA_944472135.2. Classification (NCBI taxonomy): domain Eukaryota; kingdom Metazoa; phylum Platyhelminthes; class Trematoda; order Strigeidida; family Schistosomatidae; genus Trichobilharzia; species Trichobilharzia regenti. The sequence goes on along the minus strand of OX235263.1, from coordinate 102,374,776 downwards.
TCTTTTGATGCATGAATTATAATTTTATCATTATTATTATTATTATTAACACATTTTAATATGTACAAGAGATGTGTGTTTATTTCAAATAATTAATTACATGAAACAACAACAACAACATCATCATCATTATTATTAATCATCGTTTTGTGGTGCACGTATCGATCGATTACTTCCGGGTGGACGTCGTCTAAATACAATACGAGCAGGATTACTACTGCTTGACTGTTCAACTTTACAACCATTGTCTTCACTTTTCTTAATACTACTGCCTCCGCCACCAAGACAACTTCCAGGATGAATTACTTTTTCTACCGGGTTGAACAATGAGGTATTTTCAATCGATTTTTCTGTGGCTTCTTCTAAATGTGCTATTACAGATAATTTTTCATTGAGTACTGGATTCTGTGAATAGACAACATCATTGGTAATGATAGGCAGATCAAGTTTTGGTAATTTTGGTTTAGTAGGACTTTATAAAAAAAAAGAGAAGAAAAACAAACACAAACTACTTTTGATATCGTCTTAATTACAATGAAATAAATATAAACTGGTGTGAACTTTTATAGATAACAAAAGATTGAAGTGTTTAAATTTCTATCTTTTTCCCAGATATGACATATAATGTTGACCTGTCAATTAGAAAAAACTGTCCGCACTAAGCAATGACATCATGCACTAGTCAGGTATCGAGTGGAACTCGGGTGGCAAACAAGAGGTCAAGTGTTGGTTTGTAGAGATTCGACTGATTGACTGCAGGATTTTATCATGAGCTAGCTGACATTAGTTAGAAAACCATTGGAAAACCTGACAGGGAGTACTGCCAGACAACTGTTTCGTCAGTCTACTTTGGGACTCTTCAGCAGTACGCACCCACCACAACCGGTTCGAACCCCTGGACCGACCTTCTGGTTACAAGACTAGTGACCTCGTAGACCATTAAGCCACTGGGACCCGATCCAATGACCAGTCCATGAATTATAACTTCTGCCAATTCACGACATAGCACGGCCATTAGCCATCGGGTCGGTTCCCAGTCGCTTAATGGTCTACGAAGTCGCTAGTCTTGTAACCGCACGGTCCAGGAGTTCGAACCGGCTGTGGTGGGTGCGTACTGCTGAAGAGTCCCAAAGTAGGCTGACGAAACAGTTGTCTGGCAGTACTCCCTGTCAGGTTTTCCAATGGTTTCCTAACTAATGTCAGCTCATGATAAAATCCTGCAAACAAGAGATCAGTTGGGCGTGGCTTCAAAGGTGATATGAAGGAGAACATGTAGCGAGGTGGATGTGAAGCTAGTGAATGATCATAGAGCCATCTAAAAAGGAATGCAGAGAACAAAGTGGAGTGGGGGTATGCTGTTGTTTGATTGGACTCTAGCCAATAACTAGTGTAATGTGTCTTCTAGTCATTTGTTTGGTGCAGACTAAATTCTATCAGTCAGCCAGGCTTGCAATGTCACCACTAATGCTAGGTGGTGGCTCATCATCACAGTGCACTTTGAATTGTTGGTATTAGATGGTTAGAAGAAATCGGCAGGAAGCCTTGGACCTAGGGTTTTGTGCTAGTTGGCACTGATCAGCAAGGCGTATCTGCAACCTTGAAGGAACTCATGTCCCTTCTGAGATTCGAACCCGCGTCACCCAGTGGGGCTGCAGTCAGAGACGTTACCACTGAGCTATTCGGACTCACGATTGACCTCCTGTAGGACTGTATTGGATGCTTTGATCAGACAATAGATAGTAACTAGTGTGATGTGTCTAGCCCTTTATTCAATGCAGACTGACCCCGAATACCTCAATGGCAACGTCTCTGACTTGAGCAGCACTCGGTGACGCAGGTCTGAATCTCAGAAAGGACATGAATTCCTTCAAAGTTGCAGATACGCCTGTCCTGCTGACTGGTTATCGTAAACTAGCATGAAACCTAGGTCAAGTAAGGCTATCTGATGATTTCCTTCAACCATCTAACAAGTGACATTTACAGCATGCCAACACACCTCAATGAGTAGTTCAGAAGACTCTGCTCTACTTTGTCAGCGTTTCCACCTAGAAGGACTATATCGTCTGCATATTCTAAGTCAACGAGATTATTCCCTAGTGGTAGCAAGTCAATCCCTGAGTCTTAACACAGTAAACAATAATTAGATTCTACTCCAATTCGGAAAGTTATTACAGTGATTGAGCAACGTCGATCGATGCACAACTGTACTTGTTTTTTTAGAAAAACAATGTTTATTTATTACACTATACACTACCAATATTGATTGATTGATTGATTGATATGAGTAGGTGTATACTGATCACATCAACTAGCTTACTAGCCAGGTGTCGAAATCAACTAAACACCAGACAGCTGTTTCACTCGTTCGACGTCGAGTTCACCGACGGTGTAACCGGTTTGATTCATCTCAGAGAGCTGAATCCGCTTAAAACACCCGATTTCTCACCAGTTATTTAGGTGAACTAAGAGCCAATCGCTCAATAAATATGTAGGAAAAAATAGAGATGGATCGGGCATACATAAACCGCGAGCAATGCACGCTATCGCTCGAGTGGAATCCAAATGCGAAGCGATAGACGAGCGGGTCGTCAATACGAGGGTGACATGAAGGAGATCATGCGTCGGGGAGGAGGAAGAGATGAGAGATTATAGTCGACCGTATGTGGCTAGGCATTTGAAGAAGACAACAGAAAACAGAACAAAGTGGAGATGTGTTGTTGAAGCCAGTCCTATGTTCCACTCAGAACTCAAGGGAATAATAATAATAATAATATACTTGGGTGGTGGTATATATAACTACTCATCTCAACCAATTAGTAGTATGTAGGGCTACACATTTACACTTGTTTTCTTGACTACCATTCAGATCACAGACCTGAATAATTTCTGTTTCCAAAAGAAACCTACAGTGAAATTTCACCCTCCCGAAACTGTGTAAATTACAAACTACGAATTTGTTTGTTTATTTATAACTTAATAATAAATCTGATAAATTAATCAGGAAGTATGTATGGAAATATAAAATAAATAATGATAGTAGTGACAGTGATAATAATAATAATAATGACGACGTGCATGTCAAACATGCACAGGATAATGACAACACCAGCAATAAGCAATCTAAATCATCAGTAGTAATTCCATACAAAGAAGGAACCTCGGAAACCTTACGCAGAATTGCTCAACAAGGCAAGAATTAAAGTGGCTGAAATTCAAACCCACCCACAAACTCAATTAGAAACATGCTTTGTCGGTTAAATGGTGGATTCTCTGGAGCTCACTAAACAAAACAATTTAGTTTATCTAATACTCTGCCCGCGATGATTGTCAGGTCAAATACATGGGTCAAAATAGTAGAACAAGGGCAGTCAGACTAGCTGAGTATAAAAACCCAGGAGTAAAATCTAGATTATCTGAGCCGAATAAGAAAAGAAATCCAGAGAATAGTTCAGCTATACCACTGTAACAACAGAAGACAAGGGCCAGGCAACAGATCCTTTTATTATGAAAATCAACACGTATTTATACATATTTCAACTACATTATTATAGACAAGCGCAGTCATCTGATTGGTTGTTTTTAGGTAGACAAACGCAGGCTTCTGATTGGTTGTTTCGGGATTCCTTGACAAATAGAGTTCTCTATCTGCGAATCATATTTTGCCACGTTAACTTTGCTGTGATTGGTTGTTGACTCAGCCTTGTTCATATTTTCTCACGGCCCATATTAGTGACCTAGACCTTAACGTAGATTAGTGCCAACCAATCGGCTAGCAGCCTGCTCTCACCACACTCGTCCCCCCGTCAAATACGTGCGACTGAAGTCGGCTTGATCTACTTGGTGCAGGCGTCATCGTTGGCTTGTCTCGCTGTATCCATTTCTGGAGCTCGCTGACGTTCACGCGCCTCTCATTGTTCGCCATTGCTACTGTGTCTGCGTAACCCCATCTCGAAGTGACCATATATGGTCCTTCCCACTTTGGAAACTGTTTGCCTGACCCTGTCGAACATTCGTCCATACTTCGGCCCACACCTTCATATGCTGCTTTCGCCCGACCTCCCAGCAGCGTCTCAAGTAGCAGCTCCATCGCTGACAGATCTTGAACGCCACCCAACTGCGTAGAAGCCTTGAAGTCCTGCCGAAGATCCATATGTCTCCATCAAAAACTGCAGGGTATAGGCTTTTCATTTGTCGGTAGGCAGCGACACCAAATGTAACAACAGAAGACAAGGGCCAGGCAACAGATCCTTTTATTATGAAAATCAACACGTATTTATACATATTTCAACTACATTATTATAGACAAGCGCAGTCATCTGATTGGTTGTTTTTAGGTAGACAAACGCAGGCTTCTGATTGGTTGTTTCGGGATTCCTTGACAAATAGAGTTCTCTATCTGCGAATCATATTTTGCCACGTTAACTTTGCTGTGATTGGTTGTTGACTCAGCCTTGTTCATATTTTCTCACGGCCCATATTAGTGACCTAGACCTTAACGTAGATTAGTGCCAACCAATCGGCTAGCAGCCTGCTCTCACCACACCACTACACCACATGCAATTACACACAACCATACAATACAGGATTGGATGAGATGACAGTTTTAAAATCTAATCTAATATAACAGGGTGGAGGGAGAGATGGATAACGGAAACTTTATTTATCGAATCAACTAAAGAGAACATGCGTAATAGGAATGATTCAACACCTGTCCACCCAAATATCTGGAAAATTCTAATACCACGCCGACGACGACAAATAGGAGGAAAGAACAAAGAAAACTATAAAATTCAAGTATCGAAGTCGTGTGTGAGTATAATTGATGAAATGATTATGAACAATGAATAAATTGTGTTCGCAACTTTGTCATCCATGAAATACTAATACTGCTTCACTGACTGTGTGTGTGATATATCTAATAAACAAACTAATATGGAATTACATCTGTCTATATTCAGTGCAGTGTACATTGAACTCAGCTTCTCCTTCTGTTTTCTCTTGTGCATCTTTGCATTAAGTCATCTTTTTCACCATCCTCCCCTCCTCTCCTCTCCTCTCCTCAATTAGCTTCCAGGTAGGTATCCGTTGACAGCCATTCCCTGTCTTGTCTCTTCCTTCTTCCTAGAACACTTGTGCACGTTTCCTTAAATATTGTCTTCAGAGAGTTAGTCGCAATGTTCTTCCACGCAAGTTTCTTCAGTGATGCAAAGTAGTGTGTCCGACTTTACTGTGATCTGATTGATCTGTAGCGAAGGCGCATCCCTTGCAGTTTTGTCCTTCAGTTTCTGAATGTTGAACATTGAATTGATATAAGATGGTAATAGTTACTTTCTTTGCCTACCCCGTACAAATATGTACACATTAACAAGGATTGATTACGTAGATTATATAAACACTTGAGTGAATTTATACGTTTTATGATAATAGTCGTTATTATTATTATTATTCAAGGCACTCTATTCAAACTCATGTAGCCGTGTAAGTGCTTATGGGGAACTGTCATCTGAATTGGTAACAACCAGTGGTGTTCGACAGGGATGTCCAATTTCCCCATTTCTGTTTAACTTCATTATAGATATGCTGATGGAAGTATCCTTAACTGAACGTAACGACTTAGGAATCGACTTGTCACCAGGGAATAGTCTTATGGACTTAGAATATGCAGATGACATAGTCCTGTTAGGGGAGGATGCTGACAAAATGCAGAGTCTTCTGAACACCTTGAGCAGCAATCTTCATATGTTTGGCATGCGATTCCCCCCTGCAAAATGTAAGATGCTGCTACAGGACTGGACTACGTCAACCCCTAACTTAGTGATAGGGAGTGTAGTGATAGAACATGTTGACCACTTCACCTATTTGGGAAGTTGTATCAGCACCAACGGACTGATTGGCGACGAAATCTCAGCACGGATCCAAAAAGCTCGAGCTGCTTTCGCTGACTTCCACCATCTCTGGCGTAGGCGTGACATCCGGCTATCAACCAAGGGACGTGTGTACTGCTCAGCAGTTCGCTCCGTCCTTCTCTATGGCTCTGAAACATGGCCAATACGAGTTGAAGACCTGAAAAGGTTGACTGCTTTCGATCATAGATGTCTGCGATCTCTGTCTCACGTTAAGTGGTTTAATAAGGTAAGTAATGTTGACGTTAGGCGTAGAGTGTTGGGCAAAGAGGGAAAATCAATCGACGAAGCTATAAAGTCACATAGACTGAGATGGCTAGGTCACGTGCTGCGCCTCCCCTGACGGGTACTACTAGCTGATATAGTTGCAGGTTGGAAAAGAGCCAGTGGTGGCCAAACAAAAACATGGCCTCATCAATCCATGAAATCCTGGACAGTTAAACTGAGTCAGTCAGGTAGAAAGATGCAGACTCCCGGGTTGGGGCCCTCGGGACTGACTCTAGGAATCAATGGCTGGAGACAATAGGTGACATGGCTCAAAATCGTTGTCAATGGCCAGCGCAGATGTATTCAGTCTCTGTAATCTTTCATATTCCTTTCTACAATTACCCATTCTGTTTCACTCTTATACTTGTCAGACTGTATTGATTCTCTCCACTTATCTTCTTGTCTACCTCTGTGTGCTATTTTGGAACGTGGCAACTGGAACTGGTGCACTTCGGTGCCAAGTTCTATGTTGAATCTAGACAGACAGACAGGAATTATTAACTACCACAGTACTCAAGTTTTACACAAATATTAATACGAGTTTGATTGTTTATTTATAACTTAAAACAGTCAAAGTTTTAGGTTATGGTAATGATTCTATCCCACAGAAGGTTTAAATAAACTTTAATAACCTCCAGTCTACACACTGAAGTGAGATTACAATGGTTTTTACAAACCTCAGTATGAGAGGGTATTGGGCAACGGGGGGGTGGGAGAAATATTCCAGGAATCTCCATCTTAGAGCAGGCGGGTAAAATGAATAAACACGAAAACTAATAACGATTAAGAAGAGCTGCACAATTAATGAGCTGTGTGTGTGTAACAATCACATACTTCTTGATTTTATAAGTACAGGACAGGAAGGTTATGCTACACATGAGAGATTACTGACATACAGCCATTTCATTTTCTAAACATAATAAGCGTTTTTCACGAGTTGATTTGTGCCTCGGTGACACAGTGGTAGAGTGCTCGCCGACCACGTAAGTGGTCCGGGGGGTTCGGTCTCCGGCCACCGATGCACTCCTTTACCTTGCTAAGCCAGTATTAAGACTGGTAAAGAGGGAAGGTTGATCATGAGGCTAGAAACCCCAGTTTGTAAAAAAAAAAACAATCACCACTGCTACAGAAACTTCAAGAGCTTGTAGCTTGGAGCACTATGTTCCACTGCTGGGAACGTAAAGAAATAAAAAAAAGCAGTTGGTCTGTAAGGACTTGATTTGTGTCAAGTTAGATCACAGACTGGTGTCACTTAGAGAACTACTGAACACCGGTGGGTGCGTACTGATGAAGAGTCCCAAACTAGGACGAAGTAGCTGTACAATGCTCCCTGTTTTTTTTCAGTGGTTCTCTAACTGACAATAGTCCATGATCTAACTTAATGAACATAATGAATGATTTTGAAAAAGAAATATATTTTAACGAGGTTAGATGAAATGACCCATCACAAACTATAATAATAATAATAATTTGCTTTATTCCAACACAGTTCTTGTGATACAGAATGGAATTCTCAGCATTTCAACACAGTATTGTATCCAGTTTTTACATTAACAAGAAATAAAACTAGTTAGATAGAGAAGATTTAGCCCATTTTTCACATGAGTCCCAGTGCCTGTCGACCAGAATATTAACAAGCTGGTTAAGTGGCACCCTGTGGCTTACCCTGCTGACAACCTTTAACATCCTGCGTAGTAAGGTATAGTCTTTCTTCAGTAGCCAGCCCTGGGAAAACTAAGGGGTGACAATAGAGAATAATAGGCAGGATGCAAGAGTTAACGAATCGTAGGAGTAAGGGTTGGGTTGGGTTATACCAGAATGTCTTAACTTCTTGATGTAGAAGGTTAGACGGAATATTTTCTTAGAAATCATCAAGATATGAGACGACCAGGAAAGATCAGCAGATAGAATGACGCCTAGATATTTAATTTCCAACCTAGTCTCTATTTAAGTGCCATCTATGTTGCACACCTCGTGTGATAGCTAACCACCAGTTTGTTTAGGTCAGATTTATGCCTAAAGGTGAAATTGACTGTTTAACATTTAGAGGAATTTAAGGTAAGACCGACTATGTAGAAATGCAGAATAAATTCGTTCAGTATATTGTAACATAAAAACTTTAAAAAAAAGTTGTTGTATATCCACCAATACAATCTGCTTAATTCATGATCTTTGGCAGGGTAACCAATATTATAAAGTGTCAAGTCTATTACTCCAGTCAGTTTAAAAGATTTATTAATGCTACAGCGAGATGAATGAACTGTTACCCAGTAACTACTTGCGCACAGGCACAAGCGCACACACACATACACTCCTGACAATGAACCATACCTACTGTGTGAGGAGTGATGGTGCTACCTGACCACCCAAAAACTGGCAGTTGGACGAGGCCCAAACTCTCAGACTAAGGTATGGGATTTGATGAATGCCTACATTATTGATCTACATTAGGTCCCATTTTGGCTGATTTCTTTCTAAGTAAGCTAGAAAATGGACCTCTGAACAACCTGATCAGAAAGTTCTCATTTTATTGCCGATATATGGATGATACCTTTATTCTTTGTGATAATGGTTCTGATAGGAGTACAATAATCACTCAATTCAATGAAGTACATTTGGCTATGAAATTCACATGAGACGAGGAATCCCAAAATAGAATTAACTGTCTTCTTGGATGTCCTACTTACAAGAAAACAAGATGGTAGTATAAAGAGAAATTTGCACAGGAAGAGCGCATGAACAGGGCAATATATACACATATACATAGACTAAGATGGCTAGGTCACGTGCTGCGCATGCCTAACCACCGCCTCCCCCGACGGGCTTTGCTAGCTGATATAGGTGCAGGTTGGAAAAGAGCCAGTGGTGGCCAAACAAAAACATGGCCTCATCAATCCATGAAATCCTTGACAGTTAAACTGAGTCAGGTAGGGAGATGCAGACTCCCGGGTTGGGGCCCTCGGGACTAACTCTAGGAATCAATGGCTGGAGACAATAGGTGACATGGCTCAAAATCGTTGTCAATGGCCAGCGCAGATGTATTCAGTCTCTGTAATCTTTCATATTCCTTTCCACCATTACCCATTCTCTTTCACTCTTATACCTGTCAAACTCTATTGATTCACTTCACTCATCTTCTTGTCTACCTCTGTGTGCTATTTGGAACGTGGCAACTGGAACTGGTGCACTTCGGTGCCAAGTTCTATGTTGAATCCAGACAGACAGACTCATTTTCACAGACTCGTTCCTCTCAAGCACAAAATAAATTTAGTAAAGACCCTCATCCACAAAGTTAGAGCAATATGCTCAGTAGAAGTAATTGAAGATGAATTTAGCGTTGTTTATGATACTTTGATCGGAAATAGCTATCCCGACAGGTTTATTAAGAAATACATGACAAAGAAAGCGGAAGTGGACTACTCACTATATGTAAACAAGAAGCCTCTTTATATACGACTGCAATTCAAGGGCGATATACCAAGTGAGATAATTACGACGAAATTAAGAAATCAGTTCAAATGACTTTTAATGCTGGCAAACTACACATATTATTCTCTACACGACCGATGGTGATTCCTCGACTGAAAGATGAAGTACCTAGACTAGCTAGCCACTTCTAATCGTATCTACCAATTCAACTGCGCTTGTGGTGGAGCGAGTTATATCGATCGTTGCTCTAGGAACTTGATTTTTCGTGCTCGCTCAAAAATATCTACCAGTGTGGTTAAATGAAGGTGTAGTCAAAACCATTAACAGTTCGATATTGGACCATTTGGTGCAAACTGGCCACAAAGCCAGCCAGCCAGCCAACGTTGAAGAATCCTTTTCTATAATCTACCGGGTACCTAATAAATTGACAAAATCATCATCGAAGCACCGCATACTCCAAACAGCAGAGGCTATCGCGATTCGCCTCAAACAACCAGTGCTCTGTACGTAAAAGAAGCAAGTTAAGCCAGCCACTACTACTGCCCTGGCCGGCCTTCAGCAGAGACTATAAATTCATGAATTTGTAATATTATCTTTCCTAATCTGCCTTTCTGACATTCTGCTTATTTTATGTTGATGCGATTAAGCTGTAATCTATTAATATTATTGATTCCGTGTTATTTGAACAAGATTAATGTTGTTAATGTGTGTCGGTGGAATAGCGGTTAGAACGCTCGCCGACCATGCACATGGTTCGGGGTTCAATTCCCGGCCGACGGACGCACTCCTTTACCTCGCTAAGCCAGAAATAATGCAGGTAATAGAGAAAAGGTTGGGCATGAGGCTAGCAACCCCATCCTGTAAAATAAACACTGTTACAGAAACTTTAATCCACTGTTTAGAACCGATGAAAAAAAAGCCATACATCACTTACACATCCTCACAAGCAACCCATGGGCCGAGCAAATCAATCCGTGGACCATGAAATTCAATAGGCTTCTTCGGTTCTGGTGTACTAGGCCTTTCATCATTATGATGTCTGTCAACTGTAGGCTTTTCTACTACAGTAGGAATTGATATATCCTCGTCTACAGAAGCATTGAATGCCTGTAGTACTGCTTCATTGGCTCCCTTGGATCCAGATTCACTTAACTCCACAAGACGATTAAAGACAAAATCTTTTAATCTATCCTTTTCTTGTTTCACTGTTCGATTGTCTGGTTCTATAATACCATCCGGTCGTGTCCATTGTGTCATACGGGTGGCTATATTCCAGTAATAATGTTTCCCATCTGGTGTGATTGATTCTCGCCATATATTCTCCGGTTTTGGTGGATCAAGCCGAGATTTAACAGCAGGCAGTGATTTCTCTGTTTTACTTAAACTTTCTTCAGTATGATTAGCCTTGATTTCTTCTGATTTTTTTGAAGTTTTATAAATAAGTATAAATATAGAAATTAATTACTAGCTAATTCAATCCCGTATTGTTTTGCCAATGATGGATCTCTTTCTAAATCTTTCATCATGCTTAGATGAGCACTCTAATAATCAGGAAGAAAAATAAAATGAAAAGAGTTATAAGAAGAAATTAAAACACGCTAAATACATCATTGATTTGTTGTAGGCATGCTTCTAATTTTCGCTTTTCCACTTCAGCATCATTATTGCTACGAGTTAATTCATTGACTTTCTTTGCTACACTGGCTTTATGACGCATACCATTCTCATGATTTTGAATGCTCTACTGTTATTATTATTATTGAATAATAACTTACGATTTTATTGTCAGCAATCCAACATTTACATAAATCACAATATTTTTTAGGATTACTTTTCCAATAATCCGCCATTACTCAGGGAAGGCTGATAGACGGAGAGATCATCTAAAATCTGAAATGGAATACAAAAATAAATCAAGTCATGTGCAAAACTTGGGCACGATGGTAGTAAGTAATTCCACACACAGTCAGTGAAACAGTATTATTATTTCCTGGATGACAAAGTTTCGAACACAATTTATTCATTGTTCATAATCATTTCATCAATTATACTCACACACGAATTCGATACTTGAGTTTTATAGTTTTCTTTGTTCTCTCCTATTTGTCGTCGTCGGCGTGGTAGTAGAATTTTCCGGATGTCAGGTGGACAGGTGTTGAATCATTCCTATTACATGTATTCTCTTCAGTTGATTCGATAAATAAAGCTTCTGTTATCAGTCTCTCCCTCCACCACGTTATATTAGATTAAATTTCGAAACTGTCATCTTATCCCATCCCATCCTATTGTATGGTTGTGTGTAACTGCATGTAGTGAGTGCTATGGGTGAACTATTCTCTAGATTTCTTATCTTATTCGGGTCAGCTAATCAAGATTTTGCTGCTAGGTGTTTATGTTCGGCTAGTCTGACTCACTGACCATGTTCTACTAGTCGACCTATGTATTTGACCTGACAATAATTCCAGAAGAGTATTAGATAAACTAAATTGTTTCGTTTAATTGGCTCCACAGGATTGTTCATTTAACCGACAAAGCTTGTTTCTAGTTGAGTTTGTGGGTGGTTTGAATGTCAGCCACTTTTAATCCTACCTTGTTAAGAATTCTCCACTGTGAGGTTTCCAACGTACCTTCCTTGTATGGAATTACTACTGTGATGATTTAGATTCCTTATTCTTGGTGTTGTCTTGTGCATGTTTGATATGCGTGTCATCACTATTATTATTATGATTACCATTACTAATATTATCAATTTTATTTTTATTACAATCCTGTTTTCCCTGACAGGATGGGATGATCGGAAGACCATATATAAATACATATATATATATTTTTTTTTCCATGGATGGGTGGGAAAAAAGCGATTGAAACGTTCAGCCCTACCTAAAAAGTGTGGTGGAGATATGTCGATGATACACCCACCATGCTCAGAACACTCACTACATGCGATTACACACAACCATACAATAGGATGGGATGGGATAAGATGACAGTTTAACAATCTAATTTAACAGGGTGGAGGGAGATATTGATGACAGCGGAAGCTTTATTTATCTAATCAACTGAGAGTGGACACGTGTAGTAGAAATGATTCAACACCTGTCCACCTGACATCCGGAAAATTCTACTACCACGCCGACGACGACAAATAGGAGAGAACAAAGAAAACTATAAAACTCAAGTATCGAATTCGTGTGTGAGTATAATTGATGAAATGATTATGAACAATGAATAAATTGTGTTCGCAACTTTGTCACCCAGTAAATACTAATACTGTTTCACTGACTGTGTGTGTGATACATTTAATAAACAAACTAATATGGAAAAATAAACGAAGATATAAGCACAAGCTGAAAAGTGAAATTATCACGTAAGTGAAGAAAACTACGTATAAAGAAAATCAGAACTACAATGCAGATAATGAGCTGAATTTCATAGGATCAAGTTGACAGAAAATTTATAATCTTTTCCATTTGTCTACTCTACATCCTGACTGACGGAATTTCAAAACAGAACTTGGCAAAGAAGTGCAGCAGTTGAAGTAGCTATACTCCATGCAGCACACAAATTTAAATAAGAGAATGGATTAATAAATTAATACTATTATTATAAGCAAAACGGGAGTAAAATTAAGATATCTAGGCATGTCCGAGGCACCAGCCATTCAAAAGCTCAAAACCACGCTATGTATTCAAAAGAAATACGTTCAACCCTTGTCCCTGCTATGGCCATCATAAATAGGTCTTTCTTTTAATAGCGACTATCCCATTGCCTTTCTTATTCAAACTTCCTGTTTATTCATGTTATTTCAAGTTTTTCTCAATCCCGATTTACACTACCATATTTTCATACCAGAACTCCCTGTCTATTTTGTCATTTTATTTCTACATATTTAATCCATGATTGCATAAACAATTATTCGTCACATTAATTATGATCCCACTAGATTTTTTATCCAAACATCCTGTTTATTTTTGTTATTTCTACATTCCTAACCCCTAATTGCACAATATGTCAATCTTCTCAGCAATTATGATGCTACTTTGTTTGAGTTTTATCCGCCCCCTCCGCTGTTTATTATGTCATTTTAATTCCTACTTGTAATTTTACTAATCTGACCATTGACCAGAAATTATTCTGGAAATTTCCTACCCATTTATTATATATACACGAATGCACAGCCTAGTTGATAATTTCGTCGAAAAGAGAATTTTCTTCGCTGCAACCGTCTTTTTATTCCTTATGATCAAATGTGTATATTCCTTGATAAGCATAAATGGGAGGCAGGAGGATAAGAACATGGAAAAACATGACGATTCAGTAGACATGGAGGATCACAGAGAGTGAATGAATCTGCACCAGTCATTGAGAACGATTTTGAGCCATATCACCAAGTCTCCAACCATTAGTTCTTAGCTCCGCGAGAACCCCAACCAGGAAGCTTACACCTCAGTACACGGTTCAAACCAACTGTCAGATACTTTACGGACTGATCAGAGGTTTTAGTTTGACAATCTCCAGGCCCTTTCCAACATAATCCAATGTCGGTCAAGATTTCTTGTCGAGAGAAAACGATGGTTCGCCATGTGTAACACATGTCTTAGCCAACTCAATCCATGTAACTTCACAAGCTCATAGATTGACTTAGCCTCTTCATTTAACACTACGCCTGGTCCCAATATTATTCACCACGCTGTACCACTTAATACGCGAGGTAGAACGCAAAAATCTGTGGACAAAGACAGCTAGTCATATCATATCTTCCACTTCCAATGACCATTTCTCATAGCAATAAAAGAGGATAGAGCGAACTGCTGGGCAGCACACACGTCCTTTGATCGATAGCCGGCTTTCAAATCTACACCAGAGATGACGTAAGTTGGAAAATGCTACATAAACTTCTTGTATACGTACTGAGATTTCGTCAGAAACTTCCCAAACAAGCAAAGTGATCAAACGCATCCAACTATTTCATTTTATCTTCTCAGGGAAAGAGTCGGTGGATTCGAGTCCTGTAGCATCATCTCACAATGGAAAGTAGAAAATCCCATCCCATACATCCGAAGATTTCTGCTCAGGGTGTTCAGAAGACTTTGCAAATTGTCAGCATCTTCACCTAGGAGGACAATACCATTCGTATGCTGTAGGCTAACAAGATATTCCCTCGTAACGAGTCAATCCCTAAGTCAACAGTGTCGATTAAGGTCAATTCCATTAGTACATCTATGATGAAATTTTAAAAAATGGACACACTCCAGGCGAACAACACTGGTTGTCATCACTTCAGATGACAACGCTCCACTAGCTTTTACACGGATGATTGAGGACTTTTAGTGTATTGGTCAGTGAAACGTACTTACTCAGTACTCTGCACCCAAACATTGCCGTGGAAACCCTCGATCAACGGAGTTGAATGCCACACTCAGACCAAGAAATGCGATCTGTAACCATGTAAACAATGTAAACGCAACTGCATCGATGCATGTTCTTCATCTAAACGACTCGAACTAATCTCCTCCGTGAAGAAGTTACGCTAAATACGACAGCAAAACCACGATGTAAACAACCCATAATGTGGCAAAATATTACAGCCTAATTTAGTTTTATCCAGTCGTTCGACTGACACTCTTAAGCCTGAAAACATTCGGTCTTACATATGAAGTAAATCATAACCCGAAATATCACAATTTATGCTTAATTCCCTGTTACAACGAACATGAAATTTAACCAAGAAACAGTTATCAAATAGTGAAAACAGATATACAAATAGGACATAAGGGTTATCAAAAAACATTTCGCCAGAAACACCACTTCACAATAACTTTCACGAGATACTTTAACTTCATGAGAACGACACATAATCACTATCAAAAACATACACGTACACTCCTGTCATTAAATGTCACGAGACTAGTCAAAAATCCAGACGGACATTAGAGTGTACCACACTTCAAAAATAAACCAAAATTATACTCTTTATCTCTCTTAATCCTCCTGAAAATTCATCAATTAGGAATACAGTGAACTAGCCAGTATCACAGAAATTCGCAATGAAAGTGATGACAATCAAAATTTATGCGACAAAATACGGTAAGTTGTATCACTGCAGTTTGAATACTAATACACCAAGATATCCTCCACGAAAACAACAAGTTTCACGGCTTACTACTAGACTCACAATATGACATTGTTACTATTCAAAGACAACGTCAGAATTTACTAGGCGGGTCAGCGAGAAGCAAAGAAGGGCGAGAAAATACATTCAGCAATTTGATAAAACGACTTTCCATAGATCGTTTCTTGACACAAACGAAGGAATCCATAGCAAAACAGAACAAGACTGTCAACCAGTGAAAATGCAGATGCAGAGTCTCAAACATTTGTAGGAGAAATAAAAAGAGAAACCAGTAGTCTCTGCACAACTACCATCTGAATAAAAGGCAGATTCCAATGAGGGAATGAGTTCGAACACCTTGGTGTTTAGCTCGATAGGAGCAACCGCAGTTATCGGTAATTTGACCATCGTTACTTTTGTCCTTAAAATTTTTACATAACTGAATGATGCGACTGGCGAAGTTAACTCTAGCCCTTATAACATTCTAATTATCGTTATTCTTATCACTTATACATGCATATTGACTGAGCAATTACAAAGTGCCACTCAATAACTTTTTCTGTAATATAAATACGACTGTACAGCTTGAAAATGAAGTAGTTGAAAAGAAATTTCTTCGCTGAACAAAAAAAAACTGTATTTCCATGAATCCCTATTCAGTGAGTCTAGTCACTAGATTTGTCTAGATCAGTGTCCAGTTGTCATATGAGGAAACGTGTGATTTACTTGAGGGTAACTCCTTAGACTGACTGGAAAGGAAGTTCAACAATAGCGTCCCAGGAGTGCGAAAACACGAGTGACCTTCAGCTGACCAATCATAAAAATGAGGAATGTTTGCTCAAAAATCATGCATATTGACAGAAAAATGCTTGAAAACGCATTAAACAGGTTATCGTTCTATGACATGATTTAAAAATACGTCCTAGTTGTAACGAGGAGTATCAGTTGCTAAGTTAGACTAGTTTCTGTACACGTATTCACCGAGATGACTAAAGATGCCCATGTTTTTGTGAATAGTTTATCTCTCTCACCCTGCTTGCAGTCTTCCCGAAAAGCCCTCGGTTGAATTATTACGGTTTCCAGAAAGAGAATAAACGACTACTTGCCAGGAAAACGTGGGTAATAAAACAAATTAAAATAAATGACAGCAACTATAAATCTAACCCTAATCGTAACCATAAGCTTAATCCGGACCCTAACACTAATCCTAATCATAACCCCTATCCAAACCGTAATTCTAACCCTAATGCTAATTATAACCCTGATCCTAACCGTTACCCCAATACTTACCTTAATCCTAATCCTAACCCTAACGAGCTAGTAACACATTGTCCAAACAGTACTTAAAAACGTGATCTGGGTGAAATTTGCTCCCAAGTTGGTGAATAGCGCTGATATTTCAGCTATGATAATGACAGATGCCGTTAGCTAACGACTAGCATGTGTTTAAGGTCATTGAAGCGTTCACAATCCTGACGCTATTGTTGAACTTCGCCGATTAGGAAATTGTAACGGTAAGCAAAAACACAAACCCTAGACTGCGACAGAGGTATGGCCGCCCAAAGAAACAAACTGGAGAATAACATAAGGCCATGAGGATATAAAACTGACATTAACAGAAAAGACAAGTATGCTCCCATACAAACAAAAAACCGGAAATAGCTTTATCACGAGTGAAGTGAACAAGTAGGGAGAAAAATACACACCATAGATCCACCAACCTTCTATTCAGACGGGAACAATTCTATGTTACAATAAAGGTGTGACACTATTTCAGCCTTGCAGTGAACGCATTCCGCCACCTTATGCCCTATCCATAAACTAGAAACATGGGAAGACGAGACACGTGTACGAAACCAGAAAAGAAATTCCTTGCGAAATTATTCTCAGGACTTGTCTGTCTGTCTGTTTTCGACATAGAACTTTGCACAAATGTGCGGAAGTTCAAGTCGCCACATTCCGTGTAGCACGCGAAGCAAGAGAAGAAAGTACAAGAAAAGCATAATAGAAACAGTGAGCAGAGGTGTGAGACAAAGGAGTAATAAAGAAATACAAAACAGTTTCATTGGAGATCATAAGTCACAGGGAGTGGATGCATCTGCGCCACTGAGAACGATTTTGAGCCATGTCACCAATTGTTTCCAACCATAGATTTTTACCGTCCCGAGGACCCCAGCCTGGAAGTCTACACCTTCCTACGTGGCTTAGACCAACTGTTGTGGATTTCATTGACTGATGCCAAGTTTTTGTTTGACCGCCGCTAGCTTTTTTCCAGCCTGACCCTATATCCGCTAACATTGCTCGTCGAGGGAGGCGATGGCTTGGCATACGTAACACATGTCCTAACCATCTCAGTCGATGTAGCTTCACGACTTCGTCGATTGATTTCCCCTGTTTACCTAGAACTCTACGCCTAACCTCCATGTTGCTCACCTTATTATGCCACTTTACACGGGAAATAGAACGCAGGCACCTATGATCAAAGACAGCTAGTCTTTTCATGTCTTCCACTCTCAGTGGCCAGGTCTCACAACCATAAAGGAGGACGGAGCGGACTGATGAGCAGTACACCCGCCCTTTGGTCGATAGTCGAACATCTCGTCTACGCCAGAGTCGGCGTAAACTAACAAATGCGAAACGAGCCCCTTGTATTCGTGCTGAGATTTCGTCAGAGATCAGCCCGTTGGGGCTGATGGTACTTCCCAAATAAGTGAAGCGGTCAACGTGCTCTACCACTTCACTTCCTATTTTTAAACTAGGCGTCGATGTAGTCCAGTCCTGTAACATCATCTTGCATTTGGCGGGAGCGAATCGCATGCCAAACATTCGTAGATTGCGGCTCAAGGTGTTTAGAAGACTCTGCATTTCGTCAGCGTCTTCGCCTAGAAGGACTATATCGTCTGCATATTCCAAGTCAACGAGATTATTCCCTGGTAGCAAGTCAATTCCTGAGTCGCTGAAGTCACCTAGGGTTAAGTCCATTAACACATCTATGATGAAGTTGAATAGAAAAGGAGATAATGGGCATCCTTGACGGACACCACTGGTCGTCATCAGTTCAGATGACAGCTCGCCGTAAGCCCTCACCTGGCTGTATGAGTACGAATAGAGTGCCTTAATCAGTGCAATATATTTTCTCGGAATTCCCTTTACAGCCAAGCATCTCCAGAGAACTTCCCGATCGACAGAGTCGAATGCTGCCTTTAGGTCAAGAAATATAATGACTGTTGGACGCCGGTAGGAATGCCTATGTTCTAGAATCTGTCGGAGGGTGAAGATATGATCAATACACCCTCTTCCTGGTCTAAAGCCTGCCTGGCTCTCTCGTGTTTGTGCTTCCCGAGCACCACTCAGTCTACGCATGATTATTGAGCCTAAGACTTTAGATACTATATTAGTCAAGCTAATCCCTCTGTGATTATCACAGGAAGACTTGTCTCCCTTCTTGTATATGGGGATAATCAGTGACTTACACCAACCCGATGGGACTTCTTCTGATTCCCAGACGCTGCCTAGTACCTCAGTTAATGCAGACAGTAAGCTGTCTCCACCGTACTTAAATACCTCTGGCGTCATTCCATCAGGTCCCGCTGCTTTGCCTAGTTTCAGATTGGTGACAGCTTTAGTAACCTCAGTTAGTGACGGAGGACCTGTGTCTATATCCCATTCAGGGAGGTGTTGGATGCTCGGAAGGTTGAGCGTGGCTGTGGGCAAATTAAACTGCTCCTCATAATGTTCAGGACTTAAATGATTTAAGTCAATTCATAGTCTATACTAGTCGACTAGTCTAGGTAACCAATACCAGCACTTGGCGATGATTTGAGGGGTTTAAAGATACAATAATTCCTACTTCTTTCAGTCAAAAAGGCACACGCAACTAGCCGACCTCATGTTTTCTAGGTTAATCGACTCATGGCCTGATGCAAAATCAACAAGATGGCAGTAACTTATGTCCCTGTGTTAGTGTTAAAAATAAGGATCACATAAAGTGCTGTCGTCTTAAGACAAAGTTCTTCTAAAACCAAATAAACCAGTAAAACTAGGCATAGTTGCGATATTTTATATCCATACATCTACCTCCCGTAAAGCATAACGTATTCAAGTGTGAACAAAACGCTATCTATTTACAGAGACAAATGAACATTAAAAAATTGTACTAACTACTCGTAGACGATAGTACCATGCACACTTTACATACCTAAGGGGGAAGCAAAAGCAGTAACGCAGGCTTTGTAAACAGCGCTCTTCATTGACCACCTTGCAGATTATTAGATTCAGATTTATTGGTTGAGGATAGAAGGCTTGGATCCTATGTTAATCCTTTTCTAGCACGTTTCTGTGGTTTTTCAAACCTTTCTTAGATTAATCATTTGGGGTTGCAGGCACCACTTCTTCTGGGTGGATGAGGGTTACTTCGGCGTCTTTCTAGTCACGCGGTAACACTCCATGCAGGAGAGATGGCTTGTAGATCGTGATCAGTCGACCATTTGTATAGGCTAATAGCTCCTTAAGGAGTCTTCGACTGAAATTATTAGGACCCTTTGATTTTCCTGCATCTAGTTTAACCAGGCAGTTGAGCGCGACGTATCGGTCGACGTCAACGGAATCTACCTTGTGTTCCTGTGATGCATCCAGAGCTGATCCAACATGGAGTGACAACTCCTGTGTAAAGAACTGGGAGAAGTAGACCGCTATTGCTTCTGCTCTTCCCTGAACTTCTCCGCTTGTGTCATTGTCTATAGTCACGATTGGAACAAAATTGGATGCTATATATGTCCGAACCAAGTTCACTTTTAACGGTTTGAAAAAATTTGGGCATTGGGTATATGACATTCATTACGATAAAGGTTTTTTGTATTTCCCAATGAATGAAAAAACAAAACGAGATTGTTTTTACTGACGTTTCGCTATTTAATGCTAATAGCTTTCTCAAAGTATTATTAAACCGGAATTTACAAAATCTCAGCATATATATAACAGAGAGTTAGGGGGTGAGAAAAAATAGACTTAGTTCAACTTAAGAAGACATTTTGAAAGTCAAAATAACAATGAAGATAACTAAAACTAAATACCAAATGTAATATTATATCTGTTATTATATCAAAACAAAGTTTACTAACCTGATCATTGTTCGTTAGTCTTTGCAACCAAAAATGACCCCAGACTATATATATATATATATATATGCTGAGATTTTGTAAATTCCGGTTTAATAATACTTTGAGAAAGCTATTAGCATTAAATAGCGAAACGTCATTAAAAACAATATCGTTTTGTTTTCCATTCATTGGGAAATACAAAAAACCTTCATTATAATGAACATTGGATGCATTATTCCTCAAGTTCATGTACAAGAACATTGTCCTAGCTTCTGCCTCTACATTTTGAGCCAGATTTGCTTCGAACTTCTTCTTTGATTGACTGATTTCTGAAATTGCTTTATTCCTGGCGGTGTTGTATTATTTCATGATCTCAGGAGTCTCATGTGTTGCAAACACGTTCCAACATTTGTGTTTACACCTGAGTAACCTACGAATATCCATGTTTATCCATGAAGGGGACAGTGTTTCCGGCCCTTTAGAACAGTCTAAGGGATGAGAAGTTCAGTCACTTGAGCGTAAAGTTGTTTAAATTAGCTCCATGCGGCTTCTACTTGGGCCTGTGTGTTGATGTACCAGGTCCCCGACTTGACTGCTGAGATGACCATATTTATACCAGCTTTCCAAACGTCTGATCGAGCTGAGGTTTTGGTGCATGGCGCTGCTTCTGTGAACTTGTTAGAAAGTGGCGTTGGAATGCTTGTCCAGTGAAATGTACGGGCGTTGAATTCGCCGACTACGAGATTACAACATTTCGATTACTAGGAGCCTACCTTCTCTATCAGGAAGTCGCCTGCACTGCAACCGGGGCTGCGGTATATAGCAGTGAGGACAATATCTCGGCCTATGCATTTAAGTCTTGAGCGCATAAGTTCGCACGACTCAGTTTTGTGAACGAGTGCTTCGATGCTACGCATGCCACCTCCTTTGCGGCTTAGTCGGGCCACGGTATGCACTTCGAAGTTCATCAAGTTAACTTCTTAATCAGTGGCATCGGGTGTGAGCAATGCCTCTGTGATGATCATTACATCAGGACTTCCGGAGTCTGTCATATTACCCTGCTCAGTCCGTTTGTCCAAAAGGCTGCAGGCGTTAGTGTAGCAAACTGTCAATTCGGTTTGGTGCTTCCGCCTGCCCACAGAGGTTTCAGGATAATCAAACTTCAAGCTTTGAAAGCTATACAAACCTTAATCTTAAGGTTTTCGCCGTTTCGGCGTCGTTCGCTGAGTTCTAGAGCAAAAGATTGTCTTTTGAAACGGTCTGTTAGGCATAGATCAGCACGAACGTAAATGACTGATACTTTAGGAGTTTGGGAGTTGTTTGGAAAGGTACCCCTCCCTTCAGTGGAGTTTAGTATGAATTTTTGAAGGCGTACCGGCTGATCTACTGTCAAATCAGGCTGTCGACCGATCCTTTATAAGTTTTGCATGGGTGTGCCTGACACTTAGTGGCGGCAGATTATTTAAGAGAAGCTTGACCGAGTTGAGGTTATGCTCAAACCTGATCTTGGGGTTGGAGAGCAATGGTTTTTTCACTTTGTAGAGATCAGGTTTGATTGCTGTAGCCTTCTTGCTCTGCGGAGTAAGTTCCTTTCCGTCTTTCCTGGACAGTGTATCCATCATTGTTTTCTTTTCTCGCTCTTTGTGGGGGACTACATTACGCCACTCATTGATATCTCCCTCGCTAACCGTAGTCGGTTATGTCTGTTTGCTATCCACCGGTGGGGACGAAGCTTGATCTATATAAGATTGACCGAAGAATCGAACCACTGTGTTTCAGAAAGCAAACGGCCCTTAAATTGCTAACAGGGACCTCCATCGACTGAACAAACGATCTAAGTAAATGTATAGTCATGAACACTTACACAACTGATAGATTCACAATGATTATGATTACCGGCTATAAGGAAATGCGAATGGTGTTGAAGCGCGGAATAAAAGCCTCAGTTAAATGTAGAGAAGCAGACTTGAAGGCTTTTGAAATATAACGAATCCTACAGAAGGCCTTTATAAATTTCGACGCTGAAATATTCCGCATACTGTATCCAAACTCATTTGGCGAATAGGATCGAGTCATCAAATCTTGCAACCAACCCCCGAAAGAAGTGGTGCCTGCAACCCCAAATGATTAATCTAAGAAAGGTTTGAAAAACCACAGAAACGTGCTAGAAAAGGATTAACATAGGATCCAAGCCTTCTATCCTCAACCAATAAATCTGAATCTAATAATCTGCAAGGTGGTCAATGAAGAGCGCTGTTTACAAAGCCTGCGTTACTGCTTTTGCTTCCCCCTTAGGTATGTAAAGTGTGCATGGTACTATCGTCTACGAGTAGTTAGTACAATTTTTTAATGTTCATTTGTCTCTGTAAATAGATAGCGTTTTGTTCACACTTGAATACGTTATGCTTTACGGGAGGTAGATGTATGGATATAAAATATCGCAACTATGCCTAGTTTTACTGGTTTATTTGGTTTTAGAAGAACTTTGTCTTAAGACGACAGCACTTTATGTGATCCTTATTTTTAACACTAACACAGGGACATAAGTTACTGCCATCTTGTTGATTTTGCATCAGGCCATGAGTCGATTAACCTAGAAAACATGAGGTCGGCTAGTTGCGTGTGCCTTTTTGACTGAAAGAAGTAGGAATTATTGTATCTTTAAACCCCTCAAATCATCGCCAAGTGCTGGTATTGGTTACCTAGACTAGTCGACTAGTATAGACTATGAATTGACTTAAATCATTTAAGTCCTGAGAATAATTTCGCAAGGAATTTCTTTTCTGGTTTCGTACACGTGTCTCGTCTTCCCATGTTTCTAGTTTATGGATAGGGCATAAGGTGGCGGAATGCGTTCACTGCAAGGCTGAAATAGTGTCACACCTTTATTGTAACATAGAATTGTTCCCGTCTGAATAGAAGGTTGGTGGATCTATGGTGTGTATTTTTCTCCCTACTTGTTCACTTCACTCGTGATAAAGCTATTTCCGGTTTTTTGTTTGTATGGGAGCATACTTGTCTTTTCTGTTAATGTCAGTTTTATATCCTCATGGCCTTATGTTATTCTCCAGTTTGTTTCTTTGGGCGGCCATACCTCTGTCGCAGTCTAGGGTTTGTGTTTTTGCTTACCGTTACAATTTCCTAATCGGCGAAGTTCAACAATAGCGTCAGGATTGTGAACGCTTCAATGACCTTAAACACATGCTAGTCGTTAGCTAACGGCATCTGTCATTATCATAGCTGAAATATCAGCGCTATTCACCAACTTGGGAGCAAATTTCACCCAGATCACGTTTTTAAGTACTGTTTGGACAATGTGTTACTAGCTCGTTAGGGTTAGGATTAGGATTAAGGTAAGTATTGGGGTAACGGTTAGGATCAGGGTTATAATTAGCATTAGGGTTAGAATTACGGTTTGGATAGGGGTTATGATTAGGATTAGTGTTAGGGTCCGGATTAAGCTTATGGTTACGATTAGGGTTAGATTTATAGTTGCTGTCATTTATTTTAATTTGTTTTATTACCCACGTTTTCCTGGCAAGTAGTCGTTTATTCTCTTTCTGGAAACCGTAATAATTCAACCGAGGGCTTTTCGGGAAGACTGCAAGCAGGGTGAGAGAGATAAACTATTCACAAAAACATGGGCATCTTTAGTCATCTCGGTGAATACGTGTACAGAAACTAGTCTAACTTAGCAACTGATACTCCTCGTTACAACTAGGACGTATTTTTAAATCATGTCATAGAACGATAACCTGTTTAATGCGTTTTCAAGCATTTTTCTGTCAATATGCATGATTTTTGAGCAAACATTCCTCATTTTTATGATTGGTCAGCTGAAGGTCACTCGTGTTTTCGCACTCCTGGGACGCTATTGTTGAACTTCCTTTCCAGTCAGTCTAAGGAGTTACCCTCAAGTAAATCACACGTTTCCTCATATGACAACTGGACACTGATCTAGACAAATCTAGTGACTAGACTCACTGAATAGGGATTCATGGAAATACAGTTTTTTTTGTTCAGCGAAGAAATTTCTTTTCAACTACTTCATTTTCAAGCTGTACAGTCGTATTTATATTACAGAAAAAGTTATTGAGTGGCACTTTGTAATTGCTCAGTCAATATGCATGTATAAGTGATAAGAATAACGATAATTAGAATGTTATAAGGGCTAGAGTTAACTTCGCCAGTCGCATCATTCAGTTATGTAAAAATTTTAAGGACAAAAGTAACGATGGTCAAATTACCGATAACTGCGGTTGCTCCTATCGAGCTAAACACCAAGGTGTTCGGACTCATTCCCTCATTGGAATCTGCCTTTTATTCAGATGGTAGTTGTGCAGAGACTACTGGTTTCTCTCTTTATTTCTCCTACAAATGTTTGAGACTCTGCATCTGCATTTTCACTGGTTGACAGTCTTGTTCTGTTTTGCTATGGATTCCTTCGTTTGTGTCAAGAAACGATCTATGGAAAGTCGTTTTATCAAATTGCTGAATGTATTTTCTCGCCCTTCTTTGCTTCTCGCTGACCCGCCTAGTAAATTCTGACGTTGTCTTTGAATAGTAACAATGTCATGTTATGAGTCTAGTAGTGAGCCGTGAAACTTGTTGTTTTCGTGG
Organism: Trichobilharzia regenti; assembly: GCA_944472135.2. Lineage (NCBI taxonomy): Eukaryota > Metazoa > Platyhelminthes > Trematoda > Strigeidida > Schistosomatidae > Trichobilharzia > Trichobilharzia regenti. The sequence continues at coordinate 102,349,346 of OX235263.1, read as the reverse complement.
AGAATATCTTTTAGGAACGTCATCACACACTGGGAAATGCAGGCACATCTAGAGGCCGAGTCCCAGATAGGACGATATCCTTATACTGCTTCCCACAGCTAGTTACCATCCACCAATTAAATTCTAATGTCTGTTTATATTTTCGACTAGTCTTCTGACATGTAATGACTGGAAAATGCACCCATGTATTGATACTCCTAAGTTGTGGATTGTGTGATTTTTGAGGTATTATGTGAAGGTTAATATGTGGTGGGTTTTTAGGGGTCATTGCTGCTGTTATTTTGTTATCCCAATATATACTGTTATGTGTCATTTAATTTAATGAAGTGATGCCTATTCCTTGAGCGGAGTTAGTTCATGTTATTACCAGGAAACATAGTTGTATGCAGTGTGTCTTGATGAAATTTTACTATGGTGTGAAATGTAAATGTTGAAATGTAGATCGTTGTGTGCTATAAAGTCAAATGTCTTAGTATTTTACCCTTATCTATTGATTTATTCAGTTATGTTATTAGGCCATGTTCACTTTGGGAACTGTCGTAGTTTGCATCATTTTTTGGCACATCAAGTTGCCACATTTCATAAGGCACGCATAAAAGTTAGAGAAGAAAAATAAAAGTTGAAACAAATGAAGTACACTATATAGAAGTGTGCGGAAGGATGGTTACATGAAATCTAATGAAGCTTTTTGGACTTGGAAGACTATAAAGTGTCAATGCCTTTAGATCATTTAGAACCATTTCGATCTGTCACCAATGGTTTGCATTGCTTGTTGTCAGCGTCTCTGGGTCTTAGCCAGGGAGTCTACACTTCTCGTTGTGACTCAAACCAGCTGTCAAATATTTCATGGATTGATACTATGTTTCAGTCATCTGTAACTCCTTTGAAACTGTATCGTGTATCAGCTAACATTTCGGGGTTTGGCAGACGATGGTATTTTAGTCGATCCAGTTTCACATCGTAATCGATTAGTTTCCCCTTCTTACCTAACGTTCGAATATAATCTTGATATTAATCACCATATTATACCATTTAAGACGAGAGGTAGAACTTAAATTGTTATGGTTAAAGACGGCTAACCTCTTCGTATCATTTGGCTTCAGCGGCTAGCGTTACAACCGTAAAGAAGGCTGGAGTAAACTGCCTTGCAGTACACATTTTCTTTGATACATCATGTCTATGCGTTGGGTGGTGAAAGTTGGTAAATTGCAGATCTGTCTGTCTGTTTTCGACATATAACTTTGCACCGATGTGCAGCTGTTTGAGCCACCAAACTGCAAACAGCACACAAAGCAAGATTAGAAAGTAGAAAAAATGCATAATGGAGACAGTAGATAGAGATGTGAGACAAAAGGACTAGTAATAACGAGGAATAATGTAGTTTTATTGGAAATTATAAGTCACAAGGAGTGGATGCATCTGCGCCGAGCCATTGAGAACGATTTTGAGCCATATCACCAATTGTCTCCAAACATTGGTGTTTACCATCCCCCGTAACCAACCAGTCAGGAAGTCTACACCTTGCTACGTGACTGGCTGGTTTAAACTAACTGTTGTGGATTTCATTGACTAATAAAGTCATGTTTTGGTTTGACCACCACTGGCTCTTTTCCAGCCTCAACCGACCTATGTCAGTCAACTAACATTGGCTATCAAGAGAGAAGATGGCTGGGTATGTGTAGGTAACACATGTTCCAACCATCTCAATCAATGTAACTTCACAACCTCGTTGATTGATTTCCCCTCCCACCTACCTACCTAACACTCAACCTATGCCTAACCTCAATATTGCTCAACTAATACACACGTGAGATAGAACGCAGGCATCTACGATCAAAGACAACTAGCCTTTTCATGTCCTCCACTCTCAATAGCCAGGTCTCACGGCGACAAGGCAGGACGGAGCGAACTTCTGAGCAGTACACACGCCTTTTGGTCGATAGCCGGATATCACGCCTACTTAGCCAGAGACGGCGTAAACTAGCATATGCGAAACGAGCCCTGTGTATCCGTGTTTCAGATCAGTCTTTTGTATCTAAGCGCAGATCTCGTCAGTTATATGTCCATTACGGGTTGAAGAAATTTCACAAATAAATCAATTGGCTAGTTCATTCATCCTTTTCACTCTGTATCCTTAAAATGGGACTTATAAATAGTGTGATAGCTGCTTTGGCTTGTATTACTATACAGCTGATATGTTTACAAATGATAAAGTCACTAAAGCAGTCATAATGGTTGCTAATACGAAAATCTAATCATCCCTACACAAATTGGCAAGCCTGTAGATTAAAATAGTACACTTTGGGTACCAATAGTATGAGGAGCTTTTCTTTGAACTTAGTTTCCTTAACAGGTCCTTAATATTCAAGGCTATGAGCCCTTCTTATTGTATGAGTGCTGATGATACTACTCGGTTACCATGGCTGAAATAGATGGAATGGGATTGGAACTCCGGACATACCAACTGAAATTCGAGCGTTGAAGCCAGGGAACCGCATGTCTACTTGAAGGGTGCATATTATCTTTGAGATGTGACAATATTAAATTATGTATGTTTTGCTCCTAATGACAGTAGCAGTTGTAATAAGATTTATATAAACCTCATTAAATTCTTGTGAAAGTTTATTCCATATTAGTTTGTTTATTAGATGTATCACACAGTTAGTGAAACAGTGTTAGTTACTGGATGACGTTTCGAACAAAATTTATTGTTCATAATTATTTCATCAATTATAATCACATAGGACTTCGAAACTTTAGTGTTATAGTTTTGTTTTTTCTCTCCTATTTGTCACCATTGGGGTAAAAGAATCTCCCAAATGTCTGTGTGGACAGGTTCAATCATTCCTATTACACGTATCCTCTTCAGTTGATTAGATAAATAAAGCTTCCGCTGTCATCAATATCTCCCTCCACTATGTTAGTTGCATTAGATTTTAAAACTGTCAACTTATCCCATCCCATCCAGCCTATTGTATGATTGTGTGTAATTGCATGTGATGTAGTGCGGTAGCTGAACTATTGTCTAGATTTCTTATCTTCTTCGGGTCAACTAATCTAGATTTCGCCGCTGGGTTTTTATGTTCGACTAGTCTGACTGCCCCTGTTATACTACTATGACCTATGTATTTGGCTTGACAATCATTCTGGCAGGGTATCAGATAATCTAACTTGTTTTGTTTTAAAGGCTCCACAGGATTGATCGTTCAACCGATAAAACTTGTTTCTAAATGAGTTTGCAGGTGGTTTGAATGCCAGCCACTTTTATTCCTGCCTTGTTAAGAATTCTGCGTAAGGCTTCCGAGGTTCCTTTCTTGTATGGAATTATTACTGGTGATTTATATTCCCTATTGTTGGTGTTGTAAAAGTTTAGTGTATGTCTTTTGACTGTCTGTTTTAGCTAGATCAGTTTGTGTCTTTAAACTTACATAAAACCATTAGAAAAGTCACTTAAACAGTAGCTCAAGCTCGATAAATTCACCCCATTCTAAACGAGCACAGCGTCTAATAAACGATTATTTATCTTTCTCAATGTTTCGGTACAATCTTGGTCGTCTTTCTTTTCGGGATAATTCATTTACAATAGGTATATAATTATAGCACTGCATTGTAGTCTACTAACACTCCTTGAGCCTTTTATTACAAATTATCAATAAACTATAATTTATTTCGAAATTCCTGACCAATATTCTTCGTGTGTTTACAATATAACTATTGAATACAGGTCGTAAGCATTTGGAATAAAGTATATTGTTCCAGTCTCTTTAATTTTTCATATTCCTTTCTACCATTAACCATTCTGTTTCACTCTTATACTTGTGAAACTATTAATTCTCTCCACTCATCTTCTTGTTTACCTTTGTGTGCTATTTGGAACGTGGCAACTCGAACGGCTGCACTTCGGTGCCAAGTTCTATGTTGAATCCAGACAGACAGATATTGTTCCACCATACTTGAGCAGTTCTTATCGCTTGTTTCAAGACCACACAATTATCCAAATATCTATCAAACAGGAATTGGTAGTAAGCCTTTCCGACAAGCTGTAAAGGTACACTAGTAAGACCAAACTTCTTTGTACACACTTTATGCAGTCATTGAGGTAGTCTTATTCTGGAACTTCTAACAATCTTCAGGGCATAGGATTCACTGCATTTAGAAGTACTTAAACTGAGGGTATCATGCCCAAAACAGACTTCATTATCCTTGAAAATGTCTCCTCTTCTATTCATTTTCATCATAGATGTGCTAATAGACTTAACCCTAACACATTTCAGGGACTCAGGAATTGACTTTTTACCAGAGAATAATCTCGTTGAATTAGAATATGCAGATGAGATAGTCCTTCTAGGCGAGTATGCTGACAAAATAGAGCAGAGTCTTCTGAGCACCTTGAGCAGCAATCTTCAAATGTTTGGCATGCTATTTGCTCCTACAGTCAAATGTAAGATGATGTTGCAGGACTGGACTACACTGACTCACTCCTAGCTTAAAAATAGAGAGTGAAGTGGTAGAGCGCGTTGACCGCTTCACTTATTTAGGAAGTTGCATCAGCCAACACCAGCGGGTTGATCGCTGATGAATGCCAGTTTACGCCGTCTCTGGCGTTGACGTGATATGCGGCTGGCTGTGAGACCTGGCCATTGAGAGTGGAAGACATCAAAAGGCTAGCTATCCGTCTTTGATCATAGGTGCCTGCATTCTATCTCCCTTGTGAAATGGTATAAAAGAGTGAGCAATATTGAGGTTAGAAATCGGTGGTCGAGTGCTAGGTAAGGAGGAGAAATCAATAACCAAAGCCGTAAAGTTACATCGACTGAGATAGTTAGGGCACGTGTTATGCATGCCTAGCCATCGCCTTCCTCTACGGACAATGTTGGCTGACATAGGGTCAGGCTGGAAAAGAGATAGCCAGTGGCGGCCAAACCAAAACATAGCACCAGTCAATGAAATCTACAACAGTTAGTCTAAGCCACGTAGGAAGGTGTAGACTTCTTATTGGTCATGGTCGTCGGTAGAGTAAAAATCAATGAAGGCTGGAGACAATCAGCGATATAGCTCAAAATCGTTTTCAATGGCTGGCTCAGATCCATCCACTCCTCGTGAATTATAATTCCTGATGAAACTATATTGTTCTTCGTTACTATTCCTTTTGTCTCATATCTCTATCTACTGTCTGTGTTTTTACATTTCTTTATGCTTTCTTCCCTTGATTTGTGTGCTACATGGAGGGAGTGTGGCAACTTGAACACTGCTTTTGTGTAATATACACACTCTTAACAATGTCCCAACCTATGTAAGCTAGGCTATCGCAGGAAAATCGAGATAAAGAAGTATCTGTACACATGCGCGAATAGTCTGTCATTGCTCGCAAACCTTTTTTTTCAAAAAAAAATTAATTTGAGATGTTAGAAAGTCACTTAGTTTCAGATCACATTCTCTTTTTGTGTGATTTCTTTCATCTTTGTTTGTCTGTCTGTCTGTTTTCGACATAGAACTTTGCACAAATGTGCGGAAGTTCAAGTCGCCACACTCCGTGTTGCACGCGAAGCAAGAGAAGAAAGTACAAGAAAAGCATAATAGAAACAGTGAGCAGAGGTGTGAGACAAAGGAGTAATAAAGAAAAACAAAACAGTTTCATTGGAGATCATAAGTCACAAGGAGTGGATGCATCTGCGCTAGCCACTGAGAACGATGAGTTTGAGCCATGTCACCAATTGTTTCCAACCATAGATTTTTACCGTCCCGAGGACCCCAGCCTGGAAGTCTACACCTTCCTACATGGCTTAGACCAACTGTTGTGGATTTCATTGACTGGTGGCAAGGTTTTGTTTGACCGCCGCTAGCTCTCACTTTTCCAGCCTGACCCTATATCCGCTAACATTGCCCATTGTCGAGAAAGGTGATGACCAGGCATACGTAACATGTCCTAACCATCTCAGTCTCTGTAACTTCACAACTTCGTCGGTTGATTTCCCCTGTTTACCTAGAACTCGACGCCTAACTTCGATGTTGCTCACCTTATTATGCCACTTTACGCGCACTTTACGCACGTGAAACCTCTCTTTCATCTTTAGCTTGAAGGCATTATTCAATTTAGTGACTCTTTGTCCAGTTCAGGTGTAAAATTCACACGTAAATTTAGTAGTATTCACTAGCTCTGTAGGCTTTAATTTACATATTTATAATAGATTTAGGACGACTGAACTCCCATCTTCACTTAAGCACAGCGTAAGACGCCTTTCTGACATTTTCACGTAATTCATTTTTTTATTTATTTTATTCCCCTACATTCCCAGTGAAACAGGTGTGGGAGGGGTGGGCTTCAATCTAGAGGCTTAAAGTTTCTGTAGCAGTGGTGTTTATTTTTACAGGATGGATTTGCTAGACTCATGCCCCCCCCACCAACCTTTCCTCTTTACCAGCTTCATTTCTAGCTTAGCGAGATAAAGAAGTATAGCGTCAGAGACCGGAGATCGAACCCCGGACCATGTGCATAGCCGGCGAGTGTTCTAACCGCTGTGCCACTGACGTACGTAACTCACTGACACTGTGTATATTGCTCATCTACCCTAGTTGTTAATATTGATTCTGAGTGCCAGATTTCTTCCGTACACGGATACTGCCTAAAACTTCACTTCATAAAACTTAAGGAATTTTAAAGCTTCACCTTGACGAGTAGATATTTCTGTCTATTTCATCCAGTTAAGTTGTAGAGTGGAGTTAGATAGCAAGAGTTTTAAATACAAATTCGACACTTCTTAAATTTATTTAAAAGAATGGATACTGAACAAAGAGTACTCTTTTCGATAACTTCATCATCAGGCTCTGCAGTTATATGTGCATCATAGTGAATGAATGAATTAGTGTTATGAACAATATTAATGTAGTTTAAATAACATCGAGTCAACGATAATAATGTCAATAGATTACAGGTCAATAGGATCAATATAAATTAAGCTGGAATGTCAGGAAAATTAGGAAAAATATTACAAATTCATGAATTTGTAGTCTCTACTGAAGGCCGGTCAGGGCAGTAGTAGGGGCTGGAGTAGTTGCTTCTTTTGAACACAAAGCACTGGCTGTTTGAGGCGAATTGCAATAGCCTGTGCTGTTTGGAGCATGCGATGCTTCGATGATTTTGGCAATTTATTAGGCACGTGGTAGATTATAGAGAAGGATTATTCAGTGCTGGTTGGCTTTGTGGCCGGTTTGTACCAGATGGTCCAGTGTCGAACTGTTAATGGTTTTCACTTCACCTTTACTTAACGATGGTGTGATATGTTCTCGAGCGAGCACGAAAAATCAAGTTCCTAGAGCAACGGCCAATATAACTCGCTCCACCTAAAGCGCAGTTGAATTGGTAGATATAATTTGAAGTGGCTAGTCTAGTCTAGGTACTTCATCTTTCAATCGAGGTAGCACCATCGGTCATCTTAAAGTGATGAATCATCTAAAATCCCAGCGTCGGTGGCTCAGTGGTTAGTACTCTCGCCGACCATGCACATGGTTTGAGGTTCGGTCCCCTGCTGATGTACACCTGATATCTATGGTCGGCCTGAAAAATTTAGGCTACCGATATCACATGCTGAAAATTCCATACTTGTACCAAAAATACAGTGTGAAATCAAGCTGTAGTCAAAAATAAAAAAGAATAAATAAATAAAATTTTCTAATTAACAATTGTCTGCCTTTGCCTCTTACAAGATGCCTACCATATTTTAGCAGTATCACCTTCCCCTACTTATTTTTTAATTACTACGCAAATTTCAGATCTCTTCAACTGAAGAATGCCATTCTTGAAAGGTGGAAGAGCAGCAGTGACTAGAACGAAAAAGTACTTAGAAGCTGGAAGAATAATTTTAAATGATGGTGTTAAAATTATGGTTATCAATCATATCCCCGGGGCTGAAATATCCCATGGATGCGATGAATTCATTAAATGGCATCTACCCCCATTACAATTTCGAAATCCAAACGTTCAGGTAAGTAATGTATGTGTCCAAACCAAGTTCACTTTTTTAACAGTTTGAAAAAATTTGGGCATTGGGAGGTAGTATGTGATATTCATTATAATAAAAGTTTTCTTGTATTTCCCAATGAATGGAAAACAAAACTATATTACTGTTTTTAATGACATCTCACTATTTAATGCTAACAGCTTTATCAAAGTAGTATTATCAAACCCCAGGTACTGCAACTCACCTCGTCTCCACCTTCGAGGCGGTGACAAGCATTTTGTGCGTCGATGGCATAGCGGTTAGGACGCTCACTGACTATGCACATAGTCTGGGGTTCGATCCCCGGCCGACGCACTCCCTTACCTTGCTAAGCCAGAAATAAAGCTGATAAAGAGGAAAGGTTGGGGGGGGGCATGAGGCTAGAAACCCCATCCTGTGAAAATAAATACTCCCACAGAAATTTCAAGCTTCTAGCTTGAAGCCCCCTGTGTTCCACTGGGAACGTGAAGGAATAAAAACAAAATTATTAAACCAGAATTTACAAAATCTCCTCAACTTATATATAACAACTTAATCATCATTACTAAGCATGTGTGGTGAGAGCAGGCTGCTAGCCTATTGGTAGACATTAATCGACGCTGATTGGTAGATATTATTCTAGGCTGATTCAACAACCAATCACATCAGACTTAAACGTGGGCAAATATGATTCGCAGATAAATGGCTCTACTTTCCGAGAAATATCGAAAACAACCAATCAGGAGACTGTGTTTGTCTTCCGAGAAACAACCAATTAAAAGGCTGCCTTTTTCTGCCTGCATAAGCCTTATTAATGTACATAAAATGTGTATAAATACGCGTTGATTTTCGTAATAAAACGATCTGTTGCCTGGCCCTTGTCTTCTGTTGTTACACATGGAGTAATTCTTTCTACCTTGTCAAACTGACCAATTTGTAAGAATAACAAAACCAGGTAGGTGGAAATTGTTGGATTCGATAAGTGTGTAAAATTATACAAAAGCAGCGTGTGTTTACATAATGAAATTGATTATCACATTTGTGTCGATTTTTGTCATTTCATGGCAGTTGAGGGTGGGGTGGGGGTTTGTAACCAGGTCAACTTCTGTTTTAGTCCATCATTCCCGCTAATCAAACAATTTGGATTCCACTTGATGATATGAAGTTCTTCTGATGATATTAGAGGTTCTTTGTGATTTATGAAATGCTTTTTCTGAATGATGATTTTAATATTGTCAAAATCAATTTTGTGGCTTGATTCTGTAGCGCAAAGGGTATCAATTGTTACAAGTCTTCTTAGACGAGCACACTCTCTGATAATGGATGAGAAAGCAAAAGAAGAAGAACAAATATCAAACCTTACTGAGACTCTCAAGCGAAACAAAACTACCCAAAGAACTTCATCAACAAAATCAACACTGACATTAAATATGGTCGAAAACGCGCATTCCGAAAACATGGACCTCAACGGTTGACAGTCATTCCATATACGCCAGAAACGTCAAATGATATCATCAGAAAAGGAGTACTCAATAAGCAAGACATCAGAGTTTTCTTCAAAGTATCAGACATGCACACTAAGAAACAGCCTTGTCCATATAAAAGACCAAATCCTTAAGGATTCCCAACCTAATTGTGTCTACAAAATGAAAATACTCGGAATGCGATACAATAAACATCGGAAAAACATCGCGCGGGAGAAATCAAAATCACAGGAAATGAACACTGTAGAGCCGTCTATGTTCGACCACTGATAAATTCAGTTGAACTAGAAAAGCTTGAAAAATCATCAGCCATAACTTGTCTACACGCTATTCTGTAGAACCAGGTCACAATATTGAAATCATCATCCAGAAAAAGCATTTCATAAATCACAAAGAACTTCTAATATCATCAGAAGAACTTCATATCATCAAGTGGAATCCAAATTGTTTGATTAGCGGGAATGATGGACTAAAACAGAAGTTGACCTGGTTACAAAACCCCCACCCCACCCTCAACTGCCATGAAATGACAAAATCAACACAAATGTGATAATCAATTTCATTATGTAAACACACGCTGCTTTTGTATAATTTTACACACTTATCAAATCCAACATTCATCTACACCAACCTGGTTTTGTTATTCTTACAAATTGGTCAGTTTGACAAGGTAGAAAGAATTACTCCATGCTGAGTAATGATGATTAAGTTGTTATTTATAAGCTGAGGGGATTTTGTGAACGGTGAAGGCATGTGGATGACACATTCACTGTAGTTGGAACACAGAATTTAGATAGATTTTTCGAAAACATTAACTCAAAGGTGGAGGCAATTGAATTCACTGACGAATTTGAAAGCCAGGAAGGGGAACTTCCAATGTTAGATTGTAGCTTAAAAACGAAAGAAGATGGGAAGTTAAACACACACACACACTAGCGTTTGCAGGAAATCCACACATTCAAACCGATATTTAGACTTCCGATCATCCCATTGGTGAAATATTTAAGTGACAGAGCACAAAAACTAAGTAGTACCAAGGAAAATCTAAGAGAGGAAGTGAGGCGCATAAAATTAGCTTTGAAACTTAATAATTATCCTGATGAATTAGTCAAAAAGTATGTCGGGAAATGTAAAAATAAAATAAATAATGATAGTAGTGATAGTGATAATACCAATAACAATAGCAATATTGATGACGACATGCATGTCAAACATGCGAAAGATAATGACAACACCAACAATAAGGAATCTAAATCATCAGTGGTACTTCCATACAAAGAAGGAACCTAGGAAACCTTACGGCAGAGAATAGTTAACAAGGCAGGAATAAAAGTGACTGACATTCAATCACCCACAAACTCAATTAGATGCAAGCTCTGTCAGTTGAAGGATCAGTCCTGTGGAGCCTTTACAACGAAACACTTTAGTTTATCTAATACCCTGCCTGAGAGGATTCTCAGGTCAAATACGTACATCGAAGCAGTAGAACAGGGGCAGTCAGACTAGCCGAGCATAAAACCTGACAAAATCTGTATTGGTTGTCTCGAATAAGATAAGAAATCTAGAGAATAGTTCAGCTATACCACTCACTAAATGCAATTACACGCAACCACACAATAGGATGATGGGATAAGATGACAGTTTCCAAATCTAATGTAATATAACAGGGTGGGTGGAGAGATTAATAACAGAAGCTTTGTTTATCGAATCAACTGAGAGTGAATACGTGCAACATGAATGATTCCACACCTGTCCACTCAGATATCTGGAAAGTTCTACTACCCCAACGACGACAAATAGGAGAGGACAAAGAAAACTATAAAACTCAATTTTCGAAGTCGTGTGTGATTATAATTGATGAAATGATTATGAACAATGAATAAATTGTGTTCGAAACCTTGTCATCCAGTAAATAATAATACTGTTTCACTGACTGTGTGATATATCTAATAAACAAATTAATATAGGATTTGTAGATCCTAGTTTAATATTATTACTTTGATAAAGCTATTAGCAGCAGGATTAAATAGCGCAACATCAGTAAAACCGACAACAATATCGTTTTATTTTCCATTCATTGGGAAATACAAAAAACCTTTATTATATAATGTTCATGTAAGTAGATCAAAGTTGGTGCATGTGTTAAATTCGCTTATTATTATTTGTCATTGTTCCTTTGGGTTCCTAGTGGAACATAGGGATTCAACTGCACGTCTCCACTTGCTTCTGTCTTCCTTCTGCTGTACTTTTCACCTGCATCCATGTTAGTCCATACTGTTTCAACTCCTCAGCTCTTCACACGATCTCCTCCATGTCACCCTTGCACTGATGTCCTACTCGCCGCTTCTCTTTCGGGCTGGTTCCACTAGAACAATGGCCTGATGCGCTATGTCATCCAGTGGTCTCCTCAGCGAGTGTTCGATCCATCTTCACTTTCTCCTGCATATTTGTTGGTTGGGCGATTGGTTCTTGTTTTGTTTGTTCCTATAGTTTCTCTTGTTGATGATTCTTTCCGGCCCGGCCATCTGGTTGATCTTCAGTATAGAGCGAAGACAGTTGTTGGTTGATAAAGGTCTGCAACAGGCTGTTGGTGGAAATATTCTTTGTGACCCACCCGACAAGTTTCTGATCCGTATAGAAGAACTAACTGACTTCACGTTGTTTGTATTGAAAATCCAACCAAATTTTGTTGTTGATGCTGAGTTGAGTAACGAAGATTTCCAGATTGGTTTCAGTTGGTTGATGAATGTGTTTCTCGCTCGCCTTCCCGATTCTCGCTCAATTCGACATCCTCGTCCGTTCCGACTGCCTGTAGTTGAGACAATGCTCCCTAGATCAGTGAGTGAATGAAGTAACCTCTTTCAAATCCCTCCCGTTGCTGATGGTGATTGGCACTGGATGTTGCTGTTGTTGTTGGTTGGTTATTTTCATAACCTCCGTCTTGTCTATGTTCACATGGAGTCCTGTCTTTGCTGCTTCTTCGACCAATTTGTCGGTTTTCGCTAATTTTTATTTTTTTATTATTTTTATTTTCACTAATTTTTATTAATATTATTTTATTTAAATATATATTTTTTTTCAAACAGATCATTACATTCAAAAATATGTTTCCAACACCATTTATAAAGATATATCTTGAAAAAGATGAAGAAGAGGTGGTCAATTGTGCTTTCCGCAAAAATGCCGATATCTATGATCATTTGCACACGTTACTTGGAAAGACCACGTCGCAATCGGCTGAGTCATCATCAGTGGTAAATGATGCTCAGACGACAAGAAATCCGTCGAATTTTGGAACAGAGTAAGTTGAGGTATTTATAAGGTGATGTGAGTAATTTCATTATGGGTAAATTTTGTTTTGATAAAGTCTAACAGTGTGGTTATGCAGTAAGGTTTATTGATACTGATGACCACGTTTCGAGCACAATTTATCATTGCTGCTCATAATCATATCAAGGCACTACTCACACGACTTCATAACTTCATTTATATAGTTCCATTATTTTTCAATTGATTTTCGCTTGATTTGATTGGTAGTAGTATTATCCATATTTCGGGTATGAGTGTTGAGTTATTCCCATTACACGTGTTGGATGTAGATTCCTCGATGAACAAGGATTCAGTAATCAACCGCTCTCTTCACTTACCTAGATTACTGTTATGTACTGCTGCTGAGTGAGTTATTCGAGTTTTCCCCGTCGCCAATTATGTTGTGTACTCGTCGAGTGGCTAATAGAGTTGACACGGAAAGAGGGAAATCAGAAGACCACCTCATTCACGATGATACTTGTATTTTTCCAGACAAGGAAAATAAATGTCACACAAGAGTGTAAGTGAAATGGTATGTAGTGTACGAAACGTGGGAACAAGTATACAGTACAAAAGTATATATGAAAATGGCTAACACACATGGACCATTAATTAGACAGTCTTAACATGATTGGTTGTAATGCCATGTGACAACAAGGTCATACATGTTTATTTAGTTAGTGGATAGACAAAAGCATATTGTCAGTTATAATGAAATATCGATCCATATACACCTAGCAAAATATAATAGACTGTCAAAAACAAAACACACATCATGTGGATACATATCAATTACTTTTTATAATTTTAACCCTCTCCTACCTTATTGTGTGGTTCTGTAAGTTAAAGGACCCAGTTGACCCAATTAAACATAATAATATAATTTACAAAATACTTTGCAATGACTGTGAGTTAGGTCAACTACATAGGTCAAACTAGTAGATCAGGAGTAGTGAGATTATCAGAACATAAGAATTTAGCTAAGGTCATAATGTTTGATCCCACGAAGATAAGTAACTTAGAAAAAATCTCAGTGATTACACTTCACGCATTAATACACAAACACACAATAGGGTGGTGGGAGAGGGTTAAAATTCTAAGAAGTAATATAAGTAGGTGGGAGGAGAGCGATTGATTACTGAATCCTGCCTGGTTCATCGAGTCTACACCAAACACATGCAATAGGAATAACTCATCACTCACACTCGAAATATAGAAAATACTACTACCAATCAAATCAAGCGAAAATCAATTGAAAAATAATGGAACTATAATAAATGAAGTCGTGTGAGTAGTGCCTTGATATGATTATGAGCAGCAATGATTAATTGTGCTCGAAACGTGGTCATCAGTATCAGTAAACATTACTGCATAACCACACTGTGAAACTTTATCAAAACAAAAATTTACCCATCATGGAATTACACTCTAGCACCACAGTGCACAAATTCTATTCTTATATCAATGGTATGAGTAATTGTCATCTCCTTTTTGTTAATCTTTTATAGTTTCCCACGTCAGTGTATATGTGAAGTCTATGGACAAATGCCGTGTTCTTCCCACATAGGCAAACCAAAGTTGTGGTCACACTTACAATATACCCTACCATCAGTCGATTTGGAGACAACAATTCCTCGGAAATAATTCATCGGATTATTTGAATCTGTGTGTGTATATATGTATTTTTAAGAAACAGGTTATTATTCCTGCTCCTATTGTAGAAAAGTTACTTTTTTTCTAGAAAAATCCTACCTTACGTTACTCTTCCATCATACTTTCTCACATACTACTTATATGTGTATTGATTTGAAAGGTTGAATTATCAAAAATAAAATGTTACAATATTGTTATGTTGCTGCTGCTGAGTGGTTAATAGTAGTTTTCCCCGTCGCCAAATTGTTATGTACTCGTCGCCAAATTATTGCTATGTACTGGTCGAGAATTTAATAGTCCTGACGCAAGAAGGCGGAAATCAGAAGACCACTAGGTTTGCGATGATACTTCTATTTTCCAAACACAAGGAGAATGCAAATAGTGGTATCACACCAAAATGTCACACAAGATTGTGAGAGCGAAATATATATGAATGTCCAGACAAGTGTGTGAACAAATCAATAGACAGTCTTAACATGAATGGCTAATTATAATGGAGTGTCGATCCATATATACATAGCAAAATATAGCAGACATGTCAACAACCACACATATAATATGGATATATGTCACCAAGCAACGGACTGTCAACAAACACTCATATTATATATAATATAAGGGGAATATACATTGTTAAAGGAGAGAGGTTCATCAAAGTGAAATGGTCACAGACTAAGCGAGCAACTGTCTGTCTGTTTTCGACATAGAACTTTGCACAAATGTGCGGAAGTTCAAGTCGCCACATTCCGTGTAGCACGCGAAGCAAGAGAAGAAAGTTCAAGAAAAGCATAATAGAAACAGTGAGCAGAGGTGTGAGACAAAGGAGTAATAAAGAAATACAAAACAGTTTCATTGAAGATCATAAGTCACAGGGAGTGGATGCATCTACGCCACTGAGAACGATTTTGAGCCATGTCACCAATTGTTTCCAACCATAGATTTTTACCGTCCCGAGGACCCCAGCCTGGAAGTCTACACCTTTCTACGTGGCTTAGACCAAGTGTTGTGGATTTCATTGACTGGTGAGGCCAAGTTTTTGTTTGACCGCCGCTAGATTTTTTCCAGCCTGACCCTATATCCGCTAACATTGCTCGTCGAGGGAGGCGATGACTTGGCATACGTAACACATGTCCTAACCATCTCAGTCTTTGTAGCTTCACGACTTCGTCGATTGATTTCCCCTGTTTTACCTAGAACTCTACGCCTAACCTCCATGTTGCTCACCTTATTATACCACTTCACACGGGAAATAGAACGCAGGCACCTATGATCAAAGACAGCCAGTCTTTTCATGTCTTCCACTCTCAGTGGCCAGGTCTCACAACCATAAAGGAGGACGGAGCGGACTGATGAGCAGTACACCCGCCCTTTGGTCGATAGTCGAACATCTCGTCTACGCCAGAGTCGGCGTAAACTAACAAATGCGAAACGAGCCCCTTGTATTCGTGCTGAGATTTGGTCAGAGATCAGCCCGCTGGGGCTGATGGTACTTCCCAAATAAGTGAAGCGGGCAACAGAAAGAGAGATCACCATTCACATATATATATATATATATATATATATATACAATATATATATATATATATATATATGGATACATATCAAATATAGACCAAATTATTCGAACCACTAGAGTGCGTGTAACCACAGAAGACACAAGGGCCAGAGTCAAACAGATCGTTTATTTAGGAAATCAACACATATTTCCATAGATTTTCATGCACATATTATTATAGATTATAGTAAGCAAACAAACCACACTCTTCTGATTGTGATTGTTTCTCGATGAACGTTAAATCTTTCATCCTTTTGGTTGCCTTGATAAATTTCGATAGAGAAAGAAAGACTAGATTTGAAGAATAAAATGTAATATTGTCATTCTATTTCACAGGTTCCCTTCATCAGCTAACTGCACACCGCTACCTGAAATTACAATGGTTATCAATAATAACATACTTTATACTTCAATGTTTGAAAGGTAATAGAGAAAACATTATAAGGTGAACGCATCTGGAATATAAGTATTACCATTTATAGAATTGAATTTTTGATTTTCCCGTCGATTGATTGGACCGAAGTGCTCCGTCTCAGGTTGACATGTCGGCTTCTTGTGCAAATGCTTCGACGATGTCTGGGTATTTAATTAGTATACAATTGGTGGATGGTGGCTAGCAGTGGAATCCAGGATGCACATTTCGTCCTATTTGGGACCCGTCAGCTGGATGTACCTGCATTTATATACTGTCAAACTATGTAAAGAGCATGATCCAAGAAACTTATGCCTAAAAGAAAGCAAATACTTACAAATTGCAATTACCAGACACCCACCCTGTTGATATACGGGTCATTTTGTCGAGATTTCCAAATTCTTCAAATATATATTAAACATACAAAGGACAGCCAATCTACTACGATTTACTGCTGAAGCAATTGCAATCAAACGTCAGAGACCAAACTTATGCATACAGAAAGAGAGTGTAGTCAATCTCTCACTCCCTTGATAACCGTATCACTTTCATTACACTGATTAGTCATACACACTAGTGGGTTCAACTCACTAAGCAAGTTTTCAAATTGATGAACTTTGACCTTATTGAGTTGCTATGTTAACACTGTTTATTAGATTTTTCTGTCTTCTCTCACCCCCTTTTTTCTTTTTTCATAGTTTGATAGTGTATAAATTGATGGTAACTTAAACTAAAAATTGTAATACTTATATTCCAGATGCGTTCACCTTATAATGTTTTCTCTATTACCTTTCAAACATTGAAGTATGAAAAAAAAAAAAAATTGATATGATTATGAACAATAAATTGTGTTCGAAACGTCATCCAGTATACAATACTGTTTCACTGTGTGATACATTTAATAATCAAACTAATATGGAATTGAAGTATGAAGTATGTTATTATTGATAACCATTGTAATTTCAGGTGGCTGTGTGCAGTTAGCTGATGAAGGGAACCTGTGAAATAGAATGACAATATTACATTTTATTCTTCAAATCTGGTCTTTCTTTCTCTATCGAAATCTTTCATCTCTTTGTGGCCGTTTATGAAGTTCAGATTATCTATTTGCAAATTTTATCCTCTTACGCAAAGTCCGCTGTGGTTGGTTGTTGAATCAGTCTTTGTTCTTATTTTTCTCACGACCAATATTTGGGACATGAACAATGACGTAAATAACTGTCCACCAATTTTGACTAACAACCAGCTGTCACCACACGCGTCCCCCCGTCAGAGACTTGCGACTGTAGTTGGTTCGATCCTCTTGGTTGTAGGGGCTTTGTTCCTTTGTCTTGCTGTCTGGAATCTCGGCTGTCGCAGATGTTCACCTGTTTCTCTTTGTTTACCATTGCGATTGTGTCTGCCTAACCTCATCTCAAAGTGACCGTATATGGTGCTTCCCACTTTGGAAACTGTTTGCGTGACCCTGTCGCACCTTCGTCGGTATTTCGCCTCGCACTTCCATATACTGCTTTCTCCCGACCTCCCAGCAGCGTCTCAAGTAACAGCCTCATCGCTGACAGATCTTGAACGCCAGTTAACTGCGCAGAAGCCTCGAAGTCCTGCTCGAAGATCCATATGTCTGCATCGAAAACTGTACGGCATGGGCTTTCCATTTGTCAGTAGGCAGTGACACCAAATGTAACAACAGAAGACAAGCGCCAGCCAAACAGATCGTTTATTTAGGAAATCAACACATATTTATAGATTTTCATGTACATATAATAGATTATAGTAAGCAAACAAACATGGTCTTCTGATTGGTGGTTTCCCATTGAACGTTAATCTTTCATCTCCTTGTGGCCATTTATTGAAGTTCAGATTATCTATCTGCAAATTGTATCCTCCTACGCAAAGTTCGCTGTGGTTGGTTGTTGAGTCAGTCTTTGTTCTTATTTTTCTCACGATCAATAGTGGGGATGTAAACATTGACGTAAATTACTGTCCACCAATTTTGGCTAGCAGCTAGCTGTCAACACATGCGTTGTTTCTCAGTCGTTTAATTCCTGAATTGTAGTAATTTTGTGTATTAGATTCCCCTCAGGGAAGCAGATATTACAAGAGTTACAACAGTTTAAAAGTCCATATTGAGTCATATAAAAAAGAAAAGAAGTTCAGCGAAGAGTTACTCCCCTTTTCGGTGATATCATTCTAAGGCTGTACAATTGCATATACATAGTAGTCCTTCTAGGCGAGGACGCTGACAAGATCCAGCAGAGTCTTCTCAACAGCTTGAACTGCAATCTGCGAATGTTTGGCATGCGATTCGCTCCCACCAAATGCCAGATGATGTTACAGGACTGGACTACACTGCCTCCTAGTTTAGAAATAGGGAGTGAAGTGGCAGAGTACGTCGACCGCTTCACTTATTTGGGAAGTACCATCAGCCCCAACGCCAACGGGTTGATCTCTGACGAAATCTCAGCACGCATACAGAGGGCTAGTTTCGCATATGCCAGTTTACGCCGTCTCTGGCTAAGTGGACGTGATATCCGGCTATCGACCAAAGGGTGGGTGTACTGCTCATCAGTCCGCTCCGTCCTCCTTTATGACCGTGGGCGAGACCTGGCCACCGAGAGTGGAAGACATGAAAAGGCTAACTAGCTGTCTTTGATCATAGGTGCCTGCGCTCTATCCCCCGTGTGAAGTGGTATAATAAGGTGAGCAATGTCGAGGTTAGGCATAGGTCGAGTGTTAGGTAGGTAGGTGGGAGGGGAAATCAATCGACGAGGCTGTGAAGTTACATCGACTGAAATGGTTAGGACATGTGTTACGTATGCCTAGTCATCGCCTTCCTCGACAGGCAATGTTAGCTGACATAGGGTCAGGCTGGAAAGGAGCTAGCGGCGGTCAAAACATAACATGGCTTCATCAGTCAATGAAATCCACAACAGTTAGTTTAAGCCAGCCAGTCACGTAGGAAGGTGTAGACTTCCTAATTGGTTATGGTCCTCGGTACGGTAAAAACCAATGGCTGGATAAAATCAGTGATATCGCTCAAAGTCGTTTTCAGTGGCTGGCGCAGACGCATCCACTCCATGTGACTTATGATTTCCAATGAAACTATATTGTTCTTCGTTATTACTATTCCTTTTGTCTCATATCGCTGTCTACTGTATCTGTTTTGCACTTCTTCTACTTTCTTCTGTTGCTTTGTGTGCTACAAGGAGGGAGTGTGGCAACTTGAACCGCTGCACATGGGTGCAAAGTTCTATGTCGAAAGCAGACAGACATAGTAGATTTTCTCAGCAACAAAAGCAATATTACTGTAGATGTGTCACTTTTCTATTCCTTCACGTTCCCAGTGAAACACAGGGGGCTTCAAACTAGAGGTTTGAAGTTTCTGTAGCAGTGGTGTTTATTTTTACAGGATGGGGTTTCTAGCCTCATGTCCCCCAACTTTTCCTCATTGCCAGTTCTATTACTGGCCTCGCCTCCCTCGACGAGCTATGTTAGCGGATATAGGGTCAGGCTGGAAAAAAGCTAGCGGCGGTCAAACAAAAACTTGGCATCAGTCAATGAAATCCACAACAGTTGGTCTAAGCCATGTAGAAAGGTGTAGACTTCCAGGCTGGGGTCCTCGGGACGGTAAAAATCTATGGTTGGAAACAATTGGTGACATGGCTCAAAATCGTTCTCAGTGGCGCAGATGCATCCACTCCCTGTGACTTATGATCTTCAATGAAATTGTTTTGTATTTCTTTATTGCTCCTTTGTCTCACACCTCTGCTCACTGTTTCTACTATGCTTTTCTTGTACTTTCTTCTCTTGCTTCGCGTGCTACACGGAATGTGGCGACTTGAACTTCCGCACATTTGTGCAAAGTTCTATGTCGAAAACAGACAGACAGACTGGCTTAGCGAGGTAAAGGAGTGTGGCGTTGGTCGCCGGAGATCGAACCCTAGACCATGTGCGCATGATTGGCGAGCGTCCTAACCGATGTGCCATTGATGCACTTAAATCTGTCATTAGAATTGGCAATATTTAGATAACAAATCATGCAATGTAGATAGCATTAATCGCGTAGAAACTAAAATTTGAACGAGTTACAAATTTAATAGAGGGTGCGGGCAGAAATCGTCTATCCAACCTGTTGGGGGAAATCTTTGCGGCTGAGCTTCTCCGTTGATCTGACAGAAAAAAAATGGAGAAACAATTAATTGAGTCATTAAAAAGACTTAAACAACAAAGTAGCATCATAGAAGGTTTATATGATTCTCTAAAGCCTACTGGCACAATTTACACCAAGATTATATGGACTACCAAAAGTGCATTAAAATTGGTTTGCCACTTCGACCAGTGTTGGACATGTGTAATTCCTCATATCGCGCAACAGCAAAATGGCTAGTTAGTGAAGCTCCTAAAACCTCTGCATAATGAATTGGTAAACGGTAGTTTTGAATTTGTTGGAAAAATAAGAGATCTTAATGTGAGGGACAAGTTTGTGATATCTTTTGATGTATCCTCCTTGTTCACCAATATACGGTTAATGGTGACAGTGGATTTTATATGTGATATGGTTACTACGCCAAAACATGGAAATTAGCATTTCTATATCCTCCTTGAAGGAACTTATTTTAAGATGTACAATGAATGTTCATTTCTTATTCAATAAGGAATATTACAGACAAACTGATGATGTAGCTATGGGTTCCCCGCTAGGCCAAATCCTAGCTGATTTTTTTTCCTCGTTAAGTTAGAGAATGGACCACTGAAATGAGTAATTAATGACTTCAACCTGATGTGTCTCCATTGCGCTCGGTTTTCCGCCAACGTTTTCACCTGGTTCCACGTCTACCCACATGCCTTTATCTCCTCTTCACATGACCTCAATGTCATCCTTGCATTGACGACCAACTCGCCGGTTCCCTTTCGGGTTCCACTCGAGTGATGGCCTGGCATGTGATGTCACTCACTTGATGGTTTGTTTTCTCAGAGTATGGCCTCCAATCTACCTCGATTTCTTTCTGCTTACTTGTTGCACAGTCGGTTCTTGTCGGGTTGGTTCGGTTCCAGAGATCCCTGTTGCAGATCTTTTCTGGTCAGCCATCTGATCTTGAGTGGTATTTGGCGAAGACAGCTGTTAATGAAGGTCTATAGTTTGTTTGAAGTGGCCTTCATGATGCGGCACCAAGTCTCTAATCCGTACAGTAAGTAGCACTGACTTCACATTGAAATTGGAAATCCGGATCTTATTTTTGATGCTGAGTGCTATTGATCTCCTAACAGACTTGAAAGTAGTGAACAGTAGCTTGTCTTACTTTCCCAATCCTCGCTTTGACATCCTCATCAGTTCTGTCTGCTTGCAGTTGAAACGATGCTTCTCAGGTCGATAGGTAACAGAGGTTGCTTCGTTGAGACTCCACCCATTTACACTGATTGTTTTCTGTCTTCTCTATATCCACCTGAAGTCCTGTCTTCTCTGGATACTTCTTCTACCAACTTGTTGCTTTTCATTTGCATATCTTCCAGTTTGTGGGAAATCAGACATATCTCATCATTGGTGAAGTCCAAATCCTCAAAGTTTTTTGTGTAGATCTATTTCATGCCTGTCTGTCTGTCGCATCATCTAGTCTACCACAATCAGGAAAATCACTGGGGACAGTAGGCAGCCTTATCTTACTCCCGTCTTCACATCTTCGAAGGATTCTATGAGTTTCCCGTCGTGGGCTACTTGGCTTGCAGCATTGTACAACTGTTGGATGAGATGTATAATTGTTGGCGGCAATTATATTAGGTCATTCAATTTACTTATTTCAGTTTCTAGTCGATTAACGCTGTCTACATTACTTGATTTGTTATCTAAGAATTTACTATTCTAATGACACATCTATGGAAATATTCTTCTTGTTGTTAAGAGAATCTACTATGTGTATATGATTGTACAGTTTGAGAATGAGTAGTTCTCCGCTGAACATCTCTCCTTAGATATAATGGAGAAGATTTGTAGCTCAGGTGGATGATTTTAATGCAGTTGTGTTCTCTGAGCTAGCTGGATGGTGTATTTGCGAAGCTTTCATTATTGCTCTCCTACTAGGCAACATCTTCAGCGCATACTTCAATTTGAAGGAAGTGAGACTTTAGATTTCTCCACGAGTTTATTAGTCATCTCTCCTGGTGACCACTTTGAACGTGACTCTTTAGTTGTTTTCGTGTGTTTCCACACCCTCTACGCTTCTACTTGTATTGGTATGGCTATTTTCTTTGTGCTTTCCTTGGGAACGTTTGATTAGGTAAGTTGGCTTAGGTAGATATCTTTTCATAAAGTTTCGTGGCTGTCCATCTTTTTGGAAGACGTCCATGAGATATTTTTTTGCCAATTTTCTTTAAGATAGAAGTGCTGCAATGAGTCATGACACAGACAAAATTTACCAACCGATAAGCAAGAAATCTCACACACACACACACACAAAGGGTCAAAGTTCAAGTCAAGGAAACTATCAGTTCCAATACAAGTAGCCTAGGGAGTGTGAAAACCTACTAAAACAACCAATCACGACGTTGAAGGTCACCAGGAGAGATGACCAATAAACTCGTGGAGAAATCTAAAGTCTCACTCCCATTCAAATTGAAGTGTATGCGCTGAAGATGTTGCCTAGTAGGGCAATGAAAGCTTCGTAAATAAACTATCCAGCTAGCTAGCTAGCTCAGAGAACACAAATACATCAAAAAAGTCTTTTCTTTTATATGGAGAGTTTGTCTATGATTTCTTCATATAATTATTTTATTCATTTGTGTACCTAGTGGAACACAGGGGGCTTCAAGCTTCAGTTTCGAAGTTTCAGTAGCAGTGGTGTTTACTTTTACGGGGTGCGTGTTGGTGGTGGTGGGGGGCGGGCTAGTCTTACACCCAAACTTACCTCTTTAGTGGGCTTAATATCGGCTGAGTGAAGTTTAACAGTACCCCGACGAAAAACTAGGCTGTACATTTGCGTATTTATAATAAATGGGTGGAAAAGTTCCAGAATAATTTCCGATCAAGGGTCAAATTAATAAAAATTACAATTAGGAATAAAAATACCATAATAAACAGCAGGTGGGGGGCGAATAAAACTCAAACATAGTAGCATCATAATTATTCAGAAGATTGAAATTGATTGTGCAATTAGGAGTTAGAAATGTAGAAATAACAAAAATAGATAGACAGGATGTATGGGTATGAAAATATGGTAAGGTCAATAGGGATTGAGAAAAACTTAAAAATAACATGAATTAGCAGGAAGTTTAGATAATAAAGTCAATGGGATAGTCAGAACATCTGGTCAATTCAGGACATTTAGCAGCACCATTCGAAAAATCCTACGAAATAATACAAAAAGATTCGATCAAACCTATCAGGGAGAGTAAAATTAAGACATCTGGGCATAGCCGAGGCACTAACTATCCAAAAGCTAAAACCCACGCGTTGTATCCAAAACAAATGCGTCCAATCCCTGTCCCTGCCATGGCCATGGCCATCATAAACAGGTAATAGTGACCATCCCATCGCTTTTATTATCTAAACTTCCTGTTTATTTATGCTAATTTTTAAGTTTTTCTTAATTCCTATTTATACTACCATATTTTTATATCTGAACTTCCTGTCTATTTAATCATTTTATTAAATCTGCATATTTAATCCCTGATTGCATAAACAATTATTAGTCACATTAGTTATGATCCCATGAGATTTTCTATCCAAACATCCCGTCTATTTATTTTGTTATTTCTACATTTCTAAACCGTAATTGCACAATCAATGTCAATCTTCTCAGTAATTATGATGCTACTTTGTCTGAGCTCTATCCGTTCCCCTGTTTATTATGGCATTTGAATTCCTAATTGTAATATTTATATAAGAATCGTGCCAAAGAGCAACGCTTGTCTTTTTTTACCCTGGTAACTGGATATTTTTCAGCTTTCTTTCATCGGAATGACAAATTGCAGATATGTTTCATTGTGTATGATTATTATTGTTGTTCGGAACAGTGCATGTTAAAATTGTTTTTGTAGATGTATATTTAATAATTTCTTTGGCCTTCAAGCATCTGACGAGAAGGCAACGAAATAAACAATGATGTTACCATTTTATTCTGCTAAAACTGTAGTTCTTGCTTTGTTCAATTATTGTTATGAAATTTTTATCAAACAAAAATTACTTAAGGTGTTGTGCGTTGTAGTAGTGGAAAAGCACTTTCTTTAATGTAACCAAGTAAAAATACTACAACATGTATTCCAGATAACTCAAATGACGACTACTTCTAAATTGATCGTAGTATGAAGTCGATGTAATATCATGGATCATTGTATCTGTTAATGTAAATCGAACAAGAACTAAAGCAAAAAATAAGATCGTTCTTACGTAGTTTCAGAAGATGTTTAATAGTGTGGCGAATATGTGCGTAACCTCTTTCTATAGCATAGTTTTACATCCTTTTGAGTCGAGTTTGTCTGTCTTTACAAAAATTATAGAACCAGGAAATTACACATCTGAAAATCCTACAGTAATTTCGACATATGCAATGTCTATTAATTGAAGATTGGACTTGCTGTGAGCTTCAATAAAGAACTTTAAGCAGAAGTTCAGCATCTAAAGTTGTACTACCTTATATGTAGTACACGAATGTAGAGGAAAAACAAAATTCCAGAGGAACTACACAGTGCAGATATCTACAGGAGAAAAATATGAGGATCTGGAAAATCTCAAAGAGTGGATGCATCTGCGTCACTGAATATGATTTTAAGCTCATGTTAGTCACCGTCTGCAATCATTGGCTGTCCACGTCTCGAGAATTTAAACCAAGCAAGCAGTCTACAACCCTGTGGATGTCCGGCTCAAACCAACTGACAAACACTTCATGAGTTGATTTCAGGATCTAGTTTTTCCACCCTTTCCTCTGTATGTCTGTTTTCAACATAGAGCTTTGCACTGATGTGCACCAGTTCAAGTCGCCATACTCCCTCCTTGTAGCACACAAACCAAGAGAAAAAAGTAGAAGAAATGCAAAATAGAGACAGTAGACAGAGATATGAGACAAAAGGAATAGTAATACCGTAGAACAACATAGCTTTATTGGTTATTGTAAGTCACAAGGAGTGGATGCATCTGCGCCAGATAGTTAGAACGATTGTGAGCCATATCACCAATTGTCTCCGGCCATTGGTGTTCACCGTCCCAACGACCACAGCTAATTAGGAAATCTACACATTCTTAAGTGGCTAGCTTAAACTAACTGTTGTGGATTTCATTGACTGACGACGAGGCCATGTTTTGGTTTGACCACCACTGGCTCTTTTCCAACCTATGTCAGTCACCCAACATTGCCCGTCGAGGAAGGCGATGGTCAGGCATGTGCATGTAACACATGTCCCAACCATCTAAATTGACGTAACTTCACAGCCTCGTCTTTTTTTTTTAGATTTACAGCTTGATTCCACAACGTATTTTTGGTACAAGTATGGAATTTTCAGCATGGATATCGGTAGCCCAAATTTCGCAGGCCGACCATAGATATCAGGTGTGCGCCGGCTCAACCTATGCCTAACCTCAATATTACTCATCCTATTATACGATCTCACACGGGAGATAGAACGCAGGCATCTACGATCAAAGGAAGACAGCTAGCCTTTTCATGTCCTTCAATCTCAATAGCCAGGTCTCATTCATAAAGGAGGATGGAGCGGACTACTGAGCAATACACACGCCCTTCGGTAGATAGGCGGATATCACGTCTACTAAGCCAGAGACGGCGTAAGCTGGCATATGCGGAGCTAGCCCTCTGTATCCGTGTCGAAATTTCATCAGCGATCAACCCACTGGCGTTGGCTGATGCAACTTCCCAAACAAGTGAAGCGGTCAACACGCTCAACAAACCACTTCGCTCTCTACTTTTTAGGCGAGGAGTGAGTCAATGTATTCCAGTCTTACATTCGACAGCAGGAGCGAATCGCATGCCAGCCATTCGCAGATTGCAGCTCATGGTGTTCAGAAGATTCTGCTGTATTTTATCAGTATCTTCACCTAGGAGGACTATATCATCTGCATATTTTAAGTCAACGAGAGTTTTCCCCGATGGTAACAAGTAAATTCCTGAGTCGCTGAAGGCAGTCAGGGTTAAGTCCATGAGTACATCTATGATGAAATTGAATAGAAACGGGGATAGTGGACATCCCTGACGGACACCACTAGTCGTCACGGATGCAAGTGACAACTCGCCGTAAGCTCTCACCTGGTTGACAGCATGAGTTCGAGTAGAGTTCCTTGATCAGTGCAACGTATTTTCTCGACATTCCCTTTACAGCCAAGCATCGCCAGAGTACCTCTCGGTTGACAGAATCGCCTTTAGGTCAAGAAATATAATGATTGTTGGACGTCGGTAAGAATGCCTATGTTCTAGAATCTGTCGAAGGGTGAAGGTATGATCAACACACCCTGTCCCTGATCTAATGCCTGCCTGGTTCTCTCGTGTTTGTGCCTCCCGAGCACCACTTAGTCTACGCATGATTATTGAGCCAGGACTTTAGATACTATATTAGTCAAGCTAATCCCCTTGTGATTATCACAGGAAGACTTGCTTACCTTCCTCATTCTCAACCTAATCCTAAGTTAGATGACATTAGTCGAACGGAAAGGCGGTGACTCAGTATGTGCAACACGTATTCTTCTAGCCATCACCACCACGATGTAACTTTGCAACCTCATCGACAGAATTCCCCTTAACCTCTGTGTTAATCAGCATGTTATACCGCTTAACATGGCACGTAAAACACAGAGGTCCATGGTGAATGACAGCTACCCTTTCTCATATTTTCTCCTTTCAGTGGCCAATCTCACAGCAATAAAGAACGAGCGGAAGCAGGATACTAAACTGCCGCATATCTTCCTTGCTTAGACAATACACAACGTAAACCATAAGTCATTTTGGTATGTTTAAAAAAAGGATGTATTTGTACGGTAGCTAATCAATCAAGAGTAATGCTATTTACACACTAATATATTTATATCAATGTATGTATCAACTAACAACTCCAACTTCATCCTGCTTCAACTTTTGCAGTTGTTCTTTCAGCCGAGTAATAAGAGCTGGTAGTCCACTTGACAATTGATTATCTACACAGGCTTGAGAGCAGGTGATTACTTCACGTTGAGCAGCTTTCATTTGAGATTCACTTGCATCTGTGGTTAGTTTATCACGTGCTCGATTAGCACATTCAGCAGCACATTGTTGTGTTCTTGTCTAGTAGTAGGATAGAATAAGCAAAAAGGATATACAGATGGAGTATAGGCGGGGAGTGAGTTATTAAGTAAAGCGGTACACATACATTCAAGGGAAAAAAACGAGGCGTTTCATCACATGGTCAGTGCAAACTTCTACTCGAAACTAACGTAAAATATAGACTTAAGCTATTTGACGGTCTCTTTTATGGTGACTAGGGGGATTACTGGGTGATGTCATTTAAACACATGAATGAGGTAGGTTACGTACACAACGTAATATTTCGACACTTTCAGTTATATCGACGGCCCGACCGAAAGCTGCTACCTTGACGTGGTGATCGGGCTTGAACACCGCAATGATCTATTCAAGCTATACTGGCTGAGACTTATGTCTCTTGAGGTTCTACCATGCCAGGCAGGTTGTTTGGATAGCGGTTAAACAAAAAGCAGCTACCCCATCCAATACCATGATTCGAACAAATTCACAAAATTTCATGCCGGATCGGCCGTGGCCCGGATTAACAACGACCGCGCTTCCTGCTGCCGTGTCACAGGGCAGGAGTGATAAGTATGCTACTGAGGTACAACAAACAAAAGAGAACAAACAAAAACAGGTCTCGTGTGACCGGCCTCAAGCAGTTGTCCCCTGGGCTCTGCGGTCACGCAACCAACCTCCACGGTGTGGGCAGCCGGGAAGTAACAATCGCCCTCACAATCCGAAAATACATCGACGGAGGTGTGTCAACCGTGCTCTCATATTTCCCCTAGTGAATAAACTAACAACTGCGAATTATTCAAGTATTGGTTTATAGGGATTTGGTTGATTGGTAACAGGATTTCATTATGAGCTGATATTGGTTAGAGAACCATTAAGCCACTGGGACCCCAATCCAATGGCTCATGATTTCTAACAAATACTCGCCGAAGACATTGGCTAGCCGTTGCGACATATCGTGAATTGACAGAAGTTAGAATTCATGGGCTGGCTATTGGATCGGGTCCCAGTGGCTTAATGGTCTACGAGTTAGCTTGCCTTGTAACCAGAAGGTCCTGGGTTCGAACCCCGGTGGGCACATACCGATGAAGAGTCCCAAACTAGGACGAAACAGGTTTTCCGATGGTTCTCTAACCAATGTCAGCTCACGATGAAATCCTGTAACTGCGAATTAATTCATTCATTTCCGAAAGAACTCGTCAACTGGAATACTCTCCAAACATTGTCATTTCTACAATTCCTCCTCATGGTTGAATGCATACAAACATATGAATATTGTGATGACCAGTAAGTATCACTTTGAACAAATATATACCATCTATTAGAAGCGGTGAGTAGTGATCATCTGTTAACGTTATCACTAAGTGGATAATATTCAATCAAAGTACTGCGTATTAACAATAAAAGCTGGTGTCATTGTGGCGGAACTGATACAATTACAATCATCTATATATACATAAATTGAATAATCCCATAATTTATTCAGGACAAAATAGTTACAGCGAACAATTGTCGCTTTCAATGAATTCTCCTTATTCAGGCTCTACAATTTTAAATCCAATAATTTAAGCATACAATAGCCAGCCAGTTAGTCAGTCAGCAAAGGCAAATTAGAATCATATCAGAAAGTGTATTGTGGAACAAGTATAAGTAAGATGGGATGGAACAATAGACAGATAGATTTTTAACATGCATGGTCAATGAGAACATGGGACAAAATGAGGTGAAGTAATTTCATTTAATGGTGTATACATATATAAACGGAGTCAACAGAAAAATACAGGTTTCAAGAGTGAGTGTAATCAGGCTGTGTGTGAGACAATATGAAAATAAACCAACGAATGGGGCGGACTAGACATAAGTTCAAGGTTGAAAATAACGACAATCAGAATGATTGCAAAATAATAATAACGATGATATGGTGTAAAATTACAAGCACTATTGTCAAATCATAATAATAATGAATATAATGAAGTGGATTGAACAGGATTTTGTAAATACAATAACAAGTTAGGAAAGCATTACTCAAACCTAAGGTAATAAAATCATAAGAAAGGTCATGAAATCATTAAAGTCGAAAATGAACGCTTGTCAATGAACCAGAGAAAAGAAAATTGTGATAAGAATTTGTAGTGTTAATGAAGGATTCGTTGGTCTTATTGTAGGCCAAAGTAAACATAGAGGTTGAACATGCTTCTTCTGTATGCAGAGGGATGGTCTTCTGGTATTAATTACAACCGCTTCAGCTACTGATAGAAGACGTAGTCGAGCTCCTCTAGATAAATTACTAGGAACGCGGTAAATAACTGAGAACACCTGGTCAATATCTATCGAGTGTCCAGTATCTCCACCAAGTGGGCTAAGAATGCACTTTCTGATATGATTCTAATTTGCCTTTACTTACTGGCTGGCTATTGTATGCTTAAATTAAAGGATTTACAGTTGTAGAGCCTGAAGAAGAATTTATTGAAAATAATTATTCGCTTTATTTTGTCCTGAATCTCTCTCTCTCTCTCTCTCTCTCTCTCTCTCTCTATATATATATATATATATATATATATATATATATATATATCACACGTGTACAGCAGTGAGAATTGTCGTTTCGACGATTCGTCTCCATAGGTCTATGTGCTATCTTAATTAAATTTAATATAGAATTCATAAGACCAGTGATATAATGGTACAATTTGTCCTCGAAAAATATATTCCGTATTCTAAGGTGTAGCCTGTCTAGAAGGAGTGACTAACTGGAAAATAGGAAAGGGGACAGAAGTTGGCACATGGCGTAACAAGTGTGAGGTAGCTTATAAGCATGGTTGTGCAGAGTGGACAAGAACTAGAGGAATGACGACGATAAAGTGTTTTTATAAAATCTGTGTGGAAACGTAGTGGTCTTGGTCAAAAATAGTAAAGTGATAATAAAATAATAGGGGTGATGAGAATAATAATAATAATAAACTTACACAGTAAAAAGAAAGCAAAATTATGGTGAGAACATTACTCTGGACATGGTAGAGATGTATGTGGTGCATTTGAATGCAGAGGTCCTGTTTCAGATCCTCAATAGCCAATGATTGAGCTATGTACAGATGGCGTATTTGAAGTCCTTTCGTACGATATTGAGGGACTCTGTGAAGCATTCACCCCGATGGATGGTGCTCGATGTCCCGAGTTGACAAGGTGTTCGAGGATGGAGCTGCTAGTATTCTTCTCTTTCCCTTTGGCTGACTAACCAAAATGGACAGTGTTCTAGTACACGTTTGTAGAATTGACGTTGCGTACGGCCGATGTACTTTGCTCCATACGAACAAGTATGCTAATAAATGCACATTGAGGTGACCAAAAGCGCTATCATGTCCTTGATGTTAAAATAGATCAATTGTATCCTGGAGAACGTGATGCGTATGATAGCTGCTTGAAATGTCTTCCTGAGATATACAAATAGGCGGTTTCTAGTATCTTCTGCTTCGATGTCACCGTTGAATTCCAGGTTCATGAAGAGAGTTGTGATTTTTGCAGATGGATCTCTGGAATTGGATGAACTGTCCCATCCATGTTGGCTTGCGATGTATTGATCTTTTGGATCGTTCACTCTTGTTTCCTGGCCAGCAGGAGTACATCCAATGATGGAAATTCCATTTTCGATTCATGCTCAAAGTTGAATGTTATTCATGGGTGTACTGTGTTGAGGGTTTTCAGGACATACTTTTTCATCACAAATTATGAACATATCATCTACGTATCTCCTGCGTAAGTGCAGTTGACTTATCAAAGGGTCGAGGATGTTGTTTTCGAGACTCACCAGGAATCAGTCAGTCAGCTAGCAATGGACCGAGAGGACATCCCATCGCTACACCATCTTTTCGTACGTAGAATTGTCCATTCAATTTGAATTGAATATTAAACGTACATCTGAGAAGTAGTTGATTCAGGTGGTTGATGGGAAGAGGAACTTCTGGGTTGTTGTTGGGTTTCGATGTAGTTACAGATGAAGCACAGTGTCTCGGTCAATGGGAAGCTTGTGTAAAGAGATGTGACATCTAGTTAAGGCATTTATCTTTCAAACGCGTTGATTAAATCAAATGTATCACTTAGGCCATATACTTCGTCATATGTCTTCTTACCGGTTCAAGGATATCTGCTATCGACTTCGCCATCCGATGTAATGGTGAGTTGACCATGTCTATGATAGGTCAAAGTAGAAAATTCTTCTTATGCACTTTAGCCAATCCATATAGCCTCGGAATAGTTGAACTCCACGATGTTATGACTGAATGTTTTTTTCATTTTCTTCAGTAATTTTGTAAGGAGGTTTTCTGTTCTTTCACGTTGTGTCGTCTTTCTGGTTAGTTGGTTTGAGGAATCCAGTGTTGTCTGATAGTATGTTTGTTAATTTCTCACTATAGTCGGATCTATTCATTACCACAATCCCATTGTGATGCCCTTATCAGGATGGACGAGGATTATGTCTTTATTTTCGTGAAGTTGTCTTTTGTGTGTGTTCCTTGGTCAGCAGATGACAGTGGCTCCTCGGTCGTGTACGAATGTACTTATATCAGCTGTCGAGAATTGAAGCTCAGAAATGATCAACAAGATCTTTTTCACAGGTGGGCGATAAATCGAATGTCTGTGACATTAAATTCTCGAACTACACTTCGGTTTGTAATTCGTTGATTTTACTCGATAAATACATAGATAGCGAAATTTCCGACCAAGTGATGCGACTTGGATTTGAATAGAAGCGAGAGGAAAATTCGAAGAAATAAAGACGTATTCTTCAGGATTCTGTGAAAACGATGAGACAGTTTCAGATGGTTTCAGGCGTTTTCTTAGTCGAGAAGTAGTATCTTCGGAACGTTTTCGTATCACGGTGGATACATAGTCATGAAACGTTTGTCACAAAGAAAACATGCTTTATATGAGACGCACCACTCTCATTGTAGCCCATCTTTGGAATCTTTCCAGATTTGCGTCCCTTCTAAGCAGTGGGATGCAATGATATTAGGCACTTCAAGGTGTGGTGGTCTGACGTATGTTTCGTACAACCCTAGAAAGAGGTGAGAAGTGAGTTCACCTGACTTTGGTGAAAATGTATAACCGCATATGCCCGCCCTCGCTACACCTCCCCCCGTGTACCTTACGCTTGTGTCCATTTTTCTGATAAAACAAGCCGCAAGTCACGCTCCGACGTTGTTCAGGACAAGCTTTCGTTGCACAGGGTGTCACTTGCATTCTCCAGTCTACACCTGCGTAATTTCACTACTTTGCGCTTTCTCAGCTTGAAAGTCATACCTTTGGTCACCGCCCAGCCTTCAAGAAGCTTGAGATCTGCCTTCAGCCTATCTGAGTCCTCCGAACACTTTAATTCCCTCCATATCTTTACGTCGTCAGTGTATAGAACAGTTGGTCAGCGTACACGGAATCGCAGGTCATTGATAAAAATCAAAAACATCAGTGGTCCTAGGACACAACAGAACCCTGCGACACTCCTGACGACGAGTCGTGTCAAGATGATCGGACTCGGTTGACCTTGGTGCAGAATTTCCTTTCACCTGGGTGATTAGTCCTTCAACCGTGTCAGAAGCGGCTCACCTATACATAAACCTACGTAAATTACTTTGTGTAGGAGAAAATCATGGTGAACTGTGTCAAATGACTTCTCAAAGTCAAAGAAGACTACATGGACTGGAACATTCATATTCCAGAATGATGTCCAATCGTTCCGAGCAGAGAGTAGTAGGTTTGTCACACAGGATCTGCCTTTCTTGAAACCATGTTGTGCTTCAAGAAGTCTCTTATTCCTATCGACGTGCTCCCTGATACGATCAATTATAATTTCCAGTACTTTCGATACCACCACTGGGAGTAGCATTACTGTACTGCTCTATAACTGGTGGCGTTTTTCCTGCCCCCACCCTTGAAAACTGGAGAAAGGATGGCTGTTTTCCACTCTCTTGGTAGTTTCATCGAATCCATCGAGTGTTGGAATGGAATAAGTCTCACAAGGGTCTACAGAGAGTCTCGACTCACTGATTCTGGACAGACAGATGGACTGATGTCGTCAGCTTCCAGATGTGAGCCTCCGTAACTTCCCCTTGTAGTATTTCCAGGTTTAGTTGGGGAGTGGTCACTACGTTTTCCTCCGGCGAAGTAGTAGTAGTTCCACCATGTTGGTCCGTACAGGTAATACCCACAACATTGCTGTTTAACTGTTTGTCGAAGAGGCTAAACCTATTGGTTCAGTCATCTCTAGACTGGCGAGGTATTGACCGTTTGGAACTACTAAGGCTCATGCCGCCTGGTTATTTGGTTGGTTGATTTTCTCTCCAACATGAATCGGTACAGGCTTTCGGGGTTCTCTAGGAGCTTTTCGCAAGGATCGCATCATATGACCTTCTGCAACTAATCCTGACTCTCACGTTGCACCACGGTTCCTTATTCCCAGGTATGCATCGTGGTCAGTTTGATACTTGGATACTCGCCACGTAGATCAGGCCTTTCGTTTGCTCTTTTCTTGTGGAATATGTTGCGTACCTCTCTTCAACCACGAGTATCGTTCTCTGCTGTATTGTGACTGAACGGACGGTCGGTATCTGAAATGGGTGTGTGAAGTGAATAATCTCTTTCACCACTACTTCCCACTGTTGATCCACAGATGATGACTCAACCATCCTTTGCTAACAGCCATTCGGCGTTGGACAAAAGCTCCTCATTTCAGCATACTACGCCTTTTCACAGCACAGACATGTCTCCCTATATCCAATATATTTGTGAAAATGAGTCAGGACACTGATTTGTTGTTGATGTACGCTTCTCTTGGTTGAAGAATAACTCCTGATCTTCAACAGGTTTCAATGACGAGCTTCCATATCACCACAGGACGCTTTCTTGAACTCAGCACACAGATTAAGGCTCAGTTGTGATGAGGCCACAGTCCTTTGAAACCAATATCATTTGCATTCCATCAGTTTATTGTAACAGCCGCCGTGTCTTATAAATTCAATACCTCTTTCTCGATGTTTAACCTGGGCGGATCTGAGAACTTCCGAAAACCTGTAATGGCTCTCCTCTTAGCTTTCCTATAATATCTTGCTGAGACGTCTTGACAACCTATCCTCTCCGACCCTCCTCTTAGGGTGTGAAAACAGTCAGGTGACAGTCCGTCACCAACAAAAACATCTACCAGAAAGGTTCTGTCAGTAGTGGTACAATTATTAGGTGGTTTCTCTATCAAGCTGCTATACATAGATTCACCGTCCTCGGAATACTACAGCGGTGAATTGTTGTAGCGTTCAATGATAACAGGAATTTTGGGGCGTATAGGCTTCATCCATCATTTTGTGCTCTTCATAGACTGAAGAAACACTTCCAAGTGACCGGGTCAATTCATCATACATCTTCGTTCGATCTCTAGTTTGGTGTGGATACATTTCAGTTTGACTTCCATTCTGAAACATGTGTCTTAAATGGGACGATCTCAATTCTTCACTACTCAGGCCTGTTCATCGTTTACTGGATAAATCAAGCTATACGGCTGGACGTATATCCTGCACATGTTGGTTGAAATGTCGCTCGATAATTGTTTTGTTTGCCAATAATTTTCAATAAAAATTAATTGTGTTCTATGTGTTTACTGGGTTGATAGGACTTCTCATCTCCCGGCTAGGTAGTTAGTTATATTGGTGGTGTCCGCGTCATGTCATGTGATGTGACTGTGAAACACACACACTCTCTCTCTAAGCATATATTGGTTGCAATGATTAGTGTTTCAGGTGGACTGTGTGAAAATATCTCAAAATAAAATGAAGAAGATGGGATAGTTGGAGGGTGGTAATGTCATCTACACAAATAGTTTACTGTATGTATGCATGTATGTAGAAGAGCAGCAGCTTTCGGCGTAGTATCTATCATTCAATGAAGACTTCACGTCACTGAGGATATCAATGTGGCCCGGCCGACAACTGCTACCTACCTTGACGTGGTGGTCGAGCTTGAATATCGCAGTGACCCAACAAGCTAAACTGACTGGGACTCACGTTCCCGCAGGTACACTACCATGTCAGGAAGGTTGTCTAAATAGCGGCTAGGCTAAAAGCAGTCACCGTGGGGTACATGGGCTCCAGAATCCAAACGGATCAAATGGCGTATGAACGAACCCATATGGGTCACTGAAAACCATGGGAATCCAGCTCATGACGCAGCTCCGCTACCTTCAGGATTAGACTCCAAGTCAAAGGCTCGGGGGTGGTGGTCCGCCTAGAAAACCACCTGCTTCGGTCTGGACGCCCGGCCAGAATCTCAGCCCTCACACAACAAATGAAGTAAAACAACACACCATTATTCAAACTCTACGCACGCTCGAAATAAAAAATGATTTAATGTAATAACGATATCTCAAGCAACTTGTGTGCTCCCTACCTTTCTTTATATTTTTATACTTAGATTCCTGTATTTTACCTATGCTAACCTTGACTTCTTAAACTTTGACAGCCTTTCGCCTTTGTCTGGATTCCCAGCCTATCTGTGTCGTTTCGAGATGTGAGTGAGTAACCCTCAAAATGGATGTCCCCAATGTGACATCTAACACAGATATCCTGAAACCGCGTGTCGCGTCCAAACTGGCCACCTACAATGTTCAGACGCTGATGCAAATCGGAAAACAGGCAGGGTTGGTAAGAACATTGGAAAGCCTCGCTATCGATGTCTGCTGCATTTCGGAGACCCTCATTCAAGATCCTAGTGAAGTGCTTCGACTATCCTCTCCATCTTGAAGTTCTAGTAGTATGTGCCATCTGCTCTTGTCCGGGGACCCTGTGGCGTCAACATCTGGCGTAGCTGGTGTCGGTGTCGCACTGAGCACTAGAACCGAAGCTGCATTGCTCGACTGGATTCCCATTAACAGTCGTTTATGTGCTGTGAGGCTGGAAGGTTATACGAAAGTAAGGAGTAGTAGGCCAGATAGGCGGTGTCTATTTGTTGTCTCCGCCTATACACCGACGGATTGCAGCCCGGATGAAATGAAGGATGAATTCTACTACGAACTTTGCGATCTCTTGAAACTGGCGGGTCGGAGGGATATCGTAGTGCTGGCTGGGGACTTGATTGCACAGATCGGGCGTCTAGGCTCAGAGGAGAATCAATCGTCTAGGTGGTCAATGGGGCCTACGAGATGTATTTCGGGACCAAATGGGAGTGTGAGATGATTGCTTAGCTGGCTAGTGATCGTGCACAAACGTGACACAACGGGGGACCAAATGGTGTGGATGCTTGACCGGAGGTCTTCAGCTAAACAAATCGACTTAAACAGTGAGGATCAGCATCCAGTGTTCAGTGATGAGTGCTGTGGTCAATAGTTTTGGGGAATTATTTACCGCTACAGCTCAAAACCACCCCCCCCCATAGTGGTGTTGTGAGGACCCTAGGACAGAACCAGCCGGAAGTGACAAGAAAACTCGATGGTTCCCCCATCGGTAAAAAAAACTCTACCGAACGGCTTGGTGGAGTGCCTACTGGTCGTCTCCCCGTGCTAATAGAGTGTCTGTACATCGCTTCGTTAATGTTTGTCCGTTGGATCTCGTGCTTCGTTTGCTCCTTGTCCAGTGGCCGTCGCACCTGGAAAAGAAAACAGGAATGCTAAGAACCTTGTTGAGGAAGATGTACCAAAAATAACGTTTGAAAAATGATATGCATCTACCATACACTAAAATAACGTGAAAATCAGAACATCGAAAAAAGTATATATCTAATTTTTTTAGTGTACGGTTATAGAAAAGGTTTTTACTTGTGTTGCGGGATGCAATATAAAAAAAATTGATGTGCCTGAAAGAAAAT
The DNA here is from genome assembly GCA_944472135.2 of Trichobilharzia regenti. NCBI lineage: Eukaryota > Metazoa > Platyhelminthes > Trematoda > Strigeidida > Schistosomatidae > Trichobilharzia > Trichobilharzia regenti. The sequence goes on along the minus strand of OX235263.1, from coordinate 102,311,892 downwards.
AAATACCATAAACGAATAAGGGTTGGGTGAATCGCACATTTCGTCCAGAACGCGTTTTCTTTGAGGGCTCGACAGAAGGTTCAGTGGCTTTTGTTGTACTAGTGATTTCTTCGAGTACTAACGGTACCATATGCAGCGGGGATGCCCATGGGTGGTTATTCGATGGCCGAATGATTCCAAGGATGAGCTTATAGTCGAACTCATTTCTAGCGAGTATCAGTTTGTCAGCAGCAAGTCGTCCTGCCTTAAATGTCACCGGTTGTCCTGAGTTTATGGGTTGGTGCAAAACCTTGCTGGTTATGCACGATAAATAGATAGACGGGCAATTAAGTTCCGGGTATTTATCAACAATCGGTTGGAAAGTTGGATCAAGGATTGCCTTCATCTTTACAAGTGATAAGCTGGAACATGGTTAAGCTTGTCACTTGTAAAGATGAAGGCAATCCTTGATCCAACTTTCCAACCGATTGTTGATAAATACCCGGAACTTAATTGCCCGTCTATCTATTTATCGTGCATAACCAGCAAGGTTTTGCACCAACCCATAAACTCAGGACAACCGGTGACATTTAAGGCAGGACGACTTGCTGCTGACAAACTGATACTCGCTAGAAATGAGTTCGACTATAAGCTCATCCTTGGAATCATTCGGCCATCGAATAACCACCCATGGGCATCCCCGCTGCATATGGTACCGTTAGTACTCGAAGAAATCACTAGTACAACAAAAGCCACTGAACCTTCTGTCGAGCCCTCAAAGAAAACGCGTTCTGGACGAAATGTGCGATTCACCCAACCCTTATTCGTTTATGGTATTTATTTTCTTTCAGGCACATCAATTTTTTTTATATTGCATCCCGCAACACAAGTAAAAACCTTTTCTATAACCGTACACTAAAAAAATTAGATATATACTTTTTTCGATGTTCTGATTTTCGCATTATTTTAGTGTATGGTAGATGCATATCATTTTTCAAACGTTATTTTTGGTACATCTTCCTCAACAAGGTTCTTAGCATTCCTGTTTTCTTTTCCAGGTGCGACGGCCACTGGACAAGGAGCAAACGAAGCACGAGATCCAACGGACAAACATTAACGAAGCGATGTACAGACACTCTATTAGCACGGGGAGACGACCAGTAGGCACTCCACCAAGCCGTTCGGTAGAGTTTTTTTTACCGATGGGGGAACCATCGAGTTTTCTTGTCACTTCCGGCTGGTTCTGTCCTAGGGTCCTCACAACACCACTATGGGGGGGGGTGGTTTTGAGCTGTAGCGGTAAATAATTCCCCAAAACTATTGACCACAGCACTCATCACTGAACACTGGATGCTGATCCTCACTGTTTAAGTCGATTTGTTTAGCTGAAGACCTCCGGTCAAGCATCCACACCATTTGGTCCCCCGTTGTGTCACGTTTGTGCACGATCACTAGCCAGCTAAGCAATCATCTCACACTCCCATTTGGTCCCGAAATACATCTCGTAGGCCCCATTGACCACCTAGACGATTGATTCTCCTCTGAGCCTAGACGCCCGATCTGTGCAATCAAGTCCCCAGCCAGCACTACGATATCCCTCCGACCCGCCAGTTTCAAGAGATCGCAAAGTTCGTAGTAGAATTCATCCTTCATTTCATCCGGGCTGCAATCCGTCGGTGTATAGGCGGAGACAACAAATAGACACCGCCTATCTGGCCTACTACTCCTTACTTTCGTATAACCTTCCAGCCTCACAGCACATAAACGACTGTTAATGGGAATCCAGTCGAGCAATGCAGCTTCGGTTCTAGTGCTCAGTGCGACACCGACACCAGCTACGCCAGATGTTGACGCCACAGGGTCCCCGGACAAGAGCAGATGGCACATACTACTAGAACTTCAAGATGGAGAGGATAGTCGAAGCACTTCACTAGGATCTTGAATGAGGGTCTCCGAAATGCAGCAGACATCGATAGCGAGGCTTTCCAATGTTCTTACCAACCCTGCCTGTTTTCCGATTTGCATCAGCGTCTGAACATTGTAGGTGGCCAGTTTGGACGCGACACGCGGTTTCAGGATATCTGTGTTAGATGTCACATTGGGGACATCCATTTTGAGGGTTACTCACTCACATCTCGAAACGACACAGATAGGCTGGGAATCCAGACAAAGGCGAAAGGCTGTCAAAGTTTAAGAAGTCAAGGTTAGCATAGGTAAAATACAGGAATCTAAGTATAAAAATATAAAGAAAGGTAGGGAGCACACAAGTTGCTTGAGATATCGTTATTACATTAAATCATTTTTTATTTCGAGCGTGCGTAGAGTTTGAATAATGGTGTGTTGTTTTACTTCATTTGTTGTGTGAGGGCTGAGATACTGGCAAAGGATGGTTGAGTCATCATCTGTGGATCAACAGTGGGAAGTAGTGGTGAAAGAGATTATTCACTTCACACACCCATTTCAGATACCGACCGTCCGTTCAGTCACAATACAGCAGAGAACGATACTCGTGGTTGAAGAGAGGTACGCAACATATTCCACAAGAAAAGAGCAAACGAAAGGCCTGATCTACGTGGCGAGTATCCAAGTATCAAACTGACCACGATGCATACCTGGGAATAAGGAACCGTGGTGCAACGTGAGAGTCAGGATTAGTTGCAGAAGGTCATATGATGCGATCCTTGCGAAAAGCTCCTAGAGAACTCCGAAAGCCTGTACCGATTCATGTTGGAGAGAAAATCAACCAACCAAATAACCAGGCGGCATGAGCCTTAGTAGTTCCAAACGGTCAATACCTCGCCAGTCTAGAGATGACTGAACCAATAGGTTTAGCCTCTTCGACAAACAGTTAAACAGCAATGTTGTGGGTATTACCTGTACGGACCAACATGGTGGAACTACTACTACTTCGCCGGAGGAAAACGTAGTGACCACTCCCCAACTAAACCTGGAAATACTACAAGGGGAAGTTACGGAGGCTCACATCTGGAAGCTGACGACATCAGTCCATCTGTCTGTCCAGAATCAGTGAGTCGAGACTCTCTGTAGACCCTTGTGAGACTTATTCCATTCCAACACTCGATGGATTCGATGAAACTACCAAGAGAGTGGAAAACAGCCATCCTTTCTCCAGTTTTCAAGGGTGGGGGCAGGAAAAACGCCACCAGTTATAGAGCAGTACAGTAATGCTACTCCCAGTGGTGGTATCGAAAGTACTGGAAATTATAATTGATCGTATCAGGGAGCACGTCGATAGGAATAAGAGACTTCTTGAAGCACAACATGGTTTCAAGAAAGGCAGATCCTGTGTGACAAACCTACTACTCTCTGCTCGGAACGATTGGACATCATTCTGGAATATGAATGTTCCAGTCCATGTAGTCTTCTTTGACTTTGAGAAGTCATTTGACACAGTTCACCATGATTTTCTCCTACACAAAGTAATTTACGTAGGTTTATGTATAGGTGAGCCGCTTCTGACACGGTTGAAGGACTAATCACCCAGGTGAAAGGAAATTCTGCACCAAGGTCAACCGAGTCCGATCATCTTGACACGACACGTCATCAGGAATGTCGCACGGTTCATACTATCAGACAACACCGAATTCGTCAAACCACCTAACCAGAAAGACGACACAACGGAAAGAACAGAAAACCTCCTTACAAAATTACTGAAGAAAATGAAAAAACATTCAGTCATAACATCGTGGAGTTCAACTATTCCGAGGCTATATGGATTGGCTAAAGTGCATAAGAAGAATATTCTACTTTGACCTATCATAGACATGGTCAACTCACCATTACATCGGATGGCGAAGTCGATAGCAGATATCCTTGAACCGGTAAGAAGACATATGGCAAAGTATATGGCCGTAGTGATACATTTGATTTCATCAACGCGTTTGAAAGACAAATGCCTTAACTAGATGTCACGTCTCTATTCACAAGCCTCCCACTGACCGAGACACTGTGCTTCATCTGTAACTACGTCGAAACCCAACAACAACCCAGAAGTTCCTCTTCCCATCAACCACCTGAATCAACTACTTCTCAGATGTACGTTTAATATTCAATTCAAATTGAATGGACAATTCTACGTACGAAAAGATGGTGTAGCGATGGGATGTCCTCTCGGTCCATTGCTAGCTGACTGACTGATTCCTGGTGAGTCTCGAAAACAACATCCTCGACCCTTTGATAAGTCAACTGCACTTATACAGGAGATACGTAGATGATACGATCATAATTTGTGATGAAAAAGTTGATTTAAAGTATGTCCTCAAACCCTTCAACACAGCTCATTCATCAATCAAATTCACTTTAGAACGTGAAGCGAACATGGCATTCCCATTCTCGGATGTGTACTACTTGCCAGGAAACAAGACTGAACGATCCAAAAGATCAATACATCGCAAGCTAACATTGAGGGGATAGTTCATCTAATTCCAGAGCTTTGTTCCACTGGTCTGAAAGCAGAATCCAGGACGTACATTAAGTTCAAGGACTCAAAAAGTCTGTTCGGAAGAAACGATAGAGAAGGAGTTGAATTCAGCAAGTGGAACCCTACTAGACAACGGATATCCACCAAGATTTATCGACAAAAACATGAAGGAAAAAAGCCTCCATCGCGAGAAATCACAACTGTTCCTAAGAAAACTCTATTCATGGAAGTGGAATTCAAAGGTGACATCGAAGCGACACTCTTAGAAACCACCCTTCTGAATGTCTGAGGAAGACATTTCAAACAGCTATCTTACACACACACACATACAACAGGTAGTTTCTCTAGTCTAACGTTAAGGACAAGATACCGTTTTTGGCCACCTCAATGTGCATTTATCAGTTCATTTGTTCGTGTGGAGGAAAGTATATCGGCCATACGCAACGTCAAGTCCACAGACGTATTCTGGAACACTGTCCAGACTGGCTAGCCAGCCAGGGGAGAAATGAAGAATACTACCAGCTCTATCGTCGAGCACCTTGTCAATTCCGGACTTCGAGCACCCCCACCGGGATGAATGTTTCAAAGAGTCCCTCAATATCGTACGAAATGATTTGAAATACGCCATCTGTACATAGCTAAATCATTGGCTATTCGGGAGGTGAAATCGCACCTCTGCATCCGAATGCACCACATACATTCCCTCGCCCTATCATGACCAGTGTAACGTTCTCACTATACTTTTGCTTTCTTTTTACTGTGTAAGTTTATTATTATTATTCTCAGCCCCCTCTATTATTTTATTATCACTCCACTGGTGTTGATTAATAACTTTGCATTTCCACAGAGATTTTGTATAAAAACACTTTATCATCGTCTTTCCACTAGTTCTTTTCCACTCTACACAAGTATACTGATAAGTCATCCTCTCACATTTGTTACGTCATGTGCTAACTTCTACCCTGTTTTTCTAACTTGCAATTAGTCACTCCTTCTAGACAGACTACACCTTACATTAGGTAATGCATTTTTCGAGAACAAATTTTACCATTATCTCACTGGTCTTATGAATTCTTTATTAAATTTAATTACAATTGTACATGGGCTTAGGAAAATGAATCGTCGACAAGAGAATTTTCAACGCTGTTTACATGATATATATATATATATATATATATATATATATATATATAGAGAGAGAGAGAGAGAGAGAGAGAGAGATTCAGGACAAAATAAAGCGAATAATTATTTTCAATAAATTCTTCTTCAGGCTCTACAACTGTAAATCCTTTAATTTAAGCATACAATAGCCAGCCAGTAAGTAAAGGCAAATTAGAATCATATCAGAAAGTGCATTCTTAGCCCACTTGGTGTAGATACTGGACACTCGATAGATATTGACCAGGCGTTCTCAGTTATTTACCGCGTTCCTAGTAATTTATCTAGAGGAGCTCGACTACGTCTTCTATCAGTAGCTGAAGCGGTTGTAATTAATACCAGAAGACCATCCCTCTGCATACAGAAGAAGCATGTTCAACCTCTATGTTTACTTTGGCCTACAATAAGACCAACAAATCCTTCATTAACACTATAAATCCCTATCACAATTTTCTTTTCTCTGGTTCATTGACAAGCATTCACTTTCGACTTTAATGATTTCATGAACTTTCTTATGATTTTATTACCTTAGGTTTGAGTAATGCTTTCCTAAATTGTTATTGTATTTACAAAATCCTGTTCATTCCACTTCATTATATTCATTATTATTATTCGACAATCATTCACCAATAGTACTTGTAATTTTACACCATATCATCGTTATTATTATTTTACAATCATTCTGATTGTCGTTATTTTTTACCTTGAACTTATGTCTAGTCCGCCACATTCGTTGGTTTATTTTCATATTGTCTCACACACAGCCTGATTATACTCACTCTCGAAACCTGTAATTTTCTGTTGACAATATTTATACGTATGCACACACATCATTAAATTAAATTACTTCACCTTATTTTGTCCCATGTTCTCATTGACCATGCATGTTAAAAAACGAACTGACTATTGTTCCATCCCATCTTACTTATACTTGTTCCACAATACACTTTCTGATATGATTCTAATTCGCCTTTGTTGACTGACTGGCTGGCTATGGTTTGCTTAAATTAATGGATTTATAATTGTAGAGCCTGAATAAGAAGAATTTATTGAAAGCGACAATTGTTCACTGTAACTATTTTGTTCTGAATAAATTATGGGAATATTCAATTTATGTATATATAGATGTTTGTAATTGTATAAGTTCCGCCACAATGACACCAGCTTTTATTGTTAATATGCAGTACTTTGATGAATATTATCCACTTCGTGATAACGTTAACAGATGATCACTACTCACCGCTTCTAATAGATGGTATATATTTGTTCAAAATTGATACTTACTGGTCGTCACAATGTTGAATTGACGAGTTTTAATGAAGTTGACGAATTTAAATTTTAAGATGGGAGAATGGTAATAGAATACGAAAACATGTGTGTGACAGAGTGTCTCAATGAAGTTTACTGAAATGCTTTTAATCTAGAAATTGCCAACTTAATCTAACGATCGATTCACGGTAACACAAAGATGCTAGACCAAGCAATCTACACCCACTTAGGTGGCCTAGACTGATATCGTGGCTGTGCAGAGTGATGCTATGCTATGATGTCACCTGTCATAATTTCCTGATGACTTATTCGGACGCCGAGAAAAGTGTGACACCAAACAAAGGACTTGACACATTACACTAGTTACTAGTATTTTTTGATATGGTTGTGGTCTCTAACCTAGCTAGATGGTTTATTTGCGAAGTTTATACTGCTCTACTGGGCAACATCCTCAGCGCATACTTCAATTCGAATCGACGTGAGCCTTTAGATTTCTCAACGAGTTCATTAGTCATCTCTCCTGGTGACCACCTTGAACGTGGCTATTTGGTTGCTTTTGTGTGTTTTCACACCCCCTAGGCTACTTGTATTGGGACTGATTGTTTCTTTGATTTGAACTTTGACCCTTTGTATATGAGGTTTCCTTCTTATCGGTTGGTATATTCTGTCTATCTCGATATGTCCATTGATTGATGATTCACTGGAATACCAGGCAAACTTCTAAAAATTCTCTGGCATTCTTGGTGTTTTTTTTCTGTCTAATATTTGAACTTTGGTTCTCCCAGTCTAATTGATTTTCATGGTTGCCTGCGTTCATGGATACGAAGACAAAGAGGACGTCCACTTTGGCCAATGTAGTGTTTTTTCACAGTTGTCACAATTTATTTAGTAGATGCTATTGGTTTTATCTTCCTTCGTTGTTGATTCCAATTAAATTATCAACGACAGTCCTAGAGGGGGTCAATCGCGAGCCCGAATAGCTAGCTCAGTGGTAACGTCTTTGACTGCAGACGGCACTGGGTGACGCGGGTTCGAATCACAGAAGGGATACGCCTTGCTGACCTAGCACGAAACCTAGGTCAGGCAAGGCTTCCTGTGACCGATTGCTTCCAACCAACTAAATTGTAACATACATGTCTTAGTCACTTTAATCAATGCTTGACCCCTGTCCTAACTTACGGTGACTCAAAGGGATTAGAGGTTCCGATCGTTGTCGCCTTTATCGACTTGCTCACTATAGCCGTAGGCAATAATCGCCAGTCACTTACTTTTATAACATGAGAAATATACACACCGCATCGACACATTCATTGCACACGCGCCTACTTCAATTAATAAAACATTACCATAATCAAAAGAAAGTCTACTCCTATTAAACTAGCATGCAGCATGAAATATATAAGACTTATTAAAAAAAACTATCTGTAGCAGGGGGGGGAGGTTCGAGGGTTAGGGATGAGCAAAACATTTATTTCTCACCTGAAACATGTCAACTTCTGATTGCATTAATTCATGTGCTCGACTCAAAGGAGTTTCACATCGTTGTATGCACCGCTGTACTTCATCAACCGGTGCACTAGTGTTTTCACAGCATTTTAAACCGCAACGAAAGAAATTCGCCTATATATTTTGAAAATCGTTAAAACATACAACATTGTATTGTGTTAATAACAGCTAACCTGTATTTTACGTAGATATCCAGTATCTAGAATACCTAAGGCTTCTTCAACTGATTTCTGATAGTTAGTTTGCAATTTGTTGAGATCACGTTGAAGCTAACAAAAAAATAATAATAACAATAAATATTAGTTATGATGAATACAGAGAATGAGTAATCAGGTATATCTTATCATAAGGGAGAAAATCAATAAACACGAGCTCCATGTCAAATGGACCCTACGAAATAAAATAAGAATGCCCAGATATTTATATATCGATCTACACGTCTACAATTGAATAACAATTTGTAATTCCATATTAGTTTGCTTTATTAGATGCATCACACAGTCAGTGAAACAGTATTATTATTTACTGGATGATAAAGTTTCGAACACAATTCATTATTGTTCATAATCATTTCATCAATTATAATCACACACGACTTCGAAACATGAGTTTTATAGTTTTCTTTGTCCTCTCCTATTTGTCGTCATTCGGGTAGTAGAATTTTCCAGATATCTGAGTGGACAGGTGTTGAATAATTCCTATTACACGTATTTGCAGTTGATTCGATAAACAAAGCTTCTGTTATCAATCTCTCCTTCAACCCTGTTAGTTGCATTAAAACTGTCATCTTATCCCATCCAGCTTATTGTATGGTTGTGTGTAATCGCAATTATTGAGTGCTATAGCTGAACTATTCCCTAGATTTCTAATCTTATTCGGGTCAAGTAATCTACATTTTGCTAGGCTTTTATACTCGGGCAGTCTGACTGCACCTTTTCTACTACTTTGACTTATGTATTTCACCTGACAATCATTCCAGCAGAGTAATAGATGAACTAAATTGTTTTATTTTAAAGGCTTCACTGGTAGGATCCTCTAACCAACAAGGTTTGTTTCTAATTGAGTTTGTGGGTAATTGAATGCCAGCCACTTTTATTGCTGTCTTGTTAAGAATTCTCCTGCGTAAGGTTTCCAAGGTGTCTTTCTCGTATGGAAGTACCAGCGATGATTTAGATTCCTTATTGTTGGTGTTATCTTGCGCGTGTTTGATATGCATGTCGTCATTATCATTATTATTATCACTATCACTACTATCATTATTAATTTTATTTTTACATTTCCCTACATACTTTCTGACTAATTTATCAGGGTAATTATTAAGTTTCAAAGCTTCTCTTATATGTCTCACTTCCTGTCTTAAATTTTTCTTTGGTACTACTTTGTTTTTGTACTCTATCACTTAAACATTTCCCCAATCCGGTTTTCACTGACATAGGATGGGATGATCGGAAGTCCAAATATTTGTTCGAATGTGTGGGTTTCCTGTAAACACACTTGTTTGTCTTTAACTTCCCATCTTTCCCTTTTACTCTACAATCTAACATTGGAAGTTCCCCTTCCTGAGTTTCCAATTCATAAGTGAATTGAATTGCCTTTACCTTTGAGTTCATGTGGTCGAAAAATCTGTCTATACCCTGTGTTTTAAGTACAGTGAATGCGTCATCTACATACCTCCACCATACTTATGGGGTGGGGGTGAACGTTTTAATTGCTATTTTTTCTCACCTATCCATGAATATATCTGCTACAACCGGGGATATTGGTGATCCCATGGCAACTCCCTCAGTTTGTTTGTATATTTTCCCTTGGAATTTAATTTTACACATATATTGATTTGTAATGGACTGTAGTTTTCTGATTTCCCCAATATTTCGTTATCTGATTCTGCCAACGAACGGGGGAGTTTCGATGCTCATCCTGAAATCCGCTAGTAATTTGGTTAATTGGCTTGGAAACTTGTCTTTCAATCAGTGGGTTGCGGACACTCATTTCTCTCTCTCGCTACTTCAGCCTTTGTTAGTATCATTAGTTCTTAAACAATAAGTACAAATCATAGTCTGGTATTGCGTCACTAAGTTCTAACTAACCAATCACAATTCACTACCTTTCAAATCTAATTGTAATCCTTTAACCCTATGTGGATTTGAAGGCGTTCGTTCAATCGGAAATACTAGTTTACGTACGTAGACTACTTTTTCAATAATGATAAGTAGTGTTTTAAGTATTCTAAGAATCATAATGAAATTACTAGTTAATAATGAACTCGTCTAATCAATCACTGCTGATGTTAATCAGGTTAATCCCACCAATATAAAACTTATCACAAACTCAAATTGGTAGAAGTTAGAATTCATGCACTGGCCATTGAATCAAGTACCAGTGGCTCAACAATATACGAGCTTGCTGACCTTGTAACCATTAAGGTCCTGGGTTCGAACCCCACAGCTAACTGTCCAGTACTCTCTGCTGGTTTTCAATAGATCTCTCTCTGACTGATATCATTCCTTGGTCAATCTCGAAAAAAAAATACATTCTGCGTCTAAGAATAGTTGGAAATGAACACAAAGTTTGAGTGGGGAGTCCATTGAGAATTGCTTATCATCACCACTTGAACACTCAATTTCCAAATGAGTTTCTAGTACTCCACATATAGCCCGGAACTACTTATTACTTTCAACTGGCAATTTCAAATGCCATGTGCCTCAAAACACTCATAGTTCAGCTGACGTTACTGACGGACTGGTTTCAATGTAGAACTTTGCACCAAAGTGCAGCATTTCAGGTTGCCACAATCTCTTCATGTAGCACACAAAGCAACAGAAGTAAAACAAGAAATGCAAAACAGATATATGATGCAAAAAGAATAGTAACATCGAAGAACCACATAGTTTTATTGAATTCTATAAGTCACAAGGCGTGGATGCATCTGTGACAGCCATTGAGAACGATTGTGAGCCATTTTACCGATTGTATCCAGCCATTGGTGTTTACTGTATCGAGGACCACAACCAATCAGGAAATCTATATATCCGTAAGTGGCTAGCTTAAACTGTTATGGATTTCACTGACTGATGAAATCATGTTTTAGTTTGACCACCCCACCCCTAGCTCTTTTCCAACCTGACGCTATGTCAGCTAACATTGCCCGTTGAGGAAGGCATGTTTACGTAACACATGTCCTAACCATCTCAGTCGATGTAGCTTTATAGCCTCATCGATTGATTTCCCCTCACACCTACCTAGAACTCGACGCCTAACCTTAATATTGCTCAGTCTCTTATACCTCTCCACATGAGAGATAGAACACAGGCACCTATGATCAAAGACAGATAGCTAGCCTTTTCATGTCTTCCACTTTCAGTGGTCATCACTCACGGCTAGCCATAGATGAGGACAAAGCGAATATCATGTGGACGCCTGGGACGGCGTAAACTGTCATATGCCAAACGAGACTACTCTCTCTCTCTGTGTGTGTGCTGAGATCTCGTCAGCGATTAACCCGCTGGCGTTGGCTGACGCAACTTCTCAAATAAGTGAGGCGGTGAACGTGTTGTACCACTTCACTATATTTAGAAGCTAGGAGCCAACGTCGTTCAATCCTATAGCTTCATCATCTTATATTTGACAGCAGGAGCAAATCGCATGCCAAACATTTGAAGATTGTTGCTCAAGGTGTCCCGAAGACTGTGCATTTTGCCGGCATCTTCACCAAGGAGGACTATATTATCTGCATATTCACATGACACTCAACAGCTAGACTTTACCTGTCGATGACTGTTGGACAGAGGAAAAAATCTTCGAAATATGGAATGAAGACTCAATGTGATAAAAGAACTAGCATGCATAGAGATGATTCAAGTCGGAATACTCAACGCGAACACTCCCATTATCTTCACAAAAAATATGTGCTAAATTTAAGCCTTTAGTATTCATAGGAATATTGCTTTAAAACTTATCTAATGTAGGGCAAACTAGGAACTCATTACTTTGACAGAGTTGAGGATTGTCGACGCATATGAGAGAAGTCACTGTATGTCTCAAAATCGCGTATTACCAGTTGGATGTATAATGACTATAAATACAAAGTCTATATTAATGCCCTCAAATAATATAATTCTAAATAGTACAAAAAGTCAATCCCTGTACTAGGATCATTGAAGATAACATATATATATATATATATATATATATATATATATATATATATAATGAACAGAAAGGTTTTTACCGTATCTGCCAGTTTATCCATTGAAAGTCCGATTGATAGGGTAAAATGACAAGGGACTTGAAATTCAGCTCAAACAAGGAATGATTGAAATTTTATAAATATTGTTTTAGATCACCATATGGTCTGAAATTTAAAACAGCAACAATATATTTTCAGCAAAAAAAAGGAGGATAGCAGACAAAACTCAATACAACTTACAATACACGTTCTTAACTACTGAATGCCTAAAATATGATACATCCAGCTATATCAGATGAGTTACGAAGCTTTAGCAAAAGCAATATTTTCCCGATTTGTGTGTGTGTTGGTGGTGTAACAACAGAAGACAAGGATCAGACAACAGACCGTTTATTAATTTTTTTTTATTTTTTATTTTTTTATTTTATTTTTGATTACAGCTTGATTCCACACTGTATTTTTGGTACAAGTATGGAATTTTCAGCGTGGATATCGGTAGCCCAAATTTTGCAGGCCGACCATAGATATCAGGTGTGCGTCGGCGAGGGCTCGAACCTCGGACCATGTGCATGGTCGGCGAGAGTCCTAACCACTGTGCCACCGACGCACAGCACACATATTTATAGATTTTCATGTACACATAATGGATTATTGTTAGCAGAAAACACAGTCTTCTGACTGGTTGTTTCTCACAGAAAGTTAACCTTGCATCTCTTTGTGGCTGTTTCTTGAATGTTAGATCATCTATATGCTAACTGTATCCGCCTACGCAAAATCAGTCTTTGTTCATATTTTCTCACAACCAATATTAAGTAAACATTGACGTAAAACACTGTCTACCAATTTTGGCTAGTAGCCAGCTCTCACCACAGTGGCACAGCGGTTAGGACGCTCGCCGACCATGCACATGGTCCAAGGTTCGATTCCCGGCCACCGACGCCACACTCTTCTACCTCGCCAAGCCAGATGGTAAAGAGGAAAGGCTGGGTATTAGGCTAGCAACCCCATCCTGTAAAAATAATCACCAGTGCTTCAAAAAATCTTCAAGCCTCTAGCTTGAAGCCCCCCCCCCTATGTTTCACTGGGAACGTAAAGGGATTAACTAAATAGTAAATTTTCTCGACTAGACGGAGGCATAACACGATTTTTAAAAAGTATTTCAGTACATGTAGACATATAAACTCTACTTTTGGCAGCTACGACTTATTGTGCAGTCAAACAAAATGAAACATCCAATCAAAAGGTTTCCTGTTTAACAATGCATTTTACTCTAACTTTTTCAAAGTCGATCAGACATTGTAATCCAGAATCTAGTCAAACCGACCATGTGTCTATACAAGGAAGTTCGAAAAACGTCTACTGTATTACATAATACATATATATATATATATATATATATATATGCATATATAAGACAGAACGGTGATAGGCATCCAAAACAGCCTTCTAAAGCAATTTATCTCGTCCACATTGTGAAATGGATGTTTCTGAGCTTGAATTATACAGTAAATTGTAAGAGGAAGGAATATGATATAATTCACAAAATGAAGAGCATACACTATATGAAACAATTGGAGACAATGTACAACGAAATGTATGTTAGTACTAAACCAACAGAGAAGCATTATATGACAATGGAGGCTGTATTCAGATTTACAGACGAGAATTAACTGGTTACTACGTTAGGCAAAAGCAACTCGTATGCGATATTAAACATTTGAATTCGATACCATTACGAGCACATTGTATGTAGAGACAAAACCACATCAAAGTGTTAACTACATAGTGAATGCTACCGTGTATATAACTGAAACCAACTCCACATCTTATTAGAGTCCACATTATTGCTGAAAAGAAAAAAAATCTCACAATATCTGAACCAACTCTGACTTCCCATAGTGAGTGAATTCCGAAAAATTACCAAACTTGTTTTATTTCTCACACAAATTAAGAGTGAGTATTGATTTTATCAGGATGACTGTTATGACCACAGCTTTTCGAAAGCTCTATAGACTTTTGACAACTATCAAAACTACCTGTCTGTCTGTTTTCGACATAGAACTTTGCATATATATACAGCAGTTCAAGTCGCCACACTCCGTGTAGCACGCGAAGCAAGAGAAGAAAGTACAAGAAAAGCATAATACAGACCGTGAGGAGAGGTGTGAGACAAAAGAGGAGTATTAACGAAGAACAAAACAGTTTCATTGGAGATCATAAGTCACAAGGAGTGGATGCATCTGCGCTAGCCACTGAGAACGATGAGTTTGAGCCATGTCACCAATTGTTTCCAACCATTGATTTTTACCGTCCCGAGGACCCCAGCCTGGAAGTCTACACCTTCCTATATGGCTTAGACCAACTGTTGTAGATTTCATTGACTGGTGAGGCCAAGGCTTTGTTTGACCGCCGCTAGCTCTTTTCCAGCCTGACCCTATATCCGCTAACATAGCTCGTCGAGGGAGGCGATGGCTTGGCATACGTAACACATGTCCTAACCATCTCAGTCTTTGTAGCTTCACGACTTCGTCGATTGATTTCCCCTGTTTACCTAGAACTCTACGCCTAACCTCCATGTTGCTCACCTTATTATGCCACTTTACACGGGAAATAGAACGCAGGCACCTATGATCAAAGACAGCTAGTCTTTTCATGTCTTCCACTATCTAGAAAGGTGATAAAATAGAAGCATTCCCAAGTGCTGTATTCCCGAAGCTGACGGAATTCGAATAAAGACCATCCATCTTCGAGGAAACACAGAAACTAAATCGTTTGCACTACTCTTGTATGTGCAAAAACCACTTCGCATTACCCGTGTCTGGGATAGTGACTATGCTGTTGTCTGTCACCAAACGAACGACAAGGAATTTCACTGCGGTTGAATTCTGAAAAATGAAATGAAATACAAATAAAACAGAATTACTTTGATACGTATCAGGTTGATGAGCATAACGTATATATATATATATATATATATATATATATATATATATATATATATATATATATATATATATATATGCTGTCATGTTTCGCCCATCAACCCGATACGTATTACACTAATACTGCTGTATTTTCACTTTATTACATTTCCTTTATCAAAATTCAACAGCTTAAACTTATTAACAAGCCAGTAGTTTGTGAGCCACTTCTGAAAATGTCGAGAAAATAATAGGGTGGTGAGTCAGTGCCAGCCATACTGAAAACCAGTACACCACCGTAGCTTCTCTGATGTGAGAAACAAAACAACTTTGGTCATTTTTGGAATCCACTTACTACGGGAAGTCAGACTAGGTTCAGATATTCAGATTTGATTTATGCATTTGATAGAGGAAGAAAGACCAGATTTGCAGTATAAAATGATATCATTCTATTTCACAGGGTCTCGTCAGCTGCAAACCCCATGAAATTACAATGGTTATAAATAATAACATTTCATACTTCATTGTTTGGAAGGTAATAGAGAAGACATTATAGGGTGAACGCATCTGGAATATAAGTATTATAATCTAAGTCACCATCAATTTATATACTGTCAAACTATGAAAAAAGGAAAAAGGGGGTGAGAGAAGACAGAAAAATCTAATAAACAGTGTTTGATTGCAACCGCTTCAGCAAATCGTAGTAGATTTGCTGTCCTTTGTATGTTTAATATTTTGAAGGATTTGGAAATCTCGACAAAATGACCCGTATATCAACAGGTGGGTGTCTGATAATTGCACTTTGTAAATATCTGCACCCCTTTAGGCATAAGTTTCTTGGAATATGCTCTGAAAACCGGATAGAAGCCCTGCTGTCCTTCCAATGTACTTGCTGCCGCAGGTACACGTAAATTTATAAATGCAGTCAGAGGTAACATCAGCAGGGTACTTATCCAGTTTCGATCGCCTTGTAGAGCATGTAGTACTGTATAGTGTCACCAGATTGGCTGCAGGGAAGCATCTCTTTATTGCTCCCTTCATCTTCTTTTCAATCTTTTGCGATACTGTTTCTCCTTTGTATGGGAGGCAAATGAACACTTTCTTCTTCTCAACTGTTGGGGACTTCTCTTTCTCATCTCTTTCTTTGCTGTACTTTAGGATAAATGCTTTTGGATACCCGTTTTCCTTAAGGCATTTTTCAACAAAGCTTAATTCTTCTTCTGCCTTGTTAGGCGAACATAACTTCCTGGCCCTGTCGTACAGTGTCCTTACTAATCCCTGCTTATAGCTCATAGGGCAGAAGCTGTTGTAATGAAGGTATTGTCCGGTCCAAGTTTCTTTCCTGTAGATGGAATTTTCGACCGTTCCATCGTTTCTTCTTTTTACATTTAGGTCCCGGAAATTGAACTCATCGTTGTGTTCGTATCCCATGGTGAATTTAATGTTTGGGTGGACCTTATTTAGGCGGTCAAATAATACGGATGTCTGACTCATGTCGTTACAAACAACAAAAGTATCATCGACGTATCAACGGTGGTATGTTGTTTCATTGATAGCGTCACTCAGTCGCATCTGTTCGAGATAGCCCATGAAGATGTCTGCTAGAATGGGTCCTAGTGGTGAACCCATGGCAACCCCGTCAATTTGTCGGTATAATTGGTTATCGAATCTAAATTGGATGTCTTTTGTGCAAAGAATTAGTAGCCGTTTCATCTCTGACTCCGGTAATGGCAATAGATCTCTTTGTTTACAAATGATATTTATTGTTTCCATCACGGGTACATTTGTTAATAAGGCAGTCACGTCGTATGACACCATCAGTTTATCTGATATGTCAATGTGATCGACTTCTTTGGAAAATTGGAAGGTGTCATCCAAGCTATGATTTGAAAATTTTTGTCAAATTGGCTTTAATGAATCAGATAGCCATCGTCCTAGTTTGTGACACGGCGAGTTTATCATTGATAATATGGGCCTTAAGGGCACATTGGTCTTATGGATTTTTGGTAGACCATATATAAATGGGAGTCGTCCACCCTTTCATTTGAGTTTATTGTACGTTTTGTTGTCAATCAGTTTCTTGATGAGTACTCTTTTCAAGCATTTACGTCATTCGAAAATGAATTAAATAAATGCCTGAAAGAACTACTCATCAAGAAACATCAAAACGTACAATAAACTCAAATGAAAGGGTGGACGACTCCCATTTATATATGGTCTACCAAAAATCCATAAGACCAATGTGCCCTTAAGGCCCATATTATCAATGGTAAACTCGCCGTGTCACAAACTAGGATGACGGCTATCTGATTCATTGAAGCCAATTTGACAAAAATTTTCAAATCATAGCTTGGATGACACCTTCCAATTTTCCAAAGAAGTCGATCACATTGACATATCAGATAAACTGATGGTGTCATACGACGTGACTGCCTTATTAACAAATGTACCCGTGATGGAAACAATAAATATCATTTGTAAACAAAGAGATCTATTGCCATTACCGGAGTCAGAGATGAAACGGCTACTAATTCTTTGCACAAAAGACATCCAATTTAGATTCGATAACCAATTATACCGACAAATTGACGGGGTTGCCATGGGTTCACCACTAGGACCCATTCTAGCAGACATCTTCATGGGCTATCTCGAACAGATGCGACTGAGTGACGCTATCAATGAAACAACATACCACCGTTGATACGTCGATGATACTTTTGTTGTTTGTAACGACATGAGTCAGACATCCGTATTATTTGACCGCCTAAATAAGGTCCACCCAAACATTAAATTCACCATGGGATACGAACACAACGATGAGTTCAATTTCCGGGACCTAAATGTAAAAAGAAGAAACGTTGGAACGGTCGAAAATTCCATCTACAGGAAAGAAACTTGGACCGGACAATACCTTCATTACAACAGCTTCTGCCCTATGAGCTATAAGCAGGGATTAGTAAGGACACTGTACGACAGGGCCAGGAAGTTATGTTCGCCTAACAAGGCAGAAGAAGAATTAAGCTTTGTTGAAAAATGCCTTAAGGAAAACGGGTATCCAAAAGCATTTATCCTAAAGTACAGCAAAGAAAGAGATGAGAAAGAGAAGTCCCCAACAGTTGAGAAGAAGAAAGTGTTCATTTGCCTCCCATACAAAGGAGAAACAGTATCGCAAAAGATTGAAAAGAAGATGAAGGGAGCAATAAAGAGATGCTTCCCTGCAGCCAATCTGGTGACACTATACAGTACTACATGCTCTACAAGGCGATCGAAACTGGATAAGTACCCTGCTGATGTTACCTCTGACTGCATTTATAAATTTACGTGTACCTGCGGCAGCAAGTACATTGGAAGGACAGCAGGGCTTCTATCCGGTTTTCAGAGCATATTCCAAGAAACTTATGCCTAAAGGGGTGCAGATATTTACAAAGTGCAATTATCAGACACCCACCCTGTTGATATACGGGTCATTTTGTCGAGATTTCCAAATCCTTCAAAATATTAAACATACAAAGGACAGCAAATCTACTACGATTTGCTGAAGCGGTTGCAATCAAACACTGTTTATTAGATTTTTCTGTCTTCTCTCACCCCCTTTTTTCTTTTTTCATAGTTTGACAGTATATAAATTGGTGACTTAGATTATAATACTTATATTCCAGATGCGTTCACCCTATAATGTCTTCTCTATTACCTTCCAAACAATGAAGTATGAAATGTTATTATTTATAACCATTGTAATTTCATGGGGTTTGCAGCTGACGAGACCCTGTGAAATAGAATGATATCATTTTATACTGCAAATCTGGTCTTTCTTCCTCTATCAAGATTTGATTTAGGATCACTGTATTCTTGAGCAAAAACCTAACCGATGAATTTTTTCAGCGGTCCTAGTCGACATGCACAATAAGTATGGCACTCTTATTTCAGGAGTGAAGTATAGTATAGATGTGATTGAGCCATTTTTCTTCACCTTCGTTAATTCAAGTAGGTAAATCCCAGAACATTTTGGAAAATCCAGCGATTGGATCCTGAGTGCTGATACGATTTATTTATTCAAAATCCGGAAATCGTATTAATCAAAGACCTGACGGTAAAACAGCCAACCTAACCTGAGTAATCGAAGCAACCTGAAGTAATTCCGACACGGGTGGAACACGTGTTAATTGTAAGCCCGCTCTTAAAGTGTACAATGGATGGATGAATACTCCAGTTCTCCGCTTTGTAGCATTAGCATTTAACAAAGTCAGATAAAGAGAATTATAACGAACATAATAAAGATAGTCGCATTTGGGATGATTTGGATGCAGAAAAAAGGAAATGAAGGATTGTACAAATTAGGATTTAGACTTCAAAATTGTTGATTTGAGATAGAAGGCTTTTATATGAATTTTTATGCTTTCCCACACCCTCCTTGCGTGAGTCACTTGAGATTAATGACACTGCTTCTTCTAGGTGTCATTATCAGTATTTGGTAGCTAGTGAAAATCAATGCGCCTTAGAAATATGTATTCCCCCTGGGGGGTACGCCTTCTCAAAGTCGTACTAAAATCCAGAGAAGGGAGGGACGCCATTCTAAGCAACTCTTGAGCTCCTAAATGATCAGGCATAAACGTCCTTGCTGGCCTATGCCAACCAGACCGCGTCAAAAGACAGTCTGTAGCTCTGGAATTAGGCGAACGATGCCGAATCAGCGAAAATAGACCTTGAGATTAAGGTTTTTCTGGTTGTCAGAGTTCGAAGTTTGATCATCCCGAAACCTCTGTGGGTAGGCCACGGACTCCCAGATTGAATTGACTGTTTGCTACACAAAAACCCGTAGCCTGCTGAACAGACGGACTCAGGTGGGTCTCCGGAACTCCGGATGCGGTTATCATCACAGAGGCGTGGCTCACACCCGATGTCACTGCAGACTTAAATGCATAGGTCAAGATATTGACCTCATTGCCGTATACCGCAGTCCTGACAGCAGTGCAAACGAGAAGCTAAGTTCCTAGACATCGAAATGTCAAATCCTCGTAATCGGCGACTTCAGTGCCAAAACAGTTGACTGAACAAGCCTTACAACGCCATCTTGAGACAAATCTTTTGATCATAAACTTCTGGAATCTTGCCTTTCGCTAGCCCCAGTCTAACATGTCGTGAAGCCCACGCCCTATGACCCACAGCACTCTTCAACTTCGGACCTAGGGTTCTCCCATGGTGATAATATGGATCTCACACAACACCTTCCTTCTTCAGGAAGAAGTGATCACAATGTGCCCACTTTCAAATTCACAACAGCAGCATCATGGGCAAAAACCCCAGCTTGACCAAACCTTTCGAAAGCTGGTACATATGCAATCATTTCAGCAACCAACTCAGTGAACTGGTACATAAACTCAGAGTCCCAAGTAGAATCCTCATGGAATCAGTTTAAACATCTTTGCGTTCAAGTAACTGAACCTTACATCAATTGGTCGGTACGCAGCCTAATGGTTGTGCGCATGTTTTGAAGAAGGATGTGTGCTATATGCATGCGCCTCACCCTGATAATGTTTAGTGCGTCGGTGACACAGTGGTTAAGACGCTCGCCAACCATGCACATGGTCCGGGGTTTGATCCTCGACCAATGGACGCACTCCTTTACCTCGCTAAGCCAGAAATAATGCTGGTAAAGTTGAAAGGTTGGGCATGAGACAAACTACCTCATCCTGTAAAATAAACACTGCTACAGAAACTTCAAGCCACCAGTTTGAGGCCCTATGTTCCACCGGGAAAGTGAAGGAATGAAAATAATGTTGGAACCTGTTTACCCCACTTGAGACTCCTGAGACCGTAAAATGATACAACACCGCTGGGAACAAAGCTGTTGCAGAAATCCGCCGGTCAGGGATGAAATCTAGAGAACATCTGGCTCATAACGCAAAGGCACAAACCAAGAAAATATTCTCGTACATGACCTTTGGGAATAAAATATCCAAGAGTATCCCAAACCTGACTATTGACGATGACATAATCGAATAAGGACAAGCAAAAGCTGAGGGGATCGCAGACTGCTTTTCCCATGTCTTCACACTGGAGGCGTCACCCCCTATGAGACCAGCTTTGGCCGCATCATGGGAACATGGTATAGATTCCGTTGACGTCTACCAAGATGTCGTGCTCAACTGCCCGGTGAAACTAGATGCAGGTAAATCAACCGGTACTCGTAATCTTCATCCAAGTTTTCCCAAATAGCTATCGGCCCATATAGCCAGTACAATATCTTCGAGCCATGTCACACAGTAACTAGAAAGACATCGCAGTGACTCCCATTCACAAAGGAGGATCAAGACAAAGCCCTTCAAACTCCAGGCCAATTAGTCTCACCAGCACGTTAATCAAGACACTGAAAGAATCGTTAAGAAAAGTATCATGGCGTATCTGTAAAATGAAAGTACAACATGGCTACAAGGGAAACCTCTCATGCTCGTCAAATCTCACTGCAAGAGAAGGCTAGGTGAAATCAAGGGACAACAAAGGACTCGTTGACGTCGTTGTCAATCACGTCTCATAAACCGTTAATGCCCAGCTCTCGCTAGGCTCGGGCCCACGCTGTTCCTCGAAGATTTCAGAAACGCTTAGTTATAACGGACGAAAAAACCGAAACACCGATCTGCCGCTGGATATTTCTTTATTGTTACACCAACATATAAAAAGAACAAGTGAACTAAGGTCTGAAAACAAATATTACAATAATAAATCATAAGATTACTTCTGACGATGTTTCACTCTTCTTTCTGAACAGCGACCGATGAGACGATGACTGTCGTATTGATGCCTCCGCGAAAATTGGGGAAGTTGGTTTTAAGCAAACAACCAAGAATTGATCGTTCAATCTTCAACTCCATTGACACTCCCCGGCAAAAAGGGATCCAAGCCTTTTTTCCTTCACGACCAATGCACGTTGACTTGGATGACATTGCGAGAACCTGGGTCACACGGACAGAGCTGAAATGGAAAACAAACAGAAAAGCCAACACACCACAAGCATACCCACAGCACAATCTCACACATCAATGACGACCTGCGCCTCCAGACAGAGACCTCCTCTTGACATCTTGCAACACAATCGCCACTTACTAGAATGACTCTTGCAGAATGCAACGTGACCATAGCACCAACTCATGACGCTCCACGCACATCCTCTTATCTACTCACTACCAATTACCACTGAAATCGCTGGTCACTCATTCTGCCTCAGTTCTAGTAACGGTGACGTATGCGAGCCTCAGTCGTTTACACTCTTTCTCCCCGGCGTGTGGGACCGCAGCTAACAATTATCTCCGTATGCATTTCATTCTCAGCAATAGCCTAGCCTCCCCGGCGTATACGACCCATCTGCTGTCCTTAACATCAACCAATTCATTCATGGATGTAGAAGACTGGAAACAACTTCAGAAGTAATCACGACGAAAATTTTAACAAAATTACGCAATAACAACAAGATACAAAAACAACAAGTAAACACAATGAATCTAAAAAACACCAATTTATATGACACACCACACGTATATACAAATAGTACAAACAACCTCGCCCATCCTGTCCTGGTGGAATTTCTTTGAAGAATTGCAGGACTTACACCAGTACGCCTACAACCCTTCACAGGTTGACCATTGTAAGTTGTGGAATGTCCGGACACAAACAGAATTACCAACAGCTAGATGACAGATGATATCAATTCAGTATATACAATATGAACATATGTACAAGATCATACACCAAGCATATTGGACTGCTCATTGATGCGCTACCCTTTGAAGAACTGTAGGACTTACAGCAGTACGCCTACAACCCTTCTCAGGTTGACGCCCTAGGTTGGAAAATCGTCGCAGAGTTCATTTGCTGACTTCCTTCTATGAGCTAAATCCTCAAATCTGAACGGCAACACGCCCATGTCATTGTATCGTAGAATATAGATGACGAACAAACACACGGCATATCTCATCAACCAAGTGTAGAAACAGAGTAATTTACACCAAAGATAATAGCATTCAATTAGTAACTTGAAACTAGAAATGCCTTTATTCATGCAAGTCAATTTAACAATTACTCTCTCCTTTACACTTGGCTTATTCTCACTAAACTGAGCAATATCTTTCGTCTTTTCAAACGCACCAATACTATCATAGTCATTGCAAAAGATACTTGAGTTGATGGGCATCTGTTTCATTGTGGATGAAAACACCAACGATGACTGAGTGACACAAGGTGATGAACTTAGCGGTGGATCAGAAGCTGTTCTTTTTCGGCTTTCAGATAGTTGTCCAACTGCAAGATTACCACCACTGCTGTCTTTCACTACTAGTTCGGGTTTAGCACTATCATCTGATGATAGGTGGGCTACACGCTGATCAATTACACTGACTGTCTCACAAGTATGCACACCTTCTGGAACTGCATCTGCGTTCAATTCTACTTCACGTTGTAGTTGTACAGAACCTTTATTTAACTTAGCAGTAGTAGGCATATCCTTCCTCTCATCATGATCAACCAAAGACAAATTTGCACTATCATGATCATTACCACAAATATTCAATTTACCGTCAAGTTCATCATTTTCAAACTCTTTAATAACAGAAGTAGACAATTTTGGTTCCTCCTCACAAATCATTAAAGGTTTTATATCTTCACTCTGACTAGTTATACCTTGTAAACTTTTGGAGTCAGAACTGCACCCTGAAGCAGTAACTCTATTCTGTGACGCTCTATTCAACAATGGCTTACCAGTTGCAACTACAGACTTCTTCACAACACCGTTATCGTCACACAATTCGGAGTCAGACCTGGAGTTTACATTTAGCTTATCACTGAACTTGCTCACTGGTTCACAGTTCACTTCTGTATGCACCTCTTGCAAACGTGTAAACACAACCGTGTTTGTCTTGCATCTTGTAACTTATCTGTTGAGGATGTACTACGAAACCTGTTACACTCACTAGGTCTATATGCATTACTATACATCATGGAGTCTTCTCGATATCCACCTCTCTGAGGCCTACTCGTCATCAATGATTGCATTTTGATCTCAGACTGCTCTATTCTAGGGGGGAGATCTAATAGACTGGCGAACTTGCTCATAGATTGATTGACACTAGTATTTACCAGTTTCAGGATATCATCAAACCTTGGCTCGATACCCTCATCCTCCATACGGGAGCTTATCTTCACCCACTTCCTTTGCAGTCGAGTAGGTAGACGTCTTGCTATTACTCCTAGTATAAAACTCGAGTTGAGGTCACTCATGCGATTCATCGAAATCATTCCATTCTTGTAAATTAGCAAATTATCTAAAAACTCAGTGAGTGCCTGGGAGTCATCCTGTAATTGACCACCATTACCCTTAACAGCGTCGAATAATTTCCCTGCAATCATTGAAGCTCTTCGAAACCTTTGACGAAGTATGCTCATAGCCTCGTTGTAGCCCTCTTTTGGCTTCATAAACTTACAACACTGTATAGCTCTTGCAGCATCTCCAGTGCAATATCTCATCAAATACATTAACTTCAATTCATCATTTAATAAAATACCACTCAACATGATCTCAAACTCCTTTACAAATTGTAAATAATCAGCCGGGTTTCCATCAAAACATCGTGGTTCAAATTTAGGGAGTTTGATGTTCCTATTATCCCTGAACGGCGAAACAGTAACATCAACCATGTCATGCTTAACATCAGACACATCGTTACAATTAACAGACAAGTCACCATGACTTACTTTCCTGTTTGCATCCAAGACACTCTGTCCCTTCTTTGACCCAGGCATTGTTGAACATGACCCAATTCCAAAAAAGTTCCAGATATTGCTTGTTCAAAGAGGACTTGACCGGAACCAGGAGAGATGAACGGTGACTATCCAAACTTTCACCAACTGTTTGAATCCGCCAGATCTGTTCCTATCGTCAGAAACTGTCAGCCACGTCTCATAAACCGTTAATGCTCAGCTCTCGCTACGCTTGGGCCCACGCTGTTCCTCGAAGATTTCAGAAACGCTTAGTTATAACGGACGAAAAAACCGAAACACCGATCTGCCGCTGGATATTTCTTTATTGTTACACCAACATATAAAAAGAACAAGTGAACTAAGGTCTGAAAACAAATATTACAATAATAAATCATAAGATTACTTCTGACGATGTTTCACTCTTCTTTCTGAACAGCGACCGATGAGACGATGACTGTCGTATTGATGCCTCCGCGAAAATTGGGGAAGTTGGTTTTAAGCAAACAACCAAGAATTGATCGTTCAATCTTCAACTCCACTGACAGTCGTCTTCACTGACTTCGACAAAGCCTTCGATAATTTTCCTTACTAAAGACTACTCTTGAAGATGGAAAGTCTTTGTATCAAAGGCGGCTTACTATACTGGACTAGGGAATTCCTCGTAAATAGGAGGCAGAGGGTTAGGATCAACTCAAAACTCTCCTCCTGCAGAACAGTGCATAGCGGAGTGCCACAAACACGATACTCGGATCTCTCCTATTTATTTTGTACATCATTGAGTTACCTCTGTTTACCGATTCCCCTATGGTCCTATACACAGATGACTTAAAAATTCGGAGAGAGCTGAAGGGCAGCAGTGATACGTCCACGTTGCAAAAGGACCTTTTCAAATTGTTAGAGTGGTGCATAGAATGGATACTCCTAATAAATGTGGGAAAATGTGCGACCATGCGCATCGGACAAGCAAGCATCAGCTCCTACAAACTAGTAGGAATAACACTCCCATCAGTTGAGACTCACTTGGACTTAGGTGTCATAGTTAGCCACGACTTAAAAACTACAGCACACTGTGGCTGCACGTAGTTTCAGGTCCTTATGGACGATTCGCAGAGCCTTTACAAGAATTACCAGAGATATGTTCACCTCCTTATATACATCTCTGGTGAGGTCAAGATTGGAAAACTGTATCCGAGTAGCCAGTCCTCGTCTTACAGGGGATTCATATATTCTAGAAATGTTTCAAAGGAATGCAACACAACTATGATTCTCGGCATGACTAATTTATCATACGAGGAAAGACCAGACAGTTTGAATCTCTTCTCCCTATGATACCGTAGGTAGAGAGATTTAATCACAATGTTTAAAATTTTAAATAATGACTACGGACGCGACCTATTACCTCTTTTCCTTCCCACCAGGTCGAAACACCTTAGAGGACATAGCAGTAGAGTTCAAAAGCCAAGAAGAAATCACATTGCTGTTGAGTACTGGTTCTCACACCGAGGAATAAAATGTCGTAACAGACTGCCAGAAGGAATGGGGTCTGAAAACTCAGCTGATTCATTCAAGAAGGGTTTGGACAGGACCGGAAATTAACACAGGTGCAAGACCGACCATCTTCAACAGTATGTATATATGTGAATCTGTTGAAAGCTCCTGCTATGTCCTCTAAGGTGGGCCGACCTGATGGGTGGGAAAGGAGGGAATAGATCAAGTGCATGGTCATTACTTAAAATTTCAAGCATTATGATGTGGTGCCCCCTCTGCTTTCGGTATGACAGGGAGAAAATATTCCAACTTTTTGGTCTATCCTCGTATGATAAATTAACCGTGCCGGTAATCGCGCGGGTCGTCTTCCTTTTAACGCTTTCTGCAGTTCATGAATCCCCCTTAGGACAAGGACTGGCGGTCTGGAAATAGCGTTCCAGTCTTGACTGCCTCAGAGATATGTGTAAAGAGTTTAAGATATCTATGTTGATTCTAGCAAAGGCTCCGCTATTCGAACATAAAGATATGAAACTGAGTGCTGTCGCCACACAACAATGTTTTATCTTTTGTTTTATGGTTTTCAAACCGCTACTTATTATGACGCCTTGATCCAAATGATTCTGAACTGATGAGAGTTTTATTCATTGTAGTTCTTATGAGCTGACGCTTGCATTCCCATTGAACATGGTTACGCATTTCATTACGTAGATTAGGAGCATCCATTCTTTGAAACGATCCGATAATTTATTGAGGTCACCCTGCAACATCAGCGTATCACCGTTTTTCTTCAACTCTGTCTATATTTTCAGTTCATCTGTGTATGCAGTCATAGGAGAATAAGTGTGCACGGAGGAATAATCCATATTTAAAATAAATAGGAGAGGTTCAAGTACCGTGCTTTAAGGCACTTCAACACGTGCTATTGTCTAGGGAGAGAAGTTTGAGTTGATCCTGAATGTATGTCTTCAAACTATTTAGTAAACCACATTTGATTCTAAGGCTTTTCGGTTCCTCCTTTGTGAGACCTTTACTGAGGCTTTGGCTAACTCTTTGAGGACGACGTTGACGGTCGCTAGAAGCATCTTTAAGGGACGATAAATGCAAGGGGAAATTTTCGAGTTTGCCTCCTTAAGTAGTTATCACACTTCATAGACAGGTAAAATGGTTAGCTGCTTGCCTCCAGGGTGATCCAAAGTTGCAACTGCAAGTTATGATGCATACTATTCTCAATCCTGAAATTCGGTCTTAGAAGTTTATATTTCAGGGGACTTTAAATATGTCCGGCGCTGTGCCCTACGGTTTCTATAAAGTCATGAGATGTAAGTAAGTATTATTTACATTACATGAATTTGATTTAAGGTGAAAATAGAAAGTTGCTGTCCTCTCTGACATTAGTTTGTGTGTACAATCTGATAGCTAGTCGTTCGATGGGGCGCATTAAGAAATATAGCAATATTGTCTTCGCATTAACAAAAACACCAATTATGTGTTTGATGGATTACAAATATTTGGGAAAAATAAAGCTTGAAATCAATCTCTCCATATAACTTAGTTGTGTGCGGCATCATATCTTGTTCTTGTTTTATGTTCAAATTGTGCATTAATTAAAAATGAGCAATTTATTTGTATGATTTTGTCATCATTTTTATTGCAATCAACACCAGATGTGAATTGTACTGAATGCAGATTAATATTTTTTATTGCAACTCAGTTTGTTTTACTGCATCAACGTCAGCCAAGGCCCCCTTTGCCACTGCATGGTTGTTCCGTACGAGTAAGTTGATGAACACGTAGAATGCTATATGTAAACCATTTTAGATTGTTGACAGTGCTTGCACAGAATGCTGTACAGCATCTTGTTATGGTGACAGTAGATTTTATCAAGGATGCAGAGTAATTACTAGCCAACCATTGAAGAATCATATATGAGTAAATGATCTGGAGTCCGGCTTCATTTCGGTTTAATTGGAGGGTTGTGTAGTGCACATAGTATCCTTGAACTTTTGTTTAAACTCGCTCACCCATGTTTGGCACACTTTTATCTTTTAAGTTGTGACTCTTCCGTACGTACATTGGTTCGCTCTCTCATTGTGCTTTCATTCTCCACACTCTCTGAGCCTACCTCCCGTGACGTCAACAGATAAGTCGTACAACCTCCTTATTTGTTGAATTTCATATTTCGTTGTGTAAAATATAATTGTCCCAGATACACTTGTCATACCAAGTCTTTTTACCTCGATTCAGTTCGTCAGTATTCGCACGCTGAGTAGAGTACAGCTAAGGTCATAAAACGGTGAAGGAGTTTTGTAAGTGTTTAGAATTGAGGTCAACCCTAAGCCGTAATAGCTCTTACAGTGGTTCGACCTCGACCAGAAGATAAATAGAAGAGTAGGCTCAGTAGCAGAATACCAGAAGGAGGAATTATGTGAACATGAAAAGAACATTAATAATATATGCATATATAAATGTTTATGTCGATTGTATATTATACTTTAGTAAACATTTACCTATATTGTAGTTGTGTTTTCACGTATTTATGCGAAGTCTTAGAGTATATTTAGCGTCATAATGTGTATTAATGAGTCTGATTGTTTTAGTGTTCTAATGACTGATGCGTTTTGGAAAAAAGTGATGGCTTCTGGTCGGGATAGTCATTCGGAAAAGACAGTTTATACAGCAAGCGTTTGTAGGTTATAATTGAGTGACAGGTTCTATTTCTAGGGGTAAACTGTTCCTGTATGTTCCGTACTAAGTCTTTGTGCATCCATGCTGCTAGTTTATTTATAGTTTTTAGATTGCTAAGGCTGTTGAAGTGCGTCTTTTAGGTGCTGTAGTAGATTAGTGGTTGATTCGTTCTAGGAGTAAATAGTTTATTAATATAATCAGTAGAGTGAAACAGTCTGTACAGAGAGCGCTTGAAACTTGTAACCGAAGAGCAAGTTCTGACATCTAGGGGTAGGCTATTCCACATTTTAGAATACATGACTGTGAAGAAGTTTTCACGGAGTGTTGACTTAAAGGCATGAGTTGTCACTGTGCAAGTTTGGTTACCCAGATCGTAAGAACCTTCCTGTGCGAATTGTATGTCCTTATGGTCTTAGAATGATATTTTGTGAAGGACCTTAAAGAAGAATATAAGGTTTATAATAAGTCGTCTTGTCCAAAGTGGGTCAAGTTTTAGGATCATGCACCGTGAGATGTAGTCTTTCTTACAATCGTAGCCGAGTAGTTTTGAGGTGAAATATCATTGGATGCTTTCCATCCTTAGCTTGTCACTTGTGCGAGTGCTGCTTATAATAAATGGACAGTATTCAAGTAGTGGTCTGACACATGTTTTGTACAGAATTAGCTCGGGTTCACCGTCGTGAAAGTTCCTGAGCATGCATCCTAAGAGCATCCTCGACTTTCGAGTCGGTGATGTCACTTGCTCAGAGAATGTCAAGTCACTAGAGTACCTCAGGCCTAAGTCAACGACACTTCGGAGTCTGGTTAGGTTGGCAGATTGAAGCGTTAATTTCAAGTCAATTGAGGGTACGCCGAAGCAGATCCAGCCACATTAGTTTACGTTAAATTGTAGGTTACATAAGGACGACCTGGCAGTCACTTTATCTAATTCCTTCTGCACTACATTCTCGAAGTACCCTAAGTCATCACATTGGAATTTATAAGCTACTTTTAGGTCATCTGCAAAGATGAATGGTTTCCCGTGTAAGAAGCAAGCGTATGTCATTGATGTATAGTGTAAATTGGAGGGGTTCAATGAGACTACCTTGTACTACACCAGAAGTGATAGGGCTAGGTTTGGAGGTTACAGACCCGAGTTTGACTATTTGGGACCTATTGTTAAGGAATGATTTAAGCCATCCTAATAATGGGTCACGTATTCCTAAGGAGTTCAGCTTATTTGTTAGCAGTAAACGGTCAACACGGTCAAATGCCTTAGAAATGTCAAAGTAGATGACAAGTACTAGTTGCCGCCTGTCACGACTGCTGGTTACAAAATTGAAGAAGTCTAGGTGACATGTTAAACATGATCTGGATTTCAGGAATCCATATTGGTTCGGACTTATAATATTGCGGCTAAGCATATGTTTGATTAAGTTATCTTTGACTAGTCTCTCCATAATTCTAGATGCTATAGGTGTGATATTGATCGGCCTGTAGTTACTGACTTCTATTTTCGAGCCAGATTTGCGTTTAGGCATAATGAATGTTGTCTTCCATATGTCAGGGTAAGTTTGGGTTTCTAGGGACGTTGTGAATATTTTAAGCAGCGGTAGAGGAATGTCAGGGCCACTATATTTACAGAAATAAGATGATATACCATCGGTACCGAAGCCTTTTGAACTTTTGAGGGTTCTTATATTTTGTTTAATATTAGCGTAAGTGAATTCAACAGTGCTAATTTGGTTTGGTGTGAGTGGAGATGGAGTTTGTGCCACATTAGTAACAGGGTAGCTGGACTGAGGGCTTAAGTTAGTTACCTGCAAACGTTTTGTTGAATAGTTCACATATGTCTGCAGAGTTGGTGCATGGCCTGCCTGTGTCTATGAGGAGAGAAATGCTGTGATTTTTGCGACTCATTCGTTTCCCTAAGATTTCCGTGAGTGCATACACTCTAGCAGGACTGGCTACTGCGATGCGTTCTTCCTTTCTCATAGAGAAGTCTCGAGCCTGTGAGATGGAGCTAAGGGTACTTAGTATTAAACCTAGAGTGCCAAAGTCGTGGTGTTTGAAGTAACTTGTTGAGAGCCTCTTCAGTTTCGTACGATCCTTTGGTTTTATGAATGACTTTCTGTGTGGGGAAACCTTTAGTGTTTGGAGTGGAATGACAGCATCTAATAATAATAATATATATTCTCATTTAAACATATAAATTTACATGAAAATGCATGCCATTTTTACAGGCACGATCAAGTATGATATAATATCAAATCGTAGATTGTCTACAAGTTAATAATGTTTCAACAGTTAAATATTTGATATATATAAATACACTCATTGTCTGAACTAGGCTGTATAGTTATTGAATTGTACAATTGTCCTCCAGGTTGAGCGGGAAAATCGACTTCGTTTCGTTTTCATCCCGTGGTTGTCGGCATACGATAACCAACCAATATTGAGGTAAGTACAACGTTTACAACGGATTGAAAGCTGATTTTAGAAAAGTAAAAGTGCTAAGGTGAATCAATAAAGTGTAATGAAATGGGTAAGTGCAAGTATCACTAATAAATGCATTAATATAGAAAACTCCCTAGGCTGACAACGTTCATTTGCAATGTATAATGCTACGCGTATATCTGGTAGTATCATGATGTCCACTTTTGGTTTTAATACATTTTTTCCTTATGTCTGCTTTTTTATTTTATGCTTTTTTGTGCATTTGGTGCACAACCGTACCTCACAGAGAATAGGAATAGAATAAGTCGAATCAAATTCATAAAGAGCTATAAAATGTTAGGTTTAATGGGATACAATGAGGATTAAGTAAAGACGTTATTAGAAAATGAATGAGATAAGACATTGTGAAGTGGTATTTAAAGATCCGACAATGGACAGCAAGTTGATTTATAAGATGCCCCATAAATCTGTGCAGATCCCACATGGTCGCATCTCAACAATAGGCTGAGCGAATGGTATATATTTAAAGGTAGAAGCATGATCTGTCAAGGCGTTCATTATTATCTTTTTCAAGATAAAGATCTAAGCCCTCATAAAAATCAGAAATATCTCGAGCCTTTAATTTGTATATTGCTGTTCCTGCAGAATGGGGCGATTCACCTTAGTGACCCCCACCATATCTACTGATCAGCTAACGCCACCCTCCCTCCTTTTTTGATGTTAAGCTCTGAGAATATGATTATTATGGCTACCGCAAATATACTGCTTGGTACCAGACATGTTCGTACCCCATATTCCATCTCCCTAGCTTTCTTAATGAGTGCTTCCAATAGGTCTCCACATACATCTTTATGAACATTATATATGTATGCATGCGTCCTAATGAACGGATTACTTTACAAGAAGTTAAAACCTTAAAGAATAAAAAGAATAGGTTTTGTGAATAGTTAAGCAAGATTCAGCAGAACAATATAGTTAGGGATCAATGTAGGTAGTATGAACTGAAGGTAAGGTCGGTTGGCAGGACTTAGTGTACTAAATTATCATGACAGTCTTGTATATAGTAGACATCTGACATTGCAAAGTAACGTGTCTAAACATATTATAAAAGATATTAACAGAAATACTACATAGCTTTAACATTATGAATTTTAGAAAATTATATGAGAATGGGTAACTGTTGACTGAAGATAATCAATTCAACTCAAAAATAGTGCAGTGTATTATGCTAATAATATAAGTATATTCGTAAAATATTAAAAGATATGGTTGCTAATGTAATGGTTTTCGGAAATAATTATACTGACGAACTTATTGAAGATTACAGTGAAGAGGAAACCAGTGAGTTAGTTAAATGGCTACTGTGCAGTTAGTAGTTAAAACGTCTTTTTTAAAAAGTAAAGGGTAGAAGAGTTTTGAGCACCGGAGCAAATTAAGTCATATTCTACTGAGTAGAGTGTAGTGAGTAGTGGTACGATTAGGGATAAGGGTAGGTTGAATGAACTTGGGGAAAATGGTTGGTTGGTTGAGTTTGTTATTGCTAGGTATTCCTGGCCACTTTTCATATGGCATGCTTTAGACATTACAAAGTACCAGTTTGCTTATATTATGGGAGAACTATCACAACTAATTTGGGATTATACATCCAGGAGAGTCTAATGAGTTTATAAACCCGATTGAAGAAATATCGATAGGATCTCTAGTAAGCTGAATAACCGGACCTTAGGTAAAGGCATGTGGGAGAGATTAGGTTGGTTTTATCACGTTATAGATGAGGTACGGTTGCCGGGGCAAATGAGTTTCCTCAAATTGGGGGTATTGCACTGGGGTCTGTAGTACTAAAGCTAGTTGAGCGGCCCATATGGATAAAGTATGGATAAGTAGACCGAAGCTCTTTTGTTGATAGGAACTCGTTAAGTAGACGCTGGAATTCAGTAGGAGATCGGCAACTACGTACAGTAAGTGGAAGTTCGTTCCATAATGCACTGTACTGTATTTTAAAGAAACGTGATCGCAGTTTTGTCCGGAACCGGCTTATGGATAGAGTATTTTCATGATTCCTAAGAGTATATATGGGTAAATTATTGAAAGCTATTGGATTACTGCTTTTGGTGTAGCCGTGTAAAAGGCGAAAGAGGAATGTAAGGTTGAGTTTCAGGCGCCTTAACCAAAGTGGCTGAAGTCCATACATTTTGCACCTATCAGCGTAAGTCAGTCCTTCATGTTTGTATAATAGGCGTCGAGTAAAACTTCGCTGAATATTTTCAATACGAACCCTGTCATACCCATGCATGAAACCGAAGACAATTGTGCAGTATTCAAGTACTGGACGAACCATGACTTTGTATAAAAGGACTTTAGCCTCATTTGTGTACATTTTTCGATGCAACAAGCCTGTGAGTCTTCGGCATTTAGAAACAAGTGCTTTTGCGTACTGACTGAATGTTAAGTTTTGTGAGTAGGTAACTCCCAGGTCTTTTATGGAACTGAGGGTTTGGAGAAAAGAGTTACCTAGGTGTAACCTGAAATTCGGATGGGAGTTATTGAAATATAGGACACCACATTTATCAGAATTGAATGGCAGTTGCCAGTCATTGCTCCAGTTATGTAACCTATCCAGATCATCTTGAATATGTGTGAATCCTTCGTTTAGTGTAGAATGGGGGAAGCTGTATACAATCTTTAAGTCGTCAGCAAAGAGGTATGGGGTACCATGCTTGATTACGCTGCAGATGTCGTTAATGTAGATTACGAAAAGCAGTGGACCTAGTACACTACCCTGAATCACTCCACTTCTTATAGGTCTGGGTGACGAGTAATTATTTGCAAATTTCACAACTTGGGAACGATCTTCCAAGAAAGAAATGAGCCAGGATAACAAGGGGTCTTGGAACCCGTACGACTTTAGCTTAAGGATTAGTCTCTTGTGTGGGACTTTATCAAAGGCTTTTTTGAAGTCAAAGAAGAGAGTTGTGACATACAAACCATGATCACGCTTAGCGGTAACATCATCAAAGTAGTCAAGTAGGCAGGTGGAGCATGATCGATTTTTCAAGAAGCCGTGTTGTGCTGGAGTAAACACTTTGTGAAGGTGGAGGTATGAAGCAATATCTTGCCCTATAACCTTTTCCATAACCCTGGAAACTACTGACGTGATATTAATCGGTCGGTAGTTTTCGATGTTAGAAGTTGGTCCTTGTTTGTGCCTAGGGGTTATAAACGACAGTTTCCAGCATTCTGGGTAACTGCCATTATTTAAGGACAGAATGAAAAACTTTAGTAGGATAATGGGTATATCCTCACCACCTCTTTTCAACAAGATAGATGGAATTCCATCGGGCCCAGCGTTATATGATGTCCGGAGGGATGCTATAGCGGAGGAAATCTTTTGTTGGGTGAATGTTATATTACCCAAAAAGTGATTTGGTATTGTCGGAACTTCAAGACTATCTACTGTTTCTTCGATAGTATAGTAGCTAGAAAAGTGGGAGCTGAATAACTCACATATCTCCTGCGGGTCTTCGTGTAGTTTTTCTCCATCTAGTAATAAGTTAGGGATACTTATTCTGTTGTTGTTGATTCGTGACTTAATTAGTTTAACTAATGCCTCTGTATTATCAGGTCGTGAGTGGAGGATGCGTTCTAGTTTGATGGACTCAGATAACTGATTAGATTTGTATGAATCATAAGTTTGCTTGAGTGTAATGAGTGATGAAAAGTCATTATATCTGTAGAATTGCCTAGCATGCTTACGCAGTCGGTTTCGAATCTTTACGGGGATGAAGTCGGGCTGTTTAGGCCTCGTTTTCACAAGTCTTACTGGAGCGATGAAGTCATGTGCAAATCCTAGGTTCTCATAGAGTAATTTGTTTGTCTCTATAGCCGAGCTGCACGTAAAGTATGGCTCCCAGTCTAGGGTGCGTATGTATGGTTTCAGTTCATCCCACTGAGCATGTCTGTAACCCCTGAGTAATACTTTGTTGGCGTTTATTGTCGAACTCATGCTAGTGCAAATATTAAATGTACCGAATACTACTCTGTGGTCGCTGCCAGGAAACTCTTTACCTACTCGAAGGGTAGTGGGGATGATACCATTAGTGAAAACTAGATCTAAAATCTTAGATAGCCTGGTAGGATACTGTACGTGTTGTTGCCATTCTTTTGTTTCTATTATGTTGATAAATTCATTGTACCGTTTTGGTGAGGAAAGTGGTTGCCAGACTACATCGGGCATATTAAAGTCCCCACATATAATTTTAGCCGTGTGAGGTAGTGAAGTGGCGTAAGCGAACGTGCTAGCAAGCTTCATATTACCTTCAACGGTTGAGCACGGGGGGTGATAGATGCAACCTATAAGATAGGAACTGGAGTGAGACAGTCTTAGAATAGCCCACACTGAATCGTTATCTGTGATGAGCTCTGGGTAGAAGCACTGTGTGGCCTTAATATCAGACCTGATATACATAGCACATCCTCCTCCTCTACCATAGTTTCTGTCGCCTCTGAATACATAATAGTTATCAATAGAAATATCTTTATCGCAAATCTGAGGAGTGCACCATGTCTCAGTAATCATTATGAGAGACGGATTGCAAATTAGGGATAATGTCGTGAAGTCGAACATTTTGTTGAGTAAGGAGCGAGCATTGATAAGACAGAATGAGAGAGAGTTAGGGGTGACGGTGAAATCGCATATATCTTTAAAAATATTCTCTCCAAGGTTTATGGCGTCTAGAACAGATTGTTTGATGGGTGCTAACTCAGATGGTGGCCACTTACTAGCAGTGCTGGAAAAGTGCCCTACACCAGTATCAGCACAGAGAGATGTGCCATCGTTTGTTACCCCGGCGGGTGTGAGGTGTTCATTATACCGTGCCTCCAATGCATCGCCCTCCCATCCGGTGATAAGTGGCTTGACAGTATGTGTGCTATTTGCGTCAATATTGAGGCTGAAATTTCGTGTTGGCTGAGAAAATTTAGATTGGATGGGGGGGAGGTAGGTATTCCTTGTGGATAGTATGCTGGGGTAGAGTTACGTGTATCGCAGTTATGACTAATATTTTGTGTGTTTAAGTTATTTTCGTAAATATTAGTCCATTGACGGTCTTGGGTGGTCTGTATGCGATGGTTTTCGGGGATGTGGTGAGTCAAAAGGCCACCTTTAGGAAACATGCCTAGCGCACTTGTTCCTTGTTGTAGAGGTCCCTGGATCAAACTTTTGTCTATAGTAGCCCTAGATTCGTACGATCCTTTGGTTTTATGAATGACTTTCTGTGTGGGGAAACCTTTAGTGTTTGGAGTGGAATGGAGTGGTTTATAATAAGTCGTCTTGTCCAAAGTGGGTCAAGTTTTAGGATCATGCACCGTGAGATGTAGTCTTTCTTACAATCGTAGCCGAGTAGTTTTGAGGTGAAATATCATTGGATGCTTTCCATCCTTAGCTTGTCACTTGTGCGAGTGCTGCTTATAATAAATGGACAGTATTCAAGTAGTGGTCTGACACATGTTTTGTACAGAATTAGCTCGGGTTCACCGTCGTGAAAGTTCCTGAGCATGCATCCTAAGAGCATCCTCGACTTTCGAGTCGGTGATGTCACTTGCTCAGAGAATGTCAAGTCACTAGAGTACCTCAGGCCTAAGTCAACGACACTTCGGAGTCTGGTTAGGTTGGCAGATTGAAGCGTTAATTTCAAGTCAATTGAGGGTACGCCGAAGCAGATCCAGCCACATTAGTTTACGTTAAATTGTAGGTTACATAAGGACGACCTGGCAGTCACTTTATCTAATTCCTTCTGCACTACATTCTCGAAGTACCCTAAGTCATCACATTGGAATTTATAAGCTACTTTTAGGTCATCTGCAAAGATGAATGGTTTCCCGTGTAAGAAGCAAGCGTATGTCATTGATGTATAGTGTAAATTGGAGGGGTTCAATGAGACTACCTTGTACTACACCAGAAGTGATAGGGCTAGGTTTGGAGGTTACAGACCCGAGTTTGACTATTTGGGACCTATTGTTAAGGAATGATTTAAGCCATCCTAATAATGGGTCACGTATTCCTAAGGAGTTCAGCTTATTTGTTAGCAGTAAACGGTCAACACGGTCAAATGCCTTAGAAATGTCAAAGTAGATGACAAGTACTAGTTGCCGCCTGTCACGACTGCTGGTTACAAAATTGAAGAAGTCTAGGTGACATGTTAAACATGATCTGGATTTCAGGAATCCATATTGGTTCGGACTTATAATATTGCGGCTAAGCATATGTTTGATTAAGTTATCTTTGACTAGTCTCTCCATAATTCTAGATGCTATAGGTGTGATATTGATCGGCCTGTAGTTACTGACTTCTATTTTCGAGCCAGATTTGCGTTTAGGCATAATGAATGTTGTCTTCCATATGTCAGGGTAAGTTTGGGTTTCTAGGGACGTTGTGAATATTTTAAGCAGCGGTAGAGGAATGTCAGGGCCACTATATTTACAGAAATAAGATGATATACCATCGGTACCGAAGCCTTTTGAACTTTTGAGGGTTCTTATATTTTGTTTAATATTAGCGTAAGTGAATTCAACAGTGCTAATTTGGTTTGGTGTGAGTGGAGATGGAGTTTGTGCCACATTAGTAACAGGGTAGCTGGACTGAGGGCTTAAGTTAGTTACCTGCAAACGTTTTGTTGAATAGTTCACATATGTCTGCAGAGTTGGTGCATGGCCTGCCTGTGTCTATGAGGAGAGAAATGCTGTGATTTTTGCGACTCATTCGTTTCCCTAAGATTTCCGTGAGTGCATACACTCTAGCAGGACTGGCTACTGCGATGCGTTCTTCCTTTCTCATAGAGAAGTCTCGAGCCTGTGAGATGGAGCTAAGGGTACTTAGTATTAAACCTAGAGTGCCAAAGTCGTGGTGTTTGAAGTAACTTGTTGAGAGCCTCTTCAGTTTCGTACGATCCTTTGGTTTTATGAATGACTTTCTGTGTGGGGAAACCTTTAGTGTTTGGAGTGGAATGACAGCATCTAAGGATGTGTTAGAGTTATGGTAGAAGATGGTTAGAGCTCTCCATAGGTCATCAGTAGTGAAGTATTCATCCCATTCGGAGGATCTGGGCATTGGTTCTACTAAGGCTCAGTTTGCCTTACTATAGTTCCTATATGTTACTTGTTGTGAAGTGGAGGTATGAGATGCATTGCTACTCAGCGGAATAGGCAGTGCACACATCACTGTTTTGTGGTCGCTCCTTGGAAACTCAGAACCTACTAGGGCTGAAAGGGGGCTTTTGGTGTGGCAGAAGATTAAGTCTAGTACGCTATTACCTCTTGTGGGAGTAGTGACAGTTTGTTTCCAGCCAAGTATATCCAGCGTGCCTAAGGACTTATCAAATTTAGTCCGGCCTGTGGGTATATCCCAGTTGATTTCAGGTATGTTAAAGTCCCCACATAGGATCTTGTGATGGTATTGTAAGTCGGATAATTGCTCCAGAGTATTAATAAGTAGGGTCTCGTAATTACTAAAGGTGCCAGGTGCTCTGTAGGTGCATCCAATTAATGCTCTTACGTTATTTAAGTGTACACTGACCCATAGAGTCTCAGGAATGTTAAGTGTACTACTTTCTAGCTGTAATACAGCAAGTGCATCCAGAAAGTACATGAGACAACCCCCTCCCTTACCACCTTCCCTGTCACACCGAAAGTGTGTGTAGTTATCTAAGCTTATTTCTTCATCCAGGATGTTCGAATGTCACCAAGATTCAGTGATGACAATTACAGGGGGTTTGTATATTACTGGGAGTGCTCTGAGAATCGGCAGTTCATTTAGAAGAGATCTAACATTTATGAGGATTACGTAAAGATGAGAGTTGAAATAGTATTTGATGTATTTAAGTTCGTTAGTCAGCCCCGAATGTGGTTCAGCACCCAGTAGTTCTGTTTGACATGACGATCCTATGTTAAGAGGAGTTTCAGCATCATGCTCACCTATGTCTATCGAGTTGGTGTGTGTGCTGTTTTCGGTGAAGAATTAGGAGTTGAAGTATTGGATTTGCTATAGGCTAAGGCATTTTTATTTTTAGTTAGGCTAGAGAAGTGGGTAGGGTTCTTTATTTGACCTATACTTGTGCAAGTGTCAAGTGTGCTTAATGGATACTGGTGCACTAGACCGTTCCTGTTTTCATGCAAGGAGGGAGCCAGCACTGGTGATTTAGGAGTGTTAACATCCCCACCAGCTGTTTTTTCGACGCTGACAGGGACGCGGGGGATAAAAAATGATTGGATCCTTGTGATGACCATGGCTTATTATTCCACTTATTGTTTGATGCTAGTTGTGTCCTTGTGTGGGTTTTGTGTGTATTCATGCCAATTTTACAGGTACGATCAGTTATGTCATAAATCACATTCGTAGAGAATCGTAAACTAATACTTTTTCAAAAGTTTAAATTGTACGATTAATGTACAGTCGATGAGAACAGGTGCTTATAAATGTTAAATTGTAAACCCCTCAATAAGTTCACTGTCGAGGTTGAGCGGCAATCCAAACTTCTTTCCGTTTCCTGCCGATAGTTATAGTCGACCATTTGACGGCGTATATTTGGGCAATTGGTACACCGCCACGTGATTAAAGGCTATTTAAGAAAGAGGAGAACGACCTGGGAGACTACAAAACGGCATGGAATGCAATCATGGATAACACATCATTGAGATTACATTTACAGGTCACGCACAAGATGGAGCTAGAGACTCCTTGGAATGTCAATGTACATTTGCAATGTTTAACGCTTACCATTTCGGACTAATCACTGAAACTATGACATTTTCGATGAAAATGTGGCTTCGTTCAAACTTTGCTTTTGTGCTTTTAAGCGAGGCGACCAGACTTTAAGCAAGCAACAAATATGAACAAAGGTTAAGTTTTAGCTTTTATAAAGACCTAGATAGTTAAGGTAAAATAGAGTATAATAGTGCGTAAATAAAAAGATAATCATGAGATAGACAATTGATATTTCATTGAGAAGTGAGGAATATAACTCGTAGGACTAGCCGACCAGTAAGATTTCTCGCGAATTTTTGTAGGGCCTCATGGGTAGCATCTTGAAAAGAAGCTGAGCAGGCTTGTAGACGGTCAAGGCAAAAGCATGTTTTCAATAATTTAGATCTGTAAAACCCTTATTATTTTTTTGAGGGTCCAGACTAATGTTTAACTCTCTTGCTGTCAAAAGAAATGCATGTTCCCGTCCCACAGGAAGGAGCGATTCACATCTGTGACCACTACCATATCTGTTGATCAGCATGCGCCACCCTCTCTCCTTTTTGGATGTTAAGCTCCAGGATATTTTTGGCAGTAACGTTGTTGCCTCACTGCGTTTCTAAGAGTCCGTCTCAATGATGCAGTATGCTGCGCATTAATAGCTTTCATGACAAACGCTTCCCATTGGGCCACCAGATACACCGATACCTGAGGATATTCTCAGCAGTATCACCTTTACATATACATGCATGTACATAAGGGTTTGTCACAAACGACTAGGAAAATAAGTTTCTCTTAAGAATGTATAAATTATAGAAGTATCTTGGATTACAGCAATCATTCCCTGTTTGAGCTCAACTTCAAGTACCTTGTTATTTTATCCTCCCAAACGGACGTTTAACGGATAAACTGGTAGATACGGTAAAAACCTCTCTATTCACTTTATGTGATATCCTCAACGATTCTAGTACAGGGATTGACGTTTTGTACTAATGAGATGGTCTGAGGGTATTAAGTTATGTCAACACGGAGGTTCATGTATACGTCGCTGGATGTAACTTTACGATTAAATGATGGTAACTCCAAATTAAACTAAACGTTTTGGAGTAAGGCGATTCCGGTAGCCGAGTGATTTAAGCAGGCCACCCCCTTGGTAAGTCTTGTAGTTTTAAAGAAATTGTGCTGATTCGCCATTTTAGATTTGGGTTACTATAGCGTAATTCCAGTCACGCGGCAACACTTTATCCGGGAGTTTGGGACACCAAGTAGAGTATCTAAAGACGTTTTACGGACTAAAGGGCCTAGAAAAATAATCAACCGCTTTTACAATGCGGCACGTGGAGATTACCGGTGGGTGTGATCATGCTATGTCCAGCTTGACGAAGTCCATTTGTTCATGCATTGTTAACTGGTAATCACATAAAGATTTTCACATGTTGTGTATTAGACTGTGCCGCTGGATAGTTGTATCAAAGACATTCAACTCTAGGAAAAGAGAATCTTGAGAACACCGGAGGTTTAGTCTTGTGATGACTGACGCTTTTTGGGTTATAAGGAGGAAGTTAGAAATGAGTTTGAGTACTTTTTCTGCTCATGGTTTTGTGAGTGGTTATAAAGTCGTTCCTTCGTCGGTAGCGGCTGAATGTCAAGTGACCTGGTTAACGCAGCTTTCCTCCGTTCGGGTTCTACAGAAAGCCTGTGAATCTTAGTGCCCATACTCGGAGTTTGTCTCCTCTTTGATGTAGCAATGTGGCGAACGTTTTAAAAATGTCGAGATCGGCCACCTAGTGGAGGTCACTGCAATGAGCATTTTTTAGCGAGCTACCGAAATTAACGTCCAAAAACGCATATAAAATAAACAGTATTTGATATTGCAAGTGATGTGAGGTACCCTAGTGGAACACACAGGGAGAATTCAGTGTTCAGTAGTATACTGTCGATAAAAGGAATCCTTAAAATAATGTCATAGTCTCCAATTGGTCAGCCATGTTTTTCTCTTGCATCACTTAATTACCAGCCACTTACAAATTGACTCCTGTACATAAGTCCATTGTATGCATGGCAAACACTCTACATCAAGCTCCCTAAAAGTGACCGTCCGACTGACCTTCTGTTCCAGGCTAAATCTAATGTTTTCCGCTGCTTCGTCCGATTTTTCCTGGTGGTCATGGTCGTGAGCTCTATCAGGACTACGGTATTACCGGGAACCCGTCACTAATAATATCCATTCGACATCCTTCTCCAGCAGCAGATGTAATCTATCTCTACAGAACGGGTTACGATTGCTTACTCAGCGTTTTAGAAGAATATCAATACTACCATCTGCAGGTCTTTTTTACTACCTGTGTAACAACAGAAGACAAGGGCCAGGCAACAGCCATTTATTGCGGATATCAACATGTATTTATATATTTTCATGTACATTATTATAGCTTATTCAAGCAGACAAACACAATCTTCTCATTGGTTGTTTCTCACAGAAAGTTAACCTTACATCTCTTTGTGACTGTTTCTTGAATTTCAGATCATCTATATGTTAACTGTATCCCCATGTGCTGTGGTTGTTTGCTGAATCAGTCTTCGTTCATATTTTCTCACGAACAATCTTTGGGACATAAACACTGACGTAAATTATTGTTTTCCAACCTTTGCTAGCAGCCAGCTCTCACCACACCTGTATTTCCCATTTAAGTTCCTATGTCAGACTGCTTGGCGATCAAATTAGAACTTCAGGGATTTTAATCGAATGGGGAGTAGGATGTCCGCCGAATTCCCACCCCGACCTATTATATTTTGAAAGGGCTTTCGACAATGTTGACGGTGAAGTGATTGGGAAACTTACAAATTTCTCCAGAGTTGTATCAGCCTCATCCAACAGCCATATGCCACATGTTAAGTGATTCACACCGAAAAATTCGGCGATGATGTTGAGTTGAAGGCAGTAGTAGGACAATGGCTACTTCCCATCAATGGCGATATTCTTAATTCTGGTGGAATGAATTTTGTGGGAGACTGCAGAGTAGCGAGAACAAAAAAATACGTTAGGCCGATAAAAAGCCCATAAAAGATTTGGAATACACGGACGATTTATGTCCGACGCTACCCAAATTCGAAGACTTACAGGCAAAATCCAACAAAGCGACTGAAAGGGCGAAGAATGCGGGGCTCCACGTTATCATAGAGAAACAGAGGTGGTGAAGATAACTGAGCGACAGTAGCAATAAGTGTCAATCATTTTGGGCCTAAGAAATTCAAAAAAATTACCGGAAAAGCAAGACAGGCGTCACTCTGATTTCGGTGTGAAGATCTATTACACTCAGCAAGAGGAATGGAGTATTGATTTTTGATAGCGATGTTAAGTCAGCTCGTTTATATGAGTTAGAAAGGTGCCATGACACGGAGAGCATTTCGAAAAAATTTCAGATTCTTATCAGCAGCTTCCGTCGCTTCCTGCAGAAGATCAGATAGCCAGGAGGAATTGACCACCAAAAACTCTGGCAACTAACCATCTAAGAACCTATTGCTCAGTAGGTATGCGGAAAAAATGCAGATAGGTCGAACACACTCTGAGGAGAAAGTTGGATAACATCACTTGTCAGGCCATCACTCGAAATTAACACAAATGGAGGGAGACGAGTTAGACGTCGGAACATAGTGGGGAGGAGATCGTGTAGGGAGGCTATGAAAGATTAGGAAACTGGTAGAGCCAGTTAAAGTGGACTTCAGAGAATATTGTGAAATAGGTATGCGCTACTGGAGCCTTATTTTGTAGTTGGAATCTGAGTAGTAAAATTTTGAGCTGTTATTGATTGATTCATATTACCTGGGAGTTTGCAGCTTCGATCTGATTTCACTATCCAGAACATGTCTCCTAGAACGGTAAACCAGATTTCCGCAAACCTCTTTG
Organism: Trichobilharzia regenti; assembly: GCA_944472135.2. Taxonomy (NCBI): domain Eukaryota; kingdom Metazoa; phylum Platyhelminthes; class Trematoda; order Strigeidida; family Schistosomatidae; genus Trichobilharzia; species Trichobilharzia regenti. The sequence continues at coordinate 102,267,435 of OX235263.1, read as the reverse complement.
TCCAGATTATATTAATATTTTATTATAGCTTGACTCCCCACAGTATATATGGTACAAGTATGGAATTTTCAGCATGTGATATAGCAACCCAATTTCGCAGAATGACCATTGATATCGAGTGTGCGTCGGTCGGTGATGAAACTAGGGACCATGTGCATTACGCAGGACCAGTAAGATTCCACAAATCTTAATGGATTTCACTGTCAATGCAGTTGAAGATTGAACGATCAATTCTTGGTTGTTTGCTCAAACCAGCTTCCCCAATTTTCGCGGAGGCATCAATACGACAGTCATCGTCTCATCGGTCGCTGTTCAGAGAGGAGTCAGCAGTAAACCATCGGAAGTAATATTGTGATTTATTATTGTAATATTTGTTCACAGACCCTAGTTCAAATATTATTTTTATATGTTGGTGTAACAATAAAGAATCCACGAGTCACCAATTGGTCTTTTGGTTTTTTCGTCCGTTATAACTAAGCGTTTCTGTAAAACTGCAAGGAACAACGTGGGCCCGAGCGTAGCAAGAGCTGGGCATTAACGGTTTATGAGACGTGGCTGACATTCACTTTAACTTCTGATTAGATGAGGATTCATACAACATAGTGGGTGAGCAAGCCAGATTTCAGAGTGCGAAATATCCACATATCATGAATTAAAATTCTGCCTCAACGAAGGACAGTCTCTTCAGATTCTTACAGGTATGAATAAAATATCTACCAATAAAGTTACACCCAGTTATGTGAGCAGTGCATTTTTACGTGGAATAACAGGTTAGTTTCACAGTATCAAAATAAATAGTGTTTGTGTGACAAATGTGTGGAGATTAATGCAGCAGCAAAATATAATGAAGTGCCATATGGCCCATATGGTTTGTAATTGTGGTTTAAATCTACTATTATATCATAGACTGGAAGTTGTAAACAGATATTCGGAACACTAGACTAACGAAGCTCCTGCTTAATTGAACAACGAATCTCCAATTTCTGTTTAACGATGAAAAATACAGACGGACTGATGGCTGTCCACAAGCGCAGGAATTGTTCACCCAGTGGCCAAATTTTGATTAAAAATTCTCCCATAGAAGTGCGCGTGTTACTCCTGTCTCTTGGTTGTTTTCTTTGTCATTTAATGCATCCTCCCTCGGTCGTAACACTTTAAGTCACAACGTCTCACAACTTTCACCATTAATTCTAGCAATTTTTGAACTCTTTTGCATTTGTTTATAGCATTCCGCTCAAATACTAGTGATGTTATCTTATTTCTGAATGGACGACTCCGACTTTTTCATTTCACATATTGATTATTTTTCATGGTAGTGCTCTTGATAAGCCACACTTTACCAGTCCCTGGTTAGCATAATCTACCGATATGCCCAATAATTCAGCACTCAACCTGAAGTTCTGAGGGGAAAAAGTGCTCAAGTGTAGCGAATGTTTGAGTAAAATAAAATGTAACAGTTATCCGGAGAGGAACGTTTATAACTTATCTAATAGGCATGGCATTATTTCAAACCCAAGGAGTGTGCGTACGGACAGCACAACGAAGAGGCATAAAATGGCGTTGGGTCAAGTTCATATAAGTACAAATTAAAACAAAGTCTTTAAAAATGGAATGTGCACTACAAAATAATCATCGAAGTTTTACTCTCTCCTATTTTGGACAAGCCGTTCATCAGGTTTAAAAAGTAAACTTACTTGTATCTTATCTCCCAGAAACTGTATAAATATACTACATTCAATCAATATCTTAGTCTGATATTTAAATTACATGTTTTGCAGAGTTTGGGATTAATGCAAATGGAGAATTCGCCATGAACCGCCGGTGATCTCCTAAATTATGTTAATTCCTGACGAAATCTACACTGACGTTGTCAAATAGATTATGGGTAATTATATAATCGAACTCACTTCACCGAACTGCAGCGCATTTCCATCAGTAAACTGCTACTATGACATTAAGCCAGGTGCCTTGATAATTTAGATTACTTTAGTGTGATTTTAATAATACCTTGGAACATGCCTTTGATCCATGCAAGCGAATTCCGAAACACAAATTTCCAAGGGCACTACTGCCGAATGATATTGATGAGGAGAAGACAAATGGCTTCAAGCTTGTCATTGAAAACAATAGTTATAATGTAAGCCTTTAGTAAAAGGCTTTTGTTTGAAAATGTAATTACGAATTCTTCTCCATCATCCACAACTACCATATGCGCCAAACATCGGTGAAAGAGCTGAATGACACAAGCATTTTGAATTGACGACTGTTAGTCTTCAGCAGTAATCTAGCCTGTCGTATGACTTATGCCAAAATCCTGTTTATGTGCGAACTTGGTGATATTGAAACAACGGATTAGTTTCTTTTTATCTCCCTCAAATGTAACGATGCACTGATGCACTGAAAGACAACGCAAAGCCTGAAATGGTTGTTATAAAGGGGGAAAATCGTGTGTTTAGTAAGTTGGTCACGTGGGAAAGACGGGGGTAGTTCACCGAGGCGTGATTTATGTTAAAATGTGTAATGAAAAAGGTGTTATGTATTCGCCGCAAATTTCGTCGCCACTGGAAATCTCTTATTCATGGTTCCTACGTCCATTCACTTGATGAAAGCTACAGAGAGAATTTAAGTTGCCCTGAATACAGTGGCACCGAAAACCTGGCATAGTCACGAGCTAACGGGAAGAGGAATCCTATTATTATTATTTTATTATTGCCCCCTTGAGTTCCTAGTAGAACATAGGGCTTCAGCTGCACGTCTCCATTTGCTTCTGTCTTCTGCTGTACTATTCGCCTGCATTCATGTTAGTCCATATTCTTTCAACTCCTCTTCACACGATCTTCTCCATATCACACTTACACTGATGTCCCACTCGCCGCTTCCCTTTCGGGTTCCACTCGAGCAATGGCCTGACGCGCGATGTCACCCAGTGGCGGCCTCCTCAGAGATTGTCCGATCCATCTCCACTTTCTCCTGCATATTTTTCGGGCGATCGGTTCTTGCTTTGTTTGTTCCCGTAATTCCTTGTTGGTGATTCTTTCCGGCCTGGCCATCTGATCTTCAGTATAGAGCGAAGACAGTTGTTAATAAGGGTCTGCAGCCTTTTGGAAATATTCTTTGTGACCCGCCAAGTTTCTGATCCGTATAGAAGAACTGAATTTACGTTTGTATTGAAAATCCGAATTTTGTTGGTGATGCTGAGTGACGAAGATTTCCAGATTGGTTTCAGGTTGATGAATGCGTTTCTCGTCGCCTTCCCGATTTTCGCTCGATTTGACATCCTCGTCCGTTCCGACTTCCTGTAGTTGAGACAATGCTCCCTAGATAAGTGAATGAAGTAACCTCTTTCAAATCCCTCCTGTTGATGGTGATTGACGCTGGATGTTGCTGCTGCTGTTGTTGTTGGTTGGTTATTTTCATAACCTCCGTCTTGTCTATGTTCACATGGAGTCCTGTCTTCGCCGGCTGCTTCTTCGACCAGTTTGTCGGTTTTCGCTTGTAAGTCTTCGATTGTGTGTGACATCAAACATAAATCATCCACGCGCGAAATCCAGGTCTTCTAGGTTCTTCACGTCGTCGGTCCAGGATATCCCTGTCTTCTCGTTTCCCACTCACTGTCTGACGCATAATCCAGTCAGTCCACCACAATTAGGAATATCATTGGTGATAATAAGCACCCTTGTCTGACTCCTGTGTTTACTCCAAACGCCTCGCTGAGTCTTCCGTTGTGGATCACTTAGCAGGTGTCGTTGTCGTACAGCTGTTGAATAAGGTTGATGAATATTTGGGGTACGCCATAGTACTCGAGTAATTTCCAAATTACTTCACGGTCAACGCTGTCGAAGGCCTTCTCAAAGTCTATAAAGTTGAGGTAGAGGTTTGATTGCCATTCCATGCTTTGTTCTGTGATGATGATGCGTAGAGTTGCAATTTGGTCAGTACATGATTTGCCTTTCCTGAATCCAGCTTGTTCTGGTCGGAGTTCTGTCTCCAGTGCGTCCTTTAATCTCTCCAGGATGATGCGACTCAGGATTTTACTTGGCGTCGATAGGAGCATGATTCCTCGCCAGTTCTTGCAGAGTGAGGCGTAAGTCGCCCTTCTTTGGTAGTTTCACGAGGTAACCTTTCCTCCAGTCAGTAGGCACCTTTCCCTCCTTCCAGACCTTTTGCAATAATGGAGTCAGCATGTCTGCTGTCGTCTCTGGGTCTGCTTTCAGTGCTTCAGGGGGTATTCCATCTGGTCCGGCTGTTTTTCCAGCTTTCAGAAGCTTGATTGCATTCAAGACTTCAGCTCTCGTTGGAGGATTGGTGTCAACTTGCAGTTGTGTGCGCGCTGTTGTTGGTATTTCTGGACGGGTTGCAGGTGATGGTCGGTTCAAGAGTCCTTTGAAGTGATCCGCCCATTGTTTAATCTGTTTTTCTTCCTTGGTAATGGGTTCCCTTGGCTGTCTTTTATAGGTTTCGCTTGTGTTGGTCTCTTCCCGGATAGAGATTTGGTTATCTGATATAGTGTCCTCAGGTCCCTTTTGCCTGCTGCCTTTTCAGCTTCAGTAGCTAGATTGTCGTAGAATCGTCTTTTGTCCTTCCTAGCACTCTTCTTCACTTCTTTGTCCAGTGCTTTGTAAGTTGAGCTCAGCGTCTCCTTCTCCTGTCCGTCCTTGCATTGAATCATTTTCTCTTTCACCATTCTCCTCTCTTCTATTAATTTCCAAGTGTCCGTTGAGAGCCATTCCTTGTCTTGTCTCTTCTTTCTTCCTAGAACCGTTGAACACGTTTCGTTGAGAATCGCCTTCAGAGACTTCCAATGTTCTTCCACGCATGATTCTTCAGTGATGTCGCGTAGTGTTTCCTGCTTTGCTCTGACAGTTGCAGTGAAAGTGTCTTTTGTGGTTGTGTCCTTCAGTTTATGAGTGTTGAACTTGCATTGTGGCCTATCCCCAGCTATCCTCGAGGCTTTTAGTTTCACCTTGAAAGTCCCTTGTACTAGATAGTGGTCTGAACCCACATCTGCTCCTCTCCTTGACCTTGTGTCCAGTAGGCTCCGTCTCCACTTTCTTGAAATTGAGATGAAGTCTATTTGGTTCTTGGTGTTTCCATCTGGTGAAATCCATGTCGTCTTGTGTATATCCTTGTGTTTGAACACACTATCGCCAATCACCAAATCATTGAAGGCGCAGAAGTCTGAGAAGAGTTCACCATTGTCGTTCATTTCACCGAGGGCCTCACGACCCATGGTGAGTTCTCTTCCTGTGTTGTCTCGTCCCAGCTTCGCATTCATGTCGCCCATCAGGATTTTGATATCGCCATTTGGGACGTTGTCCATTATTGCTTGTAGTTGTCTGTAGAACGCCTCCTTCTTCTCTTGTTCTGAGACGTTTGTAGGCGCATAGCATTGAATGACTGTAACTTTCCTTCCTTTTGAGTTGAACCTGGCTGTCATTATCCTGGAGGAGATTGGTTCCCACTGCATGAGAGCTTTGGCTGCTGTTGGTGACATCATGATGGCCACTCCCTCGGTGTGCTCGTGGTTGTCCTCTGGGTGGCCGGAAAAGATTACTGTCTCTCCAGTAGGTAGTTGGCACCTTCCAGTTCCGTTCCATCTGCTTTCGCAGATTCCCAACACTTCTATTCTGTACCTTCTCATTTCAGCGGCTATCTGGGCAGCCTTTCCAGTTTCGTACATTGTACGAACATTCCAGGTACCCATCCTTACTTTTGCTTTCATCGAAAGAAGGCACATCGGCTGACTGGCTTCCCGAAGGCTTTCACCAGCCTGCGTCATTTCACTTCCCCGATTCCAGCGAAAAGTAAGGCTATTGCTTATGTTTTTAGAATTTTTAATATATTTATTCGTTGAAGTTTCTGTAGCGATTTGGTTGTTTTACAGGGGTGGAGTTGCTAGCACCACGCCCCAACCCTCCCTCTTTACCCGGGCTTGGGACCGGCTAGAAAACTAGTAAGCTAGTAGCCTAGCAAGCAAGTATCTCTCTTCGGCGGTACATATCCTAAAATTGGAACGATAAAGAGGAATCCTATAATCGACTTAAAAGCAGAACCAAAATAGTATCTTACAAAAGAAATGAGAAATATGGTTCGCAACGCTTTCATTTTTAAACAGGACATGATTTCAATCCACCAATTTACATATATATACATATAGTGACTTCAAATTTAATTAGTTGTATGTTTTTACCCTTTCTTCATTTCTTTTTCTGTCTGTTAGTCTGAATAACTTTACTGATTATATCTATTATTACTATTATTATTATCTCTTTTATTTTGATGACGATACCGGTGGACTAACTTGTGAAAGGATCAACCCCTTCTGCAGTAGAAATAAAGTCTTAACACACTGCAAACTACAAACATTCAATTAATCCCAGAACCACTCCTTTGGGAGTCGACCAAAGCTACGACACTCGATTGTTGAGACGAACTACGCAGAATTTTAGCAAAGACTAGGAAACTTTACACCACAATCAAGGAGCGAGCACAAGTAAATAAAATTGGCTTACGCTAGCTCGTAAAAACATCATATAACTCGCACAACCTATATCCTCACCCCATTGGAGATTGAAACAATGGCAAAGTTTCAACGAACAACGGTATTTTCCATCACTTAGCCTTGGTGTGGGAGTTGAGTAGTATGGCCTTCTCTAGTCTTTATGGTATTCCTCTTTCTTTTCGTCTAATACTGTTTAGTTAAACGACTTTGTGATTCACTTGTCGTGATTATAGGAAGTGTCGTCATATCTGGAGGTATATTCGTCCTGTTTTTTCGTAAGGATAGAAAAAGGTTTTGTCGTAAGTTGTATGTTTTTTCCAGTACGGCTCTGTCGTATCGTCTTTTCTAGTTGTAAAATGTATCATTAACGATGTCTTTGAATGCGATAAATATATATATATATATATATATATATAAGTACACCCAAATAAGAAATTTGGTTTACTTAAGTACGCGAAATTGCTGGTTTTTAGGGGGCTTGAGGAAAAATGTTGCATCACCCTGAAATTTTTGCATTGAGTTGCCCCGTAAAATTATTTGGGTGTTTACATATATATATATCTGACGGTTATTTATTTGACTTGCATCGAAAATGGATCATGACGCAATCAGCGTTTCCTTCTGGCGCACTGTAGAATTTTCTGGGTGAAGAGGTGATTCGAATCACTTTTGGTCATATATCCTTCGCTTCTTTCATTTCGTTATCTACATATGTTTGAATTGTGTTGCATATATTTACCTCTATTTCCAGTAAAATGGCTGGATGATTGGTCCTTCTTAATTGCCTGTTGTACAAACGGTATTATCATACAAAATGAAGATAATGTGGCTCATCTGACTGGTTGTCCAGCAACATTTAATCTGTCATTTGCTTGAGTCTATACTTTGATCTTACGTAACAACCTTCATATGTTAGATTAACATTGGCATTTTCGTCTCACTGGAGATGCCTATAAAGCTTGTAACGTCAAAAGACTACTGAGGTGTTTTCCAGGAGTTTAAACTTTAATCGTAGTAGTAAGTCTCTTTAATTGTCTTATGTTACAGCAGATATTCCTCCAGATATGGAACTTAGGTTAATTTAACCAACCACCTCTGTTTATTCTATCATATCCCCCAAAACTTTGCATGACTACCTCTCAGGTTTATTCTGAATGCAGGAAAAGTTGAGAACAATTCTCAATACAACAGTCGGCCAAATAATTTTGAGTTCATGTTCTACTATATAATAATGAAAAAAACTTAAAATCTCCAGTTTATCATAAGCGAGGTTCATGGATCATTTCTTCTCGTTTTTGACTTTTGCCTGTCTTAGTATGCTTTCAAATAGACTGAATTTCAGGGTCATGTCTCCCTATAGCTTGTCGTGTTTTATATCTGTTCTCCTTGCGTTTTAATTGACTTGGTCCTCCTGCATCACTGTTATCAATGTTTTGATTGGAGATGACTACCTGTCATCAACAGTTTCATCTTGACTAGTTCAATATATGTGGAGGAATCTAGATTTAAACATGTTCACTGACTGTTATGAGAGTATACGGTATGTATACAAATAAAAGCCGAAGTGTGAGAGATTAGTAACTGAATATAGAGAAGTACGTAAGAGTAGTAGCATACGGTCTACAATGGGACTAGAAGACACCGTGATGGAGTTAATAGTTTGTTTTACCGATGCAGTCTCACCAAATCGGTTGAGTTTGCTCGGACACGTGTTACGCATGATTATCTATCAGCGCTTAGGTTTATCAATGTTGGCTGTCATAAGATTGTGTTGGAAGAGAGTTGAGGGTGGTAAAACTAAAATTTGTTATCAAATCATTAAGTTATTGGTTGTTAGTTTAGGCTGCGGAGTCTACCTGACTGTTATCCTTGAGACTGTGAGAACCGGTGGCTGGAAACTGTTGGTGACGTGGTTCCCAGTTGTATTCAGTAGCACAGATAATATCAGTTTGCGATTTTCCCCATGTAATTATTCTTTTCCGTATATTATGATTTCATTGAGTTTCTTGTCTAGCCAACCTTTTTTGTGTGTATGTGTGCTTTAGGGAATGTGCAGAATGAGACTGCTTCACTTTTCTTTGCCAAGTTCTATGTTGAAAGCGTGTTTCCGTTCAAAAATGTCATGTGGCGTGAAATGTGTGCATCAATTTTGAGTCTGCTTTTAGGGTGTGTGGCATAGTGTACTTATCATGATCCCGATTGTAATACTGTAGTACATCCACGTTTTCACGTTCTACGGTGTGTTAACGCTGTATATAGTCAAAGACAAATAACGTTGTATGAAGTAGCACAAGTGAAAATTTGAAAAGATGTATTGTTAACGAAATGAAGTTTCGACAAGCGTGGGTGTATTGCTCAGCAGTCCGTTCCGTCCCCCTCTATGGCTGTGAGTGGGACATGGCTATTGAAAGTAGAAGACGTGAAAAGGCTAGCTGTCTTTGATCATAGGTGCCTGCGTTCTATCTCCCCTGCGAAGTGGTATAATAGGATGGGCAGTATATTTAGCTTAGGAACCTGTCGAGTGCTTGGTAAGGAGGGGAGATCAATAGACGAAGCTGTGAAGCTAGATAGACTGAGATGGTTAGAAAATGTGTTACGTATACTTTGTCATCGCCTTCCTTGACGGGCAACGTTAGCTGACATAGGGTCAGACTGGAAATGAGCTATTGGTGGTCATACCAAAACATGACACCAGTAAGTGAAATCCACAGCCGTTAGTTTAAGCCACGTAGGAAGGTGTAGACTAGCCTCCTGGTTGGGGTCCTCGGGACGGTAAAAACCAATGACGACTGGAGACAATTGGTGATGTGGTTCAAACTCATCGTTCTCAATGGCTAGCGCAGATGCATCCACTCCTTGTGACTTATAATACCCAATGAAACTGTTTTGTTCTTCGTTATTACTATTCCTTTTGTTTCATATACCTGTCTACTGCCTCAATTTTGCATTTCTTCTACTTTCTTCTCTTTTTTGTGTGCTACAAAGAGGGAGTGTGGCGACTAGAACTGCTGCACATAGGTGCAAAGTTCTATGTCGAAAACAGACAGACAGAAAAGCCTGGAACGAAGCAAAAGAGTATGTAACCGTGTAAAATATGCGTGTAACAAACGAAAAGCTATGTTTAATAATACAACAGCAAATATTCCACTGGCATATGTAAAGTTGGTTTCTGTAGGCGTATAATATGCATACATGAATTAGTTTTCCATTAGGAGTAAAATTTATTTCGATAAAATCTCTGTGGTGTTATACAGTAATACTTACTGATGACAACGTTTCAAGCACAATTTATCACTGTTCATAATCATATCAAGGTGATATGATTAAATTGATATGATTTACGCTAAATGGAATTATAATCTACCACAGTGCACAAGTTCTATTTTTATATCAATGAGCTAGTTTTATAAGCGTACAGTTAGAGGTAATCTAGGGGGGTACCACAGTAGTACCCATTTCGCTTTATAATTTTACCCTTTACAAAAGTGTCTTATTTCTTAAAGAATAAAAAAGAAACTGGTATTATTTTTCCTAATGTTCCATGATATACTACTAATTGCCTTATCAAAGTAATGGTTTTCTATTCACTAGGAAGCATAAAATTTTTTATTGCAATTAGTCCTATGTTCTCAGTGCCCTTTGGTTTTTTTTCAAACCGTTTGAAGTTTGTTGTATTTTTAATTATTGGCGTTAATAATTTCGTCTGTTAATCATTTTTTTGCTGTTGTAGGAAGTTCCTCGGATTTGCCAGTTGGACTTCCAAATCCCAGAAATGTGTGTTACTTTAATGCGCTGATGCAAGCGATTGCAGCCAATCGAAGTCTTGTACGCCTTTTGAAGCGTAGTGCTCGTATGCGACCAGATAAATTCGTGTATCGTTTATTATGCTTATTAGAGGGTAAGAGACTTCATCTTTTTCTTATTTCGTCTTTTGCAATTCATGTAAAATCTGAAGCTCAGAGGACACTTAATTACGTCATATATATGCATACGAAGAAACAGTGTTTGAAACTGGGTCACAAACTTAGCGCATCACGAAAAGCATTTCCAACAGGCTGCTGCAGACTTTCATCAACAGCTGACTTCACTGGCTGCATATGTCGAAGATCAAATGACTAGAAAGGATCAGCAACAAGAAACTGTGGGAACAAACAAACAAGCAAACCAAAGACCTGTCGTTCAACAAATATGTAGGAAAAAATGGATATGGGTTGAAAATGCACCGTTACATCGACTGAGATGGTTAGGACATGTGTTACGCATGCATTCCTAGCTACCGATCGCCTTCCTCGAATGACGGGCAACGTTAGTTGACATAGGGTCAGGCTGGAAAATAGCTAGCCAGCGGTGGTCAAACCAAAACATGGCCTCATCACTCAATGATATCCACAACAGTTAGTTTCAGCCAACCAGTCAGTCGCGTAGGAAGCTGTAGACTAGCTTCCTGGTTGGGATCCCCGAAACGTTAAACACTGATGGCTGGAGACAATCAGTCGTATGGCTCAAAATCGTTCTCAATGGCTGGCGCAGTTAGACGTATCCACTCCTTGTGACTTATAATATCCAATGAAACTATATTGTTCTTCGTTATTACTCTTCCTTTTGTCTCATATACCTATCTATGTCGAAAACAGACAGACAGACATATACCTGTCTACTGTCTCTATTTTGCTTTTCTTTTTACTTTCTTCTCTTTTTTGTGTGCTACAAAGAGGGAGTTTGGCGACTTGAACTGCTGCTCATCGGTGCAAAGTTCTATGTTGAAAACAGACAGACAGACTCTGAGTGGGATCTGAGTGAGAAGCAACTGGTGAGTCGTCCTAGGGTGACATGGAGGAGATCGTATGTTGGGCGGAGGAGATGAGAGATTATGGGCGATAGTGGGGTCAGCCAGGTGAAGAGGACAGAAGAAAAAAGAAGAAAATGGAGATGTGTTGTTGAAGCCCTATGTTCCACTAGGAATCCGAAGGAACAGTAATGTATAATATATATATATAGCTGACGAAGCAGCTGTCCAGTGCTCTCTGGTTTTTCAATGGTTCTCTAACTGACATGAATCCGCTGTCGAATCCCTACAAACTAACCCTTGATGTCATATTGCGGTGAGAGCTGACTGCAAGCCGAAATCGTTAACAGCAATTTACATTAATGTTCACGTCCCGAATCAGGGTCGTAAGAAAAAACAATAACAAAGCTTAACCTTGAGAAAATCACCAGCCAATCATAGCAGAGTTAACGTGTGGAGATATGATTTGCAGATATATGGCTTAACTTTCTGAGAAAAGGCCACAAATAGTACAGAATAACCTTCAGCAGGAAATCAACCAATCAGAAGACGTCGCTTCTCTGCCAACAATAGAGAATAATAATGTACATAAAAATATATAAATGTCGTTTGGTTTTATCAATAAACTATCTGTTGCCTGGCCCTTGTCTTCTGTCATTACAATATTATTGTATTTGAGAAGTAAGGTGATTGGACATCCAGCTGACAAGTGTAATGAAGGTTAGAATATAGGGGAAAAAGCTAGTAACATGCACAAAAGGTGTATGTAAGAGTGATTTGCAAATAAGTAGACTGGAGTTTACGATCGTGGTAAGATAAGAAACTGAACAAACTTTTTCAGCACACAAAGTTTTAGACTAAATTGACGAATCGCTAACGGCTTTGCCATACTAAAGTGTTGATACAAAACACTCCTTTTACCATTCGAAGTGTTACTTGACAACCAGGCGCAATTCCATGAAGTTGGCAATCAGTCACATCTTTTATTCGAGAGTTAGTATTGACACCTGGTAACTCAAACCTCACTTAGTGGGATTGAAGTTGAAACCTGTGACCCACTGGTTGGAAGGAAATTGAGCGCCTAGACTAATGAACCACAGGTCTACAACTTGGCTTGTGTATGATTTGAAAACAGGACTTTGGTGGGACTGCGTGTAGCTTGCGTGTTTACTAGGTGCTTGAGAGTTGAACCGTTAACGGATTTGTGTTGTCGTCTTGAGATGGTCTTAGAAAGTGTGTTTCGTCCTATCAATATAACTAGCTTCACAAGTGCAGACGAACTGATAAACATACATGTTAAAGTTGGCCAAAGCATCACTTAGTCCTCCACATATATCCATTAATCATTGTGTACTACACCCTCTGAAGATGACTCATTTGGATAATTGTTGTTTATTAATTTGTATATATCAATATTGCGAAAATATTCAATCAGAAATCTATAAAAAAAATAATTGAGCAAAGAATATCCTTTTCGATAATTTCTGGCTCTACAATTATATATGCATGTTTATATACATAGAATATTCTAGAATAGTACTCAATAACAATATTAGTGTTTTTTTTTAAATAATATCCATTTGTCAGATAAGATCACAATGGAATTACAGTTGATTAAAGATGCTTAAATTATAATAATAATAATAATAAAGATATAGAAGCAAATAGAATATCAACTAAAATTAAGGAAATTTCTACAAAAATTGAAGATCATTCAAATCTAGATGGCCAAGGTAAGGATAATATCTGGACTAGCTTCTTTTGGACACATAAATTGGGCTTCTTAGTCAGGATCCCAATGGCCAATCTCAGCAATATTTAGTAGTCGAACTCTTAAGGCAAAATGGAGATATTTTGGTATGCGGTAAATGACTTTGAAAGCCGTCGTCTCGTAGACATCAATCTTGTGTTGTGTATCCACAAGATGAGATAGAATAGCACTGTGTGAATGGATTTTGTTTGTCCTTTACTTAACCAACCACTATGCAGGGTGATGTTCGGAAATTCGATGAGAAACACGCCTAATTGTACGGCCTATGTAACTGGCTCTGAACATCACTCTGCATATTGGTTAAATGAAGGACAAAAAAAATCTATTCGTAGCGCTGTTCAATCTCATCTCATCTATAACCTCTTAATTTTTCAGTGTGGATAACTGTTTCGGCTTTCACAAGACGATAGACGATCACGCCTTCTTAAAATCATATTATCCAGACAGTACTGAGATATGAGATTAGGGCAACATTTGAGATGCAAACGCAATCTGATAAAGTGCTTGTTACACAAAGCAAGAGCGATTTGCTCATCAGTGAATGTCTTGATGAGGAACTTAATAATATTAAATGGTTGCTGAGTGAAAATGGTTATCTAGAAAGATTCATCGATAAGAAAATGAATCTATAATCAAAGCATCCCAAGATACCAACAGTTCCTAAAAAGGCCTTATTCTTACAAATCCAGTTCCTTGGGGGACAACATCAACGAGATATTAACACAACGCCTTAGATATGCGATGATGTTGCCGAATTACGCTATGTCTTCAAAACAATTCCTCTTTTGGGTTTGAAAGCAAAAGATAAACTGCCTAATTTCGCCTTTTCCATGTGTATCTACCAATTTCACTGCTCCTGTGAAGCCCAGTTAGTTGCATACGCCGTACAATTAAGCGTGTTTCTCATCGAATTTCCGAACATCACCCTGCATAGTGGTTGGTTAAGTAAAGGACAAACAAAATCCATTCACACAGTGCTATTCTATCTCATCTTGTGGATACACAACACAAGATTGATGTCTACGAGACGACGGCTTTCAAAGTCATTTACCGCATACCAAAATATCTCCATTTTGCCTTAAGAGTTCGACTACTAAATATTGCTGAGATTGGCCGTTGGGATCCTGACTAAGAAGCCTAATTTATGTGTCCGAAAGAAGCTAGTCCAGATTATTATCCTTACCTTGGCCATTTAGGTTTGAATGATCCTGAATTTTTGTGGAATTTTCCTAATTTCAGTTGATATTCTATTTGCTTCTATATCTTTATTATTATTATTATTATAATTAAAGCATCTTTAATCAACTGTAATTCCATTGTGATCTTATTTAACAAATCGATATTATTTAAAAACACACTAATATTGTTATTGGCTACTATTCTAGAATATTCTTTGTACATAAACATATAGATATATAATTTTCAAGTATTGGTTTTGTAGGGATTTTGTTTGGTTGTATGGATGATTTCACCATTAGCTGACATCAGTTAGAGAACCACTGGAAAACCTGGGAGTACTGGACAGCTGTTTCCCGCGTCCTAGTTTGGGACTCTTCATCAGTACGCACCCACCGGGGTTCGAACCCAGGACCTTCTGGTTACAAGGCGAGCTCGTAGACCATTGAGCCACTGGAACCCGATCCAATAATTGTAGAACCAGAAGAGGAAATTATCGAAAAGGAGATTCTTTACTTAATTATTTTGTGTTTTATGCATATCAGTTGCCTTTTTACCCTTATTATTTTTTCAATTTTAGTATTTTTATTTCTCATGTGTGGCGTTATTAATGTAATTATTATTTTTTTGACAGGATTACAATGTTCTTCTCAGTATATAACAGAGCATAAATTAGATGTTGTGCTGAGAAAAGCACATGAAGCATTAATCAATGATATAGTGAATACACAAAATTGGGCAATTCATGAACAACAGGTTAGAATGTGTTTCTTTTTCTTATTTATTTGTGTTTTCTTTCGTGAACTTTATTTGTAGTTATCGTTTTTCACCGTCAATCTGTTTTCATTGATTTTGCTAACCACAGTTTTGTTCTTCTTCACGCCAGTGGTGGTACATAGATCTTCAAGCTTTGATGTCTGTCTTAGTAACACTGGGGATGACTATTTCATAGGCGTGGGGGGGGGTAGGATTGCAAACCTCACGTGTTGTAACGCTCCCTCTTTTCCTTGGGGCTTACTGCCTACCGGCTAGCAAACTAGGCAAGGTTTAGTGACAAATCCGCCGAAAATTGAACTTGTTCCTCTTCTAGTGTTGCTAGTGGGCATTCTAATATTGAAACACCAATGCGTAAATAGTAGTAGTAGCTTGTGTGGTGGTGTGATACAGACAATTTGTGCTAACAGAATATGATTCTCATATATTCCCACAGTTTAATTCGACATTAGCTACATTATATATATATGTATATTTAAACATTCTATTTCATGTCGTTTAATGTAAACCAAAATCACAAACTCAGTGATTGGTTAACGAATATAAACTGTATAGATGTATATAAATAGCGGTTTGATTCTGTCTGTCTGTCTGTTTTCGACATAGAACTTTGCACATATATGCACCAGTTCAAGTCGCCACACTCCGTGTAGCACGCGAAGCAAGAGAAGAAAGTACAAGAAAAGCATAATACAGACCGTGAGGAGAGGTGTGAGACAAAAGAGGAGTATTAACGAAGAACAAAACAGTTTCATTGGAGATCATAAGTCACAAGGAGTGGATACATCTGCGCTAGCCACTGAGAACGATGAGTTTGAGCCATGTCACCAATTGTTTCCAACCATAGATTTTTACCGTCCCGACGACCCCAGCCTGGAAGTCTACACCTTCCTACATGGCTTAGACCAACTGTTGTGGATTTCATTGACTGGTGAGGCCAAGGTTTTGTTTGACCGCCGCTAGCTTTTTTCCAGTCTGACCCTATATCCGCTAACATTGCTCGTCGAGGAAGGCGATGACTTGGCATACGTAACACATGTCCTAACCATCTCAGTCTTTGTAATTTCACAACTTCGTCGATTCATTTCCCCTGTTTACCTAGAACTCGACACCTAACTTCAATGTTGCTCACCTCATTATGCCACTTTACACGGGAAATAGAGCGCAGGCACCTATGATCGAAGACAGCTAGCCAGGTTTTTCATGTCTTCCACTCTCAGTGGCCAGGTCTCGCTCACAGCCATAAAGGAGGACGGAGCGGACTGATGAGCAGTAGACCCGCCCTTTGGTCGATAGTCGAACATCTCGTCTACGCGGTTTGATTAATGAAAAATATATCTTGTCTTTCGTGTACACCTTGTGTTACAATAGTAGTATAGATTCCACCAAAAACCATTGTTCCTTCACCAATCTTAAAATCATGATCAGAGTTGGCAGAGTGACAGAAGTCATTCAATTGTTGTAGAATAGAGTTTCTTACACTCTCCCTTCTTCCCTTGTAAAACCATTCTGGAATGTGTTCTTGTATCCGTGTTGGAAGCATTTCCTGACTTTGGTTAATGTACCATTGTAACAACAGAAGACAAGGGCCAGGCAACAGATCGTTTTATTATGAAAATCAACACGTATTTATACATATTTCAACTACATTATTATAGACAAGCGCAGTCATCTGATTGGTTGTTTATCAGAAGTTAGGTAGACAAACGCAGGCTTCTGATTGGTTGTTTCGGGATTCCTTGACAAATAGAGTTCTCTATCTGCGAATCATATTTTGCCACGTTAACTTTGCTGTGATTGGTTGTTGAATAAGCCTTGTTCATATTTTCTCACGGCCCATATTAGTGACCTAGACCTTAACGTAGATTAGTGCCAACCAATCGGCTAGCAGCCTGCTCTCACCACACTCGTCCCCCCGTCAAATACGTGCGACTGAAGTCGGCTTGATCTACTTGGTGCAGGCGTCAT
This sequence comes from Trichobilharzia regenti, assembly GCA_944472135.2. Taxonomy (NCBI): domain Eukaryota; kingdom Metazoa; phylum Platyhelminthes; class Trematoda; order Strigeidida; family Schistosomatidae; genus Trichobilharzia; species Trichobilharzia regenti. The sequence goes on along the minus strand of OX235263.1, from coordinate 102,250,458 downwards.
CGTTGGCTTGTCTCGCTGTATCCATTTCTGGAGCTCGCTGACGTTCACGCGCCTCTCATTGTTCGTCATTGCGATTGTGTCCATGTAATCCCATCTCGAAGTGACCATATGCGGTCCTTCCCACTTTGGAAACTGTTTGCCTGACCCTGTCGAACATTCGTCAGTATTTCGTCTCACACTTTCATCTGCTGCTTTCACCCGACCTCCCAGCAGCGTCCCAAGTAGCAGCTCCATCGCTGACAGATCTTGAACGCCACTCAACTGCGCAGAAGCCTTGAAGTCCTGCCCGAAGATCCATATGTCTCCATCAAAAACAGCAGGGCATAGGCTTTCCATTTGTCGGTAGGCAGCGACACCAAATGTAACAACAGAAGACAAGGGCCAGGCAACAGATCGTTTTATTATGAAAATCAACACGTATTTATACATATTTCAACTACATTATTATAGACAAGCGCAGTCATCTGATTGGTTGCAGACAAACGCAGGCTTCTGATTGGTTGTTTCGGGATTCCTTGACAAATAGAGTTCTCTGTCTGCGAATCATATTTTGCCACGTTAACTTTGCTGTGATTGGTTGTTGACTCAGCCTTGTTCATATTTTCTCACGGCCCATATTAGTGACCTAGACCTTAACGTAGATTAGTGCCAACCAATCGGCTAGCAGCCTGCTCTCACCACACCATGAGCAGGGGAAACTGGTAGGCTTCAGTAGTCTAGTGGTTAACGCTTTGGGCGTTTCAAACGATGGATGCTAGGTTCGAGTTGCGGCGGGAGTAGCATCACTGACTGGGAATTGTTAGTATATCCACCTGAAGAGTCCCAAATAAGACGACATTCACATGCTAAATTCTATTACTAGTCAGTATCTACCAAATAACATTGGTTTCTATTAGTTGTGCTTAGTGCTGAATGAGGAGGATCTGGACTTCGCCGATGACATATATATGTCTGATTTCCCAAAAACTGGAAGATATACAAGTGAAAAACAACAAATTGGCAGAAGAAGCATCAGAGATACGACTTCAAGTGAACATAGAGAAAACAGAGGTGATGAAGATTCCTGGCCAACAACAACAGACAACAATCAGCATAAATGGGAGAAATCTGAAAGAAGCAATCTCCTTTACCTATCTGGGAAGCATCGTTTCAACTACAGGCGGACGGAACTGATGGGGACATCAAAGCCAGAATCGGGAAAGCAAGGCAAGCTTTCATTACTCTCAAGTCTGTGTGGTGGTTAACAGCACTACTCAGCATCAAAAATAAGATCCGGATTTTCAACTCCAATGTGAATTCAGCGCTACTTACTATGCGGACCAGAGACTTGGCCAGCGCATCACGAAGGGCACTTTGAACAAATTACAGACTTTCATCAACAGCTGTCTTTGCTCAACACCACTCAAGATCAGATAGCCGGCCAGGAAAGATCAGCAACAAGGAGGGATCTATGGCAATGAGCGAACCAACCCAGCAGGAGCCGACTGTGCAACAAATCTGCAGGAATAAATAATAATAATAATTATTATTGTATCCTTTAGTTCCTAGAGGAACATAGGGCTTCAGCTGCGCACCTCCATTGACTTCGGTTTTCTGACAACTTTTTCACCCTGCTCCAGGTCTGTCCACATGCTTTCATCTCCTCCTCGCATGACCTCCTCCAAGTCACCCTTGGACGACCAACTCGCCGCCTCCCTTTCGGGTTCCACTCGAGGGCTTGTCTAGTGATGTCACTTGATGGTTTCCTCAGCGTATGGCCAATCCATCTCCATTTCTTTCTGCCTATTTGTTTCACAATCGGTTCCTGATTGGTTCGCTCCCAGAGATCCCTGTTGCTGATCTTTTCTGGCCATCTGATCTTGAGTATTGAGCGGAGACAGTTGTTAATGAAGGTTTGAAGTTTGTTTGAGATGCTCTTTATGACTCGCCAAGTCTCTGATCCGTATAGTAGCACTGACTTCACATTGGAGTTGAAAATCCGGATCTTATTTTTGATGCTGATTGCTGTTGACCTCCACACAGATTTGAGAGTAATGAAAGCTTGTCTTGCTTTTCCGATTCTGGCTTTGATGTCCTCGTCAGTTCCGCCTGTAGTTGAGACGATGCTTCCCAGGTAGGTGAAGGAGGTTGTTTCTTTCAGGTTCTTCCCATTTATGCTTATTGTGGTCTGTTGGTGTTGTTGATGTTGGCTAGGAATCTTCATTATCTCTGTTTTATCTATGTTCACGTGAAGTCCTATCTTTGATGCTTCTTCTGCCAACTTGTTACTTTTCACTTGCATATCTTCCAGTTTATGGGAAATCAGACATATATCATCGGCGAAATCCAGATCCTCCAAGTCTTTTGTGTCAGTCCATTTTATGCCTGTTCCCTCGTTGGTTGCCGTTGTCTGTCGCATTATCCAATCAATTGCAATCAGGAAGATCATTGGTGATAGTAGACAGCCTTGCCTCACTCCCGTCCTCACTTCGAAGGCTTCCGTAAGTTTCCCGTTGTGGATTACTTGGCATGCAGCATTGTCGTATAACTGTTGGATGAGGTGTATAATTGTCGATGGGACCCCGTAGTAGCGAAGTAGTTTCCAAATGACCTCTCGATCGACGCTGTCGAAGGCCTTTTCAAAGTCGATGAAGTTGAGATAGAGAGGTGACTGCCATTCCAAGCTTTGTTCAATGATGATCCGTAGAGTGGCGATTTGATCAATACATGATTTGTTTCTCCTGAATCCAGCCTGTTCCGGACGAAGTTTTTCATCTAGGGCTTGTTTGATTCTCTCCAGGATGATGCGACTTAGTATCTTGCTTGGAATGGACAGAAGCATAATTCCACGCCAGTTTTTACATTGACTTAAGTCTCCTTTCTTTGGAAGTTTGAATAAGTAACTGTTCTTCCAATCCTCGGGTACTTTGCCCTCTTTCCACACCTTCTCCAGCAGTGGTGTCATCAAGTCCGCTGTTGTCTCTGGGTCTATTTTCAAAGCCTCTGCTGGGATTCCATCTGGTCCCGGTGTTTTCCCAGCTTTAAGCATCTTGATTGCATTCAGGACTTCTGATTTCGTCGGGGGGTCAGTGTTCACTGGTAGTTCTGCTTCCGTTGTTGGTATTGCTGGACGTGTTGTAGGTGGCGGACGATTTAGAAGTCTTTTGAAGTGTTCAACCCAGTGCTTTCTCTGTTCCACCTCTTTGGTGATTGACTTTCCATTGTCGTCCTTTATTGGCTTAATCTGTGTCGAACGTTTGCCCGAAAGGTTCCTAGTTGTTTGGTAGAGTGTGGCGAGGTCTCCTTTGCCTGCAGCTTGTTCTGCTTCGTTTGCCATGGTTTCATAATATTTTCTTTTGTCTTCCCTGGCACTTTTCTTCACTCTTTTGTTCAGTGTATTGTAGCTTGCATTCAGCTCCTGTTTTTGTTGCTCGTCCGTGCACTGGATAATCTTTTGCTTCACTGTCCTTCTCTCTTCTATTAGTTTCCAAGTGTCCGTAGTGAGCCACTGTTTGTCCTGTCTCTTTTTTCTGCCTAGAATTTCTATGCAGGTTTGGCTCCACACCGTTTTCAAGTTGTTCCAGTGCTTTTCAACGCCGACCTCTTCGCTAGTGTTGATTTGTGTCTCGGCTTTGTCCTTTATGCTTGCAATGAAGATGTCCTTTGTAGCCTGGTAGGCGGATTGTCCATACTCCGAGAAAACCATCAAGTGACATCACACTCCAGACTCTCTCTCAAATGGAACCCGAAAGGGAAGCGGCGGTTTGGTCGTCCAAGGATGACAATTAGGAAGTTATGCGAAGAATTGAAACCATGTTGGCAGACTCAGAACAAGGTGAAAACGTTGGCAGAGAACCGAACGCAATGGAGACGTGGGCGATTGAAGCCCAATGCTCCTCTAGGAACTAAAGGAAACAAAAATAATACAGTAATGTAATAATAGTGTTGAGTGAAGTGTGTCAATCCATTGGACAGGAGTCAAGAAACATGAAAATTACGTCCATAATTTCTTAACTAATTGTCACCAACCATCGGACATGATTCACTATCTGCTCTGTAGTGTTAATTAACATTATTTGAGATACCTCAAACACTGTTACTCATGTTGAGTTAGGCGTTTTTGAACTTTTCAAATTATTTAAAACCTTCGAAAACACATATGCTAGTTTCCTATTTACTTGCTATAGATATCACAAAGAAACATATTCATGGTTTTAAAAAGATTAAGTGTATGCATTCAGCAAGCTTTTCATGTACTTTGATTGGACACTAGTAAACTAGTATGATATGTCTGGTCCTCTGTTTGGTGCAGACTGAATTCTATCAGTTAGTCAAGTTTGCAGTGTGGCCACCATTCTAGGGTAATCTGCTATCACGGTTGACTTTGAATTGTTGATTTTTGGTGGTTGGGGGCGATCGGGCACAGGGAGCCTCGCGTGACCTAGGCTTCGTGCTTGTTGGCAAAGCGTATTTGCCACCTTGAAAGAACTCAAGTCCCGAATAGCTCAGTAGTAACGTCTCTGACTGCAGCACTGGGATATGAGTTCCTTCAAGGTTGCAGATACGACTTGCTGACTGGTGAGTGCCAACTAGCATGAAAGCTTGTTCGAGCAAGGGCTTCCTGTGGCCGATTGCCTCCAACCATCTAATACCATCATATCACCAAGCAATCAAAACAGCTACTGGAGTTCCAACAAGCGCAATAGCATGAAATTAAGCAAAACAACTCTTTTTTTATTCCTTTGCTTCTCAAGTGGAACATATGTCTTAAAACTTGAGCTTTGAAGTTTTAGTAGCAGTGGTATGGTTTTTTTCTCCGGGTTGCTGGCCGGGATGCTAGTCTCACGTTCAGCAATCTCTCTTTTAACTTTTCTTACTTACTGGCTAAACGAAATGTAGGAATACAACAGCCGGAGATCGAATCCTGAACCAGTTGGCTTTGCAATGACTATTACTCAAAGTTTAAGCAGTATTAAATTTAAATTCATCACACTCTCTTACCATCACCTAGTTTTTCGTGGACACGTATTTCAGTCGTGTGATCTGTAATGCTTGATGAACGGCAAGCATTTGTGAACTACATACACCGATCGTCATCTTTCTAGTGATCAAATTGAACAACTCAATATGTGTTTTTTTCATCTACGTTTTCACTGTGCGTCGGTGGCACAGCGGTTAGGACGTTCGGTGGTCATGCATATAGTCTGGGATTCGATCCCCCGATCCGACGCATACCTGATATCAATAGTCAGCCTGCTAAATTTTGGGCTACCGATATCACATGCTGAAAATTCCATACTTACGCCAAAATACGGTGTGGAATCAAGCTATAATCAAAGTAAAAATGTTAAGTAAGGGTTAATACTTCATTGTCAATGGTTAAATGTTCAAATAAATGTTTATAAGCTTCTTAAAGGTATTTGTTAATGTCTGCTAAATAAAGACTTGTGTTATTTAAACCCTTCTTCTTTTCACTTCATCTTAGGATGCCCACGAACTATTTGGTTTCATTATGGAACGTATCTGCAGTTTGGATAATAATTTTCTGAGTAAAACTTCTGCTAGACTGACAAGTGATCTTTTCAATTTCAGTCTTTCAAATGATAAAAGAGTGAGTCTATTGATTCTTGTTTATTCATTTCACTTGTAAAATACTCAGTATTAATTGGTTGAAAATGATGAGTAGTAAAGTGTAGGCGTGTTTAGTAGTGCTTAAGTTATCTCAGTTAGTTAGTTAGTTAGTTGGCGGACACTACCTCTTGATGTTTTTGTGTGTGTGAGATTTTATTGCATAACAATATTTACTCTTCATCCATCGGGGAGGCTCACTGACTCCAATTCTGTTTTTAATTTCTTCATAGATGTACTTAACCGTAACTACTGATTTCAGCGATTCAGGGATTGACTTGTTACCACCGGGGAAATAATCTCGTTGACTTAGAATATGCATATGATATAGTCCCCCCCCTCCTAGGTGAAGACGCTGACAAAATAGAGCAGAGTCCTCTGAACACTTTGACCAGAAATCTACGAATGTTTGGCATGCGGTTCGCTCCTGCTGTCAAATGTAAGATGATACTACAGGAGTCGAATACGTTGACTCCTAGCTTTCTGATATGATTCTAATTCGCCTTTACTGCTTATTGTATGCTTAAATTAATGGATTTATAATTGTAGAGCCTGAAGAAGAATTTACTGAAAGCGATGATTTTTCGCTCTAAATATTTTGTTCTAAATATATATATATATATATATATATATATATATATATATATATATATATATATATAGTTATTGATGAGGAACTTATTATCATTATCAAAATACAAAACTACCCAGATGATCGACCAGAAGCAAGATGGTTGTCTTAGAGAGCCACCCTAGACTCTAGTCTTACACTTGAATTCTGATCCAGAAACGGCAGTCCTAGCTGCTGCTGGTGACCAAAACAGATGCATACACCATTTGATCCCTTCGGATTCCGGAGCTGATGTCCACCGGAGGTTAGGTATCAGAGTTTACTAGCTCCCCTAGGTAAACCAGCATGGTCCACCAGCCCACCTGACAAATTGCATTTGCCTTTCGATTTTTGTGAGGGACACCTTGGAGGTTGGGAGTCAGAGTTCCCAGCCCCTCTAGATTAACCAGCATGGTTCCCCAGTCCGTTGTATGCACCTGACAGCTCGCATTTACCCTTTTATTTCTGTGAGGGACACTCCTCGCCACTTGAAGGCAGCGGGGTGAGAAGGACGTACGTCACCAAATGGAGAGCATTTTGAGAGAGAGAGACAGACAGAATGACAGAGACGTCTGCTCACGCTCGACCATATCAAGTCGTGTTTAGTGAGGTTAACAATTTAAGAAGGAATATTGTATATTTCTTCGCCGCCAATTTTCTTTTGAGTATAAATTTGTCCTTACAGATTATGGTTAAATTGATCAATTTTTATCGTTTTTCTTTTTAACAAAAAATAGATAGTTCTCTGTCGTTCGTATTGTTCAGCTATTGAAAGTATAAAATTTCAGTCAGTCCTCTGCGATACATTTCCAACTCAAGCATTTGAGCAAACACTGGTGGCTAGTCGTGTCACATGTAATTCATGCAATTATCATAGTAAAGTGGTTATTCAACCAGAAGCTTGTCTAACTGTATTTCTAAGTGAGTTGGCTTTTTTTCTTTCTTTCTATTATTATTATTATTATTGTTATTATTATTATTATTTTAAAGCTGATAAATCATATACTGTAATTACAGTGACGCGCTTATTTATATTATATAATCATTCCCAGTTAAAAGTTGAAGATAGTTCACTTTTCTACTTTTCTCAATTTTGTAGGAACAGACATATTTCCACTCAACTCAACTCTACTCTACTTGGTACTGTCTGTCTGTCTGCAACATAGAACTTTGCACCGATGTGCAGCAGTTCGAGTCACCATACTCCACTCCTTGTAGCACACAAACCAAAAGAAGAAAGTAGAAGAATTGAAAAATAGAGACAGTAGACAGAGATATAAGAAAAAAGGAATACTAATATCGAAGAATAATATAGTTTCATTTGAAATTATAAGTCACAAAGAGTGGATGCATCTGCATCAGCCATTGAGAACGATTTTGAACTATATCAACAATTGTCTCCAGCCACCATTGATTTTAGCCATCCCGAGAACCCCACCCAGTCAAGGAGTTTACACCTCTTCCCGTGACTCAAACTAACTGTTGTGGATATGATTGAGTGATGAGGCCATGTTTTGGTTTGACCACCATTGGCTTTTTTCTAACCTTATCTACCCCTTATCAGTCACTTAACATTGCATAATACATGTTCTAACTATCTCAATTGGTGTAACTTCACATTGATTGATTTCCCCTCCTTACCTAGCACTCAACTGATGTCTAACCTTAATATTTACTCACCTTATTATACCACTTAATACACACGGGAGATAGAAGGCAGGCACCTATAATGAAAGACAGCTAGCTAGCTAGCCTTTTCATATTTTCCACTTTCAATGGCCATATCTCACAGCCAGCCATAAAGGAGGACGGAACGGACTGCTGCACTGAGAAGTACACACACCCTTTGGTCGATAGCCAGTCGGATATATCACGTCTACTAAGCCAGAGACGTCGTAAACTGGCATATACGAAACTGGCCCTCTGTATCCATCAGAGATCAACCCGTTGGGGATGATGAAACTTTCCAAACGGTCAACGTACTCTACCACTTTACTCTTGCCTATTTTTAAGCTATGAGTCCTGAGTAATGAATGGGCTTCGAAAGCACACAAAGCCTTCTACTCGGGACTGTTTTGTCTAATTAGTTTACAAACTGAAATAGCCAAGTTCAAAATTTGCGATCGACACAAACTCGAATGGTGAAATTTCTCTGTTTGGTTTCCTCTAGAAACCAATTTATTCAGATCACCACTATAAGTGATCTGCTGTTTGATACTATAGATGACGGTGATCAAGAAAGCAAGCATATTCGCATAAAACTATATACATAAAACTGATTGATTGAGATAGGGTAGTCACATAGCGCTTATGTATTAGCCAGTAGTGCTTGCTAACTAGCCACGGATACAGAAAGCTCGCTTCGCATATGCCAGTTTACACGGTCTCTGGCTTAGTCGACGTGATATCCGACTGGCTATCGACCAAAGGGTGTGTGTACTGTTCAGCAAAGCAGTTCGTTCCGTCCTGCTTTATAGCTGTGAGTGAGACATGGCCATTGAAAGTGGGAGATATGAAAAGCCTGGCTAGCCAGCTGTCTTTGATTATAGGTGCCTGCCTTCTGTCTGTCTGTCTGGATTCAACATAGAACTTGGCACCGAAGTGCAGCAGTTCAAGTTGCCACGTTCCAAATAGCACACAGAGGTAGACAAGAAGATGATGAGTGAAGAGAATCAATAGAGTTTGACAAGTATAAGAGTGAAACAGAATGGGTAATGGTAGAAAGGAATATGAAAGATTACAGAGACTGAATACATCTGCGCTGGCCATTGACAACAATTTTGAGCCATGTCACCTATTGTCTCGAGCCATTGATTCCTAGAGTCCCGAGGGCCCCAACCTGGAAGTCTGCATCTCCCTACCTGTCTCAGTTTAACTGTCAAGGATTTGATGGATTGATGAGGCCATGTTTTTGTTTGGCCACCACTTACCCTTTTCCGACCTGCACCTATATCAGCTAGCAATGCCCGTCGGGGGAGGCGGTGGTTAGGCATGCGCAGCACGTGACCTAGCCATCTTAGTCTATGTAACTTTATAGCCTCGTCGATTGATTTTCCCTCTTTGCCCAACACTTTACGCCTAACGTCAACATTACTTACCTTATTAAACCACCTAACGTGAGACAGAGATCGCAGACATCTATGATCGAAAGCCTGCCTTCTATCTCCCGTGTGTGTTAAAGTGGTATGATAAGGTGATTAAATATTGAGGTTAAACATCGGTCGAGTTCTAGGTAAGGAGGGTAAGTCAATCGACGATGCTGTGAAGCAGCTGCATAGATTGAGATGGTTAGGACATGTGTTACGCATATCTAACCACTGCCTTCCTCAATGACCAATGTTAAGTGACTGATATAGACTGGAAAGAGCTATTGGTGGTCAAACCAAAACATAATCTCATTAGTCAATGGAATCCACAACAGTTAGTTTGAGTTATGCGAGGAGGTGTAGACTTCTTGACTCGTTGGGGTCATCGGGATGGTTAAAACCAGTGGTAGCTGGTGACAATTGGTGATATGGCTTAAAATCGATCTCAATGGGTGGCGGAGTTAGATGCATTCACTCCCTGTGACTTACAATATACTTTTGCCTCATATTACTGTTTACTGTCTCTACTTTGCATTTCTTTATACTTTCTTCTCTTGCTTTGTGTGCTACAAGGAGGGAGCATGGCGACTCGAACTGCTACACATCGGTGCAAAGTTCTACGCTGAAACCAGTCAGTCAGTCAGATGGGACTCTCCGAGCTGGGTGGAACTATGGCACACAGCTGATTAGCTCAACTCGAAACGAGCGAAACGGCAGTCCCGTGTTAAAATGATTTCGATCTGACTAACTAGCAAGTACTACTAGCTGATAATAAGTGGTATACAACAACTACTCATCTCAATGAATCAGTAGTAGATAGTTTTATGAAATACTCAAGACATATTTTAATTTTGTCTTGTTGCTTTGCCTTGTGGTGGGGGGGGGTGGAGACTAAGGGCTTCGAACATTGAGCCCTGACACTTTAGTAGCAGTGGTGTTATTCTTTATTTTTTATTACGAGAAGCGGCGTTGCTAACCTCACGCCCACCCTCCCTCTTTACTGGGCTGCTGCTAAGGGAGACTTAGAGGGGATTGGGCTGAGAGCCTTATCCTGGACAATTTAAGTGAGTTGGTAAGCATCCTTCCATTGAACCGTCTACACGAAATATTCAAAATGATATCTAAAGCAAAAAACCTTGTGTGTGGGGAGGATTTATTCAGTTTCTTAAGGGATGTATTGTTTTAGTAACTACTACTGCTTCTGTTTGTCTCTTTCTATTGCCTTGGGAGTGGAACGCAGGTCTTCAAGCTTTGAAATTCCAATGGTGGTGGTGGTGTTTTTACAGAGTGAAATAGCTAGTTTCACATCCCTTAACCACCCACCCCCGTCGATGTTTACCGAACTTATTACCTACTTGGGAAGCATCGTTTTTACTACAGGGAAATCAATCGACGAAGTCGTGAAGCTACATCGACTGAGATGGTTAGGACATGTGTTACGTATGCCAAGTCATCGCCTCCCTCGACGAGCTATGTTAGCGGATATAGGGTCAGGCTGGAAAAAAGCTAGCGGCGTTCAAACAAAAACTTGGCATCAGTCAATGAAATCCACAACAGTTGGTCTTAGCCACGTAGGAAGGTGTAGACTTCCAGGCTGGGGTCCTCGGGACGGTAAAAATCTATGGTTGGAAACAATTGGTGACATGGCTCAAACTCATCGTTCTCAGTGGCTAGCGCAGATGCATCCACTCCCTGTGACTTATGATCTTCAATGAAACTGTTTTGTATTTCTGTATTACTCCTTTGTCTCACACCTCTGCTCACTGTCTGTATTATGCTTTTCTTGTACTTTCTTCTCTTGCTTCGCGTGCTACACGGAATGTGGCGACTTGAACTTCCGCACATTTGTGCAAAGTTCTATGTCGAAAACAGACAGACAGACAGACAGGCGGACGGAACTGACGAGGATATCAAAGCAAAGACCGGGAAAGCAAGACAAGCTTTTATTATTCTCAAGTCTGTGTGGAGGTCAACAGCATTCAGCATGAAAAATAAGATCCGGATTTTCAACTCCAATGTGAAGTCAGTGCTACTCACAACACGGTTCAGAGACTTGATACGTCATGAAGAGCGCCTCAAACAAACTACAGACCTTCATTAACAGTTGTCTTCTCTTAGTACTACTCAAGATCAGATGGCCGGCCAGAAAAGATCAGCAATTGGGATCTCTGGCAATGAGCGAACCAACGCAGCACTAACCGATTGTGAAACAAATAGGCAGGAAGAAATGGAGGTGGATTGGCCATACTCTGAGGAAACCATCAAGTGACATCATTACACAAGCTCTTGGGTGGAATCCGAAAGGGAAGCGGCGAGTTGGTCGTCGGTGTAAGAGTGACTTGGAGGAGTTCATGTGAAGAGGAGATGAAACATGTGGGCAGAGTTAGAGCCAGGTGAAAACTTTAGCAGAGAACCGAACACAATGGAGACGCGCGGCTGAAGCTCTATGTTCCTCTAGGAATTAAAGGAAATAATAATAATTACCTACCAGCTAAGTAAGCTAGGCAAGGTTAGGAAGTGTATCGGCCGGGAATCGGACGCATACCTTCCACTTCCTGGCTGGCTAGTATTCGATCGACGAACCACCGATGTAGTCATTATTATTATTATTATTATCTTGAAGTGTTGGTTTGCGGGGATTTAATTGAATTCAAGTTTAATCACCAACTGACTTCAGTTAAAGAACCACTGAAGACTTTGTCTAGACGTGCGCATGAACACTTATCAACATGGTTGTCGGGAGGAAACTTCTTTCAGAGTCATATATAGAGTACGACAAAGTTATTCGAAAGGATTTGCCTAACATCCTCCTCATGCAGTCAAAGTCTTAGCAAACCCATTTCATCTAGCCACTACCATCCAACTCATCTTCAAGCTTTTATTCTCTTGTCTTTTATTATCAACTATCTCCGAACGATTATTCATCGTACAGCTAATTTCGTTGTCAGCCCTCTTAATGACATAAAACTATTTTTAATTTTTCAAATACAGCCATTATTCATGCACTTTGATTTGGTTTGTTACTAACTGTGACAACATCCTTTGATGTCTCTTGTCAACTGATATATATATAGCTTTGAAGTGAAGTGACGAAAAAAAAGGGGGGTCTCTTTGCAGACTGATGTGTTCTTTATTAGATAGTTGGAGGCAATCGGCTACAGGAAGCCTTGCGTGACCTAGGTTTCGTGGTAGTTGGTACTCGTCAGCAAGGCGTATCTGCAGCTGTGAAAGGACTCAAATCCCGAACAGCTCAGTGGTAATGTTTCTAACTGTAAGTGGCACTGGGTTACGCTGATTTGAATCTCAGATGGGACGTGAGTTCCTTCAAGGTGGTTGCAGATACGCCTTACTGACTGGTGAGTGCAAACTACCACGAAACCTAGATCACGCGAGGCTTCCTGTGGCCGATTGCCTGCCTCCAACCGTCTAACATCAATAATTCAAAGTGCACTATGATGGCGAGCCAACTAGATGGATGGCCACATTGCAAAAGTGGCTAACTGATAGAATTCAGTCGGCACCAAAGAGTGGACTAGACACATCACACTAGTTACTAGTGTCGAATCAAAATATCATGTGCTCTTTATTACATGAAATAAGAATTTTGCATACTATGAAGACAAATAATCACATATAATAACATTGGCTGGCAAGTCGCTCTGTATACACTACACGGATTGGTAGTAGTTAGGGGGGGGGCTCGTTTCGCATTTGCCAGTTTACGCCGACTCTGGCTTAGTAGACGAGATGTTCGACTATCGACCAAAGGGCGGGTGTACTGCTCATCAGTCCGCTCCATCCTCCTTTATGGCTGTGAGCGAGACCTGGCCACTGAGAGTGGAAGACATGAAAAGCCTCGCTGGTTGTCTTTGATCATAGGTGCCTGCGCTCTATTTCCCGTGTAAAGTGGCATAATAAAGTGAGCAACATTGAAGTTAGGCGTAGAGTTCTAGGTAAACAGGGGAAATCAATCGACGAAGTTGTGAAGTTACAAAGACTGAGATGGTTAGGACATGTGTTACGTATGCCAAACCATCGCCTCCCTCGACGAGCAATGTTAGCGGATATAGGGTCAGGCTGGAAAAAAGCTAGCGGCGTTCAAACAAAAACTTGGCATCAGTCAATGAAATCCACAACAGTTGGTCTTAGCCACGTAGGAAGGTGTAGACTTCCAGGCTGGGGTCCTCGGGACGGTAAAAATCTATGGTTGGAAACAATTGGTGACATGGCTCAAACTCATCGTTCTCAGTGGCTAGCGCAGATGCATCCACTCCCTGTGACTTATGATCTTCAATGAAACTGTTTTGTATTTCTGTATTACTCCTTTGTCTCACACCTCTGCTCACTGTCTGTATTATGCTTTTCTTGTACTTTCTTCTCTTGCTTCGCGTGCTACACGGAATGTGGCGACTTGAACTTCCGCACATTTGTGCAAAGTTCTATGTCGAAAATAGACAGACAGACAGACAGTAGTTAGGATTAGATGGTTTGAGGCAATCGGCAGGAAGCCTTCGACCTAAGTTTCGTGCTAGTCGGCACTCACCAGTCAGCAAGGCGTATCTGCTACCTTGAAGGAAGTCATTTCCTTTCTGAGATTCGAACCCGTGTCACCCAGTGCCACCTGCAGTCAGACACTTTACCACTGAGCTATTCGGTTTATTATTGGATCCCGTTCCAGTAGCTGCTCACCTTGTAGCCAGATGTTCTTTGGCTTCTATCTCCAGCAAGCAGTGGGATTATGTGTGCGCGAACTGATAAAGAGCCCAGAAACGGAACAAATTGGCTTTCCAGTACTCCTTGCTTGTGGTTCTCTAACTGAATGTTATCTAGTGATCAAACTTTGCCAACTTTTAAACTACAATTTAATAAGTACCATTGTAGCATTCAGAACACAATATTCAGCAGAGAGACTCCTTTCAACAACGAATTTATTATCAAGCTGTACAATCGAATAGATATGGTTTTTAAAAAGTTATATCCAGTGAGGGAATGAGGTTAAAGGCGTGAATACATGGAATAATAATAGCAGTAGTATGAAATGCACTTAAATTATTTGTGATTATGATCATAGTCAAATGTTAAGTGGCAAAACAATCAATGTCATATATAGAATAATACATAAGGTGTATACATACTGTTGGAAAGGGGTACATAATTAGAGGATTAGTAGGCGAATATAAAATGTTACATAACATGGTATGAGATTTGATAAGATAGAATTCAATATTGTAAGAAGAAAAAGTTAATAATTTTGGGTTTAGAATGACAAGTGGGTCAAGTGGAAACAGTTCAGAATGAGAACAAAAATAATAATAATGATAATAATAATACTAATCGTAGTAATAAGGGAAAGGTACATAGAATAACTAAATAAACAAAATAAATAAACGAATAAGTGTCTGTCCGTCTACGGCCGAAGCAGGAGTAGGGATTGTACATACTTCTTTTCTACACAAAGTTCTGCCTTAAAGTCGTGAATGACCAAGGCCCCAACTGTCTTTAGAAGTCTGTAACGAAGAAAACACGGGAAGTTAGCATGGATTCTATATATGACCTTGAAATCAGGATCAGGGTCGACAGAGTGACGGAAGTCCATCAGGTGTTCCAGAATAGAGCTTCACACACACACTTTCTTTCTCCCTTGTAAAACCATGCTGCTGGAATATGTTCTCATATCCGTGTGGAAAGCGTCCTCTGGCTACGGCCAATGTACCTTTCTCCACGAGAGCAGGTGAACTGATAGATGCACATGGAGGCGGCCAGATGGGGGAGATTATTTTTTACAGAGAGGGGGAACAACTTGCGGCTAGTGAAGGTCATATGTAATTTTTCTGCAAAGAACATCTTACTAGCTGATTTAGAGGGACGGTTGTTTTGAGCATATCTGAAGCTTGATCACCTTTGAATTCCAAATTCATGAATAAGGTTTTCTTTGAAAGTGAGTTGGTTACCAGTTTAAACTGCTTATCTGTCGGTTTACTATCAATAAATTGGTTAGGGTAACAGTTTTCCAAAATCTATACACTTTATGTATTATTCTATATATGATATTAATTATTTTGCCACTTAACATTTGACTATGATTATAATCATAAATAATTTAGGTGCATTTCATACTACTACTACTATTATTATTATTTAATGTATTCACACATTTGACCTAATTCCCTCATCGGATATAATTTATGAAGTAAAACCATATATACATATGTACACATATATGCGATTGTACAGCTTGATAATAAATTCGTTGGAGAGTCTCTTCACTGAATATTGTGTTCTTAACAATAATAATTAACATACCAAAATTGGAAAGTAATACATTGAGAATATTTAAGTGGAGGCAGGCATGTGTGCTACTAGAGGAATTTATGCCGCTAGTATTTGACCGGTGAATTGAATAATGACTGACTCATTGCTTCTTATTTCAATGATTACTATTTAAAAGAATGATTTCTGAACAAAGAGTACTCTTTTCGATAACCCCTTTTCCATCAGGCTCTACAGTTATATATCCATCCATAATAGTGAATGAATGAACGACATTATGAACAACATTAATGTTGTTTAAATAACACCGAATCAATAATAACATCTATGGATTACAGTTCAATAGCACCAAAATAAAATAAGCTGAATGTCAGAAAAATTAGGAAAGATAATATTACAAATTCATGAGTTAATAGTTTCTGCCGAAGGGAAGGGAAGTAGTAGGGGCTGGACTTGCTTCTTTTGAACATAGAGCACTGGTTGTTTGAGGTGAATTGCAATAGCCTCTGGTGTTTGAAGCATGCGATGCTTCCGATGATTTTGGCAATTTATTAGTCACCCGGTAGATGATGATAGAGAAGGATTCTTCAACGCTGGCTGGCTTTGTGGCCGGTTTGCACTAGATGGTCCAATATCAAACTGTTAATGGTTTTCGCTAAACCTTTACTTGGCCATAGTGGGAGATGTTCTCAAGCGAGCACGAAAAATCAAGTTCGTAGAGCAACGGCCGATATAACTCGCTCCACCACAAACTAAATCCGTATTTCAGGAAGAACTAGCTAAACACATATCTGTGTTCGACAGCTGTGCTCACCCTGAAGAAGCTTGGAAAAATATCCAGGCAGCCATAGATACAGCTGTAAAAGCTGTGAATAAGGTAAACCCAAAGGTGAGTAAAAACCACTGGATCTCCACCGCCTCATCCGAACTGATAGATGCTAGAAGACTTATTCCGGCGAGCTCCGAATTCAATGAGGAGCGAAAGCTGCACAAGAGGAAACTTACGAAAAGTCTCCGCAAGGACCGTGAACAGTGGTGGGCGACAAAAGCCAAAGAGATGGAGAAAGCTTTGAGGATAGGCAACACCAGGCAACTCTTTGGACTCATCAGGGAAACGGGTGGGAGAAGACAAATCATTAGTGAGACAATCTCGGAAAAAAATGGCACTATAATTAGCTCACAGGATAGACGACTGGATCGTTGGAAAGAGCATTATGAGGAGCAGTTTAATTTGCCCACAGCCACGCTCAACCTTCCGAGCATCCAACACCTCCCTGAATGGGATATAGATACAGGTCCTCCGTCACTAACTGAGGTTACTAAAGCTGTCACCAATCTGAAACTAGGCAAAGCAGCGGGACCTGATGGAATGACGCCAGAGGTATTTAAGTACGGTGGAGACAGCTTACTGTCCGGATTAACTGAGGTACTAGGCAGCGTTTGGGAATCAGAAGAAGTCCCATCGGGTTGGTGTAAGTCACTGATTATCCCCATATACAAGAAGGGAGACAAGTCTTCCTGTGATAATCACAGAGGGATTAGCTTGACTAATATAGTATCTAAAGTCTTAGGCTCAATAATCATGCGTAGACTGAGTGGTGCTCGGGAAGCACAAACACGAGAGAGCCAGGCAGGCTTTAGACCAGGAAGAGGGTGTATTGATCATATCTTCACCCTCCGACAGATTCTAGAACATAGGCATTCCTACCGGCGTCCAACAGTCATTATATTTCTTGACCTAAAGGCAGCATTCGACTCTGTCGATCGGGAAGTTCTCTGGAGATGCTTGGCTGTAAAGGGAATTCCAAGAAAATATATTGCACTGATTAAGGCACTCTATTCGTACTCATACAGCCAGGTGAGGGCTTACGGCGAGCTGTCATCTGAACTGATGACGACCAGTGGTGTCCGTCAAGGATGCCCATTATCTCCTTTTCTATTCAACTTCATCATAGATGTGTTAATGGACTTAACCCTAGGTGACTTCAGCGATTCAGGGATTGACTTGCTACCTGGGAATAATCTCGTTGACTTGGAATATGCAGACGATATAGTCCTTCTAGGCGAAGACGCTGACGAAATGCAGAGTCTTCTAAACACCTTGAACAGCAATCTACGAATGTTTGGCATGCGATTCGCTCCCGCCAAATGCAAGATGATGTTACAGGACTGGACTACATCGACGCCTAGTTTAAAAATAGGAAGTGAAGTGGTAGAGCACGTTGACCGCTTCACTTATTTGGGAAGTACCATCAGCCCCAACGGGCTGATCTCTGACGAAATCTCAGCACGAATACAAGGGGCTCGTTTCGCATTTGTTAGTTTACGCCGACTCTGGCGTAGACGAGATGTTCGACTATCGACCAAAGGGCGGGTGTACTGCTCATCAGTCCGCTCCGTCCTCCTTTATGGTTGTGAGACCTGGCCACTGAGAGTGGAAGACATGAAAAGACTAGCTGTCTTTGATCATAGGTGCCTGCGTTCTATTTCCCGTGTAAAGTGGCATAATAAGGTGAGCAACATGGAGGTTAGGCGTAGAGTTCTAGGTAAACAGGGGAAATCAATCGACGAAGTCGTGAAGCTACAAAGACTGAGATGGTTAGGACATGTGTTACGTATGCCAAGTCATCGCCTCCCTCGACGAGCTATGTTAGCGGATATAGGGTCAGGCTGGAAAAAAGCTAGCGGCGGTCAAACAAAAACTTGGCATCAGTCAATGAAATCCACAACAGTTGGTCTAAGCCACGTAGGAAGGTGTAGACTTCCAGGCTGGGGTCCTCGGGTTTTTTTTTTTTTTTTTTTTTTTTTTTTTTTTTTTATGGCTCAAAATCGTTCTCAGTGGCGCAGATGCAACCACTCCTTGTGACTTATGATCTTCAATGAAATTGTTTTGTATTTCTTTATTACTCCTTTGTCTCACACCTCTCCTCACTGTTTCTATTATGCTTTTCTTGTACTTTCTTCTCTTGCTTCGCGTGCTACACGGAATGTGGCGACTTGAACTTCCGCACATTTGTGCAAAGTTCTATGTCGAAAACAGACAAGACAGACCACAAGCGCATTGGAATCAGTAGATACAATTAGAGGTGGCTAGCTAGTCTAGCTACTTCATCTTTCAGTCGAGGAATCACCATCGGTCGTGTAGAAAAATAAGGCGTGTAGTTCTTTGAACTGATTTTCTTAATTTCCTCGTAATTATCTCACTTGATAGTATATCACCCTTGAATTTTGTAGTCGTATATAAAGAGGCTTCTTGTTTACATATAGTGAGTAGTCCTTTTCCGCCGCTTTCTTTGTCATGTGTTTCTTGATAAATTTGTCGGGATAGCTGGCTATTTTCGATCAAATTATCTTGTACAATGCTTGATTCATTATCAGTTACCTCTTCCGAGCATGTAGCTCCAACTAACTCTGTGTGTCTGAGGGTCTTTACTAAATTTCTTTTGTACTGGAGAGGAACGAAGCTGTGAAAATGTGTATAACATTGTCCTGTTCATGTACTTTTCCAATGCAAATGTCTTTTTATGCTACTTATCTGGTTTTCTTGCATGGAGGACATCCAGGAAGGCAATTCTCTGATCTCTGACGAAATCTCAGCACAAATACAAGGGGCTCGTTTCGCATTTGCCAGTTTACGCCGACTCTGGCGTAGACGAGATGTTCGACTATCGACCAAAGGGCGGGTGTACTGCTCATCAGTCCGCTCCTTCCTCCTTTATGGCTGTGAGCGAGACCTGGCCACTGAGAGTGGAAGACATGAAAAGACTAGCTGTCTTTGATCATAGGTGCCTGCGTACCATCTCCCGTGTAAAGTGGCATAATAAGGTGAGCAACATGGAGGTTAGGCGTAGAGTTCTAGGTAAACAGGGGAAATCAATCGACGAAGTCGTAAAGCTACAAAGACTGAGATGGTTAGGACATGTGTTACGTATGCCAAGCCATCGCCTCCCTCGAAGAGCTATGCTAGCGGATATAGGGTCAGGCTGGGAAAAAGCTAGCGGCGGTCAAACAAAAACTTGGCCTCACCAGTCAATGAAATCCACAACAGTTGGTCTAAGCCATGTAGGAAGGTGTAGACTTCCAGGCTGGGGTCCTCGGGACGGTAAAAATCTATGGTTGGAAACAATTGGTGACATGGCTCAAACTCATCGTTCTCAGTGGCTAGCGCAGATGCATCCACTCCCTGTGACTTATGATCTCCAATGAAACTGTTTTGTTCTTCGTTAATACTCCTCTTTTGTCTCACACCTCTCCTCACTGTCTGTATTATGCTTTTCTTGTACTTTCTTCTCTTGCTTCGCGTGCTACACGTAGTGTGGCGACTTGAACTGGTGCACATTTGTGCAAAGTTCTATGTCGAAAACAGACAGACAGAGACAGAATTCTGTCTTGGAATTCATAGCCGAATGTACTTCATTGAATTCAGTAATTATTGTACTTTTTTATCCGAATCATTATCACAAAGAATGAATTTTTAAATTTATATATATTTTCTCTTTTTTTATAATTATCTGATTTGTTTATATTATAGAGAATCCTAACAGTACAACTCCATCATCCTCATCATCATTAGCCAGTAATAAAAAATTACAAAATCAACAATTAAACACTACCACCTCAGCGATGAAAGTAATAGATCTTGTTGAATGCCTTGATACTCAATCCGCAACAGTTGAACCCTTACCTGATATGAAATGTCCTAATTGTTTAAAAAAGCCTCCTGTTCCTATGACAACAACATCAAAATTCCCTTCTGCTGCTGCCTCATCATCATCACCATCGAATTATTGTCAACGTGAACAATGGATCACGCATACACCAAAGTATTTAGTCCTGTATATTCAAAGAAGTGATTGGTTGAATATCAATACAACACCGTTCCCGGTGAATGGTTTTTGCCAATTCAATCGAAATTCTTCATTACCTACTACTTGTAGTACTGCTAGAATTGCAACTAAGCGGTCAGAATATGTGCATATTCCTGAATATTTAAATATGGCACCGTATTTAATGCTCTACGGAGGAACAGGAGCAGGAGGAGAAGAAGTGTCAAAGCAATCTTCGGCAGCTTCATTACAAGTTATCAATTCACATGGTGATAACAATGGTGACGCTTTTTCATCGTTCAATAATAGAAAATTATCACAGAAAGAGTAAGTTTTGAGTAGGTTGGGGTTTTTTTTGTTTTTATTTTGGGGGGGGGGCTATTGATTTTGATTTTTACGAGTTGATCACGGATTGATATCAGTTAGAGAACCATTGAAAACCAGCACTGGAGTACTGCCAGACAGCCACTGGGACTCGATTCAATGACCAGTCCATGAATTCTAACTCCTACCAATTCGTGACTTAGCGCGACGCCAACCATTATTGTAGGTGGGACATCCATCCTCACACCTGACATCTACATGGACCTCACTGGTCACGACTCACTAGAATTCCAGGAAACTCCGTCCCGTAGCCAGTAGTCACTAGCGAGCATCAGATTAATTTTCCATAATTTGGTTTGTAAGGGTTAGTTTTGTTTTTACGAGTTGATCACGGATTGATATCAGTTAGGCAACCATTGAAAACCCGAGAGTACTGGACAGCTGTTTCATCCTAGTTGTTTGGGAATCATCGGCAGTGCGCACCCATTGATATCAATCCGTGATCAACTCGTAAAAACAAAACTAACCCTTACAAACCAAACTATAGAAAATATTGATTTTCACTTGATTACTTATTATTATTATTATAGTGTGATCCGGAATTCATATTTTCTTTGATTTAATTTCATATTATTATTACCAATGAATCTTAGGGGGGGGGGGTATTAATTATAAGTAGACTCCATGTAAAGGCTGTGTAAAGGGAATGCCGAGAAAATACATTGCACTGATCAAGCCATTCACTCAACTCGAACTCATGCAGTTAGCCAGGTGAAAGCTTACGACGAGTTGTCATCTGAAGTGGTGTTCGTCAGGGATGCCGATTATCTCCCATTTCTATACACTTTCATCACAGATGTATGTGCTAATGAACTTAACTCTAACTGACTTCAAAGACTCAGGGATTGACTTGCTACCACCAGGGAATAATCTCGTTGACTTAGAATATGCAGATGATGTAGTCCTTCTGGGTGAGGACGCTGACAAAATAGGGCATAGTATTCTGAACACCTTGAGCTGCAATCTTCAAGTGTTTGGCATGCGATTTTCTCCTGCTGCCAAATGTAAGATGATGTTACAGGACTGGACTACACTGACTCCTAGTTTAGCAATAGGGAGTGAAGTGGTAGAGCACGTTGACCGCTTCACTTATTTGGGAAATACCTTCAGCCCCAACGGGTTGATCCCTAACGAATGGTTGACTCCGAGAAGATAAGTAATTTGGAAAAAAGCTCACCGACTGCACTACACACAATAGGGTCGTGGGAGAGGGATAAAATTCTAAGAAGCAATCTCTGTAGGTGGAGAGCGAAAGAGATTGACTACTGAATCTTTGTTCATTGAGTCTACACCCATCACGAGCAATAGGAATGACTCATCACTCATACCGGAAATACGGAAAATACTACTATCAATCAAATCAAGCAATGAAAAATAATGATGGAATTATATAAACGAAGTTAGAAAGCTGTGTGAGTACCTTGATATGATTATGCGCAATGGTAAATTGTGCTCGAAACGTTGTCAGTAAATATCACTTACTGTACAGCACTGTGAGACTTTATCAAAATAAATCTTACCCATAATGGAACTAACCAAATTACTTATTTCAGTGCATCTTAACTTTCTCATAGAGATATCATTTGAGCAAATGTGTTGATTGCCACTGTTACTTGAAACTACAGTTAGTTGCTTAGTAAATTGATCACCTACCTAATCATTACCTATGGGGAACTGATTTCTTACAAATTTTTGCAAATATTCTCTAACATTAATTGGTGGATGGTGACTAGCAGTGGTGGCACAGTGGTTAGAACTCTCGCCGACCATGCACACTTGATATCTATGGTCGGCCTGCGAAATTTGGGCTACCGATATCCATGCTGAAAATTCCATACTTGTACCAAAAATACAAGTGTGGAATCAAGCTGTAATCAAAATAAAATAAATAAATAATCCAGGATAACGCGCATTTCGTCCTATGTGGGACTGACTCGTCAGATGGGTGTACCTGCATCGCGCAGTGAGTGATGATGTTTCCACCGAGGCTCGAACTCAGTTCCCATAGTTTCAAACGGGAAAGCGTTAATCCATTAGACCACTTGGCCCACGAGAGTCACTTGTTGTGCAACGGGTCATATTAGTTATTTCATTCAATTTTAGATTTTCCCGTCGATTGATGAGACCGAAGTGCTTGGTTTCAGGTCGACATATCGGCTTGTTGTGCAGATGATTCGACGATGTCTGGACATGTAATTAGAATTAACAGGTACATCAAGTTGACGAGTCACAAGTAGGACAAAATGGGCGTTATCTTGGATTCCATTGCTAGTCACCATCATCCACCAATTAAAAATTCTAATAACATGCGCAGACATCGTCGAATCATCTGCACAAGAAGATGACATGTCAAACTGAGACCGAGCACTTCGGTCCAGTCAAAAGACGGGAAAAGTCTAAAATATTTAATTCTCTAACATGATTTCTAATAATAATTTTCTCTTTTTTTCCTATTTTAACAGTTATTTGAAACCATACATTCTTCGTTCAGTTATTGTTCATGAAGGTGCATTACTTCAATGTGGACATTATATCACCTATCGTAAATGGCGGCAAACGCAAACACCTCGAACATTTTATTATAATAATAATCATAATCTACAAAGGCATTATTGGTGGTTAATTCGTGTTATAACAACTCTATATGACTGTATTACAAATTATTTCTGTGGAATATCAAATCCTCTTCACCATCGTCGTCAAGTATCGGATTCCCCTTGGATATTGACATCAGATTCACACGTAATGCGTGTCCCATTGAAACAAGTACAATCAAGTCCTGCTTATCTTGTATTTTATGAACGTTTAGCATATAATCATTTCAATGATATCCAGTTGAATAGTACAGACAGTCATACACTATCACCGTCACCACTAATCGATAATTATACTGAAATAACCAGTGAAGATGAAAGCTTTCCGAGTCCGAGTACTAGTAGTTCAACGTCCAGCTGCTGTCATTCTCATCATCATAGAAATTTATCGAAAGCAGATATTATTAAAGCTTATGCATCTTATGCTTCAACTTTTCAAATGTATGATAAATCATGTGATGTACTTTACTTTCTATCGTATTTTGTTTTTTCGAATACCTTATTTGTGTGTGTGGAGTGATGAGATGTATTCATCTTATCAATAGTAGAACTAAGTAGATGCAGATACGCCAATGTCACACCCGGCCAACAACTGCTACCTTGCCGTGGTGGTCGGGTTTGAATACCGCAGTGATGCAACAAAGTAAACTGGCTGGGACTCATGTCCCTGCAGGTCTTACCATGTCAGGAAGATTGTTTGGATAGCGGCTAGACTAAAAGCAGTTACCATGGGGTACATGGGCTCCAGAATCCAATGGCGTATGAACGAACCCATATGGGTCACCGGAATCCATGGGAATACAGCTCCTGACGCTGTTCCGCTGCCTTGCAGATTAGACTCCGAGTTAAAAGCTCGGGGGTGGTCCTTTAAGAAAACCATCTGCTTCGGTCTGGGCGCCCGGGCAGTATCTTAGCCCTCACACAGGTGTGGCACATCTTTCTTGGTGCCATATTGTACCAAGTTTTTTCCGCGTTTAAACAAATAAATATGCCATTGTCACAAAGAGTTTTAGAGAGAGTGTAACTGTCACCAACGAGTTAAACGTTATCACTACTACAGGCGCTTTCGTCCAGTATCGTCTATTAGACAGTACGGTTAGTATTAGTGGTAGTGCTAAGGTAAGAAGAAAAACTCAATGGATTGTGGGGGGGGGGTGTTGAGATGTACATGTGTCACGCATGCCAAATCACTGCCATCGTCGACGTGGGATACTAACTGAAATAAGACTCGGTTGGAAAAGAGTTATAAGTGACCTAAACCAAATATAACAGCAATACAAAAAGTCATAAACTGTATTAGCACACCCACTAGGTGGTTGTAGAGTTTACGCCGTCTTTGGCTTAGTAAACGTGATATCCGACTGGCTGTCGACCAAAAAGCGTTTATACTGCTCAGCAGTCTGCTCCGTCCTCCTTTATGGCTAAGAGACCTGACCATTGAGAGTGGAAGACATGAAAAGCCTGGCTAACTAGCTGTCTTGATCATAGGTGCTTGCCTTCTATCTCCCGTTTGTGTGAAGTGGTATAATAAGGTGAGCAATATGGAGGTTAGGCATCAGTGGTCGAGTGCTAGGTAAGGAGGCGAAATCAATCGATGAGACTGTGAAGTTACATCGATTGAGATGGTTAGGACATGTGTCAAGTATGCCTAGTCATCGCCTTCTTCGATGGGCAATGTTAGCTGACGTAGGGTCAGGCTGGAAATGAGCTAGCGGCGTTCAAACCAAAACATGGCTTCATCAGTCAATGAATCCACTACAGTTAGTTTAGGCCAGTTACGTAAGAAGGTGTAGACTTCCTGGTTGGGGTCCTCGGTACAGTAAAAACCAATGGCTGGAAGCAATTGATGATATGACTCGAAATCCTTCTCAATGGCTGTTGCAGATGCATCCACTCCTAGTGACATGATTGTAAATGAAACTATACCGTTCTTTGTCATTACTATTCCTTTGTCTCACTCCTCTGTTTACTGTCTCTATTATGCATTTCTTCTCTTGCTTTGTGTGCTACAAAGAAGGAGTATGGGGACTCGAACTGCTGCACGTCAGTGCAAAGTTTTACGTCGAAAACAGACAGACATAGGTGGTTGTAGATTATCTGTCTGGAGAGTTCTCCTAGCGTTAAGATCAGGTAGTTGGCGTTTATTCATAGAACGGTACTGACTATTCTACCCCATATACATCTTCGTCTACTGTTGTTTCATTGCACCTATTTTCGAAACGTGATGACATGGACTAATGCGAAGTTTTGAGAAGTTCCATGTCACTGGGTCGGTCGCAATCAATACTTTACTTATTATTTAAAGAGGACAGGAATATGAATATGGAGAGTGATGAAACATATTGCTTGTATTAAAACCATTTCGAGCACAAGTGGAGTCACCTTCAAAGAATTGTGATGTTGTAATACACCGTGGGAAGTATTATCGATATTCTTAGTATCGACTAGCAGTTCCGTGCTGACGAATCGACAACGGTGATCGTCTTCTGCAGTTCTGTTCAGGTAATCATCTGTTCGTAGTCACCATTAACTTTAGGCACAAAAAGAGACATTGCCTAACCTGGACTGAAAATGACCACATAGCGATAGGCTATCGTTGGTGAGGGTAAGCAGGAGACTGCCCTGGTTGGCGCACTTTTATGCTTACGATTAAATGGACATAAAAAAATGTTGACAACGAAGCAGTCACACCTTCAACTACATCAAGACACTGAGTCCACATTTAAAGAAGAAATGGCGATACGAGCTCCGGATATGATAATAATAATAATGATTTACTTTATTTCAAAAACAGTACTTGTGATACAGAATGGAATTCTCAGCATTAATCACACACAATATTGCATCTAATTTCCTCAAATTATAAATAAAAATTAATCACACAGAAAATCTTCCACATTTACAATAGGGGTAATGTCAGAAACATGGAGCATATAAAATGGAAATAATAATAATGATAACAGCTGAGGTAATAGTGATAATAATACAGGTGAAAATTGCCGTGGGCTTGTTTCACACAGTAATTGTCAGTGCCGTATAGAGAAATCCTAACATGTTTAAAAATATTGAATATAATGTTCTCTTTACATGATATGGTGAGGGGAAAAACGAAGATTACAGCAGTCATAGAGATAAGTTGGTGTTTGCAATTATGAGGGTAAAACAAACAAAGAAGCAACAGGACCATCAGTATATAATAGAAATAATAAAAGTAAAGCTTGAAACAATATAAGGATGGATGGATAGAGCAAATTGTTTATTTACTAGATGAAAAACGGTTAGTTAATTCTTGCTTGACACTATTTTCATCACATGAAATATGTGCCAAGTATGGTATCATAGAATTTTTATACTTAGACGTGCGAGGATACAGTTTTCTGAAAACTACTCAGACGAAAACTAACAAGAAGCCTTCGCAACGACCGTGGACAGTGGTAGGCGAGAGAAGCGAAAGAGATGGAAAAGGCATCGGCGATAGGTAACACTAGACAACTATTTAGACTTATCAGGGGAACAAATGGCAAATGATAAGTTAAACAATCTCGGAGAAAAATGGCACCAACATCAGCTCTTAGGATGGACGACTGGAAGGTTGAAAATAACACTTTGAGGAGCAATTTTTTCGGCCTACAGCCGAACATCCAACACCTCCCCGAATGCGATATAAACACAGGTCCTCCGTCCCTAACTGAAGTTAGAAAAGCTGTGACTGGTCTAAAATGAAGCAAAGCAGCGGGACCTGATGGAATGACTCCAGAGGTATTTAAGGATGGCGGAGACAGTTTACTATCTTCTTTAACTGAGGTATTAGGCAATGTCTGAGAATCAGAGGAAGTCCCGTCGGGTTGGTGTAAATCATTGATTATCCCGTTATACAAAAAGGGACACAAGTCTTGCTGTGATAATCACAGGGGGGTTAGCTTGACCGATATGGTATCCAGAGTTCTAGGCTCAATAACTATGCGTAAACGAAGTAGTGCATGAGAGGAACAAACACGAGAGAACCAGGCAGGCTTTGGACTAGGAAGAGGGTGTATTGATCATATCTTCACCCTTCGACAGATTCTACAACATAGGCATACTTACCGGCGTCCAACAATCATTATATTTCTTGACCTAAAGGCGTCATTCGATTCTGTCGACCAATAGGTACTCTGGTGATGCTTGACTGTAAAGGGAATGCCGAGAAAATACATTGCACTGATCAAGGCACTCTACTCGAACTCATGCAGCAAGGTGATAACCTATGCAGAGTTGTAATCTGAAATGGTGTCCGTCAGTGATGCTCACTTTTCGCCGTTTCTATTCAATTTCATCATAGATATATGTGCTAGTGGACTTAACCCGAACTGACTCTAGGGATTTACTTGTTACCATCGGGAAATAATCTCGTTGTCTTGGAATATGCAGATGCAGTCCTTCTACGTGAAGATGCTGACAAAGTAGATCAGAGTCCGCTGACATACTTTGAGGAGCAGAAATCTTCAAATGGTCGGTATGCGACTCTCTCCCGTCAAATGTAAGATGATGCTATAGGACTGGACTAGATCGACTCACTTCTAGCCTAAAGATAGGGAATGAAGCGGTTGATGGGGCATGTTGACCACTTCACTAATTTTGGAAGTTGTATCAGCCAACGCCGGGAGGTTGACCGCTGACAAAAGCTCGGCATGCTTACGGAAGGCTGTCTCTGTTTTCGACATAGAACTTTGCACATATGTGCGGCAGTTCAGGTCGCCACACTCCACTCCTTGTAGCACACAAAGTAAGAGAAGAAAGTACAAGAAAGGCATAATAAAGACAGTAAACAGAGGTGTGAGACAAAGGAATAGTAGTAACGAAGAACAACATAGTCATAAGTCACAGGGAGTGGATGCATCTGCACCAGCCATTGAGAACGATTTTGAGCCATATCACCAATTGTTTCCAACCATTTGTTTTTGCCGTCCCGAGGACACCAACCTGGAAGTCTACACCTTCCTACATGGCTTAGACTAACTGTTGTAGATTTCATTGACTGGTGAAGCCATGTTTTTTGTTTGACCTCCACTAGCTTTTTTCCAGCCTGACCCTATATCCGCTAACATTGCTCGTCGAGGAAGGCGATGACTAGGCGTGCATACGTAACACATGTCCTAACCATCTCAGTCTTTGTAACTTCATAACTTCGTCGATTGATTTCCCCTGTTTACCTAGCACTCGACGCCTAACCTCAATATTGCTCACCTTATTATGCCACTTTACACGGGAGATGGTACGCAGGCACCTATGATCAAAGACAGCTAATCTTTTCATGTCTTTCACTCTCAGTGGCCAGGTCTTACAGCCGGCCATAAAGGAGGACGGAGCGGACTGATGAGCAGTCCACCTGCCCTTTGGTCGATAGCCAACCGGATATCACGTCTACTAAGCCAGAGACGGTGTAAACTCGCATATGCGAAACTAGCCCTCTGTATCCGTGCTAAGGCTTCGTCAGAGATCAACCCGTTGGCGTTGGCTGATGGTACTTCCCAAATAAGTGAGGCGGTCAACGTGCTCTACCACTTCACTCCCTATTTCGAATCTAGGAGTCGCTGCAGTCCAGTCCTGTAACATCATCTTGCATTTGGCGGGAGCGAATCGCATGCCAAACATTCGTAGATTGCTGCTCAATGCGTTTAGAAGACTCTGCATTTTGTCAGCGTCTTCGCCTAGGAGGACTATATCGTCTGCATATTCTAAGTCAACGAGATTATTCCCTGGTAGCAAGTCAATCCCTGAGTCGCTGACGTCACTTAGGGTTAAGTCCAATAGTACATCTATGATGAAGTTGAAGGTTGCAGATACGTCTTGCTGACTGGTGAGTGCCAACTAGCACGAAACCTAGGTCAAGCAAGGTTTCCTGTGGCTGATTGCCTCCAACCCTCTAATATCATCAAATCAATATGCACGGTGATAGCGAACTACCTAGAATGGTGGCCACATTACAACCTGAGTGATAGAATTCAGTCTGCACGAAACAAAGAAAGGACTAGACATACATTACACTAGTCACCAACTAGTGTCCAATCAAAAGAACTTAATACTTTTTCCAGTGAACATCGGTAAACTCATTCATTCATTCACTAATTAATGAACCATTGACCATATGTGAAAATTCCAAAATCAAGGGTAACGCTAGTTAATAGTCATGGAATTAATATCAACATACAACAACGCGTAAATTTCATAATACTAGTGAACAGTCATGTAACTGAGGGGTTTGAAATATTGTCCTACAAGATGACATTCGTGAATTCGACCGAAAAAAAAAACAAAAAATAAACTAGAACTGCTGACAGTTTCTAGGATACAATAACCTACTAGTGTTTGATTTCCCTCCTTTGAAGAAGAAAAAAAGTGCCGCAGTATCAACAAATTCAAAAATACAGTAATTAATATGACGATAGAAAACAAAAATGATATACGGGTGTACTCTATTTACTCAGGCTAGTTTGGCATTGGCCAACTCATGCCATCTCTGGCTTAGTAGACATCATATGTGCCTACAGATTAAGGGAAGTGTGCACTGAGCAGCAGTTCGCCCAGTCACCCTTTACGGCTGGTCGTGAATGATGGCCACTGAAAGTGGGAGATATGAAAGTCCTAGCTAGCTGTCTTTGATCATATGTGTCTGCGTTCTATCTCTCGTGTGTGTTAAGTCGTATAGTAGGATGAGCAATATTGAGGTTAGACATCGGTCAAGTGCTAGGTAACGAGGGGAAATCGATCAATCAGAATGTGAAGGTACACCGATTGAGATAGTTAGGACATGTGTCATGCATGTCCAACCATCGCCTTCCCCGACGGGCAATGCTGGCTAACATAGGTTTAGGCTGGAAAAGAGCCAGTGGTGGTCAAACCAAAACACAGCGTCATCAATCAATGAAATGTACAACAGTTAGTTTAAGCCAGCCACTTAGGAAGCTGTAGACTTCCTGACTGGTTTTGCGTCCTAAGGACAGTAAAAACCAGTGCAGGCTGAAGACAATGGGTATTGTTCAAAATCGTTCTGAATGGAGCAGAAGTATT
Source organism: Trichobilharzia regenti (assembly GCA_944472135.2). NCBI lineage: Eukaryota > Metazoa > Platyhelminthes > Trematoda > Strigeidida > Schistosomatidae > Trichobilharzia > Trichobilharzia regenti. The sequence continues at coordinate 102,220,031 of OX235263.1, read as the reverse complement.
CACTGCTTGTGGTTTGTCATATTCAATAAAAGTCTGTTGTTCTCCCATATTACTAACAGTTGAGTATTCAACTTGGATACCGGCACACATACATTTCTAGCATAGGTGTGATCAACTTACTGTTGGAATCCTCAATTAACGCCGAGTTAACCCACTGATCTTTGGAGAGAACATTGAGTGATTTTGTCTGGTTTATTTAGGTGACATAACAGTGAATAATAACAATATAAGTAAAACAGTATTTCTTTACTCTCTAGGGCAAGCAACAGCTTTGATTTAGCAGGCAGTCTCAATCATATTTGCTTCGTGAAGCACTTAGCAAAAGACTAACGTTCTAAAATACTCACTCATACAGTACTTCACACCTTAATTAAAAAAAAAACTGGGTTATTCGCTTTATGCGCAAGACAGTATTTCATGGTGACAATATGCAGAGAATAATCCATCGTAAGTGACTTTGTACTGATTAAAGACAACCTGTAAAACTGTATTTCTAAAGTTTAGAAGAGCAGTCGACAATGAACAGCATAAAATATGATACAACAGATGCGTATTATCGACTTGTAGGGCTCGTCCCTCCCGGTAGGGCTTTGTCTATACAGTGCGTTCCAAGCAAAAAAATACGGTTAAATTCCAGCAAACAGTAGTGACATGCCTTTCACCTAAGCACTTATGCCACAAATGAAGTAAAAGTTCAACGTAAAACCCTCTAACTGGTCAACACCAACCCAACGACCCAGTTGGAAGGTTTAAGCCTTCCTAAACAACTGTTTAGGCAAGTAATGAGGGCTTGTATAGAGATAAAACAAAATCATTTATTATTAGTGAATTAGAGTAATCCAAACAATTGAGACTAAAATCACAATCTTGATAATATTATGCTTGTTCATATGGTCCACATGACCCTTTTAATTTCAAGAGAGAAAAAAACTAAGATGAGGCTGATTTGTTGTAGCCAAAATTCACATGAACAACTGGTTTCACGTCCAAAACTGTGGAAAGCAGTAATTGCAAGGCTGCATCCTTATTGGAGAGGAAAGAACGTTGGATTGCGTTCAGCTGTTCGGTCGTCATTTGACGACAAACCTCTTCATATGGTCCAAGTTGTGAGTTCATCTGTCAAGGATGATTAAGTCAGCGCTTAATTCATACCTGGAACTCGAGAGAATTATAGTGAGCTTCTTGTTGTGCTTTAAATGCCTCTACTTCAACGTTGGCTTCGCCTTTGGCATCCTTCAGACGTTTTGCTCTTCCTGTTTTTGTCAAATTAACTTTTTTTGGTGAAACTTACTGTTTCGGGCTTCTTCAATCTTTGCTAGAGCAGCAGTGCGAGCTTGCTGAAGCTTTGTTACTCCCTCACTTTGTGCTGCTACTGCCGACATCCTGAAGTACGGCAAACAATTGAAAACGGCGCTATGGTTAGACTCGAAGGTTGAAATATCTGTCCTTCAACCATAGTACTATCCATGGCAAGGGCATTGTGACCCAACAGATTATCCAAAAATCTCAAATATATGTATGGGAACTGGTTTTATATCTGTCTGAGTTTCCAGAAAGGAAGCTTGGAGACGCTTATTAGTTAGATAGGAGAATACTGTGGTCTACAAGTACCATTTACCATTCATGTTCATACGAATCATAGATTTCATGCAGTATGTTATTCGTAATTCAGCTGCAAAGAAGGTTTTTAAAAGTGAATGGGACAATCAATTTTTCACTGTTTCCGCAGATGAATCTCTATTGAATTGAAGGTTCATGTAGAGGAGGTTTTTCGGGTCGCTAAGCGTGCGCGGCTTTCGCTGTCTAGAATCCATGGATTATTCAGCAAATCGTTCTGGGCAACAATTCTGAACGTAGATTCTCTTGAGATCGCTCAGTTTGTCTTCCATAGTATCCGGCATGCAGATTCTGGGAACTCTGTAGCTGAGTGAGCGGTACAGATTATGTTTAGTGTATAGAGGCACCCAACTGTGAAAGTTAGTAAGCTATCTATTCCACGTCTACTTTCTGTAGCTAGACCTTTTAAGCGTTCCGTCTTGTTCTCGTCTTGTTAGTTGAACGTAAAGGAGGGATATTTTGGAGTTAAACTCTTTCCCTAAGGTGAACTGAATCGCAGGGTGGCAGTTGTTAAAGGAATTTAAGATTTCACCTCGATTTTCCACATTATTGACAATAACGAAAGTGTCGTTGGCGTATCTCTCGTAGGATTCGAAGGTATCGATTATTTTCTTTAGGCACGTACTTTCGAGTTTTTTCATGAAGAAATCTGCAAGCAGCGGGCCCAGTGGTGAGCCCATAGGTATACCATCCTTTTGGTAGTTTATTTTGTTGTTAAAAGAGAATTGCACATTCGAGGTACATCTCAGTGTGAGTCATATAAGACGCTTGGTAGTTGTGCCTATATTTATTACCTGCGAGTGAATAAGTTCGCATATGTAGCATACTGTGGATAAAGGCAGGGAGGGGACCACACGGAGAAATGTCGTGGTGGATGTCTACCTGCTGTAGAACCACTTCATTATCCCACATGTCCTGGAAAAAGAAAATCTGCCAGCAGGCCATTCATCCAAACCGAAATATGAAGTTTATTTATGTGATTTACAGTTCACACATTGAATCAATCCATATTAACACCCTGACGTAGTCAAAAGTTGCATTCTTTTCTGAACACGTAATTGCTAACGGAATGGAAGTAAATTGAACTAAATAAGGAGCTAACAGTGATACACACAGAAAAATCGACTAAATCTGATGGCTTAAGGAATTCTAAATTGGCGACAGAGCGATCGAAGTTAGTGAGGGCAATACTTCGCTCCATACTACATGAGATGACATGGAAATGCCAAGAGCAATATATAAGTGTGCAGCCAGAACAATCAAAATCTTGAGACAAAGCATGTACCAGCCAGGTGTGGAGGATGTCTCAAAAAATATGCAGGGAGGTCCACAGTGACATTTGATGAAAGGAGACTGGTGCATACGATCGTCTGTGCATTCGGCTCTAGTTAATGCAGTCGGTGACTTGAAGACCTATTCATCAAACATCAAGTAGCAGTCAATACCTGCTGGCGACGACTGAACACGTTTCACAGTGTATAGACGCCTTCGCAGTCCCATGTAGACGCGGCAAGTCTGAGATTAGCACACTGTTCAGAAACGTTTTCGAAAAGCACATTGTACTAAAGATGATACTAACAATCGGGATTCTTGTTTTGAGAGTAAAGAGTTTGCATCCCAAATGCGGCGGATGCGTTTTGAGAATATTAGTACATCACCATCTCATTCATGAACTAATTCTGAGACAGAGCTAAATAGCTGTATACCTAGTGAGTGGTTGGCCTAAACAGGGGTAACTGGGAGACACTGATTTGGCCGGAACATCGTGCTTCCACCCAATGAACGGCAAGGAAGCCATCATTTCATTTGATGTGAGCTGGAAAACCATGATTACTGATGCACAATAAGGATCTGAATGCATCACCAACGGTTGAGTATGAAGAGATGGGAAACGGAATAGGAAGAAGTATTGAGAATTATGAAGCGAAAGGAGAAAGTTGATGCTGAGAAATTCGAACGGGACGAACAAAAAAACGCATAGGGTTTGAAGTCACAGGTCACATAGTGTAGGGAAAGCGAGCTAGGTTCACGGAAACTCCTTCCAGGGTGAAAAAGACCATACACTCACCTTTGATGTAGTTCTGTTTATGCGATCCAAAAAGAAGACAAGCATAAAAAATATAACATCGGAGGAACGCAGAGATGCATGCAGAGGGATGATAGCGTCAGTACCAAGGAAAAAGTAGGGCAGGCAGAGTAAAAAGGTTGAATAGACTTGACTAGGAACATTCTGACGTCAAAATGGGTGTGGCGAGTGCTAGTTAGGCCATTTCGAAACGGTACAAATACTAGAATAAGAATACAAGTTAATGAAGGAATGTTGTGACAGTACAGTGCGAAAATGTTCTGGGAATCTCACGATTCGTCCAGGACGTGCTTTCTTTGAGGGCACCATATAAGGTTCGGTCGCCATCCTCATGCCACTGATTTCTTTGAGTGCTGACAGACATTCAGTTCCTTGTGTATTAGTGGGAATAATTAGTTCTAGGCTCATGGGATTGCCTCATAAGAAGGCCGGTTTCAGACGGTCGATGCTAACAGAGTCTTCGCGACCTTTTCGCCTAGGATAGAGAATTTATCCATACGTTTAATGACTTTATATGGCCCGTCGTATGGGCGTTCCAGAGGGTGACGCACAGAGTCATGACGAACAAATACATATGTAGAAGCTTTCAAACACGGGTGAACAAAGTTGTGTATGAGCTGTGGTCGTAGGGTGCGGGTTTAGTTGAACTCATTGAGTTTGTAAGCCTGCTGACGCATGAGGCGTGGTCTATCGCTGTTGGGAAGCTAGAGGGAGAAAAAAACTCACCTGGCAGTCGTAGTGTTGTGCCCTTTACTAGCTCGGCAGCAGTGTAATCAGCGTCAGTTTTCGAGGCATTTCGTAGCCATAGAAGAACTAACGGTAGTGATTCAGTCCAATATGCATGGTTTATAGCCGGTAACCCAGCCTTCAAACGCCGGTGTAGACGTCTTACCATACCATTAGCTCGAGGATGGGGGTCATTGTTATGGAATGCATGCAACCTAAGATTTTAGTCAAGGCATACAACTAGCCTTTTTCGAATCGCTGTCCACGATCAGTTGTTATGGAGAATGAGCATACAAAGCTTGCGATCCATCGTTCGACAAAGACGCGTGAGACTGTTTCAGCAGATATATCTGTCAGTCAAGTGTCATAAACCGTCAATGCCCAGCTCTTGCTACGCTGGGCCTCATGCTGTCCCTCGAAGATTTTCAGTAATGCTTAGTATTAACCGAAGCAAAAACCAAAACACTGTTTGGCGACTCAAGAATCCTTTATTCTAACGCCGACGTATAACCAACAATGCTGTTATTACACAGTAAGGTCAAAGAACAAATGTTGTAACAATAAATCACGATATTACTTCTGATAGTTTTTAAATCTTCCTTCTGAACAGCGACCGATGAGACGATGACTGCCGTATTGATGACTCCACGAAAAATGTGGGGAAGTTGGGTTTTAGCAAGCAACCATGAATTAATCGTTCAATCTTCAACTACATTGACAACATCCTTTGGGGCACTGCTTCAGGCCACCGTCTTAAAATGGTAGATGCAGGTGAGAATACAGGTATATCCGCGAGATTCCGAAAGGGGTCCAATCAAGGATAAGAAAGGTCCCATTGTATCCTGAAACATAATAAGGGTGGCATCCACGATAGCTTTTTTAACCTGAGTGAAAGAAGTTTAAGCAGACACGTCAGGTTCTACGGACTTGTTATTCCATCGAAGCTAGTCTGTTAGTGGCTAGATAGTGAAAGCGCGGTCGGGGATAAAGAGTTAGAAAAGCGAAGAGGTTTAACTGTCTGTAACTCCGGAAAGTACAGTATCGCCTCAACTTTATTAGCTAGTGTGCGGATACCCTTGAGGTCACTGGTGTGGCCGAGGAAGTCAAGTGTTGCTCCTCCTATCTGACACGTTTGAATATTGTGACACCATGTTGGCGTAACCTATCGAATTCCAAGTCCAAGTGTCTAAGGTGAGTTTATTTGTCTGGACTCGTAATGATAAAATCGCCTAAGTATGCGTATGCAAGGTCGAGGCCGCGAGACACTTCATCAGTGAAGCGTCAGAATGTTTGTGCTGCATTCCGGAGGCCACATGGCATATGTAGAAGTTCAAAAAGTCAGAAAGGCGTAATGATAGCCGTTTTTTGAATATCTGCTGGTGCCATCGGGATTCGGTTATACGCTCTAACCAAGCCATTTCCAAGAAAATAGTTGCACCAGATAATATTGCCGTCAAGTCATGAGTGTGAAGCAATGGATGGCAATCAAGGGTTGTTTTGGCGTTCACTCGCCGGTAATCTCCAGTGGGTCGCCAATCGCTGCTATCCTTTTTCAGTACCATATGCACTGGGGATGCCCATGGGCTATTCGATGGTGGAGTGATGACAAGGGTGAGCATATGACCGAATTCATTTTCATCGAGTCGTAGTTTATTGGGAGCAAGCCATCGTGCTTCGGATGTCATGGGTTGTCCTTTGGTTATCTTGTGAATCACAACATTGGAGGTTATGCAAGGTAGATCGTTAGATCTGCAATTAAATTCTGCGTACTTGTCAACAGTCGGCTGCCAAGTTGGCTCAACTGTCGTCCTCTTTTTAATCGTTGACAAGATGTGACCTATGTAGGTGATGCTTTTAATAGACAGTCCAGTGGTACTGTCTATCGGTCGTTTTCGATGGACATTTACGAGTAGATCATGATGGTTGAGTAGGTCTGTGCAAATGATAGGCAAAGTGACATCAGCAAGAAGGAAAATCCACTGAATAGGTTTGCGTAAACGTACGTTCAGACAGACGCATTTCCTACCAAAGACTGCAGTAGGTTTTCCATTCGCAGTCCGTAAATTGAAAACAGGTCCCTTCTGTCCATCTGCCGTCATGGCAGGAAGGACGCTGGCTTCGGAGCCCGTGCCGAGCAAGTAACGGGTCTCGTTGACAACATCACGATGTACAGTAGGCGGCTACTACCACTGGTGATGGTTGCCGCTAAAGCTTCCTGGTGTGATAGCTTACTATAGTCTTCGAGACATTGCCAAAATTACAAGGTTTTCTACAACATTTCGCTTACTGGCCATAGGTATTGTGATACCAACACCAGTCAAGGTTTTTAAGTGAACGGATTTGACCAACCGCGTGAGTCTCGTCGTTTAGGGGAATTCGGACGACGATATGAGGAATTACAAGGTATGTTTGACCTAAGTGGCTGCTGGCTGGAGTTGCATAACTGTATCACTGCGGTGTCCCTACTCGAAGTCTGTTCAGCAATTGAGCATATTTCACTGATTAGCCGTTTTGTTATTTCTAGAATTTTATTTACAGAAACAGCTTAGCCATCTAAAATAACACCTTGAAGTGTCACTAGCACAACCTGTACTGAACAGTTCTCTGAAAAAACTTTCATCGAACTGACCCTGGCCAAAAACCTCCCTCATTCCTGTTAGCATGCTCACAGCTGACTGATCACCCAACTCCATGTTGCGAAATTATTCGTCCAGACGCTGTCGATCCATGAGAACGTTTCCTCTTAGTAGGATTGATTTAGGCAACTCACATGGGTGACATACCTCTGCGATTAGTATATGCACACTTACGCATTTACCCAATTTCCACGGTAGGGCGTGGTCGACTGCAAGGAACTGCGAACGATGGTCAGTGATTCCATGTTCACTGAAATCAGACTCAGCTATCTGAAACCATGATTCAGCATTATCTGGCCAAAACGGTACGAGGTGAATAGTTTTGGTAGTTGATCGAATACGGATGACCTGAGGTGTATGTTCACTTATTACAAAACATATACAGTTTAAAAATAGTACAGGATAAAATACAAAATGGAAGGAACTCACCAGATTTGTGAGTGTATTTACCAAAGATGAAGTTCGCGGTAGGGTTCATCAGTTTAGAGGCTGAGGGCACTGACGTTCACGGATAGTACGAAGTATACTAACGCAGAACTTAATATGCAAAACTTCTATGGTACTTGTTCTGCGCAGATTACAGGCAAAGCAAAACACCAGAAGTGATAGTCCAAATTACGTAGTGAATTTCAGGACCAAATCGGAGCGCGAGATGATTGTTTAATTAGCTATAAATTGTGCACGAACCAGCGAACGTAACACAACAGCGTGCCAAATGGCGTGGATGCTCGACCAGAAGTCTTTGACGGTGAGATTCGGCATGCAATGTTCACTGATGGAAGCTGTGGCCAATAATTCTGGAGAATTACCTACCACTACTGAGCTAGGCGCCAAATGTAGTATAGTTTATGTAGCATATATATGTATATATGGCATATATATGTATTTCAAATGCTATTTTGCATGGTTAGAGTGAACTTCTGGAAGCATCCGAGTAGTAGTAGTGTAGCACCCGAATATTAAGCTTAAATGTGCGCTTATTTTTACCATCGTATTATTGAAGATTGCTCTTCGTATGTGAATTGTTTTACGCGGTTATGCACTTTTGCATTCGCCTCGCCCCATTTGAAATTAACTTTCGTTCACGATACATCTTTCCAAGCTTTCACTCTTGCTTCTTAATACAACTTTGTTCGTGTTCTCTTCTTTCTAATGTCCATATGGGTATTTTTCACGAACTTTGTTCGTCTTTGACCATTTGTAGCCTTAGTATACCATAGAATGTGAAAACCTGGATGTACTGTAATTCCATAATCGGAATCATTCTAAGTATACCATTGTAGTAATTTAACAACAGAAGACAAGACACAGAAGACAAGGTATCTTTTTCATTGATCAAACTGCTGTCTATATATATATATATATATATATATATATATATATACAGTTCATATTCTCTAACCAATCACTTGCGTCGGTGGGACAACGGTTAGGACGCTCGCCAACCATGCACATAATCCGGGGTTCGATCCCCGGCCAAAGACGCACTCCTTTACCTCGCTAAGCCAGTAGTTAGACTGGTAAAGCGGAGAGGTCGGGTATGAGGCTAGCAACCCCATCCTGTAAAAAGTAATCACCACTGCAACAGAAACTTCAAGCCTCTAGCTTGGAGCCGTATGTTCCACTGGGAACGTGAAGGAAAAAAAACCAATCACTGAGCGTATGATTTTAGTTTACAATAAACGACAAGGAAAAGAATGTTCAAATATAGATATCGTATTCAGTTGCCAAGGAAGCATTGAACTGTGGGAAAGCATTCTGTATTTACCGTCAAACAGAATGTTTAAATACATGTATGGTAGTATTCTACCGCTAATGCTGAGGCGAACTGTGGGAATATGTGAGGATAACATTCCGTTGGCACACATTGTCTGTATCTGTCTGCAGTAGCATGTACTCTTATGGTGATCACTAACTTCATAGAGCAACAGATAGTTTTGACACCAGATGAAATTATACACATTTGTATTCATATATTTACCTTGGTTTAATTTATTCAACAACTTTGTTGTATTTTACCGAGGCAATTTTTCTTCTATATTTTGAAAATTTTGACCTGTTATGAGATTTCATTTTAGAGATCTCCCGTTCGTACTAGATGGTTGAAAGCAATCGGCCGCAGGAGGACTCGGACACCAACTAGTTTTCGTGCTAGTTGACACTCACCAGTCAGCAAGGCAGGTGTATCTGCAACCTTGAAAGAACTCATGTTCCTTCTGAGATTCGAACCCGCGACACTCAGTAAGTACTGCAATCGGAGACGTTACCACTGAGCTACTCAGGCTTGCGATTGGCCTCCACCCATCTAATACCAACAATTCACAGTGCACTGTGATGGTGAGCCACCTAGCATGGTGGCCACATTGCAAGCTTGACTGATAGAATTCAGTCTGCACTGAAGATAGGAATAGACACATTACACCAGTTACTGACTAATGTCCAATCAAAAAGACCTCCAGTTCATTTGATTTATTTTTTGGTGGGTATTGGACACTTAACGTATTCATCTTTCTGCTTTAGATATTTTTTTAATTTGATGTTTGTATAGTGCCGGTTGTTCAATGGTAAAATGCTTGCCAACCATGCAAATCATCTGGTTTCGATTCCCTGCTGATGCACTGCAAAATCTTGCCTAGTTTACTAGCCGACTGTAAATTGAGAAGTGAGGGAAGTTTGAATGTTGTGGAGTCTGCAACAATATGACTGAACAGTTTTTTGTTACATGTTAGAAATGGAAACATTGTACATAACTTTTGTTTAAAACAATTCATTGTAAAATAGGCATAACTTCGGAGTGCAATCAAAAATAGAGAGTGCTACTCGACTCTTCGCCTTCTGTATACTGTCTACTTGCTTCACTACTAATCTTGTTGTATCCTTTGGATTTTGCAAAAACCTTCATTCCTTATCCGAAGACTATTCTACAACCGGTGTACAGCCTCTACTAGTGGAGACGACTCCAGACAATATGAGTACTAGCATACTAATTATATCCAGCAGTAGTGCGTGCCAGCCTGATGCAGGTGATGTAATCACAGGACATTCGTTTCTCTTGTTCCGGGCCGAACTCATCAGCGGTGTGTACATACTGCAAACTACTAACTAATTTGATTTATGGTATCATCAGTTCTCCCGAGCAGGTGACCAGCCAGAAGTGGGGTGGTTAGAACTGGTTTAGCTCTCTCTCTCTCTCAGCTGAGTCACACTGGGTACACCGCTGATGAGCTCTGCCCCGAATAACAGAAACAGCCATTCACTGTTTTGATCCCCTCTATCTGACACTATTGATGGCTGATATGACCGGCATACAACTACTCATTTCAGTTAATCAGTAGTTTATATTATTTTATAAAAATTTATCGGCTGACATTCTTTCACCATATTAAATATTCCCATAGTAAAATTTAGAACAACAAATTTAAGCGAACAATACTGTTGTTTTCAATTAGATCTCATCAGGCTTAACACTGATATATATAATTTTGCAAATAAAATACAAATATAAACCAATCATGGTGTTTTGTCAAAAGTTTAATAAGATTGTGTATACAAATTGTGCAATTAGTCATAATAGTACTGATGATAACAATAATAATTGTATCAGTAATAAGGATGAAGAAGTGAAGTAATCTGTGATAACACGAATAACGGAAATCAGCATGATTAAATAAACAAATGTTCAGGCGGAAGTAGTTGATAAAGGCTAGTAAAAATGAATGAACCGATTAAGTAATGCTAGACTGATTGTAAGGAAAGTAAATGACACACGCCTATAATGAAGATGTGATAAGATTAAGGGATGATAAGAAAGGGGTTGAAAATATAAATAAGGGGTGGTGTAGAAGTCATTAGTTGGTTAGGTCTTAATAGGCCAGGAATGGAGGGATAATGGCTGTACGAACTTCTTTTGAATGAGCATAGTTTAGGTTTAATAGTTCGAATGCCTATCTCCTCAGCTATGTGCAGTAGACGAATACGAAGTCTATTGGAAAGATTCGGTGGGATACGATGAATTACTTTGAAAGCTCTCGTTTTCTCCACTACATGAGCACTATCAGTTATATGTGACAAAATTGAGCTACGGATTGTCTTAGTCTATCCTTTGCCAAACCACCACGATGGGAGATGTTCACTAAAACGTTGGCTAAGATGTCTAGTAGTGCGACCAACATAACTGTTACCGAATGTGCAGTTGAATTGATAAATACATATAGATATAGTAAAACTATCTAGCTTATCCTTCGTTTGCGTCCCAATTATTCGTCGGCTAGAGAACGACAAACATAGGTATGCTATGTAGAACGTTCTTCGTATACTCCTGAAAAGTCTTTGGAATAGAATCTCACTTGATAAGTCACCATTAAATTGTAACTTAATAAGTAGAGATTTCTTATGTGCAGTCAGAGTCTGAGGTTTTTTCTCTGATGTTTTCATATGTTTCTATATGAAACTACTCGGATAGCGCATCTCCGTCAAGGAATCGTGAATATATTCAAATTTTATTTGTAAACTTATATAAATTAGAGCCTGATGAGATCTTATTGAACACAATTATTGTTCGTTTAAGTGTGTTGTTCTATATTATTTTATACAATTGTATAGGTTGGCTTGATTTGTTTATCAGTGAGAATTAACCAAATAGAGTGTGATGGCTGATTAGTCATCCTAAAATGCTTAAGTCAACGTGAATGTACACATGCTCATTCTGAGATGAGAATGACCTAAATATCTCATCACTTATAAATCATTTGTTTTAATCAAAAAACATCTAATTATCATTGAACAGTGTTGCAATTTGTAATACTTTTTCGTGTCTGTTTTGCATACTAATCTCACTATTTTCTTGACATACATTGTCTTATATTTTACATAACCTTTTTAAATATTTATTTCTTAGCCTCGATCAGTGTAGTGGCATTTAGTATTGATATTATATATAAGTCAGGTGAGTTATTTTGGAGTCCTTGACCTAAACTTCACCATTTTTGCTCAAATAATGTACGTTTTAGAGATAGACTGATTTGTGAGGAAATAACTGGAATCTAGTCAAAGTTATACGCCAAGTAAATTGATCTGATCTTGTGTATATACGTATAATTGATCTTCAAGTTTGTATTCTGTAATGTATATATAGTGAATCAAAACAAGTGATTCAGCGAAGAGACTCTTTTCAACGAATTTATCATCAAGCTGTACAGTCGTATATATATGGTTTTTAAGAAGTTATATCCGGTGAAGGAATTGAATCTTAGGTGTGAATGCATAAAATAATAATAATAATAGTAATCATATAAAGTTTAATTAAAACTAAAATGTTTTTGATTATAATCGTAGTTAAATGTCAAGTGGCAAAGCAAATTAATGTCATATATAAAATAATTCATAGGAGGGATAGAACTTGAAAAAGGATGTGCAATTACAGGATTAGTAAACAAATCTAATAAAACAAAAACGTTACGTAATATTGTGTGAAATTTAATAGCATAGAAATTTATCGTTGTAGAAAAGAATTGATTTAGAATGACAAGTGGAACAAGTGAAATAATACCGGGGACAGTTCAAAGTGAGAATAGTAATAATAACAATTGACTTAATAAGGAAGAGTATACAAATTGAATACATAAAATGAAAAATTGGTAGAGCTAAAATATGATTGGGGATTACCATACTTTAGCATACAGAGGGATTAAGACTATGAAAGTCGGGGGCGTCGAACGAACTTTTTCTGTGTACACAGAGATCTGGCTTTTCTGTTTCGATAGCCAAAGCTTCAGTGTGGACTACTAAGAAGAAGTTAACCCCTAATAGTGTGGTGAGAGCAGGCCGTGAGAAAATATGAGCAAGGCTGATTCAACAACCAATCACAGCAAAGTTAACGTGGCAAAATATGATTCGCAGATAGAGAACTCTATTTGTCGAGGAATCCCGAAACAACCAATCAGAAGCCTGCGTTTGTCTGCCTAACTTCTGATAAACAACCAATCAGATGACTGCGCTTGTCTATAATAATGTATGTGAAATATGTATAAATACGTGTTGATTTTCATAATAAAACGATCTGTTGCTTCGCCCTTGTCTTCTGTTGTTACAATAGTATTTATACACTAGGTGAAATCCAGTAAGCCGTATCGTTTTTATTTGGTTAACTGTGGTTAGCAGTAGGATTCAGGAGAAACATACTTATTACATATTTCATACTCAATAGCTTGGTCAAAATGCATCTCTTGTGGATGATGATGTTTCCCTGACTCTGCAACCCAGCGCCCACAGCTTCAAATCCAGAAGGATTATCGAGTAGATCATTGTGCTATTTTCAAGTATTGGTTTCGTAGAGATTTATTTTGTCTGTTTGATTGCTTGAAGGATTTCATCATGAGCTGCCATCAGTTAGAGAAACCACTGGAGAAACCCTAGAGAACAGGACAGCTGTTTCGTCAGGCGAGTTTGAGACTCGTTGACAGTGAATCCCAAACTAGGACGAAACAGCTTCCCAGTACTCCAAGGTTTCTACAATGGTTCTCTAATTAATGTCAGCTCATGATGAAATCGTGGCGAGTGTTTGTCGTCACACCCAGCCTACTGTAACCTACTAGTCATGAATTCCCACTAGAATCCCAGGTGTATTAGAGTACAGACGGAGATAAGGATCTGATTGAAAGGTAATTATTTCTTCTCTCAATCCATTTGCTTTCCAGGTGACTAAATGGAGGATTTTTTCTATCTTGAAATCGATTTGTCTAAGACGACTAGGTTAATGTGAAATCTGTTTCCGCAGTGAGGAGAAAGAAATTAGCAACTTTGCTGATTATCTCAGTGATAGATTTAGGACAACCAATAGACAAATGGGGTTATCCCTAAAAATTTTTGTCACTGATGTAATAGTGCTTGGTACAAAAAAAACAAACCTTAGCCAAAATAAATAGATCGAATTGAACTAACTAAATATTAAACAAGTAAACTTCTTTTAGTCTACTCGTAAATGCTTCAGTGTTATGAGTTTTGTTTAAATGCGTGTGTATTCGACTGGGCTTAGATATCATTTTTGCGCTTGTTAGCACGCATATCCTCGGGGTCCATAATACATTTACATTAACCAGGTAAGTTCCACTCTTTTGACGAATCCTGCATTGGATAAATGTTTTTAATGTGGTGATGTATGCTACTGACACGAGTTAGTAAGTAGTATGTTGTATATTTGCAAGAATATTGAATAGCAGACAGATGGACTGAATTGCAAAGAGGAGAAAGATTCTTGTGAAACGAAACACAAAGTATAAAAGGAAAACAAAAAAAGCACAGTATGAAGAGCATGTGCAAGTGAAGATTCAGATGTAAGGTTTCAGCATTTTGCTGTAATTTTACATCATTTTCTCAAACAAACATTTCTGCTGCTGAAAACTAGCGTGTTACAATGAGGTCGTGTGGAGAAGTGGATGACGTTTCAAGCACAACTTTGGACCCTAAAGATGCAATCAGGAAAAAGTGATGTAATTTGCAAGATAAAATATAATAATCACTTTAAGGTAAGTCATATACGTTAAAACAGTAGGTTAGGGTCAATTGGATTGTCAAAACACAGGAATTTATCCAAAATCCTAAAATAGACTGATACTGATTGACGAAGTAATTTGGAGGAAAGGTCGGCTTCCGCAACGTATTTATTTGCCTGTAGGGAAGAGTTAAACTTTAAGCACCATCAGCTACCAATCAGCAAATGACCCTGAACTCACCAGTCACGTGAAGGCGGCATTTTTGTGTATGAATACATATATTTAGGGAAAAATTGCGTAGAAACTGTATAAAAGTGCTACAGAAGATACTTTCCTCCCAGATGTGATAAAATATATCTTTCAGTTTTAGGTTGCAGTATCGACAGAGTATAATATTCCATTGTAGATAAAATTGATTTTGATGAAGTTTCATAGTGTTATGCAGTAATATTTACTGAGTAATAGATTGTTCCCGAGACGTGGTCATCAGTAAATATTACTGTATAACACCACTGTGAGACTTTATCAAAATAAATTTCACTCACAATGGAATTATGCTCTGTTGATACTCTACCACAGTGCAGAAGTTCTATTCTTATATCAACAGAGTAACTTTACTACATTCTATGAATGTATTTATTTAGGTTTTCTAACTCTAACGATAACCCTAATCCTTCCTGAACCTAACCCTAACAAGAAAATATCCCTAACCCTAACCATAATCTAAATTGAACTAACCCCAATGTCGCCTTTATTAGGTTATTATTATTGTATCCTTTAGTTCCTAGAGGAACATACGGCTTCAGCTGTGCACCTCCATTGCCTTCGGTTTTCTGACAACTTTTTCACCCTGCTCTAGGTCTGTCCACATGCTTTCATCTCCTCCTCGCGTGACCTCCTCCAAGTCACCCTAACACTGACGACCAACTCGCCGCTTCCCTTTCGGGTCCCACTCGAGGAATGGCTTGTCTAGTGATGTCACTTGATGGTTTCCTCAGAGTATGGCTAGCCAATCCATCTCCATTTCTCCCTGCCTATTTGTTTCACAATCGGTTCCTGATTGGTTCGCTCAATGCCAGAGATCTTTGTTGCTGATCTTTTCTGGCCATCTGATCTTGAGTAGTACTGAGCGAAGACAACTGTTAATGAAGGTCTGGAATTTTGTTTGAGAAGCTCTTTGTGACTCGCCAAGTCTCTGATCCGTATAGTAGCACTGACTTTACATTGGAGTTGAAAATCCTGATCTTATTTTTGATGCTGAGTGCTGTTTATTAGGTTAACCTAACCCTAACATATCCTTGGCCTAAAATGTAACTTCATCTTTCCCAAACGTAGCTGAAACTTGTCAGATATCCCATTTAATAACATATTTTAGTGATGGTGACAACATTATTTGTCAGGTATTACTAACTTACTGAATGAGCGTTTCAAGGTCATTCGTGGAGTCGCACTCCATTAGTAGTTAGTGGCGTTTAAAGTTTAATTTGGCCGCTTGTAATAGCGAAGAATAGAGGAAAGGAGTAAGGGTGTTAACAAGTAATCTAATTAAGTGTGGAGGAAGGCTACTCCCCCAATCTTAGTTTATCAGATCAGTACCAAACAAATCAAAGTCAAAATGACGTAATATCTATCCTGGATATTGAGATAGAGAAAACAGAAAAGAGTAGAGCTGTATTAAGCAGTTCATCAAGTCATGTAAAACTACTGATATGATTATGAGCAGTAGTCAACTGTGCTGGAGACCTCATTCAGTTATTAGTGACATATCATTTTGTGCAATATCTCATCTAATATGGAATTATATTTCACTACAGAGCTCAAATTATATTATAGATAGCGCTAAGTAGCACAAGTAGTCGGTGGAGTGGCCTAGCGGTCTAAGGCGCTGGTTTTGTGCGTCGGTGGTATAGCAGTTAGGACGCTCGCTGACCATGCATATGGTCCGGGGTTCGACCCCTGGCCGGCGCACTCCTTTACCTCACTGAGTCAGAAATAATGCTGGTAAAGAGGAAAGGTTGGGCATGAGGCTAGCAACCACATCCTGTAAAAAGTAATCACCACTGCAACAGAAACTTCAAGTCACTAGCTTGGAGCCCTATGTTCCACTGGGAACGTGAAGGAAAAATTATTGTTATTATTAAGTAGCACAAAAAAGACCTAAATAATGAAACGAAACAGATAGAAGAATGGCTGGTTGGTATCAAACAACTCTCCTATAAACTTCATCGGAAAGATCGAAAAAGGTCAAAAGCAAAGTAAAAATAATGGTGAAGCTAATAGTGATAACATAAATAAGAGAGGATATAAGGCATCTACAGTAGTTTTACCACATAAGGAGGGGACATCTGACGCCCTACGTAGGATTCTCAACAAAGCAGGAATTAGGGTGGCATTAAAACTCAGAAAATGACTCAGATATAAGCTCTGCAGGCTAAAAGACCGTATGGACCCAATTAAACAAAAAATTATAATTTACAAAATACGTTGCAATAAATGTATGGCCAACTACATAGGTCAAACTAGTAGATCATGAGTAGTGAGATTATCAGAACATAAGAATCTAGATGAGGTAAGAATGATTAGCCCGACGAAGATAAGTAATTTAAGAAAAAATTGCATTGCATCCATTAACACACAACCACACTATAAAGTAGGTGGGAGAGGGTTAACATTCTAAGAAGTAATATAGGTAGGTGGAGAGAGGGGTTGGATTACGGAATCCTTGTTCATCCAGTCTTCACCCAACACAACACATGCAACAGAAATGACTCAATACAAACACCAGAAATATGGAAAGTATTATTACCACCAGTCAGTCAGTCAAATCAGAGTAGGATGATTAATAATCTTAAAATTCTATCTCAATTGACATACATTCTAACAAGTTACTTATTTATTTTGACTATAAAAACACTCGTCTTACTTCCCATCTGATTGTATTTGATCAATAACACTCATATTGCTATTTCTGAATGTACTTAATCATCTTATATTGATTTTATTCGATCAAATGTCTAATCATCAGTTCCACTCATGTATATAAATGAAGGAAGAAAGTTGTGTGAGTGAGTGAGTGACGATATGATTATGAGCAGTAATAATAAATTGTGCTCGAAAGGTGGTAATCAGTTAATATTGCTGTGTAGCCACACTGTGTGATTTATCAATATAAAATCTTATCCATAATGGGGTTACACTCTACCACAGTGGCCAAGTTTTATACTTATACCCAAATTCTACTCTGATATTTTCTACAAATAATTCTAAAATCTCTTCTGCTTGAATGTATCATTATTCGGGGGACATTTTTAAACGTCTGGGTCTTTGGGATTCGTGTTCTTTTATCACTATTTACAGCCTACATAAGGTAACGAAAACCAACGTGTTGTAGTCTGACGGTGAGATACGAATCTTTGCGTTCTACTACACAGCTAAACAAAACTTCCTTGAGTTATGCACAGTCCCTAAGTGCCACGACGACGGCAAGAAAGCCTGTTTTCTTGCAATAAAACCTGTGTTGCTATCTATTAATGATAGTAATAAGCTATCGATATTCCAAATGACTACAACAGTGCTGTTAAGATCCAGTAGTTTCTCAGTTACGAAACAAGTACTGTACCACAAAAGTATTCAGTCGAAAATAAATCGTAAGAAGTACCTGAGAAGACAATTGCAGCGAAGAAAATTTTCTTTTTGAACGAAATCACCAACTAGGCTGTACATTCGTGTATTTATATCAAATGGGTGGGAAAGTTCCAGAATAATTTCCGGTTGAGGGTCAAATTAATAAAAATTACAATTAGGAATTCAAATGCCATAATAAACAGGGGAACGGATAGAGCTCAGACAAAGTAGCATCATAATTACTGAGAAGATTGACATTGATTGTGCAATTACGGTTTAGAAATGTAGAAATAACAAAATAAATAGACGGGATGTTTGGATAGAAAATCTCGTGGGATCATAACTAATGTGACTAATAATTGTTTATGCAATCAGGGATTATATATGCAGAATTAATAAAATGATCAAATACACAGGAAGTTCAGATATGAAAATATGGTAGTATAAATAGGAATTAAGAAAACTTAAAAATAACATGAATAAACAGGAAGTTTAGATAAGAAAGGCGATGGGATGGTCATTACTAAAAAAAATCACCTGTTTATGATGGCCATGGCAGGGACAGGGGGTGAACGTATTTCTTTTGGATACAAAGCGTGGGTTTGAGCTTTTGGATAGCAAGTGCTTCGGCTATGCCCATATGTCTTAATTTCACTCCCTTTGATAGGTTTGATTAAATCGTGTATATCACTTTGAGGGATTTTTCGAAAGGCGCTCAATGTCCTGAACTGACCAGATGTTCTGTCACTGAACTGTATACACCTTTTTGGTCCCATTTTACTAGCCAGGCTGGATAGTGTTCTCGAGCGAGTTTTTCAAGTCGGCGCATGGTACGGCCAATGTACTCAGCTCCACAAGAGCAAGTAAACTGGTATATGCACGTTGAGGTGGCTCAATGCGGCAGCTTGTCTTTCGCGTCCTGGCTGAACAGTTTCTTGCAGGAAAACGTCAATTGTAGGCTCGCAGCAAAGTATGTTTTCCTCAGCGATTTGGAGAGGCGTTTACGGAGGATTCCTGCTTCACTATCACCTTTGAATTCTAGATTAAGCAGAAGTATTTCCTTTGGAATGGATTGGACTTGTTCGGAGGTATACTTAGATTTGAGATTCTTGTCTATGAACCTGGGCGAAAGACCGTTTTTCATCAGGGCTTTTCGGAGATTACGCAGTTCTTCTTCAATCTTTTTCCTCGCTGTATATCTTTCGAATCCTCAATGAAATAGCATATATTAAGTTCCTCTTTCTGTTTAGGGGCACAAAGCTTTGAAAGTTTATGAATTGTCCATTCCATTTAGGCTTTTTTATATGGACCTTTTCAGAGAGTTATTGGCGTTTCTTGTCAAATGGACATCGAGGAAGTAGAACATTCTGCCGGATTAAGTCTTAAGTGTATAATCGATATTTGGATGAACGTTGTTGAAGATTTGAAGTAGGATATTTAAGTCACAATTCTCCTCACAAATAATGAAATTATCATCGATGTATCTCTTGTAGAGATGGAGGTCGTCGATAGTTAGTGATAAGGGGTTGTTTTCCAAGCTAGCCATAAAGCAGTCGGCTAGGAGGGGTCCTAAAGGACAACTCATTGCTACTCCATATACTTGCGTGCATATTTCCTTGTTGAAACTAAAGTGTACGTTGAAGGTGCATCATGTAGTAACAGTACCTGAGAATCAAGGAGAATATTCTCAACATGGTGGGATCAAAAACTCTGTCAACAAGAATCACCCACCAAACACGTTCCACAGACTGTCGGTCCCGAGTTGAGGTGACCTTGACTTTATTCAAACGAAATTGCAGTCGTAAAACAACACACCACCAGTGTCAATACACTACCACAAAGAGAAGCATTCAAATTATGGATTAGACAAGCCGAAAGTCAACAAGTGATATACAAACATTAGACAAGTGAGGTGCAGACTAGCAGAAAACAGGATATTAACTAAAAAGTTGGTTGAGATATCCAAATTTGTATCACTATTTTAAATCGATCGTTCAGAAGGGATTTTACAAGTAATTTTTCTATCATAATGATAATGTTGTTACTTTAGGTCATTTTTTTGACAAGGTTAGTAGTGTGTAACGCATTATCAATGCAATTATTTTTTCTTATAAAGACATTGGATAAATCTACTACGGTTTTACACTATCGTACACCGTCTTTGCTCAACCTCTCAGCAGCGTTCCTAGTACAACTGCCTTCGTCGTTGGATATTTGACGCCCAACAAACTGTGCGACAGAATCGAATTCTCTCAAGATGCTCCTAATGTCTCCTTTATTCGAAAGCATTCCACCATGCGGTCTTAATTGTCTCGAGGCAGCGACAACAAATGTAATAGGGGAGAAGACAAGGAACTTGGTAACATGATGATCATTTATAATTTGACGTACAGATATAGTTGAATAAGGCATCAAGAAGACAAATTTCACGAGATGATATAATAATAATATATTCTCATTCTGTACATGAGGGACGCCAGTTTACAGGGATCATCAATATGATAAATTACATATACGATTAACAATCATACTTAATAATAATGTTTTAATAAAATACATACTTTTTTCCTATCTGTGTAGGACACACCAAATGTACAGGCATGGATAAACATTATTTAATTTTCATAAATTTGGTTTATAGTTAAATTATATGGCTGCTGTCGTTTTTGTCTTTGGTTTGTGGGAACAATATGATAACTAGTCATTCAATGGAGCACATCATGAAATATAGGAATATTGACTTCGCATTAACAAAAAAACCCAAGTAAGTTTTGGATGGATTACAAATACTTGGGAAAAAATAAAGCTTGAAGTAATTCTCCAATATAACTGAGGTGTGTACAAAACCGAATCTTATTCTTGATTTATATCCAAATTTGGTAATAATTTAAAGTGAGTGATACACTTGTATAGTTTTGTCAGGGTTTGCATCGTAACATCACCAGTGAACTGTACTCACTGTAGAATATTAATGATGATAGTATATATTTTCTTATACATGGGTGTTTCCAAGAAAAGAAAGCTATTTTTACAGATACGATCAGTTATGTTATAAATTACAATCTTGACGTTGTATTATAAATTAATACTTTTCCATTGGTATAAGAGTATATTCCACAACTGTAATCCAGGTTGCGTCGTGAAGGAAGGTAATACGTAATTCACTAAGGAATTGTAAGATATGGGACCAATAATGTTTGCCGATTATTTGTCATTGTAGATGGTCGTCATTTCATAGTTTCTTTACAACCGCTTTACAACTAACATGGTCAACAATAATAAAATAAAGTTCATGACAAAGACAGAAGTACATACTAATGACCAATCGTATATAAATAGGTCAAGCAGACCATCACAGCAGGCGAAGGTTGAAGTCTATTGATTTTTGTACACTCAGTTTAGGCTGTATGTGATTAATCCAAAGTGCTTCCTTCACCTTCAATAACCAACCCTGAATTAGAGTTATGTGATGAAATAATTGTGAAACAGTCATTAATAATATTGATTTTGTGACCTGACATTAATAAGTGTTTTGCAATGTATGATGCTAGAATTCCATTCAGATTAATTGCGTTGGGATTTTCCATATGATTTAATAGCCATTTTGGAACATGTTCTTCTCGACCACCACATTGGAACATTCTGTTGGTTCTACTTATATAGGTGTGTCACCGCAGCTGCAGGTCAACTTGTAGATACAGTTTGAGGGGAGTAGAGTCCACAGAATTTCGCCCTTTAATCGGAGGTAGGTACAGGGATCGAAAATGTTCGGCAAGTGAGGGTAAAAGAGATGCGGCTTAGAATGTGCGTTTGACGGCTGACCGAAGTGTCTTTGAGCTAGCTGTCAACTGCATAATCTAATCACCCCTGAATGGTAGGTTCTTAATGAAGACAGCTTTGTTTGGTAGAGAAGCTGTCTTTTCAAGTTGTGGTCTCTGTTTACTGTGACAATTGATAAAAGTTTTCTGGATAACCATTAACTAATAAAACTGAATGTATATGTCAAAGCTCATCCATCCATGTGTCATTCGTACATATTTTTCGGGCCCTTGAGAACAAAAATTTCACTAGGGAAAGATTATACTGGATATGAATTTATGTATACATTATATTAAAACCATCATTTGCCCAGATCTTCCATTTTGTGCTGATTCTACACTTTGTATTGTGTTTCTTCCTATTCTCGTGTCTTCCATGTGTTGCCGCAATACTGGTTCATTTCCCCTCTTTAACATCAAATCTATCTCTCCGTTATTGGATATTTCTGTGCCGATGAACGTCTCTCTATATACCACAGATAAATCCTGTAAGTAGCGCACGCCACACGAGTACTGCTATTGTGGTAGGAGGTGGCTGCTAGCCGAAATTGTAGACAACAACTTAAGTCACTTTTCACGTCTCGAATTAGGTTCATGAGGAAAACAATAACAAAGCTTAACTTTGAGAAAATCACCAGCCAATCACAGTGGAGTTAACATGTAGAAATATGATTCGCAGATATATGGCTTAACTTTCTGAGGGAAGGCCAAAAGAGATAACAGAATAACCTTGAGCAAGAAAACAACCAGTCAGAAGAGGTTGCTTCTCCACTAACAATAATGTCGATAAAAAAATCTATAAATACCTTTTGATTTTCTCAACAAACAATCTGTTGTCTGGCCCTTGTCTTCTGCCGCTAATCTACTATTGAAATTAAAGTCTTATTTTCAAGTATTGGTTTTGTAGGGATATGGTTTGATTGAATGCGGTAGAGACCATTAGGGTACAGCCGGTTGAAGATGAGGCGGTAACTCATCGAAGAAGACATTGCGAAATATTCGCGCTATCTCGTGCGTGAATTGGCAGAAAATAGAATTTTTATGGACTGGCCATTGGATTGGCGGGTCCTAGTGGCTTAATGGTCTACGAGCTAGCTCGTCCTGTAACCAGAACGTCCTGGGTTCGAACCCTGTTGGTGGATGCGTACTGACGAAGAGTGTTTTGCATCCAGTCTACTGTTTACCAACATTTATTTATCACCTAAATATGAATTCTAACAGAATCATTTACTCTTGTAACTTTATCAATCATCTACGACCACATGACTTTCATATTCCAAAGAAACCAAGGAGGAAACATCGTAGTGGTTGGCAGAGAGCTCTCAAACGTACACCAATACACTTAACTACGGTCCCCGTCATAATGAACACAAACTGCCGCTCTCTGCCAAACAAGATAATGTACCTACAATCCTTGATGTCCACTGATACTTATCATAATACTGCCATAATCACATTACAAGAAACGTGGTTGCATGAACTGTATGATGACAATCTTATCTCACTAAAGGACTTTATTTTATTTCGTCAAGACCGTCAATGTTGTAATAAGAAAAATGGTGGTGGCGTTGCAACTTTTATTCACTCCAAATGGTCTGTCTCTAATAACGTCTGCTTCACCTTCTCAAATGACTTCATTGACTGTATTACTGTCAAATGTCGTCCCAAACATCTCCCCAAATATAAACAAATCTATATTACAAACATGTACATTTCTCCTAGTTGCTCTCCATCTGATCTATCTAATTTTGCTGATGAATTCACCATGTTTGCTGCTGCCAACTTCGACAACTCTCTATCCGTTATTACTGGGGACTTCAACTCCTCAGATTGCTCCTTTCTTGAAGCTCTTGGTCACACAAACATAGTCAAATTTCCCACTCGACTTGACAAAACACTCGACTAGTTTTTACTAATGACGAAGGAGTATATGAAACACGTAGACGTTCACCGATACTAAACTCAGATCACTGCATTGTCCGTGTTTTACCAAAAATATACAGCAAAACACATATTAAAATCTTCTCACACCTGTCTACGAAAGCACAACAAAGATGCTACACATCTGACAACCTACTCAATCTAAGATGCATGTTAAAAAATACTAACTGGGATTTATTCTATGAAAGTACATTAGATGACTCAATCACCAATATAATGGATTATCTTAAGTTCTGCCTCGACATATGCTGTCCCAAACAAACACTGTTCAAACGCCTCGACCGCTTCTCGTCTCCCCATCTCAAACAACTTCGCAGGCAAAAAGAAATGTTATATAAATGCAAAGACAAGTTAGGACTTAAAAAGATTAATGCTCAAATCAAATCTGAAATCAAAAATCTTAATGCTATCTATAACCAAACACTTTTATCATGCAAATCTCCTATCAGCATGTGGAAATTTTTCAATGAAATTACTGGCAATAGTAAGCGATGTAATGTTTTTCCCTCTTGTGATGTTAATGCTCTTAATCAGTCTTTTATGCGCTCTCCTTCTACTATAACCACTTCTAACGTTACCAATCTTGTAGCTGATAACTTCCAGGACTTTAACACTCTTGATGTTTTAAAATGTCTTAAAACTCTTAAGCCCTCATGTAGTCTTGGCCCTGATGGCATACCTGCATATGTTCTAAAACAATGTGCAGATGCTTTATGGTCTCCTCTAACTAATATCCTAAATGCTTCTTTCTCCGAAAACGTTGTACCTGTTCCATGGAAAGACATTAAAATAGTCCCTGTCCCTAAACCTGGAAATAGCAAGAACGTAAAGTTCAGACCC
Source organism: Trichobilharzia regenti (assembly GCA_944472135.2). NCBI lineage: Eukaryota > Metazoa > Platyhelminthes > Trematoda > Strigeidida > Schistosomatidae > Trichobilharzia > Trichobilharzia regenti. The sequence continues at coordinate 102,195,253 of OX235263.1, read as the reverse complement.
ATTGCCATCACTTCCCCGTTTCTAAAGCTCATGGAAAAACTAGTACTTCTTAAACTCGAACCCTCCCTTAAAAGCTTCGAAGACCCCAAACAATTTGCCTACAGACAGGGTAGGAGTACTTTAGACGCTGCAGCCGTCTTACACAACAGTATTGTCTCATCATTAGATAAAGGTGCCAAATATGTCCGCTGCACGTTTCTTGACTTCACTTCTGCTTTCGACTCTGTACCTAGATGTCTCTTGCTAAATAAGCTCTCCATGACACAAACCGAGTCCTGGGTCACTTTCAATCCATGAAATCCTTGACAGTTAAACTGAGTCAGGTAGGGAGATGCAGACTCCCGGGTTAGGGGCCTCGGGACTCTAGGAATCAATTTATTTTTTTTATTTTTTATTTTATTTTTGATTACAGCTTGATTCCACACCGTATTTTCGGTACAAGTATGGAATTTTCAGCATGGATATCGGTAGCCCAAATTTCGCAGGCCGACCATAGATATCAGGTGTGCGTCGGCGTGGGCTCGAACCCCGGACCATATGCATGGTCGGCTAGAGTCCTAACCACTGTGCCACCGACATGGCTCAAAATCGTTGTCAATGGCCAGCGCAGATGTATTCAGTCTCTGTAATCTTTCATATTCCTTTCTACCATTACCCATTCTGTTTCACTCTTATACTTGTGAAGCTCTATTGATTCTCTTCACTCATCTTCTTGTCTACTTTTGTGTGCTATTTGGAACGTGGCAACTGGAACTGCTGCACTTCGGTGCCAAGTTCTATGTTGAATCCAGACAGACAGACAGGGTCACTAACTGGTTGCATACCTACTTCTCTAACAGAATGCAGTACACCGTATACAAAGGTAAATCCTCCTCTGCCGTGCTCACAGAAGCTGGTGTCCCCCCAAGGTGCTGTACTCTCCCCACTTCTCTTTTCTTTCTTTCTACATGACCTACCATCTTCAAATGACATTAATTTTGTTAAATATGCTGACGACCTGACTGTATCTTTGCCTGTCAAATGTGAAAGTGACTGCTCTAAACTAAATGGCTTCTTATCAGAAATCACTTAATGGTCCAAGGAAAACGGTCTCACCTTAAACCCCTCCGAATGTCAAACAGTTAATTTCACCTTTAGGCACAAATCTGACCTAAACAAACTGGTTAGCACCCACCCACGAGGTGTGCAACATAGATGTCATTGAAATAGAAACCAAGTCGGAAATTAAATACCTAGGCGTCATTCTATCTGCTGATCTTTCCTGGTCTTTTCACATCTCAATGGTTTCTAAGAAAATATTTCGTCTGACCTTCTACGTCAAGAAGTTAAGATATTCTGACATAACCCAACCCTTACTCCTACGATTCATTAACTCTTGCATTCTACCTATTATTCTCTATTGTTCCCCTTAGTTTTTCCAAGGCTGGCTACTTAAGAAGCACTATATCTTATTATTACGTAGGATGTTAAAGGTTGTCAGCAAGGTAAGCAACCTGCCACTTAACCAGCTTGTTAATATTCTGGTTGACAGACACTTGAACTCATGTGAAAATTGGGCTAAATCCATTTTATCTAACTCACACCACCCTCTTCATTCACAATTTTCCCCTTGTATCTCATCAGGCAGAAGCAGAAGCCTATATAGAAAACTATATGCCCTCACTAGCAAGTAATAAAACTCAACCATACCCTACTTAGCTCGTGTTGTGTGCGATAAAGAAAGCATTATGCATGATACCTATAACTTATTAAATAGTCAGTAGAACAACTGGATCTAGTCTTTTCAACTCATGTCATTTATAGGTACAACGTTTTCTTTCTTTCTTTTCCATTTCTCTCTCTCCCGTTTTCTCTTATGTGCTGTTTTGTTTCTCTCTTCCTTACAAACTCTACTTAAAACATTCTTCTTCATTCTCTCACACTCTGTATATCTCGACCTTTTTGTTACCGCTTGCGGTAGTGAATATGCTTCGAACGTTCTGTTCACTTTTGGCTTTGCTACCGACCGATATGCACAGTGGTTAGGACTCTCGCCGAGCATGCACACGGTCCGACGTTCTATCCTCTGCCGACGAACACCTGATATCTATGGTTGGCCTGCAAAATTTGGGCTACCGATATCCATGCTGAAAATTCCATACTTGTACCAAAAATACAGTGTGGAATCAAGCTGTAATCAAAAATAAATAAATAAATAAAAATAAATAAATATGTTGTTGTCAAAACTAACCGAGATCACCCATAATCTATGTTGAATTTTTTATTATAAATTATTTAAATTAATCCGGCGAAACATTCAGAAAAATCTTGTTTTGATTTTTTCTTAACACGCTGGGATTAATTTAAATAATTTATAATGAATCAATCTGACTCGGCGCTCAAATTATTCCAGGAAATTCGTAACACCTACGGTCTGGAAACTTATTATGTTGAATTTTATTTATTGTTAATGTACTAACTGGATGCAACACTGTAGTAAAATGCTGAGAATTCCATTCTGTATTGCAAGTACTGTTTTGGAATAAAGCAAATTATTATACAATTGGTGGATGGTGGCTAGCAGTGGAATCCAGGATAACGCGCGTTTCGTCCTATTTGGGACTCGTCAGCTGGATGTACCTGCATTTCTCAGTGAGTGATGATGTTCCCACCGAGGCTCGAACCCAGTACCCATAGTTTCGAAAGCCAAAGCGTTATCCACTAGACCACTTGGCCCACGAGAGTCACTTGTTGTGCAACGGGTCATATTAGTTATTTCATTCAATTTTAGATTTTCCCGTCGATTGATGAGACCGAAGTGCTCGGTCTCAGGTTGGCATGTCGGCTTCTTGTGCAGATGCTTCGACGATGCCTGGGTATTTAATTAGTTTACAATTGGCGTATCCACCAATCAGTGGACGGGAAAATCGAAAATTCAATTCAAAGGCAAATTATTATTAGCACCCAGTACATAGCAAACAACCACATTAAAATCATCCACCTGATCTATAAATTATCTTAAATAATTCAAAAATATTTCACTTTTTAATATATAACTGTAATTCTATTGATTTTGTTTCGCACCATTATTTTCAAGACAGTATTTGTTTTAATTTGCGAAATGAGACTTTCATTAATAACTGGCGCCATATTAATTCTTAACTTTCATAATCTGTCGTCATTCAAAAAGTTTAAAAAGCAATTAGATTTGGCGCCGACAGGGGTAGTAAATTGTATTTTCTTTTTATTGTGCTTGCGCAATTGTTTGTATTTTATATAAGTTTGAATAAAATTTTGTAGTTGTAGGCTATTTAGATGCAGAAAAATTAATCTACTCTGTAGACATTTTGATAATGGTGGTGGTCTACTAAAATATTGAATATCAACTGTTCTTGCAACTGGAAATGAAATGTATGCTGGCCAGGAATGAGGTCGTTTAAAGTCAATGAATCTATTCTGTCTAACTTCTGCTTATGGTGACATGTACCACCGAAATCATGTAACAAAAGTGTGTGTGAGTGTAATGACATCCTTCTGTCTAACTTGGTTTGCAACTGTGGTGTGTGTGTGTGTAACTGGCAAAAGTTTGCAAGTAGTGTCTTGATGAAGTCTTCCGCAGGAATCTTGAATGTTAGAGAAACAGATTGATGAATATAATGGTGAAGCAATCTAAAGGTCATGACTCCATTATAGATAAGATTTTATTTTGATAAATCACACAGTGTGGCTATACAGCAATATTAACTGATGACGACCACCTTTCGAGCACAATTTATTATTACTGCTCATAATCATATCAAGTCACTCACTCACTCACACAACTTTCTTCCTTCATTTATATACACATGAGTGAAATTGATGACTAGACATTTGATTGAATCAAAATCAATATAGGATAATGTACATTCAGAAATAGTAATATGAGTGTTATCAATCAAATACAATCAGATGGGAAGTAAGACGAGTGTTTTTATAGTCAAAATAAGTAACTTGCTAGAATGCATGTCAATTGAGATAGAATTTTAAGATTATTTATCATCCTACTCTGATTTGACTGACTGACTGGTGGTAATAATACTTTCCATATTTCTGGTGTTTGTATTGAGTCATATCTGTTGCATGTGTTGTGTTGGGTGTAGACTCGATGAACCACAATTTAGTAATCAATCTCACTGTCTCCACCTACCTATGTTACTTATTCGAAATTTAACTCTGTCCCACCAACCCTATTGTATGATTGTGTGTTAATATATGGAGTGCAATCAATGAGCTTTTTTCTAAATTACTTATCTTCTCGAGTGAGGTCAACCATTCTAACGTTAGCTAGATTCTTATATTCCAATAATCTGACTAGCCCTGACCTACTAGTTACACCTATATAGTTGACCTCACAGTCATTGCAGGGTATTTTGTAAATTATATTATTTTCTCTAATTGGGTCAACCTACAGGGTAATTTAGCCTACAGAGTTTGTCTTACCTGAGTGAGTTTGTGAGTTTGAATGCCATTCTAATTCCTGCTTTATTAAGAATCCTACGTAGGGTTTCAGATGTTCCCTTGGTATATGGTATAACAGTAGATGACTTATATTCTCTCTTATTTATGTCATCATTACTAGTTTCACAATTGATTACTGAATCCTGGTTCATCGAGTCTACACCCAACACAACACATGCAACAGAAATGACTCAATACAAACACCAGAAATATGGAAAGTATTATTACCACCAGTCAGTCAAATCAGAGGAAGATAATAAGTAGTCTTAAAATTCTGTTTCAATTCAATTCACGTACATCATCACAACATTCTAACAAGTTACTTATTATGACTATAAAAACACTCGTCTTATTTCCCATCTGATTGTATTTGATTGAAAACACTCATATTGTTATTTCCAAATATACATTATCCCATATTGATTTTTATTCAATCAAATGTCCAATCATCAATTCCACTCATGTATATAAATTAAGGAAGAAAGTTGTGTGAATGAGTGACTTGATATGATTATGAGCAGTAATAATAAATTGTGCTCGAAAGGTGGTCATCAGTTAATATTGCTGTATAGCCATACTGTGTGATTTATCAAACTGGAAGATATGCAAGTGAAAAGCAACAAGTTGGCAGAAGAAGCATCCAGAGAAGATAGGACTTCAGATGAACATGGAGAAAACAGAGGTTATGAAGATTCCTGGACGACACCAACAACAGACAACAATCAGCCAGCATAAATGGGAGGAACCTAAAAGAAACAGCCTCCTTCACCTACTTAGCTACCTGGGAAGCATTGTTTCAAATACAGGCGAATGGAACTGACGAGGATATCAAAGCAGCGAGGATCGGGAAAGCAAAACAGGCTTTCATTACTCTCAAGTTTGTGTGGAGGTCAACAGCACTACTCAGTATGATAAATAAGATCCGGATTTTCAACTCCAATGTGAGGTTAGTCAGTGCTACTATACGGATCAGAGACTTTGCGAGTCATAAAGAGCATCTCCAACAAACTACAGACCTTCGCTATCAGTTGTCTTCGCTCAATACTACTCAAGGTCAGATGGCCGGCCAGAGAAGATCAGCAACAGGGGGATCTCTTGCAATGAGCGAACCAACCCTGAAGGAATCGATTGTGCAGAGAATCTGCCGGAATAAATGGAGGTAGGTGGATTGGAGGTCATACTCTGAGAAAACAAGCCACCATCAAGTGAGTGACATCACACGCCAGTCGACCGCTCGAGTGGAACCCGAAAGGGAGGCGGCGAGTTGGTCATCAGTGCTAGGGTGACTTGGAGGATGTCATGCGAGGAGGAGATGAAAGCATGTGGACAGACCTGGAGCGGGGTGAAAAAGTTGTCAGAAAACAGAAGGCAATGGAGGTGCGCAGCTGAAGCCGTATGTTCTTATAGGAACTAAAGGATACAATAATAATAATAATAATAATAATAATAATAATAATAATAATAATAATGGAGTTGTACTCTACCACCAAAGTGCCCAAGTTTTATACTTATATCAATAAAGTTCATGAAATGAAGACAGAGAAAGTGAAGTACAAATACATTTTGAAGAGTGAAGCTCCAATGTGAAGTTTTTATATTTTGCCATCATTGTTCATCATTTCACCAAGTCAAGATTTCTGCCATCACATCACCAAATATAGGAAAGTTGGGAATTTTTCCACAGATTTAGACGTTAGAGCGATTAGTGAATTAAAAATACCTTTTTGCTAGGAATGACGACCTCTGGTTTACACATTCATTATGATGCTTCACTTTGCCTTCTGCTCTTACAGGACATCCTAACAGAAGGTGATGAGGGTAAAGTAAGTGATGGTTTTCTGTTTAGGAAGATGGTCAGTGAATAAATAAATCAATACTTATATTTATTACATATCCTTGATTTCACCTATAATCTCAAAACCGGCTAAAGAAAGGGCTGAAACCATCTTAAACAGGCAAAAACTGGCTAAAACCAATTTCGACAAATATATCGCGAATTTGTGGAAGTTAAAATTAACGGGTTATTAGATCCAGTCCCAGTGACTGGATTTTTATATGAACTCACATAGTGACCTGAAGATCTTAGGTTTGGTCCATATTGGATTCATGGGAGCGCACTCCTGAAGAGTCCCAGACAAGGACGAAACAACTGATCAATACTTCCTGGTGGTTTTCTGTGGTTCTCTAATTGAATTCATCTAGTGATTAGTCTCGGAGTAAGCTATCGGGTCGTAACAGAATATTTGTCATAATGTAATGGGACAGCTGTGAAGCATAACGTTATGTAATCGAATAAATTCTTTGTTTATTCGCCTAACTTTTCGAGTCATTTCATATTTTGTATATAATATGTTTTCGTATAGTTGAGATTGGTGGTTTTCAACAATGCGGAGCAACCTGTCTTCCTTTGCATGGGTTCTGGTGGTCAGAAATTAGCAGTGGTATTCAGTCTTCAGCCAACTTACTTAATGTCCTCCGTTATCGAAGCCAAGTTGCAGCAGGATTAATATTAGTTAGAGAACCACTGGAAAACCTGAGAATACTGGACAGCTATTTCGTCAACCTAGTTTGGGACTCTTCGGCTATACGCACCCACCGACAGGGTTCGAACCCAGGACATTCTGGTTACAAGACGAGCTAGCTTGTAGACCATTAAGGCACTGGGACCCGCCAATCCAATGGCCAGCACATTAATTCTAAATTCTGCCAATTGACGACATAGCGTGACTATTTCACAATGTCTTCTTCGATGAGTTACTGCCTCATCTTCAACCGGCTGTACCGTACTGATCACGGTTTCCCACCTGAACCCCAGGTTAACTGCCTAAATAGGGCCGGTTGCTAGTGATTGTCAGATCATTTTTCAGGTATTGGTTTCGTAGGGAACTTTAGTTTGATTGGTTGGAGGATTTCATCATCTTCTAGTAGGAAACCATGACCATTAGGGCACAGCAGGTCAATAGGTGAGACAGCAACTCATCAAAGAAGATATTGCGAAATGTTCGTGCTATGACGTGAATTGGCAGAAGTTAGAAATCATGGCCCATTGGATCAGGTCCCAGTGGCTCAATCGTCTACAAGCTAGCTCGTTTTGTAACCAGAAGGCCCTGGGTTCGAACCCTGTCGGTGGGTGCATACTTCCGAAGAGTCCCGAACTAGGTTGACGAAACAGCTGTCTGGCAGTACTCCCAGGTGGTTTTCCAGTGGTTCTTTAACTGATGTCAGCTCATGATGAAATCCTCCATGCAATCAAACAAAAGTCCCTACAAAACCAATACTTGAAAATTAATATTTGTGTCGGTTATTTCAACTCATATCGTTTTTCGCTGCTTATTCATTGGAAAAAAATTATAAAATCGTAGTCATATGTGCAGATTAGACATCTAAGAAATGCTTTTTATATTTTGACTTTCTGTTAGTATGCATAAGGAGAAATCCTGGAGTGTACATATACTACTTAGTTGTAGATAAGTAGGAATTGAAAAAGAAAGAATTGTGAAAATATTATTATAACTCTTTCCTTGTGTCCCAAGTGGAATACAGGGCCCCTGCAGCACCCATTTCGCTGATATCATTTTCAACTGACTTTAAAGCTTCCTACAAGTCTTCATTCCTTCCTTACCAAATAATCTCCAGCATGCCACCTTCGGGAAGACGTGCAAACCATCGCTTCCTACTAGAATTCCACTGATCTTCCCAGCGTATGTTCAATCCACCTTCATTTGCTTCTTAACACTTTTGAGCAATAGATGTTTGGCTGCTATGCAATGACACTTTAGAGCCTTCTTATTTATCCTTTCTAGCCAGGTATATGATCTTCAGTAGGGAGAAAAGGATGGGGGAAGCATTTGTGGAGGCCTGTAGCCTGTTCGAATTGATTTTCAAGACGCGCATAGTCGCTAAACCATACGGAAGCATTGCCTTGTGTGGCATTAATATTATATAAGATTTGGATGTTGTTTGATGCGATCAGTCTGTCAAATCTCTACAATGACTTCTTTATCCACTTCTGACTTTGAGATCCTCCATGACACCTTCCTTTTGGTTGAAAAGATGCTACATAAAAAAAGTACAATAGTCGACTTCCTACAGGCCTTTCTGATTGATGGTGAATACCTCCTGGTGTTAATATATATGTGTAAAACTTAGGCAGTGTGGTAGTAAGTAATTCCCTGTTAGTTTGTTTATTAGATGTATCACACACACACAGTCAGTGAGACAGTATTTATTATTTACTGGATGACAATTGTTTCGAACACAATTCATTCATTGTTCATAATCATTTCATCAGTTATAAATCACACACGACTTCGAAACTTGACTTTTTTCTGAAGTCCCAAGTTTCGAAGTCGTGTGATATAAACAAATAAACTTTGTTTGGAGCTTTGTCATCCAGTAAATAATAAATACTGTCTCACTGACTGTGTGTGTGATACATCTAATAAACAAACTAGTATGGAATTGATGCAATAGTGTTTCTTTTTCCAAAGTTCTCACTAGTTACAAATTAGGATGAGAGAATGGTAGTAAAAATACAGAAAAATTGGCGTAACAGAGTATTTAAATGTACTTTCTCTAATACACGGCCTGTGATGATCGTGACCAGTAGGGTACAGCAGGTCAAAAGGTGAGACAGTAACTCATCGAAGAAGATATTGCGAAATGTTCACGCTATGTCGTGAATTGGCAGAAGTTAGAAATCATGGCCCATTGGATCAGGTTCCAGTGGCTCAATCGTCTACAAGCTAGCTCGTTTTGTAACCAGAGGGCCCTGGGTTCGAACGCTGTCGGTGGGTGCATACTTCCGAAGAGTCCCGAACTAGGTTGACGAAACAGCTGTCTGGCAGTACTCCCAGGTGGTTTTCCAATGGTTCTTTAACTGATGTCAGCTCATGATGAAATCCTCCATGCAATCAAACAAAAGTCCCTACAAAAGTAATACTTAAAAATCTAGATTAGTTGACCCTAATAAGATAAGAAATCTGGAGAATAGTTCAGCTATACCCCTCACTACATGCAATTACACAACCATAAATAGGCTGGATGGGATGGGATAAGATGACAGTTTTAAAATCTAATACAACTAACATGGTGGAGGGAGAGATTGATGACAGAAGTTTTGTTTTGCAATTAATAGTGTTCTCTGAGTTGGTTGGTTTAGTTGCGGAGCTTTCGTCGTCTTTCTGGACGACATCTTCAGCGCAGTATTTAGGGTAAAGCGAAATGATTTAAATTTCTTCATGAATGATATAATTCCGTCTCCCGGTAACCATCTTTAGATACGTATTGACCGTTTTCTATTGACTTGGATTTTATTTAAACTTTCTGGTCACCTGATTTAGTTTTTATTATTTGGTATATTTCATCTATATTAACGTGATTGTTAATTGCATTTTCGTTTGAGTATCAGGCTTCTAGGAATTTCCTGGCACTTTTAGTGTTTCCTCTGTCTGAAATTTCGACATTATCTCAATCAAACTGATGTCCATAATTGTCCGTATATATTGATACTAAAGAATTTATATCATGTCTTTTCACGGCTGATTTGTGTTCTTGAATTCTTATTCGAAGGGGACGCCCACTTTGACCGATGTAATACTTGTTACAGTTCATACAATTTATTTTGTAAATGGTGTTAATTTTATCTCCTTTTTCTGTTGGCTCTTTTGGTTTGCATAAGATCGAATTAAGTGATTCGACTGGTTTGTGTGCTACATCTATATCAAACGGTTTCATTATTCTAGCCGTTATTTCAGAGATATTTCTGATGTATGGTAGGATGAATTTGTTTTTGGTCTTTGGTGATGGTTCTTTGTTGGTGTTTTGATTCGACTTTAAACACTTTTTGATGAAATTTTTTGGATAACCATTCTTCTTGAAGACCGTTTGTAAGTATCTTTCTTCCATTCTTTTCAACTCTGGTGTGCTACAATGTGTTTGAATTCTTCTAAACAATGTCTGCACACAGTTTCTTTTGTGAGTAATTGGATTATTGCTAGTATAGTTGAGTATTTGATCTGTGTGCGTTGACTTTCTGTATACTTGTGTTTCTATATTTCCTGTGTTGGTTCTCCCGATTAAGACATCTATAAATGGGATTTTGTTATCTAACTCTTCTTCTCTTGTGAATTTGATGTCTTCAAATGTGTTGTCTATTAATTTATGGGTATATTCTAAATCATTTTTCTTAATTATTACAAATGTATCATCAACGTAACGTACCCAGATTTTCGGTTTAATTATAGGTAGAGCTATTAATTCTAATCTTTGCATGACGGCTTCAGCTATTAATCGTGATATGGGCGATCCCTTTGGTGTTCCTTTTATTTGTTGATATATTTGAATATTGAATTGGAATTATGTTGTAAGGCATAATTTTATGAGTTCTATCCAAGTTGAACATTGCGTTTTTATGTTTTCATCGCTATAGAGTAATTTTTGCATAGTTTCTGTTGCTAGTTTTGGACTAATTGCAGTGTATATAATGCTGTGACATCAAAGGACACAATTATTTCATTGTCCTCTACCTGAATGATTCTATTTTTCTCTAAAAATTGGATTGACGAATTGATAGAATGGTCGCATGATTCTGTTAGGTAATTTAACTTCCTGAAAAGTTCTTTAGATAGATTATATGTTGGTGTTCCTGGAAGCGAAACGATTGGTCGTAAGGGAATGTTTGGTTTGTGTAGTTTTTGTCTACCATAGAATCGAGGTAAAATAGGTCCGTTAGATTTCATTCGCCATTGATCTTGTTCTGTAATTTGTCCTGGGTTGCCGGGAGACGGAATTATATCACTCATGAAGAAATTTAAATCATTTCACTTTACCCTAAATACTGCGCTGAAGATGTCGTCCAGAAAGACGACGAAAGCTCTGCAACTAAACCAACCACCTCAAGGAATACTATTAATTGCAAATCATCCACTTGTGTTACAAATCTTCTCTATTATTTCAGAAGTTTTGTTTATCGAATCAACTGAGAGTGAATACGTGTAATAGGAACGATTCAGCACCTGTCTACCAAGAACTCTGGAAAATTCTACTACCCGGATGGCGACAAAGAGGAGAAGACAAAGTAAACAGCAGGTTGAAGATGAGGCAGTAACTCATCGAAGAAGACATTGCGAAGTGGTCGCGCTATATCGTGAACTGGCAGAAGTTAGAATTAATGTGCTGGCCATTGGATTGGCGGGTCCCAGTGGCTCAATGGTCTACGAGCTCGCCTTGTAACCAGAAGGTCCTGTGTTCGAACCCTGTCGGTGGGTGCGTACTGCTGAGGAGTCCCAAACTAGGACGAAACAGCTGTCCAGTACTCCCAGGTGGTTTTGCAGTGGTTCTCTAACTGATTTCAGCTCATGATTAAATTCTCCATGCAATTAAACTATAAAACTCAAGTTTCGAAGTCGTGTGATTATATTGATTAAATGGTTATAAACAATAAATTTAGTTCGAAACATTGTCATCCAGTAAATAATAATACTGTCTCCCTGACTGTGTGTTACATCTAATAAACAAACTTATACGGAGTTCCTGTTGTTGTTCGTTGATTATCTTCATCACTATTGTCTTCTTAACATTCACTTCAAGTCACATCTTCTTTGTCTCTTCTGTCAGTTTTTCGGTTTTCCGTCAGATATCTTGGATTTTAGAATATAAATCGTCAGCGAAATCCATATCTTCTAAGGATTTTATACTTGGTTCAGCACGCGGCTCTCCTCGTTCCTCCAGATTCTACTCACATGATCCAGTAAATCACAATCAGAAATATCACCAGTGATAGTAGTCAGTCTTGTTTGCGGAATTAGACAATGGATGGTGACCACTTGATGACCAGAACGTCAGTGAAATATTGACTTACAAGCAACACTTATCATATTTTTTTGGCAGATTTATTTACAAAAATTTGCATGTTTACTGCTTAGACAATTCCCTCATCTATAAGCTAACTAATCTTCTCTTGCACTCCTCCAAGCCAATAACTAAACCTACCACTGTCATCAGTTACAATCTAAGGAATCATCACAACCTAGCTGCTATAGAGCATTGTCAGATTTACATGAGGTACAACTTCTTCTTAAAGAAGTTTTCAGTCATTTGGAATAGACTACCAACTGAGATGCGTGATGCAAACACACTTCCAGTGTTCATCTCCTCAGTCACCAGACTGCTCAAAGATGACTATGCACTTCTACGTTTGACTCTGACACCCTCTTCTTCACCCTACATAGATATTTTAAGTTCATTAAATGTGTGTAGTTACAACAAACTACAATTATAAATTTTAAGATTATTGGAACTAGATGATAAACATTTCTACACAGGACAGTAATATTAGTTTACACATAATATAAAAGTTAGCATAACGCGACTACTTAGTTAGTGCACAAAAATAACCATAGTTACTAAACAGAATATATATGTCTATATTTATTAATCACTCCTTAAGGACTCCTCTTGCTTTCTTTTGCTTTGCTGTTGTTTGTCTTCTTTTTTCTCTCACCATTTTAGCTTCCATTTTACTTTTTGAATGAGAATGAAGTATGTGGATATTTGACCATTTACAATGACAAATGATCTGCAAACATTATTGGTCCCATATCTTAAAATTCCTTAGTGAATTACGTTTTACCTTCCCTCACGGCGCAACCTGGATTACAGTTGTGGAATATACTCTTATACCAATGGAAAAGTATTAATTTATAATACAACGTCAAGATTGTAATTTATAACATAACTGATCGTATCTGTAAAAATAGCTTTCTTTTCTTGGAAACACCCATGTATAAGAAAATATATACTATCATTAATATTATTCTACATTGAGTACAATTCACTCACGATGTTACGATGAAAATGCTGACAGAACTATAGAAGTGTATCATTTATTTTAATTACTACGAAATTTGGATATAAATCAAGGATAAGATTCGGTTTTGTACACACCTCAGTTATGTTGGAGAATTACTTCAAGCTTTATTTTTTCCCAAGTATTTGTAATCCATCCAAAACATACTTGGGTTTTGTTTGTTAATGCGAAGACAATATTTCTATATTTCATGATGTGCTCCATTGAATGACTAGTTATCATATTGTTCCCAGAAACCAAACACCAATCCAAAACGACGGCAGCCATGTAATTTAACCACAAACCAAATTTATGTAATTTATATAATACTTTGCATTCATACCACCCATCAGGATACAAATATCGCCATTTGAGATGTCGTCCATAGCTGTTTGTAGTTGTCTGTAGAAATCCTCCTTCTTCTCCTGCTCCGAGACGTTTGTAGGATCAGAACATTGAATGATTGTAACCTTCCTTCCTTTTGAGTTGAACCTGGCTGTCATTATCCAATTGACGCATATCACCATCAAAGGGAGGGATTTGAGAGAGGTTACTTCATTCACTCACTTATCTAGGGAGCATTGTCTCAACTACAGGCGGTCGGAACGGACGAGGATGTCAAATCGACCGAGAATCGGGAAGGCGAGCAAAACACATTCATCAACCAACTGAAACCAATCTGGAAATCGTCGTCACTCAACTCACCATCAACAACAAAATTCGGTCGGATTTTCAATACAAACAACGTCAAGTCAGTCAGTTCTTCTATACGGATGGAGCAGAAACTTGGCGCTTAGCGGGTCACAAAGAATATTTCCAACAGCCTGTTGCAGACCCTTATCAACCAACAACTGTCTTCGCTGGCTCTATACTGAAGATCAATCAGATGGCCGGGCCGGAAAGAACCACCAACAAGCACCAAAATATGGGAACAAACATACAAAACAAGAACCAATCGTCAACCAACAACTACGCAGGAGAAAGTGGAGATGGATTGGACACTCGCGACTGAGGAGACCACTGGGTGACATCGCGCGCGCGTCAGGCCATTGCTCGAGTGGAACCCGAAAGGGAAGCGGCGAGTGGGACGTCGGTGTAAGGGTGACATGGAGGAGATGGTGTGAAGAGGACTTGAAACAGTTTGGACTAACATGGATGCAGGTGAAAAGTGCAGGAGAAGACAGGAGCAAATGGAGACGTGCAGTTGGATCCGTATTTTTCACTAGGAACCCAAAGGAACAATAATATAATATGATATAATATATCTGTAACAAAAGAAGACAAGGGCCAGGGAACAGATCGTTTTATAAAGGAAATCAACACGTATTTATATAAATTTCACATAGATTATTACAGCCTAGTGAAGTAGACAAACGCAGCCTTCTGATTGGTTATTTTCGTGTTTCTCGGAAAGTGGAGCCATCTATCTGCGAACCATATTTGCCGACGTTCAAGTTTGCTGTGATTGGTTGTTGAAACAGCCTTGTTCATATTTTCTCACGGCCAATATTAGTGACCTAGACATTGACGTAGATTAATGTCAACCAATTGGCTAGCAGGCTGCTCTCAACATATATAAATATATATATATATAATGCTTATTCATGCCTGTACAATTGGTGTGCCCTACACAGGTAGGAATAAATGTGTATTTTATTAAATAATTATTAATAAATATGCGTACTAATCGTATATGTAATTTATCATATTGATGGTGCTTGTAAACTGGCGTCCCTCATGTACAAAAATGAGAATATATTATTCTAAGTTTTTCTAAAATATTCACAACCTCCAAAAAGTAATTTGAAGGAATCAAAATAGACGCCAACAGACAAATTTATGTGTACTTTTAAATCTTTGTGTTCGGTGTGGAACATTGGGATCAAGCTTTGAATTTACAGTAGCTCTTGTCTTGTTGTTGTTTTTATTGGAGAAGGATTACTAGTCACAAGTCGAATTTCCACCTTGATTTCTCGGCTAATAGTTGGCTAATAAACTAGGCGATGTTAGTAGTTAGCTAAGTGAAAATCGAACCCAGATCATGCAAGTGTTTGGGAAGCATTCTGCAGTGAAATCACCAACTCATACATCTATGTACGTGTTACAACTACTCGAATACTTATCGATTATCATTCAATATTGATATATCTAATAGTTTTATCATAGTTATTTGTTTATTAATTATTTCCTTTAATTCCTAGAGGAACATAGGGCTTCAGCTGCACGTCTCCATTGCCTTCGGTTCTCCACCAACATTTTCACCCTGCTTCAAGTCTCCCCACATGCTTTCATCTCCTCTTTACATGACCTCCTCCAAGTCACCTTTGGACGACCAACTCGCCGCTTCCAATTCTGGTTTTACTCGAGCGATGGCCTGATGTGTGATGTCACTTGACGATTTTTTTCTCAGAGTATGTCCTCAAATCCACTTTCATTTCTTCTTGCTTATTTGTTGCTCAATCGGTTCCTGGTTGGTTCGCTCAATGCCAGAGGTCCCTATTGCTGATCCTTTCTGGCCATCTGGTCTTGAGTAGTATTGAGCGAAGGCGGCTGTTGATGAAGATCTGTAGTTTGTTTGAGGTGCTCTTTATGACGCTCTGTCCAAGTCTCTGATCCTTATAGTAGCGCTGACTTCACATCATCAGGCAAAACCAGAAGCCTATATAGAAAACTATATGTTCTCACTAGCAAGTACGAAAACTCAATCATACCCTACTTAGCTCGTTCGTGTTCTGTGCGATAAAGAAAGCATTAGGCGTGAAAATTATAACTTATTAAATAGTCAGTAGAACAATTGGATCTCGTCTTTCCAACTCATATCATTTATAGGTACAAAGTTTTTCTTTTCTTCTTTTCTTTTTCTATTTTTTTTCTGTTATGTGCTGTTTTGTTTCTCTCTTCCTTACAAACTCTACTTAAAACATTCTTCTTCGTTCTCTTACACTCTGTATATCTCGACCCTTTTGTTACCGCTTACGCCAGTAAATATGCTAGTTAGTATCTACTTTTCTAACACCTTCAAACACTGTTTGATTTTAGCTTTGCTACGGACATGCTAATATGTTGTTGTCAAAACTAACTGAGATTACCCTTAATCTATGTATAATTTTATTTATTGTTAATGTACTAACTGGATGCAATACTGTAGTGAAGTGCTGAGAATTCCATTCTGTATCGCAAGTTCGGCGTTGAACTCTGGGATCAAACTTTGAATTTACAGTAGCTCTCGTCTTGTTGTTGTTTTTATTGGAATAGGATTTCTAGCCACAAGTCGAATTTCTCCCTTGATTTCTCGGCTCATAGTCGGCTAATAAACTAGGTAGAGTTAGTAGTTAGTTAGGTGAAAATCGAACCCAGATCATGCAAGTGTTTGGGAAGGATTCTGCAGTGAAATTACCAATTCATATAATGATGTGCGTATAAAAAACACTTGTTTATTAGATGTATCACATAGTCAGTGAAACGGCATTATTATTTACTGGATGACAATGTTTCGAACACAATTTATTGTTCATAATCATTTCATTAATTCTAATCACACACGACTTGAAAGCTTGAGATTTTTCTCAGTTCCCAAGTTTCGAAGTCGTATGATATGAACAATAAACTCTGTTCGAAACTTTGTCATCCAGTAAATAACAATGTCGACATATACATTCAGTTTTATTAGTTAATGGTTATCCAGAAAACTTTTATCAATTGTCACAGTAAACAGAGACCACAACTTGAAAAGACAGCTTCTCTACCAAACAAAGCTGTCTTCATTAAGAACCTACCATTCAGGGGTGATTAGATTATGCAGTTGACAGCTAGCTCAAAGACACTTCGGTCAGCCGTCAAACGCACATTCTAAGCCGCATCTCTTTTACCCTCACTTGCCGAACATTTTCGATCCCTGTACCTACCTCCGATTAAAGGGCGAAATTCTGTGGACTCTACTCCCCTCAAACTGTATCTACAAGTTGACCTGCAGCTGCGGTGACACACCTATATAAGTAGAACCAACAGAATGTTCCAATGTGGTGGTCGAGAAGAACATGTTCCAAAATGGCTACTAAATCATATGGAAAATCCCAACGCAAATAATCTGAATAGAATTTTAGCATCATCCATTGCAAAACACTTATTAATGTGTCAGGTCACAAAATCAATATTATTAATGACTGTTTCACAATTATTTCATCATATAACTCTAATTCAGGGTTGGTTATTGAAGGTGAAGGAAGCACTTTGGATTAATCACATACAGCCTAAACTGAGTGTACAAAAAACAATGGACTTCAATATTCACCTGCTGTGATGGTCTGCTTGACCTATTTATATACGATTGGTCATTGGTATGTACTTTCGGTTTTTACATAAGTGAGTAATTGTCATGAACTTTATTTTACTATTATTATGAACCATGGTTTTCGTAAAGCGATTGCAGAGAAACTACGGAACGAAGATATCATCTCTCGAAATTTGTCTTCTTAGTGCCTTCTTTACTTACCTGGGAAGCATCGTTTCAACCACGGGCGAATGGAACTGACGAGGATATCAAAGCAGCGAGGATCGGGAAAGCAGGACAGGCTTTCATTACTCTCAAGTTTGTGTGGAAGTCAACATCACTACTCAGCATGAAAAATAAGATCCGGATTTTCAACTCCAATGTGAGGTTAGTCACTGCTACTATACGGATCAGAGAGTTGGACAGCGCGTCATAAAGAGCATCTCAAACAAACTTCAGACCTTCGCTAACAGTTGTCTTCGCTCAATACTACTCAAGGTCAGATGGCCGGCCAGAGAAGATCAGTAACAGGGAGGGATCTCTCGCAATGAGCAAACCAAACCAGCAGGAACCGATAGTGAAACAAATAGGCAGGAAGAAATGGAGATGGATTGGCCATACTCTGAGGAGGCAAACCATCAAGTGACATCACTAGACAAGCCATTTTTTTCGAGTGGAACCCGAAAGAGAAACGGTGAGTTGATCATCAGTGCAAGGGTGACTTGGTGGAGGTCATGTGAGGAGGAGATGAAAGCATATGGGCAGACTTGGAGCGGGGTTAAAAATTTGTCAGAAAATTGAAGGCAATGGAGACGCGTGGCTGAAGCCCTATGCTGCTCTGGGAGTTAAAGTATGTAATAATAATAATATAATGCCTTATTCACACTTGAATGCTTATCATTTTTCATTTTTATATTAATATATCTAATAGTTTTATCATAGTTATATAAGCAAATAACTGTCATAAGATAGGAAGCGAACAAAATAGTATGTGTGTGTGTGTGTGTGTGATTTTATCTATTCTTCATTACAGAATAGAAGTCTAAATTTGAACTAAATTTTGTTCGAATAACTATCATCTTATTATTTAACATCGTCTTTATTTGATGAGAGACAAAATAGAGCTGTTATTCACTTTATATAACCTTAGGGGATTCACCTAGTTCATATAATTTCTTTGTGAGAGGAATAAGGTATATACGTATATATATATACAGGCTAAGTTAAACAATAGCTCCCCAAATGATGCGAATATACGAGTGACCTTTAGCCAAGCAACCAACCATAAAAATAAGTGACTTTTGCGAACAAACAATGACGTATGTTTACAAGAAAATGCATCGAAACACATTGAACAGGTTATTTTTGTCTGACATGACTTAAAAATACGTCCCTTTGTTATAGTGAGGAGTATCATTTGCTAAGTGAAACCAGTTTCTGTACACGTATTAACCAAGATGACTGAAGATGAGCTGTTTTTGTGAACCATATATCTCTTATCCTGTTGTCCAGTCTGCCCCCAAAAGCCCTCGGTTGAATTACACTGTGGTTTCCAGCAAGAGGATCGACGACTACTTACTGGCAAAATGTGCGTGATAAAATAAACTAAAATAAATAATACCAAATCTAAGTAATACCAAATCGTAACCCTAAACATAACCCTTATACCTAACTTAACCTGAAACCTAACCATAGATAGCTATTAACCTATTATCCGAACAGTACTTAGAAAAGTGATCTGGGCAAAATTCGCTCCTTAGTTGGTGAAAAGCATTTATATTTTTGCTATGGTAATGACAGTTATACTTAGCCAACGACTAGCATCAGTTCAAAATCATTGGAGAGTTGGCATCCCTTTGGACGCTACTGCTTAACTTTGCCTAAATATATATATATATATATTATTGTTCCTTTGGGTTCCTAGTGGAAAATACGGATTCAACTGCACGTCTCCACTTGCTCCTGTCTTCTGCTGCTGTACTTTTCACTTGCATCCATGTTAGTCCATACTCTTTCAACTCCTCTTCACACCATCTCCTCCATGTCACCCTTACACCGACGTCCCACTCGCCGCTTCCCTTTCGGGTTCCACTAGAGCAATGGCCTGACGCGCGCGCGATGTCACCCAGTGGTCTCCTCAGTCGCGAGTGTCCAATCCATCTCCACTTTCTCCTGCGTAGTTGTTGGTTGGCGATTGTTTCTTGTTTTGTTTGTTCCCATATTTTGGTGCTTGTTGGTGGTTCTTTCCGGCCCGGCCATCTGATTGATCTTCAGTATAGAGCCAGCGAAGACAGTTGTCGGTTGATAAGGGTCTGCAACAGGCTGTTGGAAATATTCTTTGTGACCCGCCAAGCGCCAAGTTTCTGCTCCATCCGTATAGAAGAACTGACTGACTTGACGTAGTTTGTATTGAAAATCCGACTGAATTTTGTTGTTGATGGTGAGTTGAGTGAGGAAGATTTCCAGATTGGTTTCAGTTGGTTGATGAATGTGTTTCTCGCTCGCCTTCCCGATTCTCGGTCGATTTGACATCCTCGTCCGCTCCTTCTGTAGTTGAGACAGTGCTCCCTAGATGATAAGTGAATGAAGTACCTAACTTAACCCTAATTCCAACCCTAAAGAGCTATAAACACATTATCCAAACAGTGTTTTTAAAAAGGAGATCTGGATGAAATTTGCTCCTTAGTTGGTGAAAAACGTTTATATTTGTTCTGTGGTAATGCCAGGTATCCTTAGCCAACGACTAGCATGCGTTCAAGGTCATCGAAGCGTTCGCATCCTTCAAGACACTACTGCAAATCTTCGCCTATATATATATATCTACATATGCGTTGGTAGCACAGCAGTAGAATGTTTGGCCACCTCGCATGTGGTCCGGATTTCCATCCCTGGCCAATGCATTCCTTTACCTCGCTAAGCCAGAAACGAGACTTGTAAAAAGGAGTGGAGGTTGGACATGAGGCAGCTGCCAACCCCATCCCGTAAAAATAAACACCACTGCTATCGGAACTTGAAGCCCTGTGTTCCACTGGGAACGTAAAGGAATATATATATATATATATATATATATGTATATATATAAGTATGGAGTATGATTGACATAATGTTGAGTATGAGAAACATCATCTACTTGCATGAATATAATTCAGTGATTATAGAGTAAACAAGAAATCTGCTTGATGATTAGACCACTAATTACTTTCCAGTGGCAAACTATTTATGTTTACATGGATTATTTCTTTCTATTCCTTCACGTTCCCAGTGGAACATAGGCCTTCAAGCTAGAGGCTTGAAGTTTTGGTAGCAGTGGTGATTATTTCTTTTACAGGATAGAGTTGCTAGCTCCATGCTCAACCTTCCTCTTTTTTCCAGTCTTAATAATAGTTCAGCGAGGTAAAGAAGTGCGTCAGTGGCCGGAGATCGAATCCCGGACCACATTTGACTTGGCAGACCTTATTGGTTAACAGTTATCACCAGAGGTGGATGCAACTCCAACTTGTAGCCAGTGACTAGTGAGCTTTAGATAAATTTTCACATGTTGGCTTACCATGATATATTTTATTTATTTTATTTTTTATTTTTGATTACAGCTTGATTCCACACTGTATTTTTGGTACAAGTATGAAATTTTCAGCGTGGATATCGGTAGGCCAAAATTCGCAGGCCGACCATAGATATCAAGTGTGCGTTGGCGTGGGCTCGAACCCCGGACCATGTGCATGGTCGGCGAGAGTCCTAACCACTTTGCCACCATACATATGTGAACAGAAAGGGAGACGGACGAAAATGCAATGACGATATGCGTTTCAAACATGCACAGGATAATGACAACACCAACAATGAGGGGTCTAAATCATCAATAGTGCTTTCATACAAAGAAGATACCTTGGAAACCATAAGTAGAATGCTTAACAATGCAGGAATAAAAGTGGCTGGTATTCAAACCCACAAACTCAATTAGAAATAACCTTTGTCGGTTAAAGGATCCTGCCAGTGAAGCCCTTAAAATAAAATAGTTTAGTTTATCTAATACCCTGCCTGAGATGATTGTCAGGTCAAGTACATAGGTCAAAGTAGTAGAACAGGGTCAGTCAGTCAGTCAGTCAGACCAGCCGAACATATTAACCTAGCAAAATCTGGACTAGTGGACCCAAATAAGATAAGAAATCCAGAGAATAGTTCAGCTATAGCACTCACTACATGCAATTACACACAATCACACAATATAATGGATAGGACGAGATGACAGTCTCCAAATCTAATGCATTTAACAGGGTGGAGGGAGAGACTGATAACAGCGGAAGCTTTGTTTATCGAATCAACTAAAGATAATACGTGTGATAGGAATGATTCAACACCTGTCCACCCAGATATCTGGAAAATTCTACTACCCCTACGATGACGAATAGGAGAGAACAAAGAAAACTATAAAGCTCAAATATCGATATCGTGTGATTTTAATTGAAGATATGATGAGGAACAATAAACTGTGTTCGAAGCATTGTCATTCGCTAAATAATAATACTTAATTGGTGGATGGTGATTAGCAGTGGATTCCAGGACAATGCGCATTTCATCCTATTCAGGACTCGTCATCTGGATGTGTCTGCACTCCGCATTGAGTGATGATGTCCCTGCCGAGGCTCGAACCCAGTGTCAATAGTTCCAAAGTCCAGAACTCTATCCACTAGACCACTTGGGCCACGACAGCCACCTCTTGTGCAACGGATCATGTTAATTTAATTGAATTTTAGATTTTCCCGTTGACTGATTGATTGGACTGAAATGCTCGGTGTCAGGTTGACATGTCTGTCGGCTGCTTGTGCAGATGCTTCGACGATGTCCGGGCGTGTTAATGGAATTGAATTGGTGGATGTTGACTAGACGTGGAACCCAGGATGCCTCGGTGGGAAATGCAGGTACATTCCAATCTAACGAGTCCCAAATAGGGAGAAACGCGCATTTGGGATTCCACTGATAGTCACAATCCACCAATTAAATTCTAATAACACACCCAGACATCGTCGAAGCATCTGCACAAGAAGCTGACAGACATGTCAACCTGAGACCAAGCAATTCGGTCCAGTGAGTCAGTTGACGGGAAAATCTAAAATTCAAATAAAATAATAATACTGTTTCGTTGACTGTGTGATACATCTAATAAACAAACTGATGCAGAATCAGTTTTTACTTTTGATCAGAAAAATATATAGAAGAAAATGAAAATAAAGAACTTATTTTTGGACTTTATTTGATAGAAATATTAACTATGGGAGGGAATAAAGTTTTGAAGTTTTTTTAAAATTAGGGCATATTCAATGGTTCAATGGATTTTACACTCTTGATATTTTATTGTAAAATTTTACTGCTCTGATTGAATAAAAAATGAAAAAGAAACCCACTGGAAATTAGTGTTATAAATGAACTTTAAGAAGAGTTAAATTATAATACAGTTGAAGCAAATGTCATTCAATGTTCAATGTAGCATATAAAACGTACTTCTGAATCAGTAAATGTCATATAAGTTCAAAATCAAATAATGTTATGTGCTATTTGTTTGAATTTTCAAGGTTCTAACATTTATGAAATGTCACTATAGACTATCGTTCATATGTTACTAAGATGAATGCAAATGTTTTGAATTTTCAAACGAAATAGAATTAGAAACGTTAGAAACAAGCAAACGTTTCATGCAGTTTCTTGTTACATTCATATCACATTCTTATCAGAATGAAACTGCTTCATGGACAGAATTTCCGAAGCAACCTGAAGGGTACTGATTGTTAAAGCGTTATTTTTCTCGCGATGTTTGTCCGATGTAAACTGTGTCTCATTCGAAGGATTTTATTTTGTAGGCACAGTAAAGTTGAGAATCCTTTAAAATTTCGTCTTTTATATGGAAAAGGTTGTTTCGCAGTGTGTATGTCTGACGTTTTGAAGAAAACTCTGATGTCGAGATTACTGAGTACTCTTTTGATGATATCGTCTGACGTCTCCGAGAAATCAAAATCAGAAGAAACGAACATCATAGAGCCGCCTCTGTTCGACAACCGAGGAATCCAGTTGAACTAGAAGAGCTTGAAAAATCGTCAGCCATAGCGTGTCTACACGCAACGCTGTAGAATCAGGTCGCAAAATTGATTTTGACAATATTGCAATCGCCATCCAGAAAAAGCATTTCAGAAATCACAAAGAACGCCTAACATCATCAGAAGCACTTCATATCAAATTTAATCCAAATTGTTTGATTAGCGCGAATGGTTATTATTATTATAATTTCCTTTAGTTCCTAGAGGAATATAGGGCTTCAGCCACGCGTCTCCATTGAGTTCGGTTCTCTGCTAGAGTATTCACCTGGCTCCATGTCTGCCCACACGCTTTCATCTCCTCCTCACATGACCTCCTTCAAGTCACCCTTGCACTGATGACCAACTCGCCGCTTCTCTTTCGGGTTCCACTCGAGGAATGGCTTGTCTAGTGATGTCACTTGATGGTTTGCCTCCTCAGAGTATGGCCACCAGTCCATCTCCATTTCTTCCTGCCTATTTGTTTCACAATCGGTTCCTGCTGGGTTGGTTCGCTCATTGCAAGAGATCCCTCCCTGTTGCTGATTTTCTCTGGCCGGCCATCTGACCTTGAGTAGTATTGAGCGAAGACAACTGTTAATGAAGGTCTGAAGTTTGTTTGAGAAGCTCTTTATGACGTGCCAGGTCTCTGATCCGTATGGGTAAGTAGCACTGACTTTACATTGGATTTGAAAATTCGGATCTTATTTATCATGCTGAGTAGTGCTGTTGACCTCCACACAAACTTGAGAGTAATGAAATCTTGTCTTGCTTTCCTGATCCTCGCTGCTTTGATATCCTCGTCAGTTCCATTCGCCTGTAGTTGAAACGATGCTTCCCAGGTAGCTAGGTAGGTGAAGGAGGTTGTTTCTTTCAGGTTCCTCCCAATTATGCTGGCTGATTGTTGTCTGTTGTTGTTGGTGGTGGTGTTGGCCAGGAATCTTCATCACCTACCTCTGTTTTCTCTATGTTTACTTGAAGGAGGTTCTAACTTTGATGCTTCTTCTGCCAACTTGTTGTTTTTCACTCGCATATCTTCCAGTTTGTGGGAAATCAGACATTTATGATCATCGGTGAAGTTCAGGTCCTCCAGGTTTTTTGTGTGGAAATAGTGAACAAAAACAGAATGTGACCTGGTTACAACATTTACCTCCCCCATGAAGTGACAAAACCAACGCGAATGTGATTAGCAATTTCATTATGTAAAAACACACTGCTTTTGTATAATTTTGCACACTTATCAAATCCAACAATCTGCACCTACCTGGTTTTGTTATCTTTACCAATTGGCTAATTTGACAACGCAGAAATTACCCCGTGCTGAGGGACGATGATTAATTTGTTATATATAAGCAGGCTTAATAATACTTTGATAAAGCTATTACCATTAAATAGGGAAACGTCAGTAAAAAAAATATCGTTTTGTTTTTCATTCATTGGGAAATACAAGGAAACCTTTATTATAATGAATTACTTATTTATTTTTTTATTTTTGATTACAGCTTGATTCTACACCGTATTTTTGGTACAAGTATTGAATTTTCGGCATGGATATCGGCAGCCAAAATTACGCAGGCCAACCATTAATATTGGATATGCATCGGCAGGGGATCGAACCCCAGACCATGTGTATGGTCGGTGAGAGTTCTATTCACTGTGCCACCACCCAATGCCCAAATTTTTTCAAACTGTTAAAAGTGAACTTGGTTTGGACATGTATAAATAAATCTTTATTTATAACATTTAGGCCGAGAAGCTTCATTAGATTAGCTGTTACTATGCCTTGCGACAACTGAATACCTTCTGAAAAAGGATCGTAGTTGAATTTACGTTTGTCAACGAGAACAAATAATATTTTTGATTTCTAGTTTCTTTTGTCAGTTGGCGGGCCGCTTTTAGCAGATATCTAAACGTCCTATATTGAAAGTTTATCGGAAGACTTAATCAAAAATGCACTACTTTATAGAAGATATGTTGACAACATTGTAATCATAAGTGATAAGTCTTGTTCTGCCATCTCAGTTTTATATCGAATGAATAAAGTTTAGAATAGCATATCACTTACGTCTGTAGACGAGGAAGAGAATTGTTCATCTTTCCTAAATATATTGCTCAGTCGACTGCCTAATGGATCGATAAAACGATCTATTCATAGAAAATCTACCTAGATAGGATAGTATCTAAAATATCACAGTTTGTACCCTATTCGGTAGAAAAGAGCCTTAGTGAGTCAGGTGCTTTTTCAGTAGAATCCAACGAATATGCACTGAAGATACACTTGATGAAAAAGAAAGAAAGTTGACACAAACTCTGGTTGATAAAATTTATCCAGACAAGTTCACCAGGAGATATAAAGTAGTCAGAACACCAAGACCCACTCTCCAAATCGCCTCCAAAAAAAAGACGTGTACATCAAGCTACCCTATATGGGTGATCACAGCAGCTCAACAACTAGAGAATGATTGAACGCTGTTGTTGAAAAGACTTTTTATGCAACTAAAACCGTAGTAATTGAGAATGTGAAGCCACTATATCCGTCTAAGCCATTAGAATATGCGAAAAATGATGTCACATCCCACTGTATTTACCATTTTTAATGTACGTGTGGCCACGCATACATAGGGAGGACTCATCTATCTCTGCAAGTAGGGGCTGGCTTCGGAGCATATTCTTAAATGGCTTCATAAGCAAACAGAATTCCTAGAGCCGATTAATGGTGATAACAGGAGACCTTACTCCTCTATTGCGAAATATATTACAGAGGAAACAGGACATAAACTGATGTTTTCACGTCTCTAAGGTATCTTTAAAACGTGTTCGGGGTGTATCTTTAAGTTTGTGGAAGCCTTAGCTGGCGGTCAGAAAGTTTAAACCACCTTTATGTGTTCAAAGCAACAATTCGTCATCACACTAAACCTTCCTTGGTAAAATTTGTTTTGATACCGGCAGCTATAGATGTACTATTACCTCTCTCATTTGGTTTAATGATCTTCATTGTTTTTTTATTTGACCTTCGTTATGTCCTTTAAACTTGACTTAAGTAGTCTATTTTCTCACCTCTTAACTCTCTGTTAATTTCATATATATACTACCCTATGACAAGTCCGTGGAGTGTGATCAGATTGTTCGAAATGTGTTGTGCGCGCATATTCATACATAACACAATTCAGACAAATTACGTCTTCTTATTGCTTTTCCTAAATTTATGAATGGCGAGTTGTACACGTAAAACACTTATATCCGAATTTATACATTAGCATATCCACTAATGTATGGTTATGAAACAAAGCGCATCATTAGGTGATATCAGCTAGAGAAACCAGCAGAAACCAGAGAGTGTTGGACAGCTATTTTGTGCGTCGGTGGCACAGTGGTTAGGACTCTCGCCGACCATGCACATGGTCCGGGGTTCGAGCCCACGTCGGCGCACACTTGGTATCTATGGTCGGCCTGCACAATTTGGGCTGCCGATATCCACGCTGAAAATTCCATACTTGTACCAAAAATACAGTGTGGAATCAAGCTGTAATAAAAAAAAATAAAAATAAAGATTCAGAAGTACAAAGAAATAATCACCAACAATAATCAGAACGACGTGAGACTTGAAAATTAATTTAAATCTCACAAGTGGTTGACTGGAGCTCAGAGTTGGCTGGAGTTCTAGTGATAGGTCGTAAACAGTGGGGTCCACCAAGTCAGATTTAGCGAAAGCTACTCACTGATGACAATGAATGGCCCACTGGCTGGGGTGAGAAACCATTAAAACCGACCATTGGAATTTTTACCACAACCTCAATAATCAGAGGGCTTGCCGCGTCACCTGAAGGTGCTAAGTTCGATCCTTAGAGGTGCGGAAGTGTGTGCATTTTTTAATCCTCTGCTTTACGAGTAAGATGTGAGGTTTCAAGCTTGAACTCTGAAGTTTCAGTTGCTGTGGCGGATAATTTTTAAGGGGTGGGGTTGCTAGCCTCAAGCCCAAAATCCTATCGAGTCTCCTTACCGTCTCAGCCAGGAGTGGGGGTACTACGGCTGGGTTTTGAACTCTGGTTGGCGATTTCTCCACCAGTTAACCACCGACACACTAAACGCCCATCCGGGATACAAATGTGGGAACACTTGCATGTAAGCATGTGGTGAGAGCTGTCTGCTAGCAAAAATTGGTAGACAGCAATATACGTCAATTTTTACTTCCCAAATTTTGGTCATGAGAAAAAAATAAAGCAAGAACAAAGACTAGCTCAACAACCAATCACAGAAGACTTAGCGTGGGTGGATACAATTCGCAGATATATGGTCTGACATTCAAAGAAACGGCCACAAAAGCAGATGATAGAATAACTTCCAGTGAGAAAACGACCAATCAGAAGACGCTGCTTCTCTACTAACAATAACACTAAAACTAATGTACATAAAAATCTATAAATAGCTGTTGATTTTTTCAATAAACGATATGTTGCCCGACTCTTTTCTGCTATCGTCACAAGCATACTGCTAAAGAGCTGAAAACTAGGACGAGACATCTGTTCATCACTTTCTGGTTTTGGATCACTAGTGCCAATTCGTGGTTTAACTTAAAATCAGTCAGACTGGATAGCATCGGGAGGGGGCGGGGGTGGAGGATGGATCAACTAATCATGGTAAACAATTGCAGACGAGCGAAAAACTCCTCATGTCTTATTAATAACATCTGGATAACGGAAAGCTACTTTTTTCTCCGGTCTTTTTCTCTACAACTCTGCTTGTGTCTTTTAGTAGCTTGAAAATTCCCATTCAGTCATAGAAAAGAAAAGGTGTTCAGCAAAGAGTTACTCTTTTCGGCGATATCATTCTCAAGCTGTACAAATCGCAAATTTATAGTAATTTGTCTTGGCAACAAAAGGAATATTTTCAAGTATTGGTTTTTGTAGGGATTTTGTTTGATTGCATGGAGGATTTAATCATGAGCTGACATCAGTTAGAGAACCACTGGAAAACCTGGGAGTACTGGACAGCCGTTTCGTCCTAGTTTGGGACTCCTCAGCAGTACGCACCCACCGGGATTCGAACCCAGGACCTTCTGGTTACAAGGCGAGCTCGTAGACCATTGAGCCACTGGCACCCGATCCAATGGTCCTTGAATTCTAACTTCTGCCAGTTCCAAAGATGTGTTCATGCATTTGTTAGTTTTTGACAAACAAATTACGTAATTTAGAAGGCGTTAATCGGTTAGAAACTAAAATAAAGTTACAAAAGTAGGTTGGGTGACGTAATCTAATTGATAGGGTTCAATTAAAAAATGAATGAGAGTTAAGTTAATAAGCTGGGTAGAATTCATTTAAAAATAAACGAAAATCGAGTTAGCAACAGTCGTCATGAGCGTAGAGATTTAATAGAGGTTGGGGGTAGAAAATAATGCAATTAAGAAATAGACAAACAAAGAAGAAAGAGGTAAGACAAAATTACGTATTTGGTGTTAAGATAGATCAGGACCATTGTAGATTTAGTGACTGAACAAACTTCTTTTGTATGCAGAGTTCAGGATTCAATATGTGAATTGGCATTGCTTCTGCAGTTTGAAGAAGTTTAATTCGTACTCTTTTGGCAAGATTCCCACGTATTGTGTAGATAACTGAAAAGTTGTTTTGTGGGTTTGCTTGGTGTCTGGATTCGATCAAGTGTTCTAGGATACAGCTGTGGCGGGGGATCTTCTTTCTCCTTTATAAAACCATGAAGGTAAGTGTTCGCTGATTCGTTTGGATAGCAAACGCTGGGTACGGCCGACATGCCTAGCTCCACATGAGCAGGTGAATTGGTAGATGCACATTGATGAGGCCCCCAGTGGAAGCTTATCGTTCACGTTCGTGCGAATCATTGGTTTCGTAGAGAAAGTTAGTCTGAGTTCCGCTGCGAAGAAGGTTTTCTTCAGTGAACGGCACAGGCGGTTTTTCAGCATTTCTGCTGAAGAATCTCCGTTGAATTGTAGATTCAAATAGAGAAGTTTCTTGGGAGCAGTAAGCATTTAAAAGTAAGTATTTAAAAGAGTAAAGTTAAGTTATGTATGCAAAACTGAAAAACTTAGTCGAATTAAGCCGGATAAAAGTAGTTTTTCTTTTTTTTTTATTTTCCTTCCTAACCATCATGATTAATAATTAAATTTTAGAAGATAAATCTAACAAATCTGATTATATAAGAGAAAATCTTTCTTGTGAATCGACAAGATGGGAAAGTTTTAATCCCTTATTACTTAATGTATACTAATGTTGACAGTCAGAAGAGACAAAAAAACAGAGACTTGTGTGAAACTGCTGAATGAAGACGAAGTTCAGAAGATTGGTACATTATTTAAGTTTTGAGAATAACAGTATGGTGTTATTGATAAAATTATAAAACTTGGACACTATGGTGGTAGAGTATAACTGCATTACAGATAGATAAGATTTTATTTTGATAAACTGTCACACAGTGTAGTGTTATAGAGTAATATTAACTGATGACTACGTTTTGAACACAATTTATTATTGCTACTCATAATCATATCAAGTCACTCACTCACTCACTCACACAACTTTCTTGTTTCACTCATATACATGTGTGGAATTGACTAGATAGTTGAATAAAAATCGACATGGGATAATGTACATAGTAATAATAAAGGGAATAAAATTCACATTTGAATTGGAAAATGAACAAGGAGAATTAGCTATGGTGTTAGATTGTAAAATAAAACGAATAGAAGAAGGCGAACTGCACACTAGTGTTTATAAAAAGCCAACGTATTTTTCCACCGATCATTCCTGGTCCTCCCACATCTCACTAGTTACTAGAAAGATGTTTCGCTTAACGTTCTACGTTAAGAAGTTAAGGCAGTTTGGTATAAAGCAGTCTTTGCTTTCTCAGTTTGTGAATTCTTGTTTCCTACCCACCCACCCCCTTTACTGCTCCCCATTGATCTTTCCTGGACTACTTAAGAAAGACTTTGCTTCGCTGAGAAGGGCACTAAAAGCCGTTAGTAGGGAAAGTGAGATATCGTTAAACCAACTGGTTAACACTGTTGTGGATAGACATATAATGTCATGTAAGAAACTAGCGAATACTATATTGTCAGACCCCGAGCATCCTCTCTATACGCAGCTGTCTCCTTGCATTTCATCTGGTAGAACTAGAAGCAGCTATGTGGGGCTATATGCTAGGACTACCAAATACAAAAACTCCACAGTACCACAATATCTGGCACAGCTGTTATGTGATGAGAAATCCGTTAGGTATGACACGATCAACTTACTGCGGCACTCTAACAAATAGTCTCATTAGTTTTTGTTTTCCTTTCCTCGTTACTATTACACTGTTGTTCTCATCTTCTATCACACATCAACTTTATATTTCATATCTTGTGGTGCATTGTTTGAAATGTACGCTGTTTTCTTATTATTATTTATCTTTTATTTTTTTTTGGTGTTGGTTTTCATTTATTTATTTTTTTGATTTTAAAAATCTTATAAAATTTATGAGGTAATTAGATGCAATATACTGTAATGGATGCTGAAAATTCCATACCTGTACCACAAATACTGTTTGAAATAAAGCTGTTAATATTATTATTATTATAAATATTTAGGCTTTAATTTGAACAAAGCAAGAACTACAGTTTTAGCAGATTAATATGGTACCATCATTTATTTCGTTGGCTTCTCATCAGCTGCTTACAGCCTAAATTAATTATGAGGTTTAAGTACAGACATGTTTTAACATACTTGCAAATTTTACATATTGTCAGTTGACAGAAATTTCCACAATTAGTAAACAGTGCTGAGAAAATTGCGCTTATATAGTTTTTACACAGGCAGTTCAAGTTAAAACAAGGCATCGCCATGGAACGCCTAGAAG
Organism: Trichobilharzia regenti; assembly: GCA_944472135.2. Classification (NCBI taxonomy): domain Eukaryota; kingdom Metazoa; phylum Platyhelminthes; class Trematoda; order Strigeidida; family Schistosomatidae; genus Trichobilharzia; species Trichobilharzia regenti. The sequence goes on along the minus strand of OX235263.1, from coordinate 102,163,731 downwards.
ACGGTAGTCTTCAAAAGTCAATTTATCGAAAGCCCACAAGGAAAGGACAATATACCTGCATTTTAATAGCTTTTGTCCAAACAGCTTTAAACGTGGTCTAGTCAATACTGTGTACTATAGAGCGAGGAGAATATGCTCTATAGAGAAACTAGAGGAGGAGTTTGAGTTCCTTGAAAAGATATTGAAGAGAAATGGGTATCCTCAAAGGTTCATCAACAAGTATGGAAGATCTGAAGTCACAAAAGTAAAACAAATCACAGTGGAAAAAAAGCCAGTCTACCTTCAGCTTGATTATAAAGGTGAAAATATTGCAGCGATGATCAACAGAAGGCTGAGTACATCACTAGCCATAGCGTATCCTGCAGCTAAGCTCGTTCCCGTCTATCGAACAACTTGCTCTTTTGTGCAATCAAAAATCGATAGATATCCTTCTCACGTTATCCCCAACTGTATATACAAATTCCCATGTATCTGCAGTAGCAGTTACATTGGAAGGACAGAAAGAAGGGCACATCCACGATTTTCTGAACACGTACCAAAAAGCTTACGTCTAAAGGGAACAAATGCTTTAAACAGTTCCATCACCAGGCATCTCCTCGACACGGGTCATGAGGTGGATGTCGAAAAGTCGTTCAAAATTATCAATAGGCAAAAGAGTTCAATTCTCCTTAAGTTTACTGAAGCGATTTCTATCAAACGCTTGAAACCAGATCTATATGTTCAGAAAGAAGCAGTTATTAGTATTTCCTTGCCTTGGTAACTGGATGCGTTTTTTTCTCTTATCTGATTACGTAATCTTTGTCTTTAACCTCAACCTCCCTTTTATAATCTGTAATTTTGCTTGTCTCTTGTTTCTATGATTTGAGTTCAACTCAGTACATTGTTACCTAACTTATTAGTCACTATGCATCTAAGGCACATCTCATCCTTTACCATTTTCTGCACACATTTATTTTGTTTGAACTTAAACTGCCCATGTAAAAACTATATAAGCGCAATTTTCTCAGCACTGTTTACTAATTGTGGAAATTTCTGTCAACTGACAATATGTAAAATTTGCAAGTATGTTAAAACATGTCTGTACTTAAACCTCATAATTAATTTAGGCTGTAAGCAGCTGATGAGAAGCCAACGAAATAAATGATGGTACCACATTATTCTGCTAAAACTGTAGTTCTTGCTTTGTTCAAATTCATTAAGGGGAGCAAATGTATGAAATTTAGGCTTTAATTCGTCTAATCCATTAACTGTTAACGCAGGTATAGATAAGTGTCTAACAAATTAAGCAGTAACACTAAGTAGTACCAAAAAAGACGTTAATGATGAAATAAAACAGATAGAAGAATGGCTGTTTGGTGTTGAATAACTAACTATCCTATAAAATTCATTAGAAATATCAAAAAAAAGTCAAAAGCAAAATAAAAATAATGGGAAAACTAATTAAACCTTGGATTTAGGTTTCATGCTTGTTGCCATTCACCAGTCAGCAAGGAACTCATGTCCCTTCTGAAATTCGTACGCGTGTCACTCAGTTATGGTATCAGAAAGGTTACCGATAAGTCATTCGGATTTACAGTCGACCTCCTGTAGAACTGTATTGGATTACAGAAACGCCTTGCTAACTGATGAGTACCAGCATGCACGAAACTTAAGTTAAAGGCTTCCCGTCGATTGCCTCCAAACATTTTAATAACAGTAGTTCAAAGTGAGCACCGTGGATGACGAGCCACCTAGGGTAGTGGTGGTGGTCTTGACTATGTGTCGGTGGCACAGTGGTTAGGATGCTCGTTGACTATGTACATGGTCCGGGGATCGATCCCGGCCGACGCACACTCGATATCAGTGGTTGGTCTGCTAAATTTGGGCTACTGATATCACATACTGAAAACTCCATATTTGTATCAAAAATACTGTGTGGAGTCAAGCTATAACAAAATAAAAGATAATTTAAAAAATAAAAATAAAATGATAACATAAATAAGAGAGAATATTAGGTATTTACAGTAGTTTGCCTAATGTAATTTATCATCTAATATCGATTTTATTCAGTCAAATGTCTAATAATCAATTTCACTCATGTATATAAATGAAGCAAGAAAGTTGTGTGAATGAGTGACTTGATATAATTATGAGTGGCAATAATTTGTGCTCGAAAAGTGGTCATCCTTAGAAAATATCACTGTTGAACACTGTGTGATTTATCAAACTAAAATCTTGTCTGTAATGAAGAGGACTTTTCTTATATTATAAGACACAATTTAAACCATTTGTAGATAATTTTTGTATTAGGGACTCTTCTTTAGATGACTAGGCTACCTAATTTTCTATCCATAGGGAATGTGACTTGTTTACTCTGCTTTACATGTTGTTATAACTCAATCTTACTTTGGTGGCTGTCTAATTAACCTTGTTTCTATTTAAAAATTATTCTTGTATTACTTAATTAATTATCGAAACTTGACAAACCTCATGTACATACACACACACGCACACACAAATAATTACATATATATATATATATACTGTACCACTGCTTTCAACCACATCAAAGATTACCCACAATCTTTCATATACTTCCCCATCACATAGTCCCCTCTACATCACTACAGGCCCCTCAGCTCGGAATCTGTCCTCATCACCGTATAATCCTGCACATTTATTGATTAATAGGTATTTTTTAATTCATGGAAAATTCCCATTGTAACATGTAGAAAGACAAAACAAGTGGCGATTCAGTGAAGAGACTCTTTTCAACAACGGATTTATTATCAAGCTGTACAACCATATATATATATATATATATATATATATATATGGTTTTTTTAAGAAATTATATCCGGTGAGGGAATCATCTGTATTGCTGAAGCTAGCTTTGTCTATCGAAACAGAAAAGCCAGATCTCTGTGTACACAAAAAAAGTTAGTTCAACGCCCCCAACTTTCATGGTCTTAATCCCTCTGTATGCAATTGATTGGATAATGCGACAGACAACGGCAACCAACGAGGGAACAGGCATAAAATGGACTGACACAAAAGACTTGGAGGATCTGGATTTCGCCGATGATATATGTCTGATTTCCCATAAACTGGAAGATATGCAAGTGAAAAGTAACAAGTTGGCAGAAGAAGCATCAAAGATAGGACTTCACGTGAACATAGATAAAACTGAGATAATGAAGATTCCTAGCCAACATCAACAGCAACAACAACAACAGACAACAATCAGCATAAGTGGGAAGAACCTGAAAGAAACAACCTCCTTCACCTACCTAGCTACCTGGGAAGCATCGTCTCAACTACAGGCGGAACTGACGAGGACATCAAAGTCAGAATCGGAAAAGCAAGACAAGCTTTCATTACTCTCAAATCTGTGTGGAGGTCAACAGCATTCAGCATCAAAAATAAGATCCGGATTTTCAACTCCAATGTGAAGTCAGTGCTACTATACGGATCAGAGACTTGGCGAGTCATAAAGAGCTTCTCAAACAAACTCCAAACCTTCATTAACAACTGTCTCCGCTCAATACTCAAGATCAGATGGCCAGAAAAGATCAGCAACAGGGATCTCTGGGAGCGAACCGATCAGGAACCGATTGTGAAACAAATAGGCAGAAAGAAATGGAGATGGATTGGCCATACTCTGAGGAAACAATGCATCAAGTGACATCACTAGACAAGCCATTCCTCGAGTGGAACCCGAAAGGGAAGTGGCGAGTTGGTCGTCAGTGCAAGGGTGACTTGGAGGAGGTCATGTGAGGAGGAGATGAAAGCATGTGGACAGACCTGGATCGGGGTGAAAACGTTGTCAGAAAACCGAAGTCAATGGAGATGCGCAGCTGAAGCCCTATGTTCTTCTAGGAACTAAAGGATACAATAATAATAATAATAATGCTAAAGTATGGTAATCCCCAATCATATTTTAGCTCTACCAATTTTTCATTTTGTCTATTCAATATGTATACTCTTCCTTTATTGCGTCAATTGCTACTATTACTATTCTCTATTTGAACTGTCCCCGGTATTATTTCACTTGTTCCACTTGTCATTCAGAATCAATTCTGTCTCGCAACATTAAATTCTATGTTATCGAATTTCACACAATATTACGTAACGTTTTTATTTTATTCGATTTGTCTATTAATCCTATAATTGCACACCCTCTTTTTAGGTTATATCCATCCTTTGAATTATTCTAGATATGACATTGGTTGTTTTGCTACTTGACATTTAACTATGAGTATAATCACAAATATTTTAGTTTTAATTGCATTTCATGCTATTGTTATTTTGTGCATTCACACCTATGATTCAATTCCCTCACTTGGTATAGCTTCTTAAAAAGGCCATACGATTGTACAGCTTGATAATGAATTCGTTGTTGAAAAGAGTTTCTTCGTTGAATCATCACTTGTTTTTTTGATTTTCTAATAGGTATTTGTCTGCTTTGTTGAATACCACAGATCCTTGTTATTTGTCCTTTTTGGCAGGCTGTTTGGTCTTCGGTACACAGTTAAGGAAGAAAATGCTGATGAAAACTTTCAGAAGCCTGTTAGAAATGTTACTGGTGACGTACGTGCCAAGTTTGTGAGCCTTTTTTCTGCATTTCCGCATTCTGGTCACACCACAGTATACTATAGTAGTTGTTGGTGATGTATAGTACTCGTGTTTGATTGTAGTTATTTAGTTTTTCAAGTTCTAAGATCATCTTATATACAGATAGTCCAAAAGAAACGCACAGTCCTACTAATTACATCCACTATCGTAACTATCAGAATAAAACTTCTGAAGATGAAAACATTTATTCTTCAATGACCTTGAGATTCATCAGGGCTGTATATCATACATTGGTAGAAGTTAGAATTCCAAGGCTATTTGACGTCATCCTGGTGATTGAATGATCTGCACGCCTACCTACAATCTGAAAGTTATGGGTTAAATCCCCGAAGACAGGTGATGAGTACGTACCGCCGAACAGTTCTATAGTGGGATGTAACAAGCCTCTGATAATTTTTGTTTATAAACATTTCTCTAATTGATAATCTAACTTGACTTCAAACATATGTTAATTTATTTTTATTGAATTGGAGATTTTCCCGTCGATTGACTGATTGGATCGAAGTACTTGGTCTCAGGTTGACATGTCTGTCGGCTTCTTGTGCAGATGCTTCGACTATGTCTGGGCATGTGATTAGAGGTTAACTGGTGGATGGTGTGACTAGCAGTGGAACCCAGGACACGTCGGTGACTGGATGTATCTGCACTCCTCTGTGAGTGATGATGTTCCCAACGAGGTTCGAACCCACTGCCCATAGTTTCAAATGCCAAAGCGTTATCCACTAGACCACTTGGACCACGAGAGCCACCAGATGACGATTTCCATGTAGGACGAAATGCGCCTTATCCTGGATTCCACTGCTAGTTGTTATCCACCAATTAATCACTAATTAAATGCCTAGACATTGTCGAAGCATCTGCACAAGAAGTCAACAGATATGTCAACCTGAGACCGGGTACTTCGGTCCAATCCATCGACGAGAAAATCTCCAATTCAATAAAATTAATATGACCCGTTGCACAAGCGGTGGCTCTCGTGGCCCAAGTGGTCTAGTGGATAACGCTTTGGCGTTTGAAACTATTGACACTGGGTTTGAGCCTTGGTGGGAACATCATCACTCAATGCGTAGTGCAGACATCTAGGTGACGAGTCCCGAATAGGACGAAATGCGCATTGTCCTGGAATCCACTGCTAGTCACCATCCACCAATTAAGTATGTTAATTTTTGTTGAATCATCGCCACGAGCCAACACCACTGGACACTGGGCACGTATTTCACACCATTCTGAATCTCTTCATCAGTGCGTTCTGGTCATAACTTCTCACTGTACCTTAAGGAAATCCACCCAGTAGTCATCACTGACCTGAAGATCGATACTCAGGTACAGGATCTGCCAGAATTTTGTACTAATTATAATTTGTTAAATTTTCATCGCGAATCGACATCAGTTGGTCAGCGGAGTTCACCATGTCAAGGTGAGATGGATGTTCCTCGAAGACACTGTAGAGGGAATCGCTGTATCACGCACGAGTTGACAAAGTTAGAATGCATGAGTCGTTAAAATTCCAGCCAAGATGTCTAAATGGTCAACGAGCTTGGTGACATAACTTTTAGGTCTCGGGTGCACACTAATGAAGAGTCCTAGAACAGGATGAAACAACTGTCCAGTGTTCCCTGGCTTTCAATGATCACTCTAAATGGTGTTAGTTCATAACAAAAATCTAACAATTTACTAATTAAATCAAAATCCTCATAAAGCTTATGACTAGACTAGAAGTACAGTACGTGTAGGATAACTTATTTTTGGATACACAGTCTACAGTAAAGTGTCGAATGCCAGACATTTTGAAAACTTGTGTTTAAAAATTAATCAATCTATATGGTTTTATCCTTCCTCAAAATTTTCCTACAAAATGAGATTTCACTAAAATTTTTCGCTTTTAAAAATGGTCCTTTAGAAAAAAACTTATATAATCAATTTTATGCGCACTACTAAATGACATTTTTTAAACAGAACTCTTTGTTACCATAGTTACATTATTTTGTTAAATAGAAAGAGGTGAATTCAATGTCTAAAATTTAGAAATTTGACATTACAAAAATAAATGGAGAAATTATAGTAGAATTTTAGTTTTTAGACATACTTCAGAGTTATATTCATAAATGAATTAAGCAATAATGACAATTTTGTTGTTTTTGGTGGATTGATTTGTAAGATTAAAGGGTATTCAATGTTTGCCACTGAATAATAATTCCAGTGAAACAGTTCTATTTACTACTGATAATGTTTTCAGGTTCGTAGTCGGTTAGTTCTTATATGAAGCTCATCTCTTCTATTGTTATTTGATGGAGGTGACTACCAGTGAAATTCAGAATATGCTGATTTCGTCCTATTTGGGACTCGTCAACCGGAGGTGTTTTTTGAAGCGGTAGAAGACGAAAGGCTCCGTAAAATGGGTACAGATCTTCGTTTTGTGCTACTTCTGACCTTCATATGGTGTGTGATTCTATGTGTTCCATTCAAATCCGCCATCAGCGCAAATATTTCAGTTGTTTCAAGTCTACTTAGACGAGGACACTCTTTGATGTCAACGGATGAGAAAGAAAGAAGGAAGAAGAAATATCAAACATTACTGAGACTCTCAAGCAAAACAACTACCCAAAGAACTTCATCAACAAAATCAACGTACTCCGAAAACATGGAGCTCAACAGTTGTCAGTCATTCCATATAGACCATCAGAGACGTCAGAGGACATCAGAAGAGTACTCAATAACAGGCTCGACAACAGAGTTTTCTTGAAAACATCAGACACACTGTAAAACAATTTTGTCCAAATAAAAGACCAAATCCCGAAAGATTCTCTATCTAATTGTGTTTATAAAGTGAAATGTTTGGAATATGATGCGACATACATAGGACAAACATCACCAGAGAGAAATCAAAATCAGAAGAAATGAACACTGTAGAGCCGCCTATGTTCGACCACCGAGAAATCCAGTGGAACTAGAAAAGCTTGAAAAATCATCAACCAGCCATAGCTTGTCTACACGATACGCTGTAGAATCAGGCCACAAAATTGATTTTGACAATATTGAAATCATCATCCAGAAAAAGCATTTCAGAAATCACAAAGAACGTCTAATATCATCAGAAGCACTTCATATCAAATGGAATCGAAATTGTCTGATGAATAGGAATGATGGACTGAAACAGAATCTGACCTAGTTACAACATACGAACACCCTCAACCGTCATGAAATGACAAAATCAACACGAATGTGGTATTCAATTTCATTATGTAAACACATGGTGCTTTTAAAATTTTACACATTTATCAAATCGAACAATCTACATCAACCTGGTTGCGTTATCTTTGCCAGTTGGCCAACTTGACAACGCAAAAACGACCCCACACTGAGGAACGATGATGAACGAAGTTGTTATATATAAGCTGAGTGGCTTTTGTAAATTCTGGTTTAATAATACTACTTTGATAAAGCTATTAGCAGCAGCATTGAATAGCAAAACGTCAGTAAAATGGACAAAATATCGTTTTGTTTTTCATTCATTGAGAAATACAAGAAAACCTTTATTGTAATGAATAACATATACCACCCAATGCTCAAATTGTTTCAAACTGTTAAAGGTAAAATTGGTTTGGAGATAAATGGCGTCGCCCATGTATGTATCTCCGAAACGCCGTATCATTTGTTTTCTCTGACATCAAATCGATCTCGTCACTATTTGATGCTCTTATGCCGATGAGCGTCTCTTTATAAACTTCTGATAAATCTTATGAGTAGCCCTCGCCATTTCTTCCCCTCCTATCAAATAGTTTCAAAATAGAGCATTTCCAACCTTCTTGTTTCTACGCCTTCCTGTTTAATCATGGTCCAGGCTTACTTATCCCGGTGACTCTATTTCTGCAGTTGACTGATGTTAACAATCAATGTCATATATAGAATAGTATATAGGGTGTATAGATTTTGGGAAGAGTTACATAATTGTAGGATTAATAGGCGAATATAGAATATTACATAATATGGTGTGAAATTTGATACAATAGAATTCAACCAATCACCCAAATCCCTACAAATTTATACTTGAATATCAATGGGATGTTCACTGGCGACTGGCCCTATTCAGGTGGCTAATTACCTGAGGTTCCAGGTGGAAGTCGTGACTAGTAGGGTGCAGCAGGTTGCGTGTGAGGACAAATACTCGTCGAAGACATTGGCTAGCGGTTGCGCTATATCGTGAATTAACAGAAGTTAGAATTAATGGGCCATTGGATCGGGTCTCAGTGGTTTGATGGTCTACGAACTCGTTAGCCTTGTAACCAGAAGGTCCTGGGTTCGAACCGCGGTGGATACGTACTGCTGAAGAGTCCTAAACTCGGACGGAACGGCTTTCCAGTACTCTCTGCCTGGTGTTTTCTAACCAATGTCAGTTCATGATGAAATCCTGTAACCACCCAATTTATCAAATCCCTACAAAGCAATACTTGAAAATTATAATAATTTTGGATTTAGAACGACAAGCGGAACAAACGGAAACAATTCTAGAACACTTGATCGACTTCTGTCACTATGTCAACCCTGACCATGATTTTAAGATCATCCACCGAATCCATGCTAACTTGCTGACCGCGTTTTCTTCGTTATAGACTTCTGAAGACAGCTGATGCCTCGGAAATTCATGACTTTAAGTCAGCCAAACCTTTGTGTCCAAAAGAAGTATGTACAATAGACATTTTTAATTTTATTTATTTGGTTAATCTACGTACCTTTCCCTTATTACTACGATTTTTATTATTGCCATTCTCACTCTGAATTGTTTCCGCTTGTCTCACTTGTCATTCTAAATCTAAAATTATTATTTTTCTGTTTTTACAATATTGAATTCTATCGTATAAAAATTTCACACCATATAATGTAACATTCTATATTCGCCTATTAATCCTACAATTATGTAACCCTTCCCAAAATCGATACACCTTATATATTATTCTATATATGACATTGATTATTTTGCCATTTTGACATTGAACTATGATTATAATCACAAATATTTTGACTACATTTCATACTACTACTATTATTATTTCATATATTCACACCTTTGACCTAATTCCCTCACCGGATATAATTTCTTAAGTAAAACCATATATATATATGATTGTACAGCTTGATAATAAATTGGTTGTTGGAGAGAGTCTCTTTGCTGAATATTGTATTTTCTTAATGCTGCTTTTGTAAACCTCAATGAATGGTTGTGAGTTTACACCAAGACTTCAGATAAGCACTTGTCCCTTCAAAGCTTTACTCATTAAACCACTTTGGCAGAGACCGGACACTCTAGAAAATGAGTCAGGATACATCTAAAATACGCTGGCCCAAATGGGTTATCCTAGTAGATTTGTAAGGCGACACATGAACACACTAGTTACAATATAGAGAAAGTAACAACAGTTCAAAAAAGAAACAACTGTTCATGAAATTGCAATTTAATGGGGATTTGGCTAGCGAAGTCTTACATCTGAGATTATCGAGAGCAATAAAACGAACTTGTACTGCAGCCACCCTTTGTTTGCCATTTGTCAGTCGACCAATTATGCATGCTCAAGCGAAAGGCAAGCTACCTAGCTAGCTGTGCTATTCCTATGTGTATCCACAAATTTAGTTTCTCCTGTGGAGAGAGCTGGCTATATAGGGCGAACAACTAGACAGCTTAACAAACACACCATTAATGAGCATTTTCTTTTATGGTTTGGTAAAGGTCAAATAAAATCTATAAGAAGTTCTATTTCAGCTCATTTGACTGATAACGGTCACCAAGTGGACAGAGATAGTGCCGCCTTCAAAGTTATCTATCGCATTACAGTACACTTAGTCGAAGCTATGGAAATCAATTCGAGAGAACAGCCCTAGTCTTTGCATACAACAAAGGAAGTTTGTTCTACCTTTGTCTTTCCCTTGCCTGGCCTAGGTGAATTCTATTCAAAACCCTCTCACCCTTTCTTATCTCTCATCTCCTTCATACTTTTATGATATTTATTTAAACTCTGATTATCTGTCCACTTCACCTACCTTTAGTATTAAGTAACATTTAAGATTTGACCTAATTACCTATTTATTGAATTGTCTACATATACACACATTACTACCTTTGTTGTTCTTATCGCTACCTGCATAAACATTATTATCAATATTTTTTTAATCATTATAATCATCGAGTTGATCACGGATTGATATCAGTTAGAGAACCATTGAAAACCAGGGAGTACTGGACAGCTGCTGTTTCATCCTAGTTTGGGAATCATCGGCAGTACGCACCCACTGGGTTTCGAACTCAGGACCTTCCGGTTACAAGGCAAGCTCGTATACCATTCAGCCACTGGGACCCGATTCAATGGCTCGTGAATTCTAACTTCTACTAATTCGTGATTTAGCGCGACCCCAGCCATTGTCGTTGGTGGGACATCCATCCACACACGTGACATCTAATTGGACCTCACTTCTCACTAGAACTCAGGAAACTCCAACCTATAGCAAGTCACTAGCGAGCATCAACTGATATCAATCCGTGATCAACTCGTAAAACATAACTAATCCTTACAAACCAAACTATAGAAAATTATAATCATCGTTATTAATGACGTTCAAAACATTTACCACACAAAATCACCGTCATTGGTCAAATTTTGTTTTATATATAAATCTATGTAAATTGGAGTAAAGCCTGAAGAAGATCTAATTGAAAACAACAATATTGTCCGCTTATATGTCTTGTTCTAATAATAATAATAATAATGGGAATATTTAAAGTTCAACAAAAATGCCTGGGGTATGTTTTGGGAAATGGAATTTGAAATTCAGAATTCGTCAGTAAAAAAATCTCTGAAATGTACAGTTGTTCAAGGGTTCATGTATATAACGTTAATGGACACCAAAATAGGACTCAAAGATGAGATATGTGAAAAATAGTGAATCTGATCGATCGGCTACAAACGGAGCCTGGTGAAAATGCTCTTCAGTAGAACTAGGGATTTGTGGTCAGAAGATAAGATCGAAAAGGGACTCACGGTCATTGAAAAGAAACTTATCGAAAGTGGATAGGCTTCGGGAGTTCATATCAAAATATTCGAACAAAAGCTCATCTAAAGCGAAGCCTGAAATTGTGGAAAAGAAACTCGTTTTATCTATCTAGCGTACAAAGGCGAAGAAGTATCCGTAAGAACTGAAAATAGAAATAAAGAAAGCTGAATTAGAAAATTTTCTAACAGAGATTAACTTAATCTCAGAATATATTGAGTTTGCTAATGAAGTAGAATCGGCTGAGGGAACTCTAAACTTTCTTGATTGTCTTGTAAAAAAATAAACTGATGCGAAACTAAAGTTTACAATAGACAGAAAACCAACACATTCCAACAAGTATTTGAATTTCCAGTCAGATCATCCAATAGGAATGAAAGTTTCAGTAGCTTTAAATCACACTAACAGAGCAAGAAACATTATAACAGATAATGATGATATGGAGATATCCAATATAAAACAGATTTTGATTGGAAATGGTTACCCGGGAAAACATAAAACTGGAAAATCACGGCTATCGATGAAAACCATTCCATATCGAAAGGACACAGCTGAATAACTTAGAAGACGACTACTTGCTTCATATAATATTAAAGTCTATTTCAAGCCGTCTAATTCTCTAGAGAAAACTTTGGTGAATGTCGAAGATATGGTTCCCAAAATGTCACGAAGTAGTTGTGTCTACAAGATAAAGTGTTCAGAATGTGAAGCTTGCTATATAAGGGAGAGTAGTAGACAGATGACTGTTCACGGAACGTCCACCTAGAAATGATGTAGAATTAAAAAGTCTGGAGAAAAGATTGGCTATAGCAATGCATGCTATCTATGGACAGCGGACATAATACTGACTTCGACGAGGTTAAAATCCTAGGAAGAGGATTGCATTCACATACAGAAAGGCCGACCTCTGAAGCTTTGCACATTTGAACCACATCGAATGCAGTGAATAGAAAGGAGAGAAGGGATAGATTTATCACCTATTCTTATATGGCAAACTCTAATGAAGCAAGACAGATGAAAAGACGACAAAAAGCCTCCATGACCTTTAAAAATAAACAAAAATGTACTATCATGTTTATCACATGTGAATTGACGTCTTTTCAATATGACAAATAACATACACTCACACACACATACAGAAAAATATGCGCAATCATAATTTGACATTAGACATTACAAATGTATGTGATGATTGCTTGCATATTTCTATTGGTACAAATGTCTATGGACAAGTGACCTTCAAATAAACTATCTTCTGCCTCGACATATGCTGTCCCAAACAAACACTGTTCAAACGCCTCGACCGTTTCTCGTCTCCCCGTCTCAAACAACTTCGCAGGCAAAAAGAAATGTTATATAAATGCAAAGACAAGTTAGGACTTAAAAAGATTAATGCTCAAATCAAATCTGAAATCAAAAATCTTAATGCTATCTATAACCAAACACTTTTATCATGCAAATCTCCTAACAGCATGTGGAAACTTTTCAATGAAATTACTGGCAAAAGTAAGCGATGTAATGTCTTTCCCTCTTGTGATGTTAATGCTCTTAATCTGTCTTTTTTACGCTCTCCTTCTACTATAACCACTTCTAACGTTACTAATCTTGTAGCTGATAACTTCCAGGACTTCAATACTCTCGATGTTTTGAAATGTCTTAAAACTCTTAAGCCCTCACATAGTCTTGGCCCTGATAGCATACCTGCATATGTTCTAAAACAATGTGCAGATGCTTTATGTTTTCCTCTAACTAATATCCTAAATGCTTCTTTCTCCGAAAACGTTGTACCTGTTCCATGGAAAGACATTAAAATAGTCCCTGTCCCTAAACCTGGAAATAGCAAGAACGTAAAGTTCAGACCCATCGCCATCACTTCCCCGTTTCTAAAGCTCATGGAAAAACTAGTACTTCTTAAACTCGAACCCTCCCTTAAAAGCTTCGAAGACCCCAAACAATTTGCCTACAGACAGGGTAGGAGTACTTTAGACGCTGCAGCCGTCTTACACAACAGTATTATCTCATCATTAGACAAAGGTGCCAAATATGTCCGCTGCACGTTTCTTGACTTTACTTCTGCTTTCGACTCTGTACCTAGAAGTCTCTTGCTAAATAAGCTCTCCATGACACAAACCGAGTCCTGGGTCACTAACTGGTTGCATTCCTACTTTTCAAACAGAATGCAGTACACCGTATACAAAGGCCAATCCTCCTCTGCTGTGCTCACAGAAGCTGGTGTCCCCCAAGGTGCTGTACTCTCCCCACTTCTCTTTTCTTTCTTCCTACATGACCTACCGTCTTCAAATGACATTAACTTTGTCAAATATGCTGATGACCTAACTGTATCTTTACCTGTCAAATGTCAAAGTGACTGCTCTAAACTAAATGGCTTCTTATCGGAAATTAGCCAATGGTCCAAGGAAAACGGTCTAACCTTAAACCCCTCCAAATGCCAAACAGTTAATTTCACCCTTAGGCATAAATCTGACCTAAACAAACTGGTTAGCACTCACGAGGTGTGCAACATAGATGGCAGTGAAATAGAAACCAAGTCGGAAATTAAATACCTAGGCGTCACTTTATCTTCTGATCTTTCCTGGTCGTCTCATATCTTGACGATTTCCAAGAAAATATACCGTCTTACCTTCTACATCAAGAAGTTAAGACATTCTGGTGTAACCCAACCCTTACTCCTACAATTTGTTAACTCCCGTATTCTGCCTATTATTCTCTATTGCTCCCCCTTAGTCTTTCCTGGGCTATTGAAGAAAGACTATACCTTATTACGTAGGATGTTAAAGGTTGTCAGCAGGGTAAGCAGCTTGCCACTTAGCCAGCTAGTTAATATTCTGGTGGACAGGCATATGGACTCATGTGAAAAATGGGCGAAATCCATTTTATCTGACTCACAACACCCTCTACATTCACAACTCTCCCCATGTATCTCTTCAGGGAAAACAAGAAGCCTATATAGGAAACTATATGCCCGCACTAGTAAGTACAAAAACTCATCCATACCCTACCTAGCCCGTGTTCTGTGCGATAAAGAATGCATCAGGCATGAAACCTTTAACTTATTAAATAGTCAGTAGAACCAATGGATCTCGTCTTTCCAACTCACATCATTTATAGGTACAACGTTTTCTCGCTCTTCATTCTGTATTTATTTTTGTTATGTGCTGTTTTGTTTCTCTCTTCCTTGCAAACTCTACTTAAAACATTCTTGTTCGTTCTTTCACACTCTGTATATCTCGACCATTTTGCTATCGCTTACGCCAGTAAATATGCTAGTAGTATCTACTTTTCTAACACCTTCAAACACTTTTTAATTTTGGCTTTGCTACCGACATACTAATATGTTGTTGAGATAACTTTAATCTATGTAGAACTTTATTTATTGTTAATGTAAAAAACTGGATGCAATATTGTAGTAAAATGCTGAGAATTCCATTCTGTATCACAAGTACTGATTTGGAATAAAGCTTATGTTATGTTATGTTATGTTATGTTAAATTTCTGTAAAAACTTTTTGACTATATATTTTCATGATTAATAAAATCCGAATAAATCTGCTGAAGAAGCTGTGGGTTACAAAGCGAAACGTTCAGAAAACAGATCTTATTTTGATTTTTTCTTAAACACTATGGAATTTATTTAAATAATTTTTAATGAATCAGTCCGACTCGGGGCTTAAATTATTCCAGGAAATTCGTAACACCTACGATGTGGGAACTTATAATCTTATAAGAAATAAAGATGCATTCAAAAAAAAAAACATTTTCCCCCGCTAGACTCATTCCACTTTACAACATGGGATGCTCATTAAACCAGTCAAAATGAGATAAGTACCCTGTTCAAGTCAACTCCGAATGGATTTACCAATTCACCTGCACTTGTGGTAACAAGCACATAGGAAGGAATGAGAGGAGGACAGCGTCTACTAGATTCTCTGAACATATCCCTAAAAATCTTCATTTTCAAGGCAACAGAGCAGTTGCCAGACGCCTAATAAACACCGGACATATGTAGTGAAAATTAGTCAGGCTTTCAAAATAATCAATAGACAAAGAAAAGTATGGTTACTTTTGTTCGCAGAAGCCATTGACATCAAAAGACTTCGAGACTGTTATGACTAAAACTGGAGTGAATAAACCCCGTCGCGCTACTTTGTTATGTCTGCGCCTATAAATTACTATAACGGTAATGAAGTCGACTGGTACACTAATACGCCTCTTTTTGTCCGTTTTACCTTCCGATTTACTGAGCCACGTGAATATCAAAAGACAAAGGCTGAATGGTCTGTGACTGTAAGACATTGTATTATACATATGTTAGGATACAAAACATGATATGTATATATATTTAATTTATCACAATACAGTCGGCTCACAAATGTGAGAATGGACTGATCTTAATGGCTGGAAATGTCTATTCTGATTGATCGGTGATCAGACAATAGTAGTAATAATAATCTACTTTATTCCAAAAACAGGCCTTATAATACAGAATGGAATTCTCAGCATTTGTAACAATATTGCATCTGATTCACTCAAAATATAAATAAAATTATCAATTAAAACAAAAGTAACCGGAGGAATTCGCCCAGGTTTACGATTTAAAGTCAAAAATATTCAAAGCACGAATTGAGATTATTAAACATTATAATAATAATTATAACAGTGAGTTTGTTTCAAACAGTATTGTCGATTCAGTTGGGAAATTTTAGCATGTTATTTTAGAGTATTGAATCTAATGTTCTGTTGATATAGCAGCATAGTGAGAGGAAATACAAAATTAAAAGTTACACAACACAGCTGAAATGATGTTGAGATGATTATAAATATAAGAAATACAAAAACAATATATTTTGGTACTGTAAGGGTGGAGCAAATGGTTTATTTAATAGTGCAAACAAGGTTAGGTAGTTAGTTCATGTCTGACACTATTTTCATCACATAAAATACGTGCCGTCAAATATGGTATAGTGGGATTTTTATGCTTAGACGTACATGCATAAATTCTTCTGAAAAGACTTCTTGTTTTACCTGAGGAGACACAAGATTGGAGCTGTGGGTAGAGTGGGTGCTCACAGTCTGACAAAATTCCTTTAGCAAATTTGTTGCATGACATCAAGTGCCTATCAATGATGATGTCAACAATGTGACCCTACTGACAGTCAGTCTTCAGAGTTCTACGAAGTATGACATAGTCTTTTTTAAGCAATCCAGGAAAGAATAAGCAAGGGTGAACAGTAAAGAAGAGTAGGTAAGATGCACGAGTTGACAAACTGTAAGAGGAGGAGGGATTGTCTGAGTTATGCCTGAGTGTCTTAACTTCTTAATGTGAAAAGTCAGACGAAATATTCTTTTAGAAATCGCTAAGACACGGGAAGACAAGGATGGGTCAGAAGAAAGAATTAATTCAAGATACTTAACTTCAGACTTGATTTCTATATCATCACTATCATCAATTTTGCAAGGGTCATAGGAACCAACGGTGAGACCCAAGTGAGACAAAAGACTATGAACTGATCACACACTAAGTTACAATATGCGTGAGAAATGATAGATTCACATAGTAACTCCATCACAAGATAAATCACACGACTCGTGAGACAGGATGATATAGTATTTTATGCTAGGTCCTATCAGACCCAATCTATGCATACAGAAAGAGAGTGTAATAATCACACACACACACATTCGTACGTATACACAACATTTCGCTTAATTTTAATTTTGCTTTTCATTTACTGAGTTGAACTCACTATTAAGGGGTCAAATCTACTAAATTAAATTATTTTATCTATTTTATAATTTTATTACACTATAAAATGGATCCACACAAAAAACTTGGAGGATCTGAACTTTGCCTATTATTATATATGTCTGATTTCCCACAAACTGGAAGATATGCAGGTGTACTCGTCGAGTAGTTAATACTCCTGACGCGGAAAGAGGGAAATCAGAAGACCACCAAGTTTACGATGATATTTGTATTTTTCAGACAAGGAAAATAAATGTCACACAAGAGTGTGAGTGAAATGGTACGTAGTGTACGAAACGTGGGAAACAAGTGTACAATGCAAAAGTATATATATGAAAGCAACTAATATACATGAACCAATAGACAGACAGTCTTACTATGATTGGTTGTAATGTCATGTGACAACAAGGTCATACATGTTTATTTAGTTAGTGGACAGACAGAAAGCATATTGTCAGTTATAATGAAATATCGATCCATATACACAGCAAAATATAATAGACTGTCAAAACAAAACACACATCATGTGGATACATATCAGCATCAAAGATAGAACCTCCTTCAGGTGAACATAGAGAAAACAGAGGTAGGTGATGAAGATTCCTGGACAACATCAACAACAACAACAACAACAGACAACAATCAGCCAGCATAAATGGGAGGAAGCTGAAAGAAGCAACCTCCTTTAGCTACCTAGCTACCTGGGAAGCATCGTTTCAACTACAGGCGAACGGAACTGACGAGGATATCAAAGCAGCGAGGATCGGGAAGGCAAGACAAGCTTTCATTACTCTCAAGTCTGTGTGGAGGTCAATAGCACTCAGAATGAAAATTAAGATCCGCATCTTCAACTTTAATGTGAAGTCAGTGATAGTATACGGATCAGAGACTTGGCGCCGCGTCATAAAGAGCATCTCAAACAAACCACAGACCTCCATCAACAGCTGTCTTCGCTCAATACCACTCAAGATCAGATGGCCTGCCAGAAAAGATCAGTAACAGGTATCTCTGGCA
Source organism: Trichobilharzia regenti (assembly GCA_944472135.2). NCBI lineage: Eukaryota > Metazoa > Platyhelminthes > Trematoda > Strigeidida > Schistosomatidae > Trichobilharzia > Trichobilharzia regenti. The sequence continues at coordinate 102,145,302 of OX235263.1, read as the reverse complement.
ATGAGCAAACCAACCCTGCAGGAATCGACTGTGCAGAGAATCTGCAGGAAGAAATGGAGGTAGTTGGATTGGATTGGTCATACTCTGAGAAAACAAGCCTCCATCAAGTGAGTGACATCACACGCCAGTCGACCGCTCGAGTGGAACCCGAATAGGGAAGTGGCGAGTTGGTCATCAGTTCAAGGGTGACATGGAATGGAGCAGGTCATGTGAAGAGGAGATGAAAGCATGTGGGCAGACTTGGAGCCAAATGATAACGTTGTTGGATAACCGAACGCAATGGAGACGCGCGGCTGAAGCCCTATGTTCCTCTAGGAATTAAAGGAAATAATAATATTGATAATAAATAATAGTTTCACTATTCACCCGCACCCTGCTGAACTCTCCATCATAATATGTATAAATTAACTGTGTTGTTCTATCTTGTATGTTGTCTGTAGTTCCTCCTTGTTTCCAAGTTAGATCTGAACTCCACTCCACCTCTTGTCTAATTACTAAATAAATAGTTACTCTTTTAATATTAAATAATTGTCTACTTACATCATCTTTGAAATTATATTGCTTAAACTTTCTATCTATAACTTGAACTCATTGTAAAATGTATGTTCTGACGCTATTTTGTAACTTCTAATCGATTTATTTAGGATGTGCTCAGTTGAAGAGACAGAGAATCCGCGAAAAAAATGAGCTCGTATTATCCTGCAAATATCAGCTCGTTCTTTCTTTATTTGCATCTTACGTAATCGCGAGAGGGAGAGAGATAGAGAGTTGACAATGAATTAATTAGGCGATGAATAATCACTTAGAAGTAGCTAATAGGAGACATGTGAGCAAAGGCTTGAAAATAATTTACAGAAATTAAAAAGGACTAAATACGGTTAACTATGCAGCAAATCAGGAAGATAAAATTGACTCTAAGGCCACGATATGTGCATCGGCGGTTCAGCAGTAAGTAGAATGCGCGACAACCACGCAATATGCGGTCCGGGGTTCGATCGTTGGCCGACGAGACACACTTAAACCTCACTGAGTCGATAGTAAGGCAGTTAAGGAGGGAAGGCTGGGTGTGAGGCTAGCAGCCTTCCACCCGCCCCCTTGAAAATGAAACCGCTGCTAGAGAAACTTTGAAGCTCTAGTTTGGAGCCCGATGTTCCACTGGGAGGGTAAAGGAATAAAATAACAATAAAGGCTGTGGTAGTAAAAGAGGTGGGATAAAGGGATCCTGAAATTGCTGTGTAATAAAATTTATGTAGTTCTTTTATTTATTTATTCATTTTTTGCGAGCCATTTTCATTTCTTTGTCTTTTTGTTGACTGTAGGTTATTTCCAACAAATGATTATTCACCACCTAACTAATTAATTGTCAACAATCTCGCTTGCAGGATTTCATCATGAACTGACATCGATTAGAGGACCGTTGAAAAACCCCTTAGGAGTACCAGCAGACAGCTGTTTCATCCTAGTTTCGGACTCTCCATCAGTACGCATACACCGGGCTCGAACCCACGGCCTTCTGGTTACAAGGTGATCTCGTAAGCTATTAAGTCACTGGGATGCGATCTAATGGCCAGTCAGTCCATGAATTCCAACTTCTACCAGTTCACGACTTGGCGTGACTGGCATTTGTCACTGTCATCGCTGCGTGAGTCCTCACACCCGACCTACTGTATCCTACTGGTCACGAATTTAGCTATAATGGGGAAGATTTGTAGCTCAGGTGGATGATTTTGATGTAGTTGTCTTCTCTGAGCTGGATAGTTAATTTGCGAAGCTTTCATCGCCCTACTAGGCGACATCTTCAGTGAATACTTCATTTTGAAGGAAGTGAGTTCTTAGATTCCTCCACGAGTTTATTGGTCATCTCTCCTGTTGACCACCTTGAACGTGACTCTTTGGTTGCTTTTGTGTGTTTTCACACCCCCTAGGCGGCTACTTGTATTGGAACTGACTGTTTCCTTGACTTGGACTTTGACCTCGCGTGTGTGAGGTTTCCTTCTTATCGACTGGTAAATTCTGTCTATCTCGATGTGTCTATTGACTGATGATTAACTGGAATGCCAAGCTTCTAAAAATTCCTTCTCTAGCATTCTTGGTGTTTCCTCTGTCTAATATTTGAACGTCGGTTGTCCCAGTCGAACTGATGCCCGTGGTTGTCTGTATGCAGTAGGTGGTATGAGGGAGTGGATATCATGTCTTTTGACGGCTAGCTTATGGTCGTGGATACGAAGACGAGGGAGACGTCCACTCTGGCCAATGTAGTGTTTTTCGCAGTTGTTACAATTTATTTTGTAGATGATGTTGGTTTTATCTTCTTCCGTTGTTGAGTAATTTCGTTGACACAGGGCTGGCTGAGTGAAGTGATTTTGTTGGTTTGTGTGCGACGTCAATTCCTAAAGGTTTGAAGAGTCTTGCAATGATTTCTGAGATATCCTTTATATATGGTAGGTCGATTTTCTTTGTGCTTTCCTTGGATGCTTTTGGTTCGATAGGTTAGCTTGGGGGTATATATCTTTTGATCAAATTCCGTGGATATCCATTCTTTTGGAAGACGTTCATGAGATATCTTTCTTCAATTTCGCTTAAGGTGGGAAAGCTGCAATGAGTCCTGGCTGGCCCTCTTGAATAGTGTTTGTATGCAATTCGTTTTGTGTGTTATTGGATTCTTGCTGTTGTAGTTCAGGATTCAGGTCACGAATTTCGACTAGGACCCAGGTAACTGCCTACCTGAACAGAGCCAGTCACTAGTAAGCATCAGATGTCAGTTGATGATGAAATCCTGAAACCAGTCAGATCCCTGAAAAACTCGATTACGCAAGAGCATTCACTATTTTTCTTCTCTATACCCAGTTATTTCCCAGAGACTTTGACTTATTTAAAAGATAAGGTGTTCAGCAAAGAGTTACTTCTCTTTTCGGCGATATTTTTCCCAAGCTTTACAATCGTATATGTGTAAGAAATTCGCCTTAGCAACATAAAAAGAATATTTCCAAAAATATACCTCATTAGAATTGTAAATCTCTTCAGATAACAAATTACGTAGTTTTAAAAAATGCGTTAATCGGGTAGAAACCATAATAAAATTCAATAAGTTGAGTGACTTAATATATTCATGAATAATTCCCATCGCGACATTAATGAAAACAAACAAAACGCGTAGTTCAGCGAAGAGTCTCCTCTCGGTGGGGAATTCATTCACTTAGCTGTACAACCGCAATTATATACATATATACTTATTTTTGTGTGTATGTGTCGGTACCTTAGGTTTGTCCGATAAGAGTAAAAATAAGTTTAGGGTTATTGTTCATTATAATTAAGGTTTTTGTATTTCCTAATGAATGAGAAATAAAACGATATTTAGACTTCAAATCATCACACCCCATCAGCGCAAAGGTATCACTTATTTCAAGTCTTCTTAGACGAGGACACTCTTTGTTGTCAACAGATGAGAAAGAAAAAGAAGAAGAAATATCGAACATTACTGAAACTCTCAAGCAAAACAAAACTACCCAAAGAACTTCATCAACAAAATCAACGCACTCCGCAAACATGAACCTCAACAGCTGTCATTCCACATAAAGCGGAACCACATACATCAGAGTTTTCTTCAAAACATCAGACACACTGCGAGACAACCTTGTCCATATAAAATATGGTACACAGAGTCCCTCAATATCGTACAAAAGGACTCCGGATAGGACATCTGTACATAGCTGAGGCATTAGCTATTCGGAATCGGAATTTTCGGCTATCTCCTACGGGAGGATGAGCCGGCTTCATGAACCATGAAGTTTCATGGAATTGGGTACGAGTGATGTCCCCAGAATCACTCGGCCTTTTCTTTGAGAGTGCAGCTCTAGCCTTTACACAACCAAGTGTGACCTACAAGGCAGTAGGAGTGGAGTAAGGAGTCCACTATCCATTGGCAGCCGGTGACCGGAGTCCGGTTCATACGCCTTTTTGAATGGGGCCAGACATCCAGGACATCCAATAAGCCCTTTGTCCATACGTCTGCCGGTGAGCTCCAGTGAGCTTCATACGCCAGTCGTTGGAGGTTTGGAATCAGGGTTTAGCCATCTCCCCTAAATTAGCTATTCGTGACATAAAACCGGACCTATGCATACAAAAACGATACATACATTCTCTAGCCCTACCATGGCCAGAGTAAATTTCTTACTATAATTTTTCTCCTCTCTTTTAATATGTAAGTTCACTGTTATTATTATTATTATTACTATTGCCACCATCCACATTTTATTACTACTCTATGACTGTTTATTAATAACATTGCTTTTTCACACAGATCTTATACAAAACTACTGTATAACCTTTCCACTAGTTCCTGTCCTCTCTACACTAGCTTATTGATTAGTCATTATCTCATACTTATTAGGTCATGCCAACTTCTGTCTCCTTTCTAACTTACAATTAGTCATCCCTTCTTACACCTCACACTATGTAGTAGAATTTTCAAGGACAAAGTTTACCAGTATCTGATTGGTCTAAAACTTATGTGTTTAATTATAATTACGATTGTACAGCTCATGAAAATGAATCGTCGAAAAGAAAATTTTCTTCGCTGTTTGTGCCTTTACTTATGACTCAATATGGGAATATTTCGTTCACTGAAAAAATATTAAATCCCTAAACATTCCCAGACTAATCGTGTCTACAAAATAAAATGCTTGAAATGTGATACGATATACACCGGACAAACCTCACCAAGGAGAAATCAAAATCAGAAAAAATGAACACCACAGAGCCACCTGTGTTCGACCACTGAAAAATCCAATAGAACTAGAAAAGCTTGAAAAATCATCATCCATTGGTCCTCCACACACTATAGAATCAGGCCACAAAATTGATTTCGACAATATTGAAATAATCCAGAAATCTCAAATAACGACTAATATCCTGAGAAGCATTTCATATCAAGTGGAATCCAAATTGTCTCAACCGGAATAATGGACTAAAACAGAATCTGACCTGGTTACAACACCTCCCTCCTCCATGAAGTGATAAAATCAACAGGAATGTGATAAGCAATTTCATTAGGTAAACACAAGCTGCTTTTGTATAATTTTACACACTTATTAAATCCAACAATCTACACCTATCTGGTTTTGTTATCTTTCCCAATTGACCAACTTGACAACGAAAAATGACCGGAGATAGACGAACGATGATCAAGTTAGGAAACTTTGTTTTGTTATCATAACAGACGTACTATTACCTCTCTGTTATTTGATTTAGTGATCTTCGTTGTTATTTTGACTTTCAGTATGTCTTTTTAACTTGACCTAAGTCTATTTTCTCACCTCTCAACTCTTTGTTATATATATGCTGAGATTTTGTAAATCCCGGTTTAATAATACTACTTTGATAAAGTTATTAGCAGCTGCATTAAATAGCGAAACGTCAGTAAAACCGACGATATCGTTTTGTTTTTCATTCATTGGGAAATGCGAAATGAGACGTTTATTATAATGAATATCATATACCCACCCAATGCCCAAATTTTTTCAGAATGTTAAAATTGAACTTGGTTTGGACATATATAGGATTATTGTTGTGAAGATATTTCAAAAATGTGAAGAGTTATCAAACTGTAACTACATGATGGCAGTGGAGATTATTAAGAGGGTAGTAGTGACGCGTTGTCAAAATACATAGTTATCAACGTTAATCAGCATATATAGGAAGTTGAATGAGTACAATACTGTTGCATAATAGGACGGATAGTTCAATGAGTGAGTTGTGATTAAGATACATTATAGAAACGAAGGAAAATATGGAATTATGTAAGAGTTGTGAAGATATACAAATGTTATAAGGAGTTAGAAAAGAAGTGACTAGTCACTTGTGAATGGGATGAAGCGGAATTCAGTTTATCCGACAGACTGCTTGATTGTATTCTGTACTTGGGTGGATTTCCCTGTTGAAGAGAATCGGTGCTGAAATAATGACAAGTGGTAGTGTTAGGGTCGGTGAATGAGTTATGAGTTGATGATGCGTGCGTAGGTGTGAATACATCAGAGTGTCTTAGTATATATTAGTGTGTGTTTTGTGGGGTAAGTCATATGTATGAACGTATATTGACACAGATGACACATCATAATCTCTGCCTCCAGAGAAAATTGAACTCTTGACCTTTGGTTTACTAGACCAGTGCTCTAACCACTAAGTTATGACGGTACGACTTTACCACTCTATCATCAAAAACTATTGTAATGAAGATATTTTTCAGGTCATGTTTATTTTCTATGGATGAACTTTGTGGCCATACAGTTATTTGTTTTTTCTTACAATAAGGTCTAGGAAATACCCACGCTGTGTATCCAAAGGAAATACATCCAACCCCTGTCTGTGCCATGGCCATCGTAAACAGGTAATTTTTTTTAGTAATGACCATCCCATCGCCTGTCTTATCTAAATAAACTCCCTGTTTATTCATGTTATTTTTAAGTTTTTCTTAATCCCTGTTTACACTACAATATTTTCATAAGATAAGATAAAAGCTTTATTCCAAAACAATACTTGTGATACAGAATGGAATTCTCAGCATTTTACTACAGTATTGTATCCAGTTAGTACGTTATCAATAAATAAATTTCTACATAGATTAAGGGTAATCTCAGTGCATTATGACAACAACATATTAGCATGTCGGTAGCAAAACCAAAATTGAACAGAGTGTTAGGTGTTGGAAAAGTAGATACTACTAGCATATTTACTGGCGTAAACAGAAAGAAAGAAACAAAGGAGCACATAACAGAAAAAAAGAGAGAAAAAAGGAAAAGAAAGAAAACGTTGTACCTATAAATATGAGTTGGAAAGACGAGATCCAATTGTTCTACTAACTATTTAATAAGTTATAATTTTCACGCCTAATGCTTTCTTTATCGCACAGCACACAACACGAGCTAAGTAGGGTATGGATGAGTTTTTGTACTTATTAGTGCGGGCATATAGTTTCCTATATAGGTTTCTGGTTTTCCATGAAGAGATACATGGGGAGAGTTGTGAATGAAGAGGGTGGTGTGAGTCAGATAAAATGGATTTTGCCCATTTTTCACACGACTTACCCTGCTGACAAGCTTTAACATCCTACGTAATAATAAGATATAGTCCTTCTTCAGTAGCCAGCCTTGGAAAAACTAAGAGGGAACAATAGAGAATAATAGGCAGAATGTAAGAGTTAATGAATCGTAGGAGTAAGGGTTGGGTTATGTCAGAATATCTTAACTTCTTGTTGTAGAAGGTAAGACGAAATATTTTCTTAGAAATCGTCAAGATATGAGACGACCAGGAAAGATCAGCAGATAGAATGACGCCTAGGTATTTAATTTCCGACTTGGTTTCTATTTCAGTGACATCTATGTTGCACACCTCGTGGGTGGGTGCTAACCAGTTTGTTTAGGTCAGATTTGTGCCTAAAGGTGAAATTAACTGTTTGACATTCGGAGGGGTTTAAGGTGAGACCGTTTTCCTTGGACCATTAGCTGACTTCTGATAAAAAGCCATTTAGTTTAGAGCAGTCACTTTGACATTTGACAGGTAAAGATACAGTTAGGTCATCAGCATATTTGACAAAGTTAATGTCATTTGAAGATGGTAGGTCATGTAGGAAGAATGAAAAGAGAAGTGGGGAGAGTACAGCACCTTGGGGGACACCAGCTTCAGTGAGCACGGCAGAGGAGGATTTATCTTTGTATACGGTGTACTGCATTCTGTTTGACAAGTAGGAATGCAACCAGTTAGTGACCCAGGACTCGGTTTGTGTCTTGGAGAGCTTATTTAGCAAGAGACATCTAGGTACAGAGTCGAAAGCAGAAGTGAAGTCAAGAAACGTGCAGCGGACGTATTTGGCACCTTTATCTGATGATGAAACGATACTGTTGTGTAAGACGGCTGCAGCGTCTAAAGTACTCCTACCCTGTCTGTAGGCAAATTGTTTGCGGTCTTCAAAGCTTTTAAGGGAGGGTTCGAGTTTAAGAAGTACTAGTTTTTCCATAAGGTTTAGAGACGGGGAAGTAATGGCAATGGGTCTGAACTTTGTGTTCTTGCTATTTCCAGGTTTAGGGACAGGGACTATTTTAATGTCTTTCCATGGAACAGGTACAACGTTTTCGGAGAAAGAAGTATTTAGGATATTAGTTAGAGGAGAACATAAAGCATCTGCGCATTGTTTTAGAACATATGCAGGTATACCATCAGGGCCAAGACTACATGAACTTCGTGTTTATTTTGTCATTTTACTATTTCTAAATATTTAATCCTTGATTGCATAAACAATTATTCATCACATTAGATGTTTTATCCAAACATCCTGTCTAATTTTGTTATTTATACATTTCTAACCCCTAATTGCACAATGTGTCAATCTTCTCAGTAATTATGATGCTACCTTGTTTGAGTTTTATCCATCCCCTTCTCCTTGCTTATTATGTCATTTTAATTCCTAGTTTTAATTTTTATTAATTTGACTCTTAACCAGAAATTATTCTGGAACTTTCCCATCCATTTGATATAAATACACGAATGTACAGCCTCTTAGTTGATGTTGACTTTGTCGAAAAGAAAATTTTCTTCGCTGCAACTGTCTTCTTAATAACTCCTAAATAATTTTGTTGTCAGTGGAGATCTCGATGAGACAGACAAATAATTCATGACACATGACACATATCATAACAAGCAGGAAACACATGATCAGCATACCTTCAATTATAAATTGTTTCATGAGTTTCATGGAACTCGGGAGTGTTTGTTAAAGATAACCCATGAAGTTATCGGCCAAAACTGATCGCTTTCGCAGCTGACAATATCAGTTTATACTGCAAATGTGATCGCTATTACTTTACTGAAATTTATCAAGAGAACTAGCTACATGAATGAAAGAAGAATAATCAACCAATGGAATCAAGGATGCACATTTCACCCCATTTTGAACTCACCCAGCAGCTGGATGTACCTTCATTCTCTAGTGAGCGATGGTGTTCAAGCCTTGTTGACAGCGCTATCAATCACTCACTTGGGAATGAAGGTACATGCAGCTGGCAGACGAGTTCCAAATAAGACCAAATGCTCATCCTTCAAGTTAAATCCTTAGACATCGTCGAAGCACTCGCACAAGGAGCTGACATGTCAACATTGGCTCGAACATAATGATTCAATCAATCAATTGAAAAATCCAAATTGAATTCAATAAGAATAACCAACTGAATTTTTCTAAATGACGTAATTATAAAGTTTTTAATTGAATTTTAAATTTTTCCGTCGACTGATTGATTGGATGGAAGTTCTCGGTCCCAGGTTGGCATGTCTGTCGGCTTCTTATATAGATGCTTCGACCATGTCTGGGCATTTGATCAGAATTCAATTGGTGGATGGTGACAAGAAGTGGAATCCAGGATAATACGCATTTCCTCCTATTTGGGATTCATCCGCCAACTGGATGTACCTGCATTTCCCTCCCCCAATTAAATAATAAATATGACCAATTGCACAAAAGGTGACTGGCTCTCTTGGCTCAAGTGGCTTGTAGTGGATAAGGCTTTGGTGTTTGAAACTATGGGCACTGGGTTTGAGCCTCGGTGGGAACATCATCACTCACTGAGAAATGCAGGTACATCCAGCTGATGAGTCCCAATTAGGACAAAATGCGCATCTTGGATTCCACTGCTAGCCACCATCCACCAATTGTATACAAATCAAATCCCCAGACATCGTCGAAGCATCTGCACAAGAAGCCGACATGTCAACCTGAGACCGAACACTTCGGTCCAATCAATCGACGGGAAAATCAAAAATTCAATTCAATAATTGTAATCTTTGTCTAAATATAAAATAGAATTTTAAATTCTATAGTTGTTTAATATAAGCATAGTTAGTAGTGTTATATGTATATATGTAATAACTTGTGTGTTTTTCCAAGGAAACTGTTACAATTAATAAAAAAATTGCGGAACAATTTAATATTGAAAATTACTTAACTTGCTTATGTTAGTTAAATTGTACCGCACAAAAGTGTTCTGTTTAATAGGCTTTCTTTTTTCTAAATGTACTAAAATCAACATATAGCATATTATTCTATTCGGTTTTTTTTTTTAATTAGAAAAGTTATTTAGCTATGTGTGAGTTTTCGTGTATGTGTTTTTCAATACTTGTTTAAATAAACTGACCTAATTGCGGGAAAAACAAAAGTATGAAATAGGTAATTAACAATCTGAACATGCTTAACAGTAATAATGTGAATATTTTTAGGTAAAAGTCATCAAAAATTGAGTTATTAATTCTATCTAATTAAATAGGAAAGGATAAGAGGTACCATGAGGTATTTTCATGCATAGCATTATAGCAAGAGATATTTTATGGGAGAAATTTGAAAGAGGTTGTTTCCTGCTCTCACTTATCCGGCTAAAAAGCATAGTTTCAATGTATTATATACTTTTGCACCTCTCTGGCTGTTTTCTTGTGTCTTCTTCTCTTTTCAAAGGTACTGCCTTCAACGAAGGCCCTGATACAGTGCTGTTATCCTCTACTTATTTTGGAATATTGTCAACTCAGCTGGTGAATAACGGAACCGTCTCTATCATGAAATCTACTGACCCGTTGCACAAGAGGTGGCTCTCGTGACCCAAGTGGTCTAGTGGATAACGCTTTGGCGTTTGAAACTATGGGCACTGGGTTCGAGCCTCAGTGGGAACATCATCACTCACTGAGAAATGCAGGTACATCCAGCTGACGAGTCCCAAATAGGACGAAATGCGCGTTATCCTGGATTCCACTGCTAGCCACCATCCACCAATTGTAAATCTACTGACAAGTTCAAAATTGGTCTCATGTACAACTGGAAATGTCACAGTTATGGTGTACTTATCGGAGACTTTGAAATTTTAGAGATTTTCGAACACACTTGATGAATCATTCAGTTATAATTATTGTTCATTCTGCATCTCTTAAGTTACGCGTCAGCATCTGTACAAAAATGCTACTTACCTTCCACACAATTAACGTAATCACTTTTAATTCCAGCGTGAAATTCATATATCGTATTTTTTCAATTAGAGTTTAGATTTGACGCTATATCTTATGACTTATTCGGTTGAAAGGAGATCTCAAAAATTATCTATTTCCTTATTTGTATATTTCTTTTTAAATGTTCCTCTCACATTTGCCAATATTAGATCTATTTCTAGACTGACAAATCATAATATATATATATTTTATAAGTTCTAATTAGTGTACATGTGTTCATGCCTGTGAAAATGGCTGGTTTCTGTTCCAGAAATAAAATTTATTATTATTATTATTATAAGCACAGGCAGTCGGACATCACGAATTATGAGGTTAAAGCCAGTTAGCTTTGATCGCAAAAGGTAAGATACACATTCACCAATATGAAATCGGTATGGAAATCTTCGGAATTCAGCAAGAACAACAAAATTCAGATTTTAAACATACGGGTTAAGTCAGCCAGTTCTTCTATATGTGCCAGGAAAAGATTTCCAGCAGTTAGCAGACGCTTATCAACACCTGCCCATTTGGCTGACTCCATATTGAAGATCACAGAGGCAACTGGTTGGTCAGAAACAATTAGCAACAAGAAATTCTGGCTGGCTAGGAATAAATCAACCAAGAGCTGATTGCTCAACAAATATGTTGGAGAAAGGGGAGATGAAGAAACCGTCGAATGACATCGTGCGTTAGCCAGGCCACTTGCTCGAGTGTAATCTAAATAGAAAGCTATGAGTGGTTGTCAGTGCTAGGGTGACATGAAGGAGATCGTGTGTTGAGGAGGAGGAGGAGATAAGAGATTATAGGCAATCGTGGAGCTAATCAGCTGGAGATGACAGCATCAAGTGGAACAAAGTGGAGATGTGTTGTTGAAGCCAGCCGTATGCTCCACTGGGAACCAAAAGGAACAACAATAATGTGAATACAACAGATATTTTAGCTGTGTGTAAAAAGATTGATAAGACACTTTTAACGCAACTTACAGTAATATCTAATATGATGTTTGCAGTTTTCTTTTTAATAGTATAATACGAAGTTACATAAACGTAAATACTTGAGGAAATTTAAATCGCAACTGACCTCCTCTGATCCATCCATTCAAGTTTATTGAAAGAATAGTGCGGCATTTTTGATTTGCAATAACTTATATCCCCATTCAAGTAAATTCTAACCAACCATTCAGTAGTGTTAAGTATTGAGACAGACTACTTGAGATTATTATTATTGTATCCTTTAGTTCCTAGAGGAACATAGGGCTTCAGCTGCGCACCTCCATTGACTTCGGTTTTCTGACAACTTTTTCACCCTGCTCCAGGTCTGTCCACATGCTTTCATCTCCTCCTCGCATGACCTCCTCCAAGTCACCCTTGGACGACCAACTCGCCGCCTCCCTTTCGGGTTCCACTCGAGGGCTTGTCTAGTGATGTCACTTGATGGTTTCCTCAGCGTATGGCCAATCCATCTCCATTTCTTTCTGCCTATTTGTTTCACAATCGGTTCCTGATTGGTTCGCTCCCAGAGATCCCTGTTGCTGATCTTTTCTGGCCATCTGATCTTGAGTATTGAGCGGAGACAGTTGTTAATGAAGGTTTGAAGTTTGTTTGAGATGCTCTTTATGACTCGCCAAGTCTCTGATCCGTATAGTAGCACTGACTTCACATTGGAGTTGAAAATCCGGATCTTATTTTTGATGCTGATTGCTGTTGACCTCCACACAGATTTGAGAGTAATGAAAGCTTGTCTTGCTTTTCCGATTCTGGCTTTGATGTCCTCGTCAGTTCCGCCTGTAGTTGAGACGATGCTTCCCAGGTAGGTGAAGGAGGTTGTTTCTTTCAGGTTCTTCCCATTTATGCTTATTGTGGTCTGTTGTTGCTGTTGGTCAGGAATCTTCATCATCTCTGTTTTATCTATGTTCACGTGAAGTCCTATCTTTGATGCTTCTTCTGCCAACTTGTTACTTTTCAATTGCATATCTTCCAGTTTATGGGAAATCAGACATATATCATCGGCGAAATCCAGATCCTCCAAGTCTTTTGTGTCAGTCCATTTTATGCCTGTTCCCTCGTTGGTTGCCGTTGTCTGTCGCATTATCCAATCAATTGCAATCAGGAAGATCATTGGTGATAGTAGACAGCCTTGCCTCACTCCCGTCCTCACTTCGAAGGCTTCCGTAAGTTTCCCGTTGTGGATTACTTGGCATGCAGCATTGTCGTATAACTGTTGGATGAGGTGTATAATTGTCGATGGGACCCCGTAGTAGCGAAGTAGTTTCCAAATGACCTCTCGATCGACGCTGTCGAAGGCCTTTTCAAAGTCGATGAAGTTGAGATAGAGAGGTGACTGCCATTCCAAGCTTTGTTCAATGATGATCCGTAGAGTGGCGATTTGATCAATACATGATTTGTTTCTCCTGAATCCAGCCTGTTCCGGACGAAGTTTTTCATCTAGGGCTTGTTTGATTCTCTCCAGGATGATGCGACTTAGTATCTTGCTTGGAATGGACAGAAGCATAATTCCACGCCAGTTTTTACATTGACTTAAGTCTCCTTTCTTTGGAAGTTTGAATAAGTAACTGTTCTTCCAATCCTCGGGTACTTTGCCCTCTTTCCACACCTTCTCCAGTAGTGGTGTCATCAAGTCCGCTGTTGTCTCTGGGTCTATTTTCAAAGCCTCTGCTGGGATTCCATCTGGTCCCGGTGTTTTCCCAGTTTTAAGCATCTTGATTGCATTCAGGACTTCTGATTTCGTCGGGGGGTCAGTGTTCACTGGTAGTTCTGCTTCCGTTGTTGGTATTGCTGGACGTGTTGTAGGTGGCGGACGATTTAGAAGTCTTTTGAAGTGTTCAACCCAGTGCTTTCTCTGTTCCACCTCTTTGGTGATTGACTTTCCATTGTCGTCCTTTATTGGCTTAATCTGTGTCGAACGTTTGCCCGAAAGGTTCCTAGTTGTTTGGTAGAGTGTGGCGAGGTCTCCTTTGCCTGCAGCTTGTTCTGCTTCGTTTGCCATGGTTTCATAATATTTTCTTTTGTCTTCCCTGGCACTTTTCTTCACTCTTTTGTTCAGTGTATTGTAGCTTGCATTCAGCTCCTGTTTTTGTTGCTCGTCCGTGCACTGGATAATCTTTTGCTTCACTGTCCTTCTCTCTTCTATTAGTTTCCAAGTGTCCGTAGTGAGCCACTGTTTGTCCTGTCTCTTTTTTCTGCCTAGAATTTCTATGCAGGTTTGGCTCCACACCGTTTTCAAGTTGTTCCAGTGCTTTTCAACGCCGACCTCTTCGCTAGTGTTGATTTGTGTCTCGGCTTTGTCCTTTATGCTTGCAATGAAGATGTCCTTTGTAGCCTGGTCCTTCAGCTTTTGAGTGTTGAACTTGGCTTGTGGTCTATCTGCAGCTCCTGATTCCCTGAAAGCTTTTAATTTGATTTGGATTGTCCCTTGTACGAGATAGTGGTCTGAGCCAACGTCTGCTCCTCTTCTTGCTTTTGTGTCCAGTAGGCTGCGCCTCCACTTCCTTGAGATTGAGATGAAGTCGATTTGGTTTTTGGTTTGCCCGTCTTGTGACACCCATGTAGCCTTGAGTTACTAATAGCATAATGGTAATTGGTGGAATCTAATGTGAATTCACTGCTACTTTATGGGTCACAGTCTTGGCACGTCATGAAGGGCACCTCGAACAAACAACACATCTTCATCAACAGCTATCTTTGCTCAATACTTCGCTCAAGATCAGATAGCTGGACAGAAAAGATCGTCAACAGGGACAGATCTCTGTCAATGAACAAACCAACCCAGCAGGAATCAGCTGTGCAACACGAGAGAGTGCAGGAAGAAATGGAGGCAGATGGATTGGAGGCCATACTCGGAGAAAACAAATCATGAAGTGAGTGACATCACCCACCAGGTCATCGCTCGAGTGTAATGTGAATGGAAGTGGTGAGTCAGCTGGTGGTCAATGCGAGGGTGACATAGAGGAGGTTATGAGAAGAATAGTTGAAAGGATGTGGACAGACATCTGTCTGTCTGTTTTCGACATAGAACTTTGCACAAATGTGCAGCAGTTCAAGTCGCCACACTCTGTGTAGCACGCGAAGCAAGAGAAGAAAGTACAAGAAAAGCATAACAGAAACAGTGAGCAGAGGTGTGAGACAAAGGTTTAGTAATAAAGAAAAACAGAACAGTTTCATTGGAGATCATAAGTCACAAGGAGTGGATGCATCTGCTTTTGCCACTGAGAATGATTTTGTGCCATGTCACCAATTGTTTCCAACTTTCATAGATTTTTACCGTCCCGAGGACCCCAACTGGTCAGGAAGTCTACACCTTCCTACATGGCTTAGACCAACTGTTGTGCATTTCACTGACTGGTTTTGCCAAGTTTTTGTTTGACCGCCGCTAGCTCTTTTCCAGCCTGACCCTATATCCGCTAACATTGCTCGTCGAGGAAGGCGATGACTTGGCATATGTAACACATGTCCTAACCATCTCAGTCTTTGTAACTTCACGACTTCGTCGATTGATTTCCCCTGTTTACCTAGCAATCGACCGATGCCTAACCTCAATATTGCTCACCTTATTATACCACCTAACACGGGGAATAGAGCGCAGGCACCTATGATCAAAGACAGCTAGTCTTTTCATGTCTTCCACTCTCAGTGGCCAGGTCTCGCTCACAGCCATAAAGGAGGACGGAGCGGACTGATGAGCAGTACACCCGCCCTTTGGTCGATAGTCGAACATCTCGTCTACGCCAGAGTCGGCGTAAACTGGCAAATGTGAAGCGAGACCCTTGTATTCGTGCTGAGATTTCGTCAGAGATCAACCCGTTGTCGTTGGGGCTGATGGTACTTCCCAAATAAGTGAAGCGGTCAACGTGCTCTACCACTTCACTTCCTATTTTTAAACTAGGCGTCGATGTAGTCCAGCCCTGTAACATCATCTTGCATTTGGCTGGAGCGAATCGCATGCCAAACATTCGTAGATTGCGGCTCAAGGTGTTTAGAAGACTCTGCATTTCGTCAGCGTCTTCGCCTAGGAGGACTATATCGTCTGCATATTCCAAGTCAACGAGATTATTCCCCGGTAGCAAGTCAATCCCTGAATCGCTGAAGTCACTTAAGGTTAAGTCCATTAACACGTCTATGACGACAGACGGACAGACGTGGAGCCGGGTGAAAACGTTGTTGGAGAATCAAACGAAATAAAGACGTGCTGCTGAAACACTATGTTCGTCTAAGAATTAAAGGAGACAATACTAATAATAAGTTAAAGAAACTGAAAGAACCCGGAATGAATTCATTTCTTGAAAGTAAGTGATACTCTTCTTTGTTACTTCACTTTTTTTTCAAGTGAGGAATTGAAAAGAACCCTAGTCATATTTCATGTGTTTATTTCAACGAATTTCTATAAAATATTATTATTAGTGTTTTAAATATTCTTTTGTTAAACCAGTTTTCATAAGCAAGAGTAATACATGTCAATGGTTCCCGCCTAAATAAACGATTATCCATGCAACTTGGTAGCTTTATATTTACTAGTGTAGATCAGCTGAAGTCGAAGTTCCCCAGTCATCTATGCCATATATTGATTATACGAACTAAAAGGACATCGCTACACAGGAAAGTACAGAGATATAAAATGCCCCGTATTCCTTTTTATGAATTCGAATAAAGCATGAACAAGTTGGTTAACATCATTTATTTCATCGGCTTGTCATTAGTCTAAAGGAATTACTTAGCTTGCGTACAGAACAAATTTCAACATACTTGCAAACGCTACATAAATGTCAGTGGATGGGGAACTCCAAATTTAATAATCAGACCACACTGTTTGATAACGTATAGTAAGGCGAAAAAAGAAGAAATATAAAACATTACTGAAATTCTCAAGAAAAATAACTACCCAAATAACTTCATCAACGAAATCAACAGTGACATTAATTGTGGCTGACATCAGCCTTGTCATTACATACATATTAGAAACGTCAGACGATATTAGGAGAGGACACGGTAAGCGCAAATCACAGTTTTTTCCAATACATCAGACACACTACAAAGCAACCTTGTCCATGTAAAAGACCAAACTTTAAAAGATTCTCAACCTTACTGTAACTACAAAATAAAATGCTTGCAATGTGATGCCACAATGGGAAACTTACGGAAGCTTCGAAGTGAGGCGAGGGAGTGAGGCAAGGCTGTCTACTATCACCAATGATCTTCCTGATTTCAGTAGATTGATAATGCGTCAGACAACGGCCAATGAGGAAATAGGCATAGAATGAACTCACACAAAATCTCGGAGGATCTGGACTTCGCCGATGGCGAGATATGTCTGATTTCACACAAACTAGAAGATATGCAAGTGAAAAGCAACAACTCGGCAGAAGAAGCATCCAGAGAAGATAGGACTTCAGGTGAACATGGAGAAAACAGAGGTGATGAAGATTTCTGACCACCAACAACAACAGACAACAATCAGCCAGCATAAATGGGAGGAACCTGAAAGAAACAACCTCCTTCACTACTTAGCTACCTGGGAAGCATCGTTTCAACTACAGGCGAATGGAACTGATGAGGATATCAAAGCAGTGAGGATCGGGAAAGCAAGACAGGCTTTCATTACTCTCAAGTCCTGTGCGGAGGTCAACATCACTGCTCAGCATGATAAATAATATCCGAATTTTCAACTCCAATGTGAGGTTAGTCACTGCTTCTATACGGATCAGATACTTGGACAGCGCGTCATAAAGAGCATCTCCAACAAACTACAGACCTTCGCTAACAGTTGTCTTCGCTCAGTACTAATCAAGATCAGATGGCCGGCCAGAAAAGATCAGCAACAGGGAGGGATCTCTTGCAATGAGCGAACCAACCCAGCAGGAACCGATAGTGACACAAATAGGAAGGAAGAAATGGAGATGGACTGGTGGCCATACTCTGAAGAGGCAAACCATCAAGTGACATCACTAGACAAGCCATTCCTCGAGTGGAACCCGAAAGAGAAGTGGCGAGTTGGTCGTTAGTGCAAGGGTGACTTGGAGGAGGTCATGTGAGGAGGAGATGAAAGCATATGGGCAGACTTGGAGCGGGGTTAAAAAGTTGTCAGAAAATTGGAGGCAATTGAGACGCGTGCTGAAGCCCTATGCTCCTCTGGGAATTAAAGGATAAAATAATAATAACAGTAAATACATCGGAAAAACATTGCCAGAGAGAAATCAAAATTAGAAGGAATCAACACCGTAGAGGAGACTCTCTTCGACCACCGAGAAATCCAGTTGAACTAGAATAGCTTGAAATATCATCAGCCAAATGTCCTCCACACACTATAGAATCAAGCCACGGAATTGATTTTGACAATATTGAAATCGTCATCCAGAAAAATTTCAGAAATCACAAAGAACTTCTAAAGTTATCAGAAGCAATTCATATCAAATGGAATCCAAATTGTTTGACTAGCAGGAATGATGGACTAAAACAGAAGCTGACCTTGTTACAACACCTACCTCCCCCATGAAATGGCAAAATCAACACGAATGTGATAAGCAATTTCATTATGTAAACACATGGTGCTTTTAAAATTTTACACATTTATCAAATCGAACAATCTACATGAACCTGGTTACGTTATCGTTGCCAGTTGGTCAATTTGACAACGGAAATATGACGCCACGCTGAGAAACGATGACTAAGTTATTATATGTATAAACTGAATGGATTTTGTAAATTCTGACTTAATAATACTATTTTGACAAAGCTTTCAGCATTAAATAGCGAAACGTCAGTAAAACCGACAATATCGTATTTTTTTCATTCATCGGTTATGAACCCAGGACCTACTGGTTATTAGGCGAGCTCTTAGACGTATAGATGAGATGCTCACTGGTGACTTGCCGTATTCAGGTAGGTAGTGACCTGAGGTTCTAGTGGGAAGTTGTGACCAGTCGGGTGTAAGGACAAATACCTTGACTAGTAGTCACTCTATGTCGTGAATTATCAGAAGTTAGAGTACATGGACTAGTCATTGGATGGGGTTCCAGTGGCTCAATGGTCTACGAGCTCGCTAACCTTGTAACCAGGAGGTTGTGGGTTCGAAACCATGTAGTGGGCGCTTACTGATGAAGAGCCCCAAACTAGGTTGACAAAACAGCTGTCCAGTACTTCCAGGTTTTCCAACGGTTCTCTAAGTGATGTCAGCTCATGATGAAATCCTGTAATCAATATTATGACTCTTAAAATCGAGTCGAATGAAGACAGGCTTCTCTTCTTCTGTGATGTGTTTAGCATTTGAAGCTTCATATCTTCTTTACTTGTTGATGAATCTGTAGGACTTGCCGTTAATTTGCAACATCATTTCGAGAATCAGAAATTCTTCCTATAAGTATAAAACTTGAGCACTGCGGTACAGTATAACTCCACTATAGATATAGCGGAGAAATTGTTCATGTAATGTTTCTGTGCAACATATTTTCGTGGCTCTGTGGAAGAAAGTTTTGACCAATATTAGTTTATGGCTATTTGGAAAAAGTCTATAAAATAATGTAATTTCTGTCCATTTCATGTAGGCTGTCGTTGAATTGATCTCTGGAGTCTACCATCTTGCAGGTGTCGTGGAATCGAAACTGACCATCATTTTCATATTCCATAGTAATAACTGTCCCGTAATCTCATGTTAACGACGGTTTTTTTTTGGCTGATGTCACTTCGAGAACAAACTTGAAGTTGATTGAACCCTTGGAAACCTGGACTTGGTCTGCACTCTTGTTTTCAGTAGTATTGCTAAACATTTGGTTTAAACGTGTTTATATGCACAAGTGTTTAGAAATTCAACTGTAATAATGACCCATTGTTAAACTCATAGCTTTTTAATTCACCCACCCTCCAGAACATGCACCAAACCTACTATGTCAATAGATTATAAAGTTGGATCATTTCTAGCATATAATCATAGACAAACAAAATTTACTTAACCTAAAACTTACATGAAATCACTGAGAGAAACATCGTTTTGGATACAATTTTTTTTCAAAAACCAAATATTATTAATTATAGATGATGATGATGATGAATGTTTTAGACTGATATTTTCGTAAGAAAACGCACACAACAAATGTCGAAAAGAAAAAAAAAACACAACATCGAATTAACATTTCCAGCTTGCTTGCCTTTTTTGCAGCCTTGTTTTAATTGGTTTCTTTTCATTTCATTTCTCAAGGTCATCCAGGGATTCGGATCAATAACTTCCTTCCACCTAGATTCATGATATCGTATTAGATTGATGTGCATACGCGTAATCAAAAGTAATTAAAAAAGATAGTGTATAACTCGAATACATTTTGATACCATATGTTTATCTTTTCAACACAGATAAATACAAAGATAACTGCATATACAAACATTTATGTACAATATAAATTTATATTACACTAATAGAATTTTCAAGTATTGGTTTTGTAGGGAACTTTTGTTTGATAGGATGGAGGATTTCATTATGACCTGACATCGGTTAGAGAACCATTGAAAAACCACCTAGGGGTAGTAGATAGCCAGCTGCTACGTATTAGTTTGAGACTCTTCATCAGCATGCATACACCGGGGTTCGAACCCACAGCCTTCTGGCTACAAGGCGAGCTCCTAAGCCATTAGGCCACTGGGACTCGATCCAACTGACAGCCAGTCCATGAATTCTAACTTCTGCCAATTCATGCACTAGATAGCGCGACCACTTCTCAATGTCTTCTTCGATGAGTTACTGCCTTACCTTGAACCTACTGTACCTCACTGATTACGGGTTTCCACTAGAAGATGATGAAATCCTCAAATCAATTAAACAAAAGTTCCCTACAAAACCAATACCTGTAAATTAATCTGATGCTCACTTGTGACTGATCCTATTCAGGAAGTTAACCTGGGGTTCTAATGGGAAGCCATTACCAGTAGGGTAGAGCAGGTTGAAGGTGAGGCAGTAACTCATCGAAAAAGATATTGCGAAATGGTCGCGCTATGTCGTAAATTGTCAAAAGTTGGAATTCATTGGCTGGCTGGCCACTGGATTGGACCTAGTGGCTTAATGTTCTACGAGCTTGCCAGCCTTTTAACTGGAAGGTCGTGGGTTCGAACCCTGGCGATAGGTGAGTACTTCTGATAAATCTCAAACTAGGCTGACGAAACAGCTGTCTGGCAGTACTCCCAGCTGGTATTCCAATGATTCTCTAACTGATGTCAGTTCATGATAAAATCCTGCATCTCGGTTTTCGGAAATGCAGTGGTTATCTTTTATTTCTTACTGAGTAAACTTTATTTATGTTTATTCAAAATGTAGTAATCCACATTCGTCTATATTTTCGTTTATATAAACTAGTACCGTATAATTTTCTTGTCAGATAAGTGGTAATCTGACTTGACTAGAGACAAAGGTGTGGTGTCACCATGTTAAACTTTACCAACATTGTTATTATTTCCTTTAATTCCTAGAGGAAAGTAGGGATTCAGCCGCGCACGTCTCCACCAACATTTTCACCTGGCTCTACGTCTGCCAACATGCTTCCACTTTCTCTTCACATGACCTCCTCCATTTCATGTCACCTTCGATATGACGACCAACTTGCCGCTTCCCATTCGGGTTCTAGTCGAGTAATGCCTTGGCGTGTGATGTTACTCACTTGATGCCTTGTTTTCTCATAGTATGGCCTCCAATCCACCTACCTCCATCTCTTCCTACATATTTGTTGTACAATTGGTTCCTACTGGGTTGGTTGGTTCGTTCATTACCAGAGATCCCTCACTGTTGCTAATATTTTCTGGCCGGCCATCTCATCTTGAGCGAAGTAATGAGCAAACACAGCTGTTGATGAAGGTGTCTAGTTTGTTACAAGTGGACTTCGTGATGCGGTAGGGCGTGGTGCCAGGTCTTTGATCCGTTTAGATAAGTAATACTGACTGACTTCACATTGGATTTGAAGATGTGGATGTCATTCTGCATGCTGAGTGGTGCTGTTTGTCTGCTCGTCACAGACTTAAGAGAAATGAAAGCTTGACTTACTTTCCCGATCCTCGTCACTTTGATATCCTCATCAGTTCCATCCGCCTCTAAGTGAAACTATCCTTCCCAATATATAGCCATCAATTCAACTACAGGTGACAGCACGAGTGAGGATGTTAAAACCAAAATCACAAAGGCAAGACCAACCTTCACCCATGTGACATCAATTTGAAAATCTTCTACACTCTGTATCAAGAACAAATTTATGGATTTTCAACACCCATTTCATGCCAGTCAGTTCTTCTGTGTGGGTTAGAAACTTGCACTGCACGTCACAAAGTACATTTTGAACAGGTTAATACAAATTTTTATCAACAGCCGCCTACTTCACTGGCTCTATACTAAAGGTCAAATGGTGGGCTGGAAGAAATTAGCAACAGTACATTCAAGAATCATTTTTGATGCGGTTGTGTTCTCTGAGCTGGTGATATCATATCACTACATACAGACAACCAAGGATATCAATTCGGCTGAGATAACAAGCGCTCAAATATTAGGCATAGGAAAAACTAAAAATGCTAGAGAATTTTTAGAAGCCTGGTATTCCAGTAAATCATTAATCAATAAACACATCGAGATAGACAAAACTTTTAATAATAATAATAATGATTTACTTTATTCCAAAAACAGTACTTGTGATACAGAATGGAATTTTCAGCATTAAACACAACACCTTGCATCTAATTTCCTCAAATTATAAATAAAATTAATCACACAGAAAATTTTCCACATTTACCATAGAGGTAGTGTCAAAAACATGCAGCATATAAAATGGAAATAGCAATAATAATGATAACAGCTAGGGTAATAATAATAAGAATAAAAGTGAAAATTGCCGTTGGCTTGTGTCACACAGTAATGTCAATTCGGTATAGAAATCCTAGAATGTTTAAAAATATTGAATATAATGTTCTCTCTTTACATAATATAGTGAGGGGAAAAACAAAGATTACTGCCGTCATGGAGATAAGTTGGTGTTTGCAATTATGAGAGTAAAACAGAGAAGTAACAGGACCATAAATATAATAGAAATAATAAAAGTAAATCTTGAAGTTATATATGGATGGATGGAGGAAATTGTTTATTTACTAGATGAAAAAAGGTTAGTTAATTCTTGTCTGACACTATTTTTATCACATAAAATACGTGCCAAGTATGGTATCATAGAATTCTTATGCTTAGACGTGCGAGCATACAGTTTTCTGAAGTTACTCCTTGTTCTACCTGAGGAGATGCAAGGTGAAAGCTGAGGGTAAAGTGGATGCTTCAAGTCAGACAAAATCCCTTAGCAAATTTATTGCATGAAGTCAAGTGCCTATCGACAACGACGTTAACTGTGTGGTCCACTGGGACACCACTCACCCTACTGACAGTCTTCAGTATTCTGCGAATTGTGACATAGTCCTTTTTAAGCAAACCAGGAAAGAATAAGGGTGAGCAATAAAGAAGAATAGGTAGGATGCAAGAGTTTATGAACTGTAAGAGGAGGGGTTGAGTTAAACCCGAGTGTCTTAACTTCTTAATGTAAAATGTCAGGCGGAATATTTTACTGGAGATTGCTAAGACATGGGAAGACCAGGAGAGATCAGAAGAGAGAATAAGTTCAAGATACTTAATTTCTGATTTGATTCCTATATCACTGTCATCAATTTTACAACTGTCATGAGAATCGATGACTTCTTTTAACTGTCGTTTACATCTTAAGCTGAAATTAACAGCTTGACATTTATAAGGATTCAGTTTAACTTACCAACCGATAAGAAGGAAATATCACACATAAAGTGTCAAAGTTCAAGTCAAGGAAACAATCAACACCAATACCAATAGAACAACAAACTACACACCTTCATCAACAACTGTTTTTACTCAGTACTACCAAAGATTAGATGGCCTGCCAGAAAAAAATTAGCAACAGAGAGGTATATCTGGCAATGAAAAAACCAATCAACCCATCAGGAACCAACTGTGCAACAGGAGGATGTGAAGGAAGAAATGGAAGTAGGTGGATTGGAGACCATACTGTGAGAAAACGAATCATCAAGTGAGTGACACCACACACCAGGCTGTCGCTTGAGAGGAACCCGATTGGGAAGCGACGAGTTGGTCGTAAGCGAGAGGGTGACATCGAATGGAGGAGGTGATGTGGAGAGGAGACGAAAGCATGTGGGCATACGTAGAGCCATATGAAAACGTTGGTGGAGCGCCAAACGCAATGGTCACGAGCGACTAAAGTCCTAGGTTTCTCTAGGAACTAAAGGAAACAATAATATAATATTAATATTTACAGCTTTGCCTCATAACCTTACGTTTCAATGTTCTATCCCTAGTGAGGTGGTGCGTACAAACGGAGGACAAACAACTCCGTATTACTCCCTGATTTCCATTAGATCTCCATCACATGTTTGTTTATTCAACGTCAGTCTTAAAATTACTCGAATCCTTGGAGAGAAGACCCTTTAAAATTGATCTGAATTTATCATCTAAATGGTTTTTTTCGAAATATGAAACTTTATTTTTATTTTATGAATCACATAGTGAAATAACATTGAATCATTACCTAGTAAATGAAGGTATACAAGAGACTGGAACACATTCTTTGCGTATTTCATGTAACTGACTTTTTAATTTATAGTGTAATCATTAGGTATGATTAAAACCTCACATCGGTAGATTCACTACACTAATTCTTCAAGAATAATAATAACAATAATAATCAGTGAGTGAAAATATTGTTAATATCTACAAGCGGGAATTATCAGTGATTATTTTGTACATATGTGTGTATCAATTTTGAACATTTGAATGTTTATCCGTTTTGAGGTCAAAGACATTAGAATTTGTTTGTATCGATAGCTAATCAACTAAACTTTATTTTGTAAATACCAAAATCAAACAAAACAGAATACTACAATTTCATTTCTATTTCATTTGACTTTATCAGATTATTCGATAGTATCAGGCAAACTAACCTCATTCGCTATGCAATGCGTTCAAGAAGCATAAAATGTCAGACGATCCCGGACGAAGCCGAAGCCGCAAACCCAACAGGCAGACGAAACGACAGACGTCAACAACAAGCTCAAAGGTTCCAGATAAACCCCAAGGTAAACATCCTACTAATCATCCATCTTCTCAAAAAGGGAGGTGATATGTATCCACATATATATTTATGTGTGTGTGTATGTTGGTCTCTCTTTCTATTTGCTCGCTTAGTCTGTGACCATTTCACTTTGATGAACCTGTCTCCTTTAACAATGTATATTCCCCTTATATTATATATAATATGAGTTTTTGTTGACAGTCCGTTGCTTGGTGACATATATCCATATATGGTTGTTCACATGTCTGCTATATTCGCTATGTATATTAGTTTCTCGACCAGTCCATAACAATAATTTAGCGACGAGTACATAACAATTTGGCGACGGGGAAACTAGAACATAACAATTTGGCGACGGGGAAAACTACTATTAACCACTCAGCAGCAGCAACATAACAATTTACTATGGATCCTTCTAAATTGGAATTATTGTTTGAACGACAAATGAAATTAATGGAAATGTTCGTCAACCAACAGACTGGTCCAGCTTCACCTTCAAGCAATCCCAATCATACCATGCTACCATCTGTCGACGGCATTGTGAACAGTATTTCACAGTTCAATTATGACCCAGAGGCTAATGTCACTTTTGACACATGGTATCAACGTTATGAGGATTTATTCACTGTTGATCTCGCCTCACAAGACGATGCCTGGAAGGTGCGAGTGTTGCTACGTAAATTGGGTCCGGCAGAATATGAACGGTACTGCAACCTAATTTTACCGCAGAAACCACGTGACAAGTGTTTCGATGATACAATAAAGCTGCTGCGTGAACATTTTGGAGACCACTCCTCATTATTCAGTATACGTTATCGTTGCCTGAAGCTGGCAATGAATGAAAATGATGATTTTCTTACTCACTTTGGCACAGTCAACCGAGAATGTGAGAGATTTCGACTCAGGTCCTTAACAGATGATCAATTCAAAGCCTTGATTCTCATATGCAGTCTTCAATCTCCTCGTTTCACAGATATCCGAACTCGACTGCTCAATCAGCTAGAACAAAATCCCAAGTTAACATTACATGACATAGCTGATGAATATCAACGGCTAATTAATCTGCAGAAAGACACACACCTGGTCGAATCAACACCTTCCGGAAGCTCTGATATTCGTGCATTACGAAAGAGCGAAAATCTCTCATCATCTACTCCTGACCCACCTACTTCTTCTAATGTCCCGCGGAAATCTACAGATACTCGTCCAACTTCACAAAATACGACAAAGAAGACCCCACCATCACCATGCTGGCACTGTGGCGCGTGGCACTTTGTAAAGTCTTGTCCGTACAAAAATCATCGTTGCAGCAAGTGTAAAATCATCGGTCATAAAAATGGTTTTTGTCAGCCACGCAAGCCCAGATGTCAAAATCCAGCAAAAGCTCAACAAAATGTTGGTCCTAAATCCCCAAAAAGTCATTGAGTCTACGCGCAACCCGTCAAGTCACAACGCCAGGTATGCGGAAATATCTTGATCTTCAGATGAATGGTCATGATGCACGTCTGCAGCTAGATACTGCCTCTGATATTACTGTTATATCAGAGAAACTTTGGAATAATATTGGCAGACCACCGATCGGATATACTTCCCAGACTTTTCTCAGCGCCTGTGGTGGGCGGCTCAAACTTATTGGTGAACTCAAATGTTCTGTTTCCTTCCGCAATACCAAATTCACAGGAATTTGTTACGTCACGAAGAATGATTTAAATCTTTTGGGACTTGATTGGTTCGATCGTTTGCATCTGGCTGATGTCCCACTAAATTCGCTATGCAATGCGTTCAAGAAGCATAAAATGTCAGACGATCCCGGACGAAGCCGAAGCCGCAAACCCAACAGGCAGACGAAACGACAGACGTCAACAACAAGCCCAAAGGTTCCAGATAAACCCCCAGGAAAACATCCTACTAATCATCCATCTTCTCAAAAAGGGAGGTGATATGTTTCCACATATATAAATATATATATGTGTGTATGGTGATCTCTCTTTCTGTTGCTCTCTTAGTCTGTGACCATTTCACTTTGATGAACCTGTCTCCTTTAACAATGTATATTCCCCTTATATTATATATAATATGAGTGTTTGTTGACAGTCCGTTGCTTGGTGACATATATCCATATATGGTTGTTCACATGTCTGCTATATTCGCTATGTATATTAGTTTCTCGACCAGTCCATAACAATAATTTAGCGACGAGTACATAACAATTTGGCGACGGGGAAACTAGAACATAACAATTTGGCGACGGGGAAAACTACTATTAACCACTCAGCAGCAGCAACATAACAATTTACTATGGATCCTTCTAAATTGGAATTATTGTTTGAACGACAAATGAAATTAATGGAAATGTTCGTCAACCAACAGACTGGTCCAGCTTCACCTTCAAGCAATCCCAATCATACCATGCTACCATCTGTCGACGGCATTGTGAACAGTATTTCACAGTTCAATTATGACCCAGAGGCTAATGTCACTTTTGACACATGGTATCAACGTTATGAGGATTTATTCACTGTTGATCTCGCCTCACAAGACGATGCCTGGAAGGTGCGAGTGTTGCTACGTAAATTGGGTCCGGCAGAATATGAACGGTACTGCAACCTAATTTTACCGCAGAAACCACGTGACAAGTGTTTCGATGATACAATAAAGCTGCTGCGTGAACATTTTGGAGACCACTCCTCATTATTCAGTATACGTTATCGTTGCCTGAAGCTGGCAATGAATGAAAATGATGATTTTCTTACTCACTTTGGCACAGTCAACCGAGAATGTGAGAGATTTCGACTCAGGTCCTTAACAGATGATCAATTCAAAGCCTTGATTCTCATATGCAGTCTTCAATCTCCTCGTTTCACAGATATCCGAACTCGACTGCTCAATCAGCTAGAACAAAATCCCAAGTTAACATTACATGACATAGCTGATGAATATCAACGGCTAATTAATCTGCAGAAAGACACACACCTGGTCGAATCAACACCTTCCGGAAGCTCTGATATTCGTGCATTACGAAAGAGCGAAAATCTCTCATCATCTACTCCTGACCCACCTACTTCTTCTAATGTCCCGCGGAAATCTACAGATACTCGTCCAACTTCACAAAATACGACAAAGAAGACCCCACCATCACCATGCTGGCACTGTGGCGCGTGGCACTTTGTAAAGTCTTGTCCGTACAAAAATCATCGTTGCAGCAAGTGTAAAATCATCGGTCATAAAAATGGTTTTTGTCAGCCACGCAAGCCCAGATGTCAAAATCCAGCAAAAGCTCAACAAAATGTTGGTCCTAAATCCCCCAAAAAGTCATTGAGTCTACGCGCAACCCGTCAAGTCACAACGCCAGGTATGCGGAAATATCTTGATCTTCAGATGAATGGTCATGATGCACGTCTGCAGCTAGATACTGCCTCTGATATTACTGTTATATCAGAGAAACTTTGGAATAATATTGGCAGACCACCGATCGGATATACTTCCCAGACTTTTCTCAGCGCCTGTGGTGGGCGGCTCAAACTTATTGGTGAACTCAAATGTTCTGTTTCCTTCCGCAATACCAAATTCACAGGAATTTGTTACGTCACGAAGAATGATTTAAATCTTTTGGGACTTGATTGGTTCGATCGTTTGCATCTGGCTGATGTCCCACTAAATTCGCTATGCAATGCGTTCAAGAAGCATAAAATGTCAGACGATCCCGGACGAAGCCGAAGCCGCAAACCCAACAGGCAGACGAAACGACAGACGTCAACAACAAGCCCAAAGGTTCCAGATAAACCCCCAGGAAAACATCCTACTAATCATCCATCTTCTCAAAAAGGGAGGTGATATGTTTCCACATATATAAATATATATATGTGTGTATGGTGATCTCTCTTTCTGTTGCTCTCTTAGTCTGTGACCATTTCACTTTGATGAACCTGTCTCCTTTAACAATGTATATTCCCCTTATATTATATATAATATGAGTGTTTGTTGACAGTCCGTTGCTTGGTGACATATATCCATATATGGTTGTTCACATGTCTGCTATATTTCGCTTTGTATATTTGGATCGACACTCCATTATAATTAGCCATTCATGTTAAGACTGTCTAATGGTTTTTCGCACACTTTTCTGGAACGTTTATATATATTCGCATTCACAATTTGTGTGAACTTCTTTACTTAACTTACTTACCACTTTGGTGTGAGACCATTTATTTTCGTCTGCTTGTGTTTGGACAATAGAAGTATCATCGCAAACCTAGTGGTCTTCTGATTTCCGCCTTCTTTGCGTCAGGACTATTAAATTCTCGACCAGTCCATAACAATAATTTAGCGACGAATACATAACAAGGTGAAAGGTGAATGACTGACTCGCTGAAAAAGTGCTATGTCATGAGTTGGCAGAAGTTAGAATTCATGGACTGGCTTTTGGATCGGGTCTCAGCGCCTGAATTGTCTATGCGCTCACCTTTTCCCTGGTAGGTCGTGGATTCAAACTCTGTCGGTGGGTGAGTATTTCTGAAGAGTCCCAAACTAGGCTGACGAAACAGCTGTCCAGTAATCCCGGGTAGTTTTCCAATGGTTTTCTAACTAATGTCTACTCATGATGAAATCGCCCAGCAGTCAAACCAAAATTCCCAACAAAACCAGTACTTGAAAGCTTTATTTGTTTCATCGACACAATTTTCAGAAAATACAACTTTTGCGCGGAAAACATGAAATACACACACCGGCTTACTCGCATTTCATTTTCTCCTTATCTGTGATTGCTTGGTTTCCATTTTAGTTATTAGTCACATCTTTAGGAAATTGACACGAGATTGGCAACTTCATTCAAAAGAATAATCAACAACCAGATTGGTAAACCTGCAGTGGAGGAGAAGCATTGAAGTATACGACGCGTGAATCTATGGATTAAACGGCCAAAATTCTGGCCAGTGGGCTAATCTTAACCATCACTCTCTTCCCAACGTCCAAGTAAATATGCCTTAAGTTTTTATTTGAATCGATTTTATTACTTTCGTTTACTTTGATACTGAGTATGCCTGTTGAGTACACAAATACGTCCATTATAACTGTAATAATCGTTATTCGTTTTGGATTTCAGGGGAAAGATGAAGTACCTAGACTGGCTAGCCATTTATAATTGTACCTACCAATTCAACGGCGCTTGTGGTGGAGCGAGTTATATTGGCCATTGCTCTAGGAACTTGATTTTTTGTGCTCTTTCGGGAACATCTCCCACTATGGCTAAGTAAAGGTGTAGTGAAAACCATCATCAACAGTTGGATATTGGACCATCTGGTGCGAACCGGCCACAATGCCAGCGCGGAAGAATCCTTTTCTATAATCTACCCAATGCCTAATAAATTGCCAAAATCATCGAAGCACCGCATGCTCCAAACAGTAGGGGCTATTGCAATTCGCCTCAAACAACCAGTGCTCTGTGGGCAAAAGAAGTAAGTCCAGCTAGCCCCTACTACTGCTCTGGCCTTCAGTAGAGACTATAAACTCATAAATTTGTATTATTATCTTTCCTAATTTTTCTGACATTCAGCTTATTTTATGTTGATGCTAATCAGCTGTAATCTATCAATATTATAGACTCGATGTTATTTAAACAACGGTTATGTAGTTCATAACACTAATTCATTCATTCATTCACTATAATGTATATATAACTGTAGAGCCTGATGATGAAGGAGTTATCGAAAAGAGTATTCTTTGTTCAGTATACATTCTGGCGAAGTTAAACTTTCGACACCACTAACTACCAATCAGCGAATTATCCAATGAGATTCACGAACGATATCGAATTATCCAATGAGGTTCACGAACGCAGTTCAATGTTTTATAGCGCTTGATTCATTTCTAATGCGTGACCTTACAAAGCTATTGTTGCATTTCGAGGAGGTTAGCGTTTTCCAGTATTTCCTGGATTTGAGTTGCGCCAGAAATAGCGAATTCGTTTGTGTGGTGGTATCACGACTTTAAAAAGCTATACCAAATCAATTGATGGGTTTGTTCATCGTTGTGCTATATGTTTGAAGCCTACTAACGCTAGAGAGAGTAAGCTGATAATTTTAATATTTCGTAGGAACTTTTTTCGCTAGGTCGCTTCTCTCCCTAAGGATAGCAGATAGAAAAGCGACTACTCTTATACCTATTATTATCAGACTTGTTAAGCGGGGGTCAATTATACACACCGACGAGTGGAAAGGCTACAATTCACTGCCATCTCTGGGATATATTCATCATAGAGTCAACCATTCAAGTGATTTTGTGGATCCCGTTACGAGGACACATACAAATTCTATTGAAGGATTTTGGGGCAGGTTGAAAAATAGGATAAGGGCTATAAATGGATCTCAAAAGGATCTCATTTATGGTCATTTGGATGAATATATGTACAGGATATGGTTTAACTTCTCCATTGGCAGTCCCATGCTAAACTGGGAGATTTTCTCTCACGTGTTCGAGAAAGATATCCCATGTAACTTTTTTATTCTCTATTTAATGCTTTTTTATACAAATATACATTTCCATTCATCATATATGCCTCTTTAATGTGACTGGTCCGTTCAAGGTCGTTTGCTGATTGGTTGTTAGTGGTGTCTAAAGTTTAACTTTGCCTCCATTCTTTTGAAACAATTTTAATGGGAATTTTTAATCAGGAAAAATAAGTCTCCAAGCTTCAAGCTGTGAAGTTTCATTTGCGTTTGTCCTTTTCTGGGGTGAAATTATAAGCATCATGCCCACCTGCAATATCTACCTGGCTTGTCTGTGGCTTGGCGAGGTTTAGGAGTGCGTTAGTCGTTGATTGAACCCCAGACCACATGCATAGTTTGCAAGCATTCTACTGATGGACCACCGGTACACCATATATGTGTGGAAAGATTTAATAATCCCATCTGCAGTAGAAAGATATTGGAACAGAGTATGATTTGCTGACAACAGAACAATAGACACAGAAGAATAACTATTTGTAGTGAGATTAACTAAATAATTCAGTGAGTGTCATGAATTGCTGAGAACAATTAATGATAATGGAGATTTTCGTGTAAAAATATGAAAAGTAATCCTCTTAACTTGTAAAATCAATCCAATTCATATAATCTAATACTTGGTTAGGATTCCTGGCTTTCACTCAGGCGGCCAGGATTCGGCTCCCACGCGGGAGCGCTGTGAGCGTCGGTGGCACAGAGGTTAGGACGCACGCCGACCATGCGTATGGTCCGGGGTTCGATATCTGGCCACCAACGTACTCATTTACCTCGCTAAGCCAAAATATAATGCTGGTAAAGAGAAAAGGTTGGGGGGCATGAGGCTAGCAACCTTATCCTGTAAAAATAAACACTGCTACAGAAACTTCAAGCCTCTAGCCTGAAGCCTCCTATGTTCCACTGGGAATGTGAAGGAAAAAAATACTTGAAAATTAGTCTACTGTTCACTAATGAATGACTAATCGGTTGAGTGCATGCAGTTCTAGTGAGAAGTCTTGACCAGTCGGGTCAACAAAAGTTGAGTATTAAGACATATACAAACCGATGACTTCAGCCTGCAGTTGGGTAATAAATCCACATTGTCGTTAGATGGCTGGAGGGAGTCGGTGAGAAGTTTTGGACCTACGTTTCATGCTTGTTGATACTTACTAGTCAGCAGAAGCTTATCTACAGTCTCAAGCGAACTTATGTCTGAGATTTGAAACTTTGTCACCCATTAATGTGGTCACAGATGTTACCACTGGGCTATTGAGACTCCTGATTGACTTTGTGCAGGACTGTGATTTGTCCTTTGATTAGAAACTAGGTTGTAACCAATGCCATATTTTCACTCCTGATTACCAATTCGGAATGAGTTCTATCATTGAGTAATAGGAGGTGACATAATTGATATAATTACTCAGAAGTGGCTTTAGATGTGAAAATTAAAAGTTGTAAATTACGTGGTACTCAACTGTACAAAGATAGAAATTTGATCAAGCTGAAATTCCTATTGAGTGAGAATAAAGGTGGTAGTTGCTTGTCCAAGTGTGAACAAGTGTGAAGAGGGTGTGAAAATGTACGAAAGAAACACATGAGAGTGATAATAGTGAATTAATTATTAAAGCAAAAGTAAACTAAAAGTAAAATTAGAAATTAGAAAAGAAAAGAAAATATCAAAATTTTTTACAGGGAATGACTAGTGAAGAGGTTAAGACCGAGGTAGAATAATAGACTGGCAAACGCTTTCTGTATAAAGAGTTAGGGGTTGTATTGACAAATTGCCAACGCCTCTGCCATACTCATAAGCCGAAACCTGACGCCCTTCTTACCATTTGATCTCACTTTGTATATGATCTTGAAAGTCGGCTCTGGTGGAGCTAATTGGCCTGAGTTCACCAAATGCTCGAGAATTGAGCTAGTTATTGTCTTGCATTGTCCTTTTGCTAACCAACTATGCCGGATAATGTTCAGAGATGCGTTTGGAAAGTGTGCGCTCTGTGTCGTTTGTCGGCTGTAGAAATTGATACATAGCTCAGCCATAAAGAAGGCTTTCCTCAGTGATCTGCATAGGCGATTCTTCAGGATCTCAGTTGCGGTATCGACTCTAAATTCGACGGTCATAAATAGCAGTTTCTTTGGCACCATCTGAGTTCTTTTAGGCTCTTCCCTCAATAGCAATTTTAACCTGATCAAATTTCTATCTTTGTACCGTTGAGTACCATGTAATTTATTACAACTTTATAATTTTCACTTCTAAAGCCAATTCTGAGTAATTATATAAATTATGAGTTCTATCAGTCAAGTTTGTAGTATGACCACAATGCTAAGTAGCTTGTCATCACAATCCACTCTGAAATAACTCATAGAATTCAATCTGCCTCACCACCAAGGACCACATGCATGAAATTAATTGTTATCTAGTGTCCAATGAAAGATATATATCGGGATTCGACAGACACGAGAATTCATGAGCTCGCCACTAGATTCTATCCCAATCTCATACTGTTCAATAGGTTTACCTAACTAATAAAATAACATTGTGTTAACCATTAGACGTTGCCGAAGAGTCCGTACTAGGAGCCCGTGTGTCTGTACAGATCAAATATTTGTTCCCAATATAAATTAAGTCACCGGGAAATAGAAATATTCTTTTGCCCTCTAACAGTCCAAACTTTCAACATCTTTATACACCAGCACAGCCTCCGACAACAAATTCGAACTGCTTCAACTGTGAAACAAGAAAAAAGATGTTAGTTTGAAGGGATTTGATCAGTTACCGGTTTGATTCATAAGCTAACATCAGTTAGAGTGTAACAACAGAAGACAAGGGCCAGGAAACAGATCGTTTATTTAGGAAATCAACACATATTTATAGATTTCCATGTACATTATTATAGACTGTTGTAAGCAAACAAACACTGTCTTCTGATTGGTTGTTTCTCACAGAAAGTTAATCTTTCATCTCTTTGTGACCATTTCTTGAAGTTCAGATGATCTATCTGCAAATTGTATCCGCCTACGTAAACAGAGTGTGCTGTGATTGGTTGTTAAGTCAGTCTTTGTTCTTATTCTTTTCACATGACCATTATCGGGGACGTAAACATTGACGTAAATTACTGTCTACCAATTTTTGGTTAGCAGCCAACTCTGTCCACAAGAGAACCATTGAAGAAGTCAGCAAGGAATACTGCCAGACATCTATTTCGTCAGTCTAGTTTGGGACTCATCATCAGCACGCAGGTACTACAGAGGAGTTCGAACCCAGGATTTTCCTTCAGGCTACAAGTTGAGCTTGCAGACTAATGAACCACTGGGACTTGATCCAATATTCACACTATGAATCGCAACTTCTACGAATTCATGCGGGGTGGGGGTGGGAGGGGGCTCCAATACATTTATTGAACTGATCTCATCAGTTTCATTTTAACACACACTACAGATCTTATAAAGAATGAATTGGATTGCGATTGACCTAACGAGTTAACCGGAATTTAAAACTTTATGTACAGAAATGAAAAAATTAATTTTTGTTTTAGTTTGATGAAAAATCAACGAGTGGGGAAAGAAGAAAGACAAGTAGGGAAAATGATGGGTCAAAATGGGAAGTGGGATTTGTTTTTTGTTTTGTTTAGTTTTTCTGATTGCTCCTTCCTGTTGACCTTGATTATGGTGAAAAAGCTGTACACGAATGTGTGTATGTATGTGTGTGGATATGGAAGCTTTCATCAATCTCAACGTTTTTTTTGTTTATTTCCTGGGTTAGATAGATAGATGGATAGAGAAGAAATAATTAAATCCCAGTAGAGAAATAATCCTCGGAATAATTGAGGGGAATCAAAAAGTCTCTAATTCATACACTTTCATTACTTCCAATACATATCCATACATGTTTAGGGAATTAAAAATCCAGGTAAATAAGGATAGCAAAGTGTGTGATAGAATGCTAGTAGATTTTCCTCTCTTGCATGCCCTCATTTCAACTTTATATTAAAAAAATGTTTGAAATTATCGTTATCCCTCTTTTTTTATAATCTAAAGGCAGTGAGAAACAGAACAATTATGCAGTATTCAAAATTGCTATAAGTATAAAACTTGACCACTGTGGTGGTAGAGTATAACTCCATTACAGATAGATAAGATTTTATTTTGATAAAGTGTCACACAGTGTAGTGTTATATAGTAATATTAACTGATGACCACGTTTCGAGTACAAATTATTACTGCTCACAATCATATCAAGGTACTCACTCATACAACTTGACTTGATAATTGTGTTATGTACTCGTCGCTAAATTATTGTTATGGACTGGTCGAGAAACTAATAATCCTGACGCAAGAAGGCGGAAATCAGAAGACAACTAGGTTTGCGATGATACTTCTATTTTCCAAACACAAGGAGAATGCAAAAGTGGTATCACACCAAAGTAAGTAAGTCACAAGATTGTGAGAACGAAATATATACATGACCGTCCAGACAAGTGTGTGAACAAATCAATAGACAGTCTTAACATGAATGGCTAATTATAATGGAGTGTCGATCCAAATATACATAGCAAAATATAGCCGACATGTCATCAACCACCATATATGGATATATGTCACCAAGCAACGGACTGTCAACAAACACTCATATTATATATAATATAAGGGGAATATACATTGTTAAAGGAGACAAGTTCATACAAGTGAAATGGTCACAGACTAATATCAATATCCCTTGCGCGCTATCTACATAGATTATTTCTTAGAAACTTAACCCTCTCCCACCCTGTTGTGTGGTTGTGTGTTAATGCATGCAGTGCAATTGCTGAGCTGTTGCCTGTGAAGTCAACTATACAGGTCAGACTAATAGATAGGCGGTAATCAGATTGTCGGAACATAAGAATTTATCTAAGGTCAGAATGGTTGATTCCACGAAGATAAGTAATTTAGAAAAAAGGTCACCAGCAATCGCACTGCATGCATTAACACTCAACCATACAATAGGCTGGGAGAGTGTTAAGATTCTAAGAAGTAATCTATGTAGGTAGAGAGCGAGAGACGTTGACTACTGAATCCTGGTTCATCGAGCCCACACCCAAAATATGCAACAGAAATGTATCAATGCAAATATCAGAGATATGCATGGAAGATATTATTACCACCAGTCAGTCAGTCAGTCAAATCAGAGGAGGATAATGAATAATCTTAAATTGTATTCTATTTCAATTCAATTCAATTCACGTACATCACAACATTCTAACAAGTTAGTCATTTATTTTGACTTTAAAAACACTCGTCTTATTTCCCATCTGATTGTAATTGATCAATAACACTCATATTATTATTATTTCTGAATCTACATTATTCTATATTGATTTTTATTCAATCAAATGTCTAATCATCAATTCCACTCATGTGTATAAAAATGAAGGAAGAAAGTTGTGTGAGTGAGTGACTTGATATGATTATGAGTAGCAATAAATTGTACTCGGAACATGGTCATCAGTAAATATTGCTGTATAACCACACTGTGTGATTTATCAAAATAAAATTTTATCCATAATGGAGTTATACACTACCACAGTGCCAACTTTTTTTTTACTTATATCATTAGTGCTGTAAATTTGCTTACAAACTCAATATTATTATTATTTCCCTTGCCAACGCACACTTGATATCTATGAACGACCTGCAAAATTTAGGCTACCGATATCCATGCTGAAAATTCCATACTTGTACCAAAAATACAGTGTGGAATCAAGCTGTAATCAAAAAAAATATAAAATATAGATCTTAGAGGATCATAGGGCTTCAGCCACACGTCTCTATAACGTTCGGTTCTTGGCCAGTGTCTTCACTTGACTCCATATCTGTCCTCATGCTTTCAACTATTCTTCGTATAACCTCCTCCATATCACCTCCCCACTGACGACCACCTCGTCACCAACCATTCGGGTTCCACTCGAGAAATGGCCTGGCGTGTGATGTCACTCACCTGATGGTGGTTTGTTTTTTCAGAGTATGGCCTACAATCCACCTACCTCCATTTCTTCCTGCAGATTTGTTACACAATTGGTTTCTGCTGGCTTGTTTCGTTAGTTCATTACCAGAGATCCCTCACTGTTTCTGATCTTTTCTGGCCGGCCTTCTGATCTTGAGTAAAATTGAACGAAGATAGCTGTTGACGAATGTTGCTTTTGATCTTTTTTGATATTCTTAATGAAATTTATGGGATAGTTGTTTAACACCAACGCCTCTTCTATCACTTTTATTTCATCATTTAGGTCTTTTCTTGTACTACTTAGGGCTACTGCTCGGTTTGTTAGATACTTAACTAAGCCTGCCTTCACAGACAGATAACGAATGAGGTGAATTGATGTCTCAATATCTATTAGCGAAATGCGTTGGCTTTTTATAAATGCCACTAGTGTAATCTACCTTCTTGTGTTCGTTTTATTTTACAACCTAACATAGCTAAT
Source organism: Trichobilharzia regenti (assembly GCA_944472135.2). Lineage (NCBI taxonomy): Eukaryota > Metazoa > Platyhelminthes > Trematoda > Strigeidida > Schistosomatidae > Trichobilharzia > Trichobilharzia regenti. The sequence continues at coordinate 102,107,218 of OX235263.1, read as the reverse complement.
TCTCATCGTTGATTTTCCTATTCAAATGTGAATTTTATTCTCTCTACTAGTCAGTTTATATGAGTCAAGAAGCTGGATATATGTTCTGTTTTTTAACACTATGAAATTGTAAAGGTTTCAATGTAGGCTATTCACCAATATCTCTACTGCAAAGTATATTCCAGGGAGTTATCTAAGTCAATGTATAAATACAAGATTTAGCATACTAAAACTGGCTTATTATATATGACGGAGAATGAAAAGCGTCTAATTATGTGCTATTCTATTTGCGGTGACACTCAGCATGAAGCCGTCGACAGGATTTCTTTAGTTACTAGAATTTATCAAAGCCTATCCAAAATTTTCAGAGAATGACTGTTTCTCGAGACATTCGAAAAACGCATAACGCAATACTTCAGTTTGAGGAATTAACACTAAACAGAGAATATTTGGTATCATATGGGCACCAAGTGATGCACCACACAACAATTATAGAACAATAGTACATAGAGAAAATGGGAGACAATGACTTAGGAGCAAGATCATTCTTGTCAAGATCATTCATTATTCGTCACTTGATGTGACTTTCAGAAGTGGAAGAAACAAAGAAATTGCAGGATGTTCGCCACTGATTGCTCTTCTCAGCTACGTTTGATAAGGTTTCGAGCCATCGAATCAATCTGCCTCTCAGTCACCCACCAGGAAGTCATGATGTACCAATCGATGCGTACCAGACTCAAATATCCTTCATCCCACAGCCCTGTGTCATAGGCTGACCACATTCCAAGGCTAACGAACAGATACCGGTACAAAAGCCTCTGAGATGACAACTGTAACGCAAGTTCAAGCCAATGAAGCCGATGTTTCCAGATGACGACACTAAATAAATGGTGTCCAAACACACGCTGTTGGACCTCAGAACGTCTCACATGATGACGTCATCGAACTCAGGGGAATCCACAGAGGTAGTGATGATTGGATACATACAGTCGCTTCATATCACCAGCTCAGAGCGGCCAGGTTTGACAGCCGTAGAACAAGACTGCCCTCAACGAAGCACTGTAAACCCTACCTTTGACATCCGGGCTGATGTCGTGACGGTAACACAGGTGGCTCAAACTGGCGTATGCCACTCTAGCTCCCATACCGATAAATCCTCTGGTAAGACAACTTAAAACAAATCGACTGATCGGCATGGAGGGTTATCAGTGTCAAATTGTCAGGATTTATTGGCTGATTTCATTGATAAGAATGGTATTATTATTATTTATTATTGTATCCTTTAGTTCCTAGAGGAACATAGGGCTTCAGCTGCGCACCTCCATTGACTTCGGTTTTCTGACAACTTTTTCACCCTGCTCCAGGTCTGTCCACATGCTTTCATCTCCTCCTCGCATGACCTCCTCCAAGTCACCCTTGGACGACCAACTCGCCGCCTCCCTTTCGGGTTCCACTCGAGGGCTTGTCTAGTGATGTCACTTGATGGTTTCCTCAGCGTATGGCCAATCCATCTCCATTTCTTTCTGCCTATTTGTTTCACAATCGGTTCCTGATTGGTTCGCTCCCAGAGATCCCTGTTGCTGATCTTTTCTGGCCATCTGATCTTGAGTATTGAGCGGAGACAGTTGTTAATGAAGGTTTGAAGTTTGTTTGAGATGCTCTTTATGACTCGCCAAGTCTCTGATCCGTATAGTAGCACTGACTTCACATTGGAGTTGAAAATCCGGATCTTATTTTTGATGCTGATTGCTGTTGACCTCCACACAGATTTGAGAGTAATGAAAGCTTGTCTTGCTTTTCCGATTCTGGCTTTGATGTCCTCGTCAGTTCCGCCTGTAGTTGAGACGATGCTTCCCAGGTAGGTGAAGGAGGTTGTTTCTTTCAGGTTCTTCCCATTTATGCTTATTGTGGTCTGTTGGTGTTGTTGATGTTGGCTAGGAATCTTCATTATCTCTGTTTTATCTATGTTCACGTGAAGTCCTATCTTTGATGCTTCTTCTGCCAACTTGTTACTTTTCACTTGCATATCTTCCAGTTTATGGGAAATCAGACATATATCATCGGCGAAATCCAGATCCTCCAAGTCTTTTGTGTCAGTCCATTTTATGCCTGTTCCCTCGTTGGTTGCCGTTGTCTGTCGCATTATCCAATCAATTGCAATCAGGAAGATCATTGGTGATAGTAGACAGCCTTGCCTCACTCCCGTCCTCACTTCGAAGGCTTCCGTAAGTTTCCCGTTGTGGATTACTTGGCATGCAGCATTGTCGTATAACTGTTGGATGAGGTGTATAATTGTCGATGGGACCCCGTAGTAGCGAAGTAGTTTCCAAATGACCTCTCGATCGACGCTGTCGAAGGCCTTTTCAAAGTCGATGAAGTTGAGATAGAGAGGTGACGCCATTCCAAGCTTTGTTCAATGATGATCCGTAGAGTGGCGATTTGATCAATACATGATTTGTTTCTCCTGAATCCAGCCTGTTCCGGACGAAGTTTTTCATCTAGGGCTTGTTTGATTCTCTCCAGGATGATGCGACTTAGTATCTTGCTTGGAATGGACAGAAGCATAATTCCACGCCAGTTTTTACATTGACTTAAGTCTCCTTTCTTTGGAAGTTTGAATAAGTAACTGTTCTTCCAATCCTCGGGTACTTTGCCCTCTTTCCACACCTTCTCCAGTAGTGGTGTCATCAAGTCCGCTGTTGTCTCTGGGTCTATTTTCAAAGCCTCTGCTGGGATTCCATCTGGTCCCGGTGTTTTCCCAGTTTTAAGCATCTTGATTGCATTCAGGACTTCTGATTTCGTCGGGGGGTCAGTGTTCACTGGTAGTTCTGCTTCCGTTGTTGGTATTGCTGGACGTGTTGTAGGTGGCGGACGATTTAGAAGTCTTTTGAAGTGTTCAACCCAGTGCTTTCTCTGTTCCACCTCTTTGGTGATTGACTTTCCATTGTCGTCCTTTATTGGCTTAATCTGTGTCGAACGTTTGCCCGAAAGGTTCCTAGTTGTTTGGTAGAGTGTGGCGAGGTCTCCTTTGCCTGCAGCTTGTTCTGCTTCGTTTGCCATGGTTTCATAATATTTTCTTTTGTCTTCCCTGGCACTTTTCTTCACTCTTTTGTTCAGTGTATTGTAGCTTGCATTCAGCTCCTGTTTTTGTTGCTCGTCCGTGCACTGGATAATCTTTTGCTTCACTGTCCTTCTCTCTTCTATTAGTTTCCAAGTGTCCGTAGTGAGCCACTGTTTGTCCTGTCTCTTTTTTCTGCCTAGAATTTCTATGCAGGTTTGGCTCCACACCGTTTTCAAGTAGGAATGGTATTAGAATCACTAATATTGGAAAACTCTGTTCACAGTTACATTTGCAATCATTGTTCAGTGAAGTATACCAGTTTTTGGTGATATGAATACCTGTCATAGACTAAATACAAACTATTAAACGAGGTGTCTGAAAGAAAAAAAAATGAAAACTAATAACTTAGCAAACTTTCATTACACCTGCTAATAAAGCTTAAATCTGTCTGTGTTTGCGTAAACTGTTATTCGCCTACAAAACTCAGTATATGTTTCTTTTTTGTACGTGAATATATGTGTGCCTGTTATTCTAAATAGAATTTTCACTAAGAGCTTGAATAGCGAGTCAGTGAAAGGTGAAACGTATATATTGATCTGAGATGCAGTTATTACCTGTTGCAGTATAGCGCATGCGCTTAAATCTATCAGTATTTCAACGAAATAAACGTCACATTTGTGTTTGTTATGTACATCGATAGTTCAGTGATAGAATGCATGCCAACCAAGTGCGTCCCCTAGATTCAATATCAAGTTATAGAACTCCTAAACTTTGCCTAATTTACGAGTAGGTATGAAGTCTGGAGCGAATCAAACATGCCCTGGATGAAAAAATTCGACGGGAATAGGCTGGAACAAGTCCTGCATAAAATTGAATCGCAACTTTACAGATCATCATTGAACATAGCTTAGAGTGATAGTCAGGTCTATACTTCACTCAACTTCATCGACTTTGAAAACGCCTTTGACAGTGTCGATTGAGGTGATTTGAAAATTACTTTGCTAATACGGTGTGCCGCCGACAATTGTACATCTCATCCAACAGTTGTATGACAATGCTGCATGCCAATTAATCCACAACAGGAAACTCGCAGAATCCTTCGAAGTGGAGACGGCAGTAAGACAAGGCTGGCTGGCTGCCTACTCCCTCAAATGACTTTCCTAATTGAGGTAGACTGGATAATGCTACAGACAGTGGGCCGGTAAACAAGGAGACAGGCATAAAATGGACCCACATAAATGACATAGATCATCCGGACTTTGCCGATGATATACGTATGATTTGCCAGAAACTGAAGGATATGCAAGTGAAAAGCAACAATGTAACAGAAGAAGCATTCAGAGAAGATAGGGCGGACCCCAGGCGAACATGAAGAAGACAGAGGTGATGAAGATTCCTGGCCAACAGCGATGGCAATAGCAATAACAACAGACAAAAATCAGCATAAATGGGAGGTGTATGAAAAAACCAACCTCCTTTACTTACCTACCAACCTCAGATGCATCGTTCCAACTACAGATGGACGGAACTGAGGATTTCTGATTTTTTTTATTTTGATTTTGATTTACAACTTGATTCCACACCGTATTTTTGGTACAAGTATGGAATTTTCAGCATGGATATCGGTAGCCCAAATTTTGCAGGCCGACCATAGATATCAGGTGTGCACCGGCAGGGGATCGAACCTCGGACCATGTGCATGGTCGGCAAGAGTCCTAATCACTGTGCCACCGACGCACAGGAGGCTATAAAGCGAGGATCGGAAAAGCAAGTCAAGCTTTTATCACTCTCAAGTCTGTGTGGAGATCAACAGCACTACTCAGCATGAAAATGAAAATACGATCCGCATGTTCAACTCCAATGTGAACTCAGTGCTACTTACCTATACAGATCAGAGACTTGGAGCCGCTCCGCGCCACGTCACGAAGGCCACTTCGAACAAACTACACACCTTCATAGACAGCTATCTTCCCTCAATAATACTCAAGACCAGATGGCAGGCCAGGAAAGATCAGAAACAGTGAGGGATCTCTGGTAATGAACCAGCGAAACAAGCCAGCAGAAACCAATTGTGTAACAAATCTGCAGGAAAAAATGGAGGTAGGTGGGTTGTTGGTCATACTCTGAAAAAACAAACCACCATCAGGTGAGTGACATCACACACCAGGTCATTGCTCGAGTGGAATCCGAATCGGAAGCGACGAGGTGGTCATCAGTTACAAGGTGATATGGAGGAGGTTATACGAAGAATAGTTGAAAGCATGAGGACAGACGTGGAGTCAGGTGAAAACGTTGGCGGAAGGCCGAACGTTATGGAGGCGTGTGGCTGAAGCCCTATGCTCCTCTAGGAACTAAATGAGGGAATAATAATAATATTGAGTTTGTAAGCAAATTTACAGTTTTGTTGATAAAGGCAAAAACTTGGCCACTGTGGTGGAGTATAACTACATGATGGATAAGATTAAATTCCGATAAATCACACAGTGGTGTTATGCAGTAATATTAACTGATGACCAAGTTTCAAGTACAAACTATTGCCACTCGAAACCATATCAAGTTACTCACACAACATTTTACTTCATTTATATACATGGGTGAAATTGATGATTAGACATATGATTAAATAAAAATCTATATGGGATAATGTATATTTGGAAATAACAATATAAGTGTTATCAATCAAATACAATCAGATGGGAAATAAGACGAGTGTTTTTATAGTCAAAATAAATGACTAACTTGTTAGAATGTTGTGATGTACGTGAATTGAATTGAAATAGAATACAATTTAAGATTATTTATTATCCTCCTGTGATTTCACTGGCTGACCGACTGGTGGTAATAATATCTTCCATGCATATCTCTGGTATTTGCATTGATACATTTCTGTTGCATATGTTGGGTGTAGACTCAATGAACCAGATTTCCGTAATCAGTCTTTCTTGCATTCCACCCACTTATATTACCTTTTAGAATCTTAACCCTCTTCCACCACCCTTTTGTGGGGTTGTGTAATAATACATGCCATGCAGTTGCTGGTGTCCTTTATTTTGACCTTTATTGATCTTCCTAATGAATTTCATAGGATAGTTATTTGATACCAACGCTTCTTCTACTATCTGTTTCATTTCATTATTTAGGTCTTTTCTTGTGATGAAACTAATGATAATTTACGGTAGTAGGTAGTAGTAGTAATAGTAGGTAACCTTATAGTTTCCAGCTGCTTATTTTTCTGCTCAGAGATTATTCATGTCTGTGAGTAGTATAACAACTAAAATCTCTGATATAATTTTGAGTATTTCAAAATATTTCATATATTAAGTGGATGAAACGCTTTTTTTGTTCTCTCAAGGCTTTATACCTGAATCAATTTATCTAGAAGTCATCAGTGTAACTCAATAAACAATATTTATCGACTGTACATTAAAGAATGTTATTTTTGTTATAAATTATGACCACATTCAACCACAGTATCATCTGTTTATATAACTTTATTTCTTGTTTACAGTGATAATCCAGGGATTCACGAGTTTTATTATTATGATTAATATGCATGTCCAAACCAAGTTCACTTTTAATAGTTTGAAAAGTATTGAAATCAGAACATAAATTCTTTATCACATGTTTAAAGGGACACTGAATCTAAGATCTTTAATTTTACTGAATATATTGTCGATAGATTAGTAATCCTCGCATTACCTGAATCAACTCTATATAGAAGAATTTTCTCCTTCAGTTCTGCCATTATTCATTATCCCAACGACACTTATGCATCACTTCGTTGTACTTTAGAAGTTGAATCAAAAGGACAGCTCTCATTAGATGTTCAGCTTTCAAGAAGAAATTGCCTTTTCAATCCAGAGATCAACATACCACAAAGCAAAATGGAATAGGGTGCAGCTGACTAACTTTTAGAGCTTTAAGAACAAAATATTCAGCGAGGAGATTCTTTTCAAAGAATTTATTGTCAGAAAGTTCTCATTTTATTGCCCGTATATGGATGACACCTTCATTCTTTGTGATAATGATTCGGATAGGAGTACAATAATTACTGAATTCGATGAAGTACATTCGGCTATGAAATTCAAGTGCGAAGAGGAATCCCAAAATAGAATTAACTGCCTTCCTGGATGTTCTCCTTACAAGAAAACCAGATAGTAGCATAAAAAGAAATTTGCATAGGAAAAGTACATGGACAGGACAATATATACACATTTTCAAGTATTGGTTTTTGTAGGGATTTTGTTTGATTGCATGGAAGATTCGTTCCTATCAAGTACAAAAGAAATTTAGTGAAGACCTTCAACCACAGAGTTATAGCTATATGCTCAGAAAAAGTAGTTGAAGATGAATTTAGCGTTGTATATGATACTTTGATCGAAAATAGCTATCCCGAGAAATTTATCAAGAAACACATGAGAAAGAAAGCGGAAAAGGACTACTCATTATCCGTAAACAAGAAGCCTCTTTATATACAACTACAATTCAAGGGTGATATACCAAGTGAGATCATTACGAAGAAATTTAGAAAATCACTTTTAATGCTGGCGGACTACACATATTATTCTCTACACGACCGATGGTGATTCCTCGACTGAAAGATGAAGTACCTAGACTAGCTAGCCACTTCTAATTGTATCTACTAATTCAACTGCGCTTTTGGTGGAGCGAGTTATATTGGCCGTTACTCTAGGAACTTGATTTTTCGTGCTCTCTCGAGAACATCTGCCAATATGGCTAAGTAAAGGTGTAGTTAAAACCATTAACAGTTCAATATTGGACCATCTGGTGCAAACCGGCCAGAAAGCCAGCCAGCCAGCATTGAATAATCCTTCTCAATAATCTACCGCGTGCCTAATAAATTGACAAAATCATCGAAGCACCGCATGCTCCAAACACCAGAGGCTATTGCGATTCGCGTGAAACAACCAGTACTTTGTGTGCAAAAGAAGCAACTACAGTCTGCCACTACTACTACCCTGGCCGGCCTTCATTAGAGACTATAAATTCATGAATTTGTAATATTATCTTTCCTAATTTTTCTGACATTCAGTTTATTTTATGTTGATGCTATTGAGCTGTAATCCATTGATATTATTATTGATTCAACGTTATTTAAACAACATTAATGTTGTTCATAACACTAATTTATTCATTCATTCACTATAATGTATATATAACTGTAGAGCCTGATGATGAAGGGGTTATCAAAAAGAGTATTCTTTGTTCAGTATCCATTCTTTTGAAAGTGTATTATCAATTTGTACGGTCGTATATAAATGGTTTTTTTTATTTAAAATAAATTATATCAGATGAGGGAATTAAATTAAAGGTGTGAATACATGAAATCATGATGGTAGTAGTATGAAATGCAATTAAAATATTTGTGATTGTAACCATAGTCAAATGTCAAAATGGCAAAACAACCAATGTCATATATAGAATAATACATAAGGTGTATAGATATTGTTGGGAAGGGGTACATAATTAGAGGATTAGTAGGTGAATATAAAACGTTACATAACATGGTGTAAAATTTGATAAGATAGAATTCAATATTGTAAAAATAAAACGTATAAAAATTAATAATTTCGCGTTTAGAATGACAAGTGGGACAAGCCGAAACAATTCAGAGTGAGAATAGTATTAATAATACTAATCGTAGTAATGAGGATAAAGTACATAGAATAAATAAACAAAATAAATAAATGTCTATTCCTCTACGGCCAAAGCAGAAGTAGGGATTGTACATACTTCTGTACACAAAGATCTGACTTAAAGTCATGAAGTGCCAAGGTCTCAGTTGTCTTTAGAAGTCTCTAACGAAGTAAATGCGGCTAGCAAGTTAACATAGATTCGGTAGATGATCTTAAAATCATGGTCAGGGTTGACAAAGTGACAGAAGTCGGTCAGGTGTTCTAGAATAGAGCTTCGCACACCCTTCCTTTCTCCCTTATAACACCATGCTGGAATATGTTCTCGTATCCATGTGGAAAGCATTCTCTGGCTACGACCAATGTACTTCGCACCACAAGAGTAGGTGAACTGATAGATGCACATAGAGGTGGGGGAGCTTATCTTTCACGGAGGTAGAGGGCAACTTTTGGCTAGTGAACGTCATTTTAAATTTTGCTGCAAAAAAAGTCTTACTAACTGATTTAGAGTGACGGTTGTTTTGAGCATATCTGAAGCTTGATCACCTTTGAATTCCAAATTCATGAATAAGGCTTTATTTGAAACTAAGTCGGTGATCAGTTTAGACCGCTTATCTTTCATGTTTCTGTCAATAAATTGGTTCGGTTAACTGTTTCCTGCGAGCGTAGCTTCTAAGAAGGCAAGTTCTGAGTCAACACATTTCAGAGACACAAATATTTCTTATCCTAAAACAGAGTGAATGAATTAGGTTCCTTCTCCTGTAGAAAGGCATCCAACAATAAAAATTAGTTGGTTGTCCAGTCCTTGTATGTTTCCAATGAATGGATCTTTTGAAAGTAACTGACTCAGCTACCGAGTCTGTCAATCACACAAACTCCTAATTGTTGACGTCAGTCAGTGATCAATTTCTCCATCGAATCTATCTTACAATGATTGACATGTCACCACCTGCTTTACACCAGTAAACTACTTTCCGGTCAGCATTCCTTACTGCAATTCTAATCCTATTTAATAAGAAATGAGGCTGTTTATATACCTGCTTACATTGTGGCTATTTGACTTGTATTCACACAGCCTGATATGTATGTAATGGTTGATGGATGAATGAGGGATAAAGGGGTATACATATGCAGAAATACATCAACAAATCTTCTTCTTCTAATCAATATGTATTATATCATCAACTGAAAACAACATTTCTGTTTTTCTCGTTCAGATAACCTACATACTGTTATGTGTGAGTGTGCAGGCAGTATAAATCATCAATTCTAACATTTCGTTGATTCACTACATTAATACGATGAACGGGTATGAATCGTGAATAACCTTCAATAACAAATATTTTCTTGCATGTACATTTATATTCATCGAATACTTTCAATCATTTCATCAATGTAAGTAAACAAAGCAAGGATTTAGTGTTGATTGTCAGTGTATTCATCATACGATAACATCATAATATTGTTAGAAGGAATGCAGAGGGTAGAATCCCCACATCAATATAGACAACCTATTGCCTCACAGATATGCAGAGGGAGAAAGGAAATGGTGTGAATATATACTATTGGCAAACATACAAATGACATCACGTTCACACTGTAACGATAAAAGACAAGGGCCAGGAAACAGGTCGTTTACTGAGAAAATCAACAGATATTTAGAGATTTTTATGTACATTACTATTCGTTATTTAGGTAGAGAACCAACCTACTCTGATTGGTTGTTTTCTTGCTCAAGGCCATTTCCTAGATAGTCAGGTCATATATCTGCGAATCGCATTTTCACACGTTAAGTCTTATGTGATTGGTTGTTCAGTTCCTCACGGTTAAGTCTTGTTATTGTGTTGTTTCTCATGACCCAGATTCATGACGTGAACCTTGGCGTAAACTGTTGTCTACAATTCTGGCTAACAGACAGCTGTCACCACAACATACCCTAAAATAGGTTCAAGTTCATAAACTCTTCATCATCGGGTTAGAGAGTGGCAACTAATAGTATTACATAATTGAATATATACAGGATTGAAAGAAGTGTACTGTAGGTGTCAGTAATCTTGTTGGTAAACATATAGAAAATTTACAAGAGTATTCTAGTATCATGGACTCAGTTTAGTGAACATTAGTTAGGTGAGTGAAAAGTAAACAAAATAAAACACGTAAGAGTTTTAAGCTCCGATGCACAAAAAATTCATTATGAAATAGACAGAAAGAAGGAAGTTTCACAATTTGGATCTCCCATTACTGTGAAGTACAGGTTAAAACGCACTAGGGTATATTCAACATAAAGTGTTCTGTATCGGTCTGTACCAGGATTTCAGTAGAATTTGTACGAAAATGGTCTGATTCGGACATTCGTATACAGCAGTGAAAATGTTTGTTCGAAAGAACGCTTTGAGGATGAACTTGCCATAGATGAATTATGATTATATAATAGCAGATATTATCAAAAGTCTATTGAAAAGCACGGAAGAACACAAAATATAAAAAAGAAATTTGATGCAGTTGATCAGTTTCACTAAATCTTGAATTAAATGGGCATAATATGCTTGAGAGAACTGAGTACAGAATAAATACTTATTGACCTACGAGGGTAGTTACATTCTATGGAATAAATTCCCACCTCAAATAATCACGAAGTATTTTCGGAGACTTGCTTAAATCTCTGGACTACCTACATTTTCTATCCATTAAAATGCATCGAGTTTACTGCGTTTTGTATTGTTTTAATAGTCTAACTAGCACAATGAGTCACAATTCATACTGGCGCACTACTTTAAGTAGATCTCTACATAATTCTAGGAATATTTTGAAGAAAATTAAGGAAGAACATTATGAGCTATTACTGGAAAAAACTCTAGGTGGAACAAATTTCTCACAGATGATATATTATCGACAATTATTTTATTAGAAGATTCTGCACAAAGAATACATACCCTGACTTTTGATGTGGTTTTGCTCTCTGAGCTGGATGGTTAGTTTGCGAAGCTTTCATCGCCCTACTGGGTGACATCTTCAGCGCATACTTGACTTGAAACTCACCGAAAATTCTGTATTGTGTATGAATGCATTTTTCCGAATAAAGCTATCACTGCTATTGTAATGTTCGCCACAGAATTACTGAAAACCATGGAGTGCTGGACATTTACTCACTAGTAGTTTAGGACGCCTCCGCGTTAGGCGCTGACCACTTCAACGCGGATCCGACTTAAGACTTTCAGGTGAGGAGGCGAGGCCTTTGATCATTCAATGACTAGGACAGAATTCACTGATATATGAATTGTAACCTGTGCTTATTCGCTATTGTAAACGGCTGTGGTTTAAAATTCAGAGAACTTGCCTCATAATTTGAGAGTTTCGTTTTAATCCCCAGTGACACGATTAGTGCGTACTACTGAAGAGTCCCAAACTAGAACAGAACAGCTGTACATTAGTCTCGAGCTTTCACTGGTCCTCTAACAGATATCAGTCTATGTTCAAACTTGGAACCTATGAAATCTCAACACATTACTCTCAAGGCAAAAAAAACAAATTGTGCACAGTTGAAAGGGTGTGCAGAAGACTAAATGGAATGATGAAGTACCCTAGGTTCCACCTACAAGGTACTCAGAACAAGTAAGAATGATAATGGTAATAAACAGTTGTTTGATTCAATTTAACATTTTCCCGTCAATTGATTGGATCGAAATGTTCAGTCTCAGGTTGGCGAGTGCCGAATGGGATGAAATACGCATCCCGCGTTCCAGTGGCTAGTCACCAGCCACCAACTAACTTATAAATAATTATTTGTTTATGTTTCTTAGAATTAAAATAATTGGTTGGAGGATTTCATCATGAGCTGACATCAGTTAAAGAACCATTGGAAGATTTGGGAGTTCTGGACAGCTATTTCCTCAGCCTAGTTTGGGACTCTTCAACAGTACGCACTCACAGGGACTAATGATGAAATCATCTAACCAATCAAACTGAAACTCCAATACTTGAAAAATAATCTGATAATAACTAGCGCCTGGGCCTCTAGTGGGAAGCCATGACCAGTAGGGTACTGATAGGATCCCACATATTTTGGTATTGACTGCTAATTTTGTATATATGGTATATTATCATTCTCACGCATTTGGGTAGTGACTGTTAATCTTATATATATGGTATATTATCACTCTCACACATTTTGGTAGTGACTGCTAATTTTGTATATATGGTATATTATCATTCCCACACATTTTGTTACTGACTGTCAATGTCGCACATATGGCATATTATCATTTCTCACACACTTTGTTATTGGCTATTAAGGTCAATTATTTCAAATGCTGTTAGCTGTCCATATTGTTGTAAAATGTATAAATACCATGGCTTTCTTTATCGTTGTTGCACTTCAATACACAGTCACAGTCCAGCCTTTGTCTTTTGATATTTGCGTGCTTTACTAAGTCGGAAGGTACGACGAGCAGATAGACAGATTAGTTCAGGCGCAGACAGAATAAGGTGAAAACGTCTTCATTCAATTCCCTACAGTTATAACAAATTGGCGACGGGGTTTACTTAATTCAGTGCAGTTATAACAATTGGCGACGGGGATTTACTTTAATTCATCGCAGTTATAGCACGCAACGACGACAGTTTTTATTCTGTTCAGCGCAACTATATAACATTTTTGACTGTGTAAATTACAACCCAATTATAATGTCTATCTCTCTGGACGATCTTCCGGTGACTGCAGTTGAGGTTGCCAGACACACACTGCGTGATCCAGTTTTACAGCAAGTATCAAAGTTCATCCGATTTGGCTGGCCTCCACATGTTCATTCAAATGTTTTAAAACAGTTTTACCAGCGACGCCAATCCCTATCCATCGTTAATGGATGCATAATGTTTGCTGATCGTGTTGTGGTTCCAGCTAATCTTCGTGACCATGTGCTTCGGCAGCTTCATATATCACATCCTGGTGTTGGGAGAATGAAGGCGATCGCTCGCAGTTATGTTTACTGGCCCAACATCGATGACCATATCGAAGACCTCGTTCGCAAGTGTAGTAAATGTGCTCAAGCATCAAAGTGTCCACGCAAGACAGAACTATGTTCCTGGCCACGACCGGACAAACCATGGTCCCGTGTTCATGTTGACTTCGCTGGACCGTTCAATAGTATGCATTTCTTAATATGTGTCGACGCGTTTTCCAAATGGCCAGAGATATTTCCTATGCATTCTGCCACATCAATTGCAACAGTGTCCCACCTACGTCAACTATTACTGAACGTTTCGTCGACACCTTTAAGCGTGCTTATGCAAAAGCGAAGGGGGAGGGAACAACAGGAAAAAATTTTGGATAAATTCTTGCTGCATTATCGTACGAATGAAAAAGGACAGTTATGTGTCAGACACACAGATCACGCTCTATCCAGTACCACGCAAAGGTCAACTCGACAAAGAAGAGCTCCGAAACCTTTTCAAATAGATCCAAAAAGCAAGTCCTACACTCTTTACGGGGGGAGGTGATAGGATCCCACATATTTTGGTATTGACTGTTTAAACTTGCATATATGGTATGTTATCATTCTCACACATTTTGGTATTGACTGCTAATTTTGTATATTATCACTCTCACACATTTTGGTAGTGACTGCTAATTTTGTATATATGGTATATTATCATTCCCACACATTTTGTTACTGACTGTCAATGTCGCACATATGGCATATTATCATTTCTCACACACTTTGTTATTGGCTATTAAGGTCAATTATTTCAAATGCTGTTAGCTGTCCATATTGTTGTAAAATGTATAAATACCATGGCTTTCTTTATCGTTGTTGCACTTCAATACACAGTCACAGTCCAGCCTTTGTCTTTTGATATTTGCGTGCTTTACTAAGTCGGAAGGTACGACGAGCAGATAGACAGATTAGTTCAGGCGCAGACAGAATAAGGTGAAAACGTCTTCATTCAATTCCCTACAGTTATAACAAATTGGCGACGGGGTTTTAGCTTAATTCAGTGCAGTTATAACAAATTGACGACGGGGTTTTACCTTAATTCAGTGCAGTTATAACAGGTACAGCAAGTTGAAGATGAGGCAGTGACTCATCGAAGAAGATATTGCGAAGTGGTTGCGCTTTGTCATGAATTGGCATAAGTTAGAAATTATGGACTTGCTGGCCATTGGATCAGACCCCAGTGGCTTAATGGTTTACGAGCCAGTCTTTTAACTAGAAGGTCAGAGGTTTGAACCCCTGTGGTGGGTGTGTAACACTGAAGAATTCCAGGCTAAGTTGACGGAACAGCAGTCTGGCAGTACTCTCAGGCTGCTTTTCAATGGTTCTCTAACCGATGTCACCTTCTGATGAAATCCTTCAACTAATCAAACTAAAGTTCCCTACAAAACCATTACTTGAAAATTAAAATGATTCTTGGAAAGTTGATATCATGTCATGTTTGTTAATTGCATATTCTAGGAATTCCCTGGCGGTATTTTTGGAGTTTCCTTTGTTTAAAATTTCGACATTATCCCAACCAAACTGATGTCCATAATTGTCTATATGCATTGATATAAAAGAATATATATCATGTCTTTTGTGTTCCTGGATTCTGATTCGAAATGGACGCCCACTTTAGCCGATGTAATGCCTGTTACAGTTCATACAATTTATTTTGTAAATAGTAATAGTTTTATCTCCTTTTTATGATGAATCTTTCGGTTTGCACAATATTGAATAAAGTGATTTGACTGCCTTGTGTGCAATGTCCATTTCAAACGGTTTCAATATTCTAGTTGTTATTTCAGAGATATTTTTATGTATGGTACGATGAATATTGTTTGTTTCTTTTGATGATGTTTCCTTATTGGTGTTGTGATTTTATTAAAGGAGAGTTTCGAATTCGAGAAGGAAGTTTCTAAAAATCACCATAATGTACAGTTTACCAACTCTTACAGACTTCCTGCTATGAAGGTGGTTGCATCTGAATGTATAGCCATCAATAATTCGGCAATACTTCTGAAGAATCCTTATCCCTTCACATATGCGTATTTTATTCCTCCCTATGAACTAATTTCCCACACAGTAAAAGTTATTGCAACGAAGATTATGAGCAGCATACTTCTGTAGAAATTGATCGATAGCTTAGCCGAAAAGAAGGCTTTCCCCAGTGATCTGTATAAGCGATTCCTCAGGATCTCAGCTGCTGCATCACTCTTAAATTCAACTCTCATAATTAGCAGTTTCTTTGGCATCGTCTCGATTCATTCCGGCTTTTCCCTTAACTTCATATTTTTCTCGATAAATCTTGGCGGGTATCCATTTTCTTGTCTGAGTCGCCCCAATACCCCATGTGAACAAGGCAAAAATAAACAGCGACAACGAATTAAGCTGAACAATTATCTGAGAGTGTCACTTACCAGTACGAACACCTGTTAGTCTCCTACACTCCTTACATTTAAATATATATATCCATCAGTAAACTTTGAACACGGATTCAGGCTCATTGAAGCATCGCAACTACATATACGAGTACGTCCTATTAATTCATTATCCAGAGAGTATTGAAATATGTGATCTGTGTGAAATTTACACCTGAGCAAATAAACAGCGTTCATTTTCACGCTAGATTAATTGTAGGTTTCTTCAATTAATCACTAAACATGCTTTCAAAGTCATTTGAGCGTTCACACTCCTCGGTTAGTTATTTTTGAACTTCACCAAAGCACATTTAAGGTAATAAATTCCTGGTGACATATCAGGAAGGCATCAAAGAAATCACTGGTTCACAGAAACCTGAAAGACAACATCTTCCATCTGACTACTTATATACACACTATTCATACTATTCAAAACTGGTAATAGTCTTAAGAACGATTAATGCGGTAACAGCTGATGAGGTTAGTTTGTCTGTCAATATCGAATAATCTGACAAAGTTAAATGAAATAGAGATGAAATTGTGGCATTTTGTTTTGTTGGTTTTTGGTATTTACAATATAAACCGAAGTTAGTTAGTTAGTTAGCTCTTGATATAAACAAATTCTAATGTCTTTGACCTCTAAACTGATATGTATTCAATGTTTCAATTGATTGATGCATAGACAATATAGTCACTGATACTTTCCTTAGTAGATATTAACAATATTTTCACTCACTGATTATTTTTATTGTTATTGACTAATAATTGTAGTGAATCTATCGATGTATGGCTTTAATCATACATAATGACTACACAATAAATTTAAAGGTCAATCTCATGAAATACGAGAAAAATGTGTTCCAGTCTCTTGTATACCTGCCTTTACTAGTAATGATTCAATGTTATTTCACTATGTAGTTCATAAAATGAAATAAGATTTCATATTTCGAAAATACATTTTAGATGATAAATTCAGATCAATTTTAAAGGGTTTTCTTTCCAAGGATTCGAGTAATTTTAAGATTGACGTTGAATAAACAAACATGTGATGGAGATCTAATGGAAATCAGGGTATAATATGTAGTTGTTTCTCCTCCGTTTGTACGCACCACCTCACTAGGGATAGAACATTGAAACGTAAGGTTATAAGGCGAAGCCGTAAATATTAATAATATATTATTGTTTCCTTTAGTTCCTAGAGAAACCTAGGACTTCAGTCGCTCGTGACCATTGCGTTTGGCTCTCCACCAACGTTTTCATATGGCTCCACGTCCGCCAACATGATTTCGTCTCCTGTTCACATCACCTCCTCCATTCGATGTCACCCTCTCGCTTACGACCAACTCGTCGCTTCCCAATCGGGTTCCTCTCAAGCGACAGCCTGGCGTGTGGTGTCACTCACTTGATGGTTTGTCTTCTCAGAGTATTGCCTACAATTCACCCTGCTCCATTTCCCCCTGCATATTTGTTGCACAGTTGGTTCCTGCTGGGTTGGGTCGTTGGTTCATTGTCGGAGATCCGCCCCCCCCCGGTTGCGGATCCTTTCTGGCCTGCCATCTGATCTTGACTACTGGGCAAACACAGCTGTTGATAAAAGTGTTTAGTTTGTTCAAAGTGGCCTTCGTGACCTGGCGCGGAGTGGCGCCAAGTCTCCGATCCGTATAGGTAAGTAGCAGTGACTGACTTCACATTGGAGTTGAAGATGCAGATTTTAGTTTTCATGCTGAGTGGTGCTCTTGATCTCCACACACAAGTGAACGAAACTGAAGCTTGAGTTCCTTTCCCAATCCTTGCTTTGATATCCTCATCAGTTTTGTCCACGTGTAGTTGAAACGATGCTTCCCAGGTTGATAGGGAGGTAGATTCAGGAGGTTGCTTCTTCCAGATTTTTCCAACTTATGTTGATTGTTGTCTGTTGTTGTTGGTGGTGCCGTCGCTGTTGGCCAGGAATCTTCATGACCTCTGTATTCTCTATGTCCACCTGAAGTCCTATCTTCTTTGGATGCTTCTTTTGCCAACTTGTTATTTGTCACTCGCATATCTTCCAGTTTGTGGAAAATCAAACTTATATCATCCGCGAGATCCACATCCTCCTAGTATTTTGTGTGAGTCCTTTTTATGCCTATTTCGCCGTTGCCTGCTGTCTGTCACACTCTCCAGTCTACCACAATCAGGAAAATCATTGGACATAGTAGGCGGCCAGCTTGTCTTATTCTTATCTTCACTTCGAAGGATTCCATGAGTTTCCCATCATGGATTATTTGGCACGCAGCGTGGTCGTATAACTGTTGGATGACATATATGATTGTTAGCGGCATCTCATAGTAACGAATTAGTTTCCAAATCACCTCCTCTCCTTACTTTTGCGTCGAGTAGCTGCGTCTCCACTTCCTTGAGAGGCAGTAAGATGAAACCGAGTTGGCTTTTAGTTCCCTCGTCCGGTGACACCCATGTAGTAAATATATCTCACTGAAATAATTTCCTGCAGTGCAGCATAGAGAATTCGATACATAAGCTCAGGTATTAGACTGGAAAGAACAAGCTAGAAGTGACTCTAACAGACAGCGAATCAGAACGAAAAAAACCTTCCTTGTACCCAACAAATAAGCAGAATGAAGTGGAGGTAGATTGGATATACACTAAGAAGACTATTGAGGGAAATCACATGTCAGACACGTGACAGATTCACCATGTGTCTGAGTGTGATATGGAGCAGATCATGCGATGAAAAGGAAATAAATACTCATAAACATTCGTGGAGCCACTTGAAAGTGACGTCAGATAACCATGTAGAATAGAGATGTGTCGCTTAATCTCTATATTCCACCCGAAACATGTGGAATAAAGAATGGAAAATGAAATATTGCTGGTCACACTTCGTAATTACTAAGCAATACCTTCGTTATGATTTGCATTTTACTGTTTAACTTTTATTCGGCAGTACGCACCCACCTCAGGGGGTTTGAACTCAGGACCTTCCGAATACATGGCGAGCTCGCATACCATTCAACCACTGGGATCCGATTCAATGGCTAGTGCATGAATTCTAACCTACCAATTCGTGATTTTAGCGTGGCGATCAAGGAGGTGGTGTAGTCATCTACCTCAAGAAATGCTTAAGCATATAAATGAGCTATGGAGGAAAAATTGTGTGGCTTCATAAAATGATCATTGGGCATTATCGTTTTAATCGAATTACACAGTTATGCATAAATTCAATTCACCACGTCTAAGTCATTTTTCTCTCTACTGAATATATTTTTATTCGATTATCTAAATTCAATCTACATATAAGATTGTTTATATGAAGTAATGCATGAGGCTTGGTCTGGAAATCTGAAGTTCCGAGATCTGATTCACAATAACATAGTGAGCGTTGTCTGATGAAGAGTCCCAAACTAGGACGAAACAAACTTCCAGTGATCCTTGATTTTAGAATGATTCTCTATCAGGATACACTGAAATTAATCCGAATCCCTACAAAAACCTAAGATCAAAATGTCAGTCCCCAGAACATTGGTGACTCCTAGGTAGATGTCCTGAAATTGTATTTAGAAATAGTGACCAATGAGTTACACCATCTAAGACTCTGATAGTCGATGGTTGTATATTACCAGATGATAGATAAATATAATTCACTGGTCACTAAATCTTAGCCCAGGTGGCTTAATGGTCAACGCGTCTGGCTTCGTGACGTGAAGATAGTGGGCTCCATCCCTGGTGGGGTCATGGATACTCGCTGGTGAAGTGTCCTAAACTGGGATGAAATAACTGGCCAGTGTCTCCTGGTTTCCAGTAATTCTCTAAGATTTGGTTTAGTTGATCAAGTCTCACTAAAATAATAAAAATACTTCTTTCACATTCCTTTTCTAATCGTAGAGACTATTACTGACGCTGACACACTGAATATTGCACAGTTAGTAATCATAAGGTAGGAACATATGTCATCTACTGTGTTATATACTTGTGGATTAGAAAAACAAACAACTAAAAACATGTACGATAAACATTGTCCGTGAATTAATCCCGCCATTTTTTTTTAGTTAACAAATCAGTTTTTCAAGTATTGGTTTTGTAGGGATTTTGTTTGTATGATTGGATGGAGGATTTACAAACTAGGCTGACGAAACACCTGTCTGCCAGTACTCCCTGCCTGCTGGTTTTCCAGTAGTTCTCTAAATGATGTCAGCTAATAATGAAATCCTCCATCCAACAAAAAAAATCAATACTTGAAAATTAATCTGATGCACACTTGTGACTGGCCCTATTTTAGGCAGCCAACCTGGGGTTCTGGTGGGAAGTCGTAAACAGTACGGTGTAGCAGATTGAAGATAAGACAGTAACTCATCGAAGAAGACATTGAGAAATGGTCGAGCTATGTCGTGAACTGGCAGAAGTTAGAATTCATGGACTGGCTGGCCGTTGGATAGGGTCCTAGTGGCTTAATGGTCTACGAGCTCGCTCACCTTGAAACCAGAAGGTCGTGGATTCGAACCCCCTGCGGTGAATGGGTACTGCTGACGAGTCCTAAACTAGGCCGACGAAACATCTGTCCAGTACTCCTTGATGGTTTTCCAATGTTTCTCTAACTGATGTCAGCTCATGATGAAATCCTCCATCAAATAGAAAAATATATTTCTTAAAAATGTTATATTGAAAACTGGGGTAGTTTACTGGAGTTCTTCACTGGAGGTAAACTTTCAGCTTTCACTTGCTACCAACAATTAAATACGAAAATTTCTATTTTATGTTTAATGTCAACACTTAAAAATATTTTTTTTACTCCCTTCTATAACCCATTTGTAGGACTTCACGTGAACATAGATAAAACAGAGGTGATGAAGATTCCTTGCCAACATCAACAGCAACAACAGACCACAATAAGCATAAATGGGAAGAACCTGAAAGAAACAACCTCCTTCACCTACCTGGGAAGCATCGTCTCAACTACAGGCGGAACTGACGAAGACATCAAAGCCAGAATCGGAAAAGCAAGACAAGCTTTCATTACTCTCAAATCTGTGTGGAGGTCAACAGCAATCAGCATCAAAAATAAGATCCGGATTTTCAACTCCAATGTGAAGTCAGTGCTACTATACGGATCAGAGACTTGGCGAGTCATAAAGAGCATCTCAAACAAACTTCAAACCTTCATTAACAACTGTCTCCGCTCAATACTCAAGATCAGATGGCCAGCCAGAGAAGATCAGCAACAGGGATCTCTGGGAGCGAACCAATCAGGAACCGATTGTGAAACAAATAGGCAGAAAGAAATGGAGATGGATTGGCCATACGCTGAGGAAACCATCAAGTGACATCACTAGACAAGCCCTCGAGTGGAACCCGAAAGGGAGGCGGCGAGTTGGTCGTCCAAGGGTGACTTGGAGGAGGTCATGTGAAGAGGAGATGAAAGCATGTGGGCAGACCTGGAGCAGGGTGAAAAAGTTGTCAGAAAACCGAAGTCAATGGAGGTGCGCAGCTGAAGCCCTATGTTCCTCTAGGAACTAAAGGATACAATAATAATAATAATAATAATAACCCATTTGACCATAACATCATAACAATTCAATGAGTTAAAGAAAGAGGTGGAAATTGGAACATTAAAAATATTCATTATTTATAATTGTTATAAATTGTTATAATTAGGTTCAAAGTAGTCAGGGTCATTCATCATCTTAGTCTAATGGTATAGATTTTTATGTATCATTTCATCGCCTTTTTTCTTTTCAAAAAGTTGCAATTCTATTATATGTCTGTACCACTGCCTATTTTATTGGACACACACACACACAACCGTGTATATATACATATATATGTATATATAATTAAGTCGTGGTACGGACACACAATAAACTAACATCAAAATCAGACAGAAAAATGATTGGATAATAAGAATAATCATCATTTGATAGAGAGATGGTTGTGTGTGTGTCTGTATGTCAATCCATCTATGTGTCTACATGTCTATGTGAATAGGATGGGAATTCATTGAGTTTTCGAAAAGTAATGCAGGAGAACATTTTCACATAAAAATGAGTATTATGAAAGATTTCCAACCGGGTTTAAAACTTTATTACGAAATTTTATTTGCTATAAAGTGGAATTAAAAGCACAAACATGTAATACTGGTGATGATGATGACGAAATTGGATAAAATACATTAAACTGTCTTGATTCAAGGATACCTTATCTCACTATTTGGGATCATTTTCAAATATCAAAAAAGAAAGGTTAGTTTAGTTATGAAAGCTGATTTGAATTTCCCCTTTTATATCAATTTTTCGAGTTTTATAAGTTTATTAGAAAATTAATAGGTACCAAATGTGGGACAATAAAGATAACTACAAATATATACATAAAACTACACACACTACTGATTGACTAAGATGAGTAGTTAGTTGTATAGTACTCACGCTGACCACTAGTGCTTGTGATATGGAGAAATTTCTTTTTCTAAAGGAAACTGTGGAGAAATTTCACCTCCACGAACTGTGTACATTCCAAATTCATTTACGAATTCTGAATAGGATTTATGGAATTTACAGTTCACCCAGTTAGGTAGCCAGAATTCCATATTAGTTTGTTGATTAGATGTTTCGAAAAAAAATTATTGTTCTTAATAATACCATCAATTATAATCACACAAATTCGAAACTAACATTTCATAGTTTTCTTTATTCTCTCCTATTTGTCGCCATTGGGATAGTAGAATTTTCCAGATATCTGAGTGGACAGGTGTTGAATCATTCATATTACACCTATTGACTCTCAGTTGATTCGAAAAACAAAGCTTCCGCTGTTATCAATCTCCCCCCTCCACCATGTTAGTTGTATTAGATTTTGAAACTGTCATCCTATCTCATGATCCTATTGTATGGTTGTGTGTAATTGCATATAGTGAGTGGTATAACCGAACTATTCTCTAGATTTCTTATCTTATTTGAGTCAACTAATCTAGGCTTTTTGTGCTCGGCTTGTTTGACTAACTGTCCCTGTTATACTCCTTTGAATGTTTACTGGATGACAAAGTTTCGAACACAATTTATTCATTGTTCATAATCATTTCATCAATTATAATCACACAACTTTGAAACTTGAGTTTTATAGTCTTCTTTGTTCTCTCCTATTTGTCGTCGTTGGGGTAGTAGAATTTTCCAGATATCTGGGTGGACTAGTGTTGAATCATTCCTATTACATGTATTCTCTTCAGTTGATTCGATAAAAAAAGCTTCTGTTACCAGTCTCTCCTGCAACCGTGCTGTCACATTAGATTAGATTTTGAAACTGTCATCTTATCCTATCCATCCTATTGTATGGTTGTGTGTAACTGCATGTAGTGAGTGCTATAACTGAACCATTATCTAGATTTCTTATCCTGTTCGGGTCAACTAATCTAGATTTTGCTGCTGGGGTTTTGTGCTCGGCTAGTCTGACTGCCCTTGTTCTACTACTTTGACCGCATGTATCTGGCCTGACAATCATTGCAGGCAGGGTACTAGATAAACTAAATTGTCTTGTTTAATTGGCTCCACAGGATTGATCCTTTAACCAACTAAGCTTGTTTCTAAATGAGTTTGTGCGTGTGTTTGAATGCTGGTCAGTTTTATTCCTGCTTTGTTAGGAATTCTCCGCTGTGAGGTTTCCGAGGTTCCTTCCTTGTATGGAATTACCACTGTTTATTTAGATTCTTTATTGTTGGTGATGTCATTATCTTGAGCATGTTTGACATGCATATGGTGAATAATATCAATATCATTATTATCACTATCTCTACTATCATTAAATATTCTATTTTTACATTTCCTTACATACTTTCTGACTAATTTATCCGGGTAATCATTAAGTTTCAAGGCTTCTCTTATGTGTATCACTTCCTGTCTTAGATTTTCCTTGGTACTACTTAGTTTTTGGGCTCTATCACTTAAACATTTCAGCAATCCAGTTTTCACTGACATAGGATGGGATGATCGGAAATGCAAATATCTGTTTGAATGTGTGGGCTTTTTGCAAACACTCGTATTTGACTTAGCATCTTTTTTTCCTTTTAACGCTACAATCTAACATCGGAAGTTCCCCTTCCTGTCTTTACAATTCATGAGTGAATTGAATTGCCTCCACCTGCAAGTCATCCAGTAAATAATGCTGCCTCGCTAACTGTGTGAGGCATCTAACAGACAAACTAATATAGAATTACTTGCTACCATAGTGCCCAAGTTCTACACATATATTAGTAAGCCAGAAGTCGCGTGGTTTGAACTGGTTCTATTCTCTGAGATGATTCAAACCGGGTACACCGCTGATCGGCCCGGCCCCAAACTAGCGAAGCGGCAGCCAAGTATTTAATAATAATAATAATAATAATGTTGTGGTTGATTCCAAAAGTACTACTTATAATACAGCATAGAATTCTAAGCATTTGTGACAATATTGGATCTAAATTCACTCAAAATATCAATATAAAGTAACCAAAGGCATTTGTCCACATTTACAGTAGGAATAAAGTCAAAAATGTGCAAAGTGCAAAGTGAGAATAATCACTATAATAATAAAAGTTTCAAACAGGATTGTCGACATTTAATTGAATTTTAGATTTTCCTTTATCAATTGATTGAACCGAAGTGCTCGGTCTCAGGTTGACATGTCCACCAATTAAATACTAATTAAATGCCCAGACATCGTCGAAGCATCTGTACAAGAAGCCGATATGTCAACCTGAGACCGAGCACTTCGATCCAATCAGTCAGTTGACGGGAAAATCTAAAATTCAATTAAATAATTAACATGACCCGTTGTACAAGAGGTGGCTGTCTGTCGTTGCTCAAGTGGTCTAATGGATTACGCTTTGGCGTTAGAAACTATGGGTATTGGTTTTCAGCCTCGGTGTGAACATCATCACTCATTACCTGAGAAATGCAGGTACATCCAGCTGGTGGACGAGTCCCTAGATTCCACTGCTAGTCACTATCCACCAATTACGTATTGTCCACACACTATGAAAATTTTACCATGTTACAGACTACTGAATCTAATGTTCACTTGATTTGGCGTGGTGAAGGGAAAAAACAAAAAATAAAAACTAATTACACAGCTTAAATAGTATTTACACTTATGAGGAAAGAAACAAAATGAGGGGATTATAAATGTAGGAAGAATAATAACAGTAAAGCTTGATGGTATAAGGATGGAGAAAATGGTTTATTTACTAGTAGAAAGAAGG
The DNA here is from genome assembly GCA_944472135.2 of Trichobilharzia regenti. NCBI lineage: Eukaryota > Metazoa > Platyhelminthes > Trematoda > Strigeidida > Schistosomatidae > Trichobilharzia > Trichobilharzia regenti. Next base: position 102,081,914 of record OX235263.1, on the reverse strand, counting down.
TTAGTTAGTTAATTTATGCCTATTACTATTTTCATCACACAAAGTACGTGCCGTCAAACATGATATCGTGGAATTTTTGTAATGAGAAACGCACGCATAAAGTCTTTTGAAATGACTTCTTGTTTTACCTAAGGAGGAGACACAAATTGAAAACTGTGGGAAAAGTGGATGGACACAGTCTGACAAAATCCCTATAGCAAATTTGTTGCATGACATCAAGTACCTATCAGTAAAAATCTCAACGATATGGCCCTATGGGATACCACCACTCGCCCGACTGACAGTCAGTTTTCAGAGTTCTACGAAATATGACAGTCTTATTTAAGCAATCCAGAAAAGAATAAACAAGGGTGAACAGTAAAGAAGAATAGGTGAGATGCACGAGTTGACAAACTGTAAGAGGTCAAGTGGTTGGGTTATGCCTGAACGCCTTCACTTCTTAACGTAAAAAGTCAGACGAAATATTCTTTTGGAAATCGCTGAGACATGGGAAGCCCAGGATAGGTCAGAAGAAGGAATTAATGCAAGATAATTAACTTCAGACTTGATTTTGTATATCAGTATCAGCAATTTCACAACGATCATAGGAATTAACAGCTTCATTTAACTTTCTTTTTGGAAGCATCTTTGGGAAGCATCGTCTCAACTACAGGCGGAACTGACGAGGATATTAAAGCCAGAATCGGGAAAGCAAGACAAGCTTTCATTACTCTCAAATCTATGTGGAGGTCAACAGCACTACTCAGCATGATAAATAAGATCCGGATTTTCAACTCCAATGTGAGGTTAGTCAGTGCTACTATGCGGATCAGAGACTTGGCGAGTCAAACAAACTTCAGACCTTCATTAACAGTTGTCTTCGCTCAATACTCAAGATCAGATGGCCAGCCAGAGAAGATCAGCAATAGGGATCTCTGGCAATGAGCGAACCAACCCAGCAGGAACCGATAGTGACACAAATAGGAAGGAAGAAATGGAGATGGATTAGCCATACGCTGAGGAAACCATCAATTGACATCACTAGACAAGCCATTGCTCGAGTGGAACCCGAAAGGGAGGCGGCGAGTTGGTCGTCTCACAGTGGGGTGACTTGGAGGAGGTCATGCGAGGAGGAGATGAAAGCATGTGGACAGACCTGGAGCAGGGTGAAAAAGTTGTCAGAAAACCGAAGGCAATGGAGGTGCGCAGCTGAAGCCCTATGTTCCTCTAGGAACTAAAGGATACAATAATAATAATAATTTAACTTTCTTTTACATCGAAAACTGAAATTGACAGTCTGACATTTTAAAGGATTTAATTTAAGACCATTTGACGAAGACTATTTGCTGAAGACTCCAAATAGAAAGCTGTGTATCTTTGTACAATCTAGCTGGGAGTTAACGGAGATTCAGATGGTTAAATCATCCTCATACTTACTAAAGTTCATTTCGTCATCATAGTGAGGCAAGTCATGCAAGAATAAAGAAAAAAGAAAAGGAGAGAGGACAGCGCCTTGAGGGGCACCAGCCTCAGTAAGCAATGAAGTGGACGACTTCCCGTCCCGTATTTTGGAACGTGGCAACTCGAACTGCTGCACTTCTGTGCCAAGTTCTATGTTGAATCTAGACAGACAGATAGACAGACTTCCCGTAACATACAATGTACTGCTTTCTTCCTGAGAAATAAGAATGCAACCGTTTGACATCCTAACACTCATTCTGAGTTTCAGCGGTCTTATTTGACAAACTATCCGTAGGTACTGAGTTGAAAGCACATGTGTGGTCTAGGAAGGTGCAGCGAACAAATTTAGCCCCTTCGTCTAAACTGAAGACAAAGTTATGATGCAAGACTGAAGCTGTATCTATAGTACTTCTACTGCGTTTATAGGCGAATTGTTTGGGATCGTTAAAGGCTTTATATGAAGGTTGAAGATTAAGTACGAGCAACTCTTCCATAGTTTTTAGAAAAGGAGAGGTAATAGCAATAGGTCTAAATTTAATACATGTTCCAGTAGACGATTAAGGTATAGGTACAATTGTAATGTCCTTCCAAACGGCTGGCACGATATTTCTGGAAAAGGATTCATTAAATATGTCCATGAGAGAATAACGTAGGATATCTGCACATTTTTTGATAATAACGCTAGGCAAACCATCTGAACCTAGGCTACATGAAGGGTTTAGTGACTGGAGACATTTTTTTGAACATCATTTGTGTTTAAACTAGAAAGGCGGCTTTCATTAACACTTGGAACACTAGAAAGCCAGGTATTTATGGGAGAATATATGAATCACTTCAATCTGGCTAAATGGCAAACACTACTGATTGATGTGAGTGATATATATTACTACTTATCTCAATGAGTTAGTAGTATATGGTTTTATGCGAATGCATTGGCTCTCTTGATTACCCTTTGCGGTATCAAGGAGATCACATGTTACTGTGATTTGAATAATTTTGGTTCCTAAACGAAACAGCGGTTAAATTTCATCTAGGACTCTACAAATTGCAAACTAGTATAATAATAATAAATAATTTTTCCTTCACGTTCCCAGTGGAACATAGGGCTCCAAGCTAGTGGCTTGAAGTTTCTGTAGCAGTCTTTAATTTTTACAGGATGGGGTTGCTAGCCTCATGCCCAACCTTTCCTCTTTACCAGCATTATTTCTGGCTCAGTGAGGTAAAGGAGTGCGCCGGCCGGGGGTCGAACACCGGACCATATGCTTGGTCGGCGAGCAGCCTAACCGCTATACCACCGACGCACTGGTGCCCCCAGAGAGAACTAGTATGAAAATTCCTAATTTGATTTACAAATATATACATATATGTGAGTCGGTGGCACAGCGGTTAGGACTCTCGCCGACCATGCACATGGTCTGGAGTTCAATCCCTGCCGACGCACACCCGATATCTATGATCGGCCTGCAAAATTTCGACTACCAATATCACATGCTGAAAATTCCATACTTGTACCAAAAGCATGGTGTGGTATCAGGCTGTAATCAAAGAAATATATAAAATGTTTCACCCTAGTTTGGGATTCATCGGCATTACGCACCCACCATGGCGGTTTCGAAGTCAGGACCTACCGGTTACATATCAAACATCATCTTTACTGAACGCTATCAGAAAAGACAAATCCTAGAGCGAAGACATCGTAACAACTATTGTTAATCATCCAACACGGTGACATGCAATTTCCTCGATGCAACGCAGTATCACAGAATTGCTAAATAAATCTGTAAAGACTGGTATCTAGTTGGAATTAGTACGTGTTGATGCTCAGAGTTAAACGGTATCTAGAAGTGAATCCCTAACCGAATACATCTGACTAAATACAATAGGAGTGTATTTTATTAAGGAACTTTTCTTTAAAAAAATTTAATTATTTATCCCACATACTTTTTCACGGTTGACCAAATCATTCCTGAGGCGTTCAGTGATTAGGTTGTAAATCTAACTGTCACTTTTGTAATATTGATTAAACTGTGTTCATCATGTGAGTAATGTAAAAAATACATTAGATCTATATCTACAAAAAGATCAAGTGTGACTAAAATCGATATAATCTAAATCTGCTTTAGCCATTTAGGGATTGATAGTCCTTCCACGTGAGGATGGTGACAAAATGTATAGTCCTCTGAACATATAGAACAAAACGCTTAGGGCGTTTTCAGTGCGATTCACCCATTTTATATGTAAGGTGGTGCTGTAGGTCTGGTTTTTACTGATTTCTAATTTGGAGACAGAGAAAGTCAATTGGCTGAGCATTTTAACCACTTCACTTATTTCTGAAGAAATCGTAGCACAGATACAAAAGGCCTGTCTAGTATATGCTAACATACAACATCTCTGGCATAGACGTGATATCCAACTATCAGTAAGAGGAATTATGTCTTGAGCAGCAGTTCCTGTCATCCTTCTTTATGATTGCAAGACGTGGCAGTTGAAAGTAGAAGATTTCAAGAGGCTAGATGTCTTTGACTAGAGGTATTTGCAGTCTATCTCTTGTAGTAATTCGTTTAATATATGATGAGTAATATTGAGGTTAGGCGTAAAGTCTTAGAGAAGTGTAACGACAGAAGACAGGGGTCAGGCAACAGATCGTTTATGGGGAAAATCAACAGATACTTATAGATTTTTATGTACATTTTTATTCGTTATTGTTGGCAGAGAGGCAACGTCTTCTGATTGGTTGTTCTCTTGCTGGAGGTTATTCTGCCATCTCTTTGTGGTCGTTTGTTTGAGGGTCAGACCATGTGTCTGCGAGTCGTATCTGCCCACACTAAGTCTGCTGTGATTGGTTGTTAGTTTCCTCAAGGTTGTGCTATTTTATTGTTTTTTCTAATGACCAAGATTTAGGACGTAAACAGCGACGTGAATTGCTGTCTACCAATTTTGGCTAGCAGACAGCTCTCACCACAGAAGAAGGGTTGTGAAGCTGGATTGATTGAGTTGGCTAGGACATGAGTCCCGCCTGCCATGCTATGACCTTCTTTCTCGAGCAATCATAGCTAACATAGGTCTAGACAAGAAAAGGTTTATAGGCTTTCAAATCTAAAATCAGGCTCAACCCATGGAGACTCTGATCATTGGTTTGAGACAACCATGGGGAGAGGTGCAGACTACTCGACTGGGGCTGAAGACAAATCGAATGCTCACCAGTTACAAATTGTAGGACAAAGTGCCTGGAGTTCTAGCGAGAAGTTACTAGTCGGGCCCACCAAGTGGGGTATGAGGACAGCTCTTCACGGATGACACTGACTAAGAGTGTCACTATATGTAATGCAAATAGGTTGAAGTTAGAATCCATATGGTGGTCATTAGTCAACGAGTTAGTCTTGTAATCCGAATATTCTGGATTCAATCCGTAAGGGACTGATGGGTGCGTAGTGCTAGACGATTCCAGTCCTCTCTGGTTTTCAATACATCTTTAACTGGTGCTAGAGCATGTTTCACTAGGAATTCAAAAAGTAAATAGCGTTAATAATTGTAATAATAAGTTGGTAAGCATTAATGCAAAATTGATGATACTGATATAGAAATCAAGTCTGAAGTTAATTATCTTGCATTAATTCCTTCTTCTGACCTATCCTGGGCTTCCCATGTCTCAGCGATTTCCAAAAGAATATTTCGTCTGACTTTTTACGTTAAGAAGTGAAGGCGTTCAGGCATAACCCAACCACTTGACCTCTTACAGTTTGTCAACTCGTGCATCTCACCTATTCTTCTTTACTGTTCACCCTTGTTTATTCTTTTCTGGATTGCTTAAATAAGACTGTCATATTTCGTAGAACTCTGAAAACTGACTGTCAGTAGGGCGAGTGGTGGTATCCCATAGGGCCATATCGTTGAGATTTTTACTGATAGGTACTTGATTTCATGCAACAAATTTGCTAAAGGAATTTTCTCAGACTGTGAGCACCCCTACTCTACCAGCAGTTCCAAACTTGTATCTCCTCAGGTAAAACAAGACGTCTTTTCAGAAGACTTCATACGATTACGTATAAAAATTCCACTATACCAATTTTAGCACGTGCTTTATATGATGAAAATAGTGTCAGGCATGAACTAACTACCTAACCTTCTTAGCACTACTAAATAAACTATTTCCTACACCGTTACACCATCAAACTTTATTGTTATTGTATATCTTATATTTACAATCCTCTCAATTTTTTGTTTTTATTTGTTTATTTTTTCATAAGTGTGAACAACATTTAAACTGTGTTATGTAACTGTTATTTTTTGTCTTTCCCCTCACCATGCTACCATATCAACAGAACATTAGATTCAATACTCTATAGTAACATGCTAAAATTTTTTAACTGAATCGACAATACTGTTTGGAACAGACTCATTGTTATTATTTTTACTATTATTATTGTCATATGTAATATTTTCAATTTGTGCTTCGAATATTTTTGACTTTATGTCGTAAACGTAGACAAATTCCTTTGGTTACTTTTGTTTTGATTTTTAATTTTATTTATATTTTAAGTAAATCAGATGGAAGGTATTGTGACAAATGCTGAGAATTCCATTCCGTGTTATAAGTACTGTCCGTTTCGGAATAAAGTAAATTATTATTATTATTATTAATCAGGGCTAAACTAAGTCATCATGTAATCAAATACTCTAAACATGCTCATTATTTGTATCTGGTTGAAGTATTTATAAAGGGATCAAAATGAAATTATTTCCCTTTATCATTGATTAGTGCACCATCTCAGAAACACACGTTTATCCATATACTCACAGAAGAATCAGATCGTATGACTTTCACTGAATATGCCATTGAGAAATGTGAATGAAACTCTAATGCCATTAGGATTATTTATCCTCGGATTTCGGAACATCACCCCCTGCATAATGGTTGGTTAAGTAAAGGAAGGACAAACAAAATCTATTCACATAGCGCTATTCTATCTCACTCATCTTGTGGATACACAGAATACAAGACTGATGTCAACGAGGCAGCTTTCAAAGTCATCTACCTCACACCAACCAACAAATCTTAACTTCGCCTTATTAAGAGTTCGTTTACTAAATATTGCTGAGACTCTGGCTGTTGGGATCTACATTAAGAAGCCTAATTTATGTGTCCAAAAGAAGCTAGTTTAGGCATTATCACTACCTTGGCCATCTAGGTTTGAATGATCCTCAAGTTTTGTGGAAATTTCCATAATTTTAGTTGATATTCTATTTGATATTATATTATTATTAGAATTTAAGCACCTTTAATGAACTGTGGTAATTCCATTGCGATCTTACTTAACAAATCGATATTATTTTAAAAAAAAACACCAATATTGTTATTGACGACTATTCTAGAATATTCTATGTATATAAACATACAGATATCTGTTTGTAGAGTGCGAAGGGGATATTATCGGAAAAGATATTCTTTGCTCAATTATTTTGTTTTTCCTAGTTGTCTGAATAAATATTTTCGCTATATTAATCATTGTATCGATTTTACATGGTCAAGTACCTGCAGTACCCTGTTAAGTAAACATTAACAGCTAATATTTGTCAGTATGGCTAGTCAAACTCCCTATTTATTGTAAACCAAAGTTATCCATAATATTGAAAATAATAGAAACTGTAGAAAATTAACTCTGATGGTGACCCTCAAGGCAATGAGATAATCTTTATGTATTTTCTGAATATGAAAGACAACTAACTAATGAATTCAATTTTAAATTTCCCCGGCCGATTGATTGGACCGAAGTGTTCAGTTTCAGGTTGACATGTCTGTTGGCTTCTGGTGCGGATGCTTCGATGATGTCTGGGTTTGTAGTTAGAAGTTGGTTAATGGATGGTGATTAGCAGTGGAATCAAGGACAACGCGCATTTCGTCCTATTTTGGACTCGTCAGATGGATGTGCTTGCATTCTGCAGTGAGTGATGATGTTCCTAGCGACATGTCAACCTGAGAACGAACACTTTGCTACAATCAGTAGATGGGAAAATCTAAAATTGAATTAAACAATCAATAAGATCCGTTGCACAGAAGGCAGTGGCTCTCATGGCCCAAGCGGTATGGTGGATAATACTCTGGCGTTTGAAACTATGGGCACTGGGTTCGAGCCTCGGTGGGAACACCATCACTAACTCACTGAAGAATGCAGGTACATCCAGTTGGCGGACGAGTCCAAAATAGGACGAAATTCGCGTTGTCCTGGATTTCACTGCTAGTCACCATCCACCAGTTAACTTCTAACAACTAACTGTGTTGAAAGGTCTACAGGGGAGTAATTCTCATTCTTGATACTGACTTCATTCTATTGGTCAAGTTCTCCAGATGGTCACCAGGTCAGGTGACTGGCTGTCACGGTGGACTCAGATTGTTGAAGGCCATTGATGAGAAGCTTTGAATCTAGGTTCTTTGTTTTTGTTGACATTCTTCAGCAAGACGTTTTTTTCAATCACGAAAGAACTGATGTCTTCTCAGTGATTCAAACCTGTGTCATTCAGTTCTGTGGTCATTGATGAACTCAGGATTAGCCTCCTGTAGGACTATGGGGAATAAACTGATTAACCAGTCAGTAACAGCACCACAGTGTAGACACTAGACATTGGTTGTCACCTAGTGATCAGTCATATAATAGTACAATAGAATGTTACCGTGGTAATGTCTTTCACTGCAGCACTGGATGATGAGTGTTCATTTTCGATGAGGTTGCAGATACACTTTCATACCAAGTGTCCATAGATACAAGTATAAAACTTGGGCACTGTGATGGTAGAGTATAATTCTATTATATTGCAGTGTTACACAGTAATGTATAATGATGACCACGTTTCGAGCACAAATTATCACTGCCACTCATAATCCTATCAAGTCACTCACACAACTTTCTTGCTTCATTTATATACATGAGTGAAATTGATGATTAGACATTTGATTGAATAAAAACCAATATGGGATAATGTCCATTCAGAAATAATAATAATATGAGTGTTATTGATCGAATACAATCAGATGGGAAATAAGACGAGTGTTTTTGTAGTCATAATAAATAAGTAACTTGTTAGAATGTTATGATGTAAGTGAATTGAATTGAAATAGAATACAATTTAAGATTATTTATTATCCTCCTCTGATCTGGCTGACTGACTGGTGGTAATAATATCTTCCATACACATCTCTGGTATTTGCACTGAGTCATTTCTGTTTCATGTGTTGTGTTGGGTGTAGACTCGACGAACGAGGCAGGATTCAGTAATCAATCTCTCTCGCCCTCCACCTACCTATAATACTGTTTGGAAATTTGACTCTATCCTACCCTATTGTGTGGTTGTGTGTTAATGCATGCAGTGTAATCGCCGAGCTTTTTTTCTAAATTGTTTATCTTCTCGGGGTCAACTATCCTAACCTTAGCTAAATTCTTATGTTCCGACAATCTGACTACCTCTGACCTACTAGTTTGACCTATATAGTTGACCTCACTCACATCTATTGCAAGGTATTTTGTAAATTATATTATTTTGTTTAATTGGGTCCACCGGGTCTTTTAGCCTACAGAGTTTGTCTATAGGTTGCTGCTGATTTCCTCCAACCAACCAAGAAGGGGTCATGAATGCATATGACTGAAGAGTCCTAAAACAGGAAGAAACAGCCCTCCTGTAGTCAGTCTTGTAGCCAAACTTGAATTAGAAAGTTCTCCTCTCTGAGGGTTCTTTTTCGTCCAAACAGTCTCAGTTCTATCATTGACACCCTCCATTCGAACATTCTTCAAATACTATAGAATTTTCCATATACACGGAAATTTAAAGCCTATTCTAATTTGTTACTAGTGATTTTACTTCTTTTCTCAACATATAACCCCACCTGATTCATTTCAAATAGCAAATGTTTCATAATTAATTAATTAATTAATCCCTACAGTTTGAGTGTCTCCCTGCTTATAATGCATAATATCTTTGTCTACTAGCCACCCATTAAACACGTTTTATAGCCTTGAACTAGCTGGCCTGTTTTCCTTTCCCATTTTATATGATTCTATTATAATTTATTGCCGTCCTCATCCATTTCACATTATTGCGTAAATGAATTCAACTCAGCAGGTTTGTCTCATAAATATTGTTTACTTTGTCATCCTATGACAAATCTGTTATTCTGCGTAAAAATGCATCCGCTGTATAACTGGTTATCACTGTAATGATAGTAGTGATATTTACACCAAGTGTAGGTGTTGCAGGGATTTGATTGGGTACAAGTTTGATATCAGTTAGAGAACTGTTGAAAAATCAGTGAGCACTGAACAACTGTTTCATCCTGGTGTGAAACCCTTCAGCTGTACTCATCCCATTGGAGTTCGAATCAAGGGCTTACGGTTACAAGACGCGATCATAGACCATCTAGCTACTGGTATCCGTTTCAATGACTTGTTAGCGCAAACGCCACCCTTTACCTGACTTGGTAGACTCCGTTGGTTGCGAATATTCACTAGAACTTCTGGTCACTCACTTCCTGCATACAGGCAGTCGCTTGTGAGCATCAATTGAATTATCAAAGGTTGATTTCCATGGATTGGATAGGTGACAACAGTTATAACAGTTACAACTGTTTATAACATCAGGCACTTGAAAAGGAGGCTTTATTGGAAAATAATTTAATAATTCCCACTGTAGCTTTAAGAACACAATATTCAGAGAAGAGACCCTCTCCCAAAACCAATTTATTATCAAGCTGTACAATCATATATATATATATATATGGTTTTACTTAAGAAATTATATCCGGTGAGGGAATTAGGTCAAAGGCGTGAATACATGAAATAATAATAGTAGTAGTATGAAATGCAATTAAAATATTTGTGATTATAATAATAGTTAAATGTCAAAATGGCAAAACAATCAATGTCATATATAGAATAATACATAAGGTATATAGATATTGTTGGGAAGGGGTAGATAATTAGAGGATTAGTAGTTGAATATAAAATGTTACATAACATGGTGTGAAATTTGACAAGATAGAGTTCAATATTGTAAAAATATAAAAATCATAATTTTGGGTTTAGAATGACAAGTGGGTCAAGTGGAAACAATTCAGAGTGAGAGTGGTAATAATAATAATAATCGTAGTAATAAGGGAAAGGTACATAGAATAACTAAATGAACAAAATAAATAAATGTCTATCCCTCTATTGCCAAGACAGAAGTAGGGATTGTACATACTTTTTTTGTACACAAAGGTCTGGCTGGCTCAAATTCATGAATTGCCAAGGCCTCAGCTGTATTTAGAAGTCTGTAATGAAGAAAACGTGGCAAGTTAGCATGGATTCTATATATGGTCTTAAAATCATGGTCAGGGTTGACAGAGTGACGGAAGTCCATCAGGTATTCCAGAATGCAGCTCTGCACACACTTGCTTTCTCCCTTGTAAAACCATTTGGCTGGAATATGTTCTCGTATCCGTGTGGAGAGCCTTCTCTGGCTACGACCAATGTCAATATACCTTGCTCCACAATAGGGTAAGGTGAACTGATAGATGCACATGGAGATGGCCAGACGGGGGAGCTTATCTCATATAGAACTAGAGAACAACTTGCGGCTAGTGAACGTCATATGTAGTCTTGCTGCAAAGAACGTCTTACTGACTGATTTAGAGAGACGGTTGTTTTGAGTATATTTGAAGCTTGATCACCTTTGAATTCCAAATTCATGAATAAGGTTTTCTTTGGAACTGAGTCGGTGATCAGTTTAAACTGCTTATCTCTCAAGTTACTATCAATAAATCGGTTAGGGTAACCGTCTTCTGCGAGCGTGACCGTTTTTGGAAGTCAAGTTCTGAGTCAACGCAATCAGAACTACAAATGTTCCTTATCCCAAAACATATCTATTATAATCACAAACATTTTAATTGCATTGAAATAGAAGGACATCATCAAAGAGTTTGATATGTATTATCGATATGTCGATGATACATTTATCTTAGCTGTTGGGAACGTTAACATAGACGAACTGTTGCTGAAATTCAACAACATCCACCCTTCGCTTGCTTTTCCTTGTGAAGGGGAGCAAGAGAATGAACTACATTTCCTGGATGTCTTTCTAAGTACGGATGACTTCTTACAAAAGGAATTTGAATATATTCACGATTCCTTGACGGAGATGCGCTATCCGAGTAGTTTCATAAAGAAACACATGAAACCATCAGAGAAAAACCTGAGACTCTGACTGCACATAAGAAACCTCTATTTATTAAGTTACAATTTAATGGTGACGTATCAAGTGAGATTTTATTCCAAAGACTTTTCAGGAGTGTACGGAGAAAGTTTTACGCAGCACACCTATGCTTATCATTCTCTAGCCGACGAATGATTGGGACGCAAATGAAGGATAAGCTTGATAGTTTTGCCACATTTATGGGTATTTATCAATCCAAATGCACCTGTGGTGACAGTTATGTTGGTCTCACTACTAGACAGCTTAACCGACGAACGTATTAGTGAACATCTCCCATCGTGGTGATTTGGCAAAGGACAGACAAAAACAATCCGTAGCTCAATTCTCTCACATTTAATTGATTGTGGTCGTGTAGTCGAGAAAACGAGAGCCTTCAAAGTAATTCATCGTATCCCACTGAATCTCTCTAGTAGACTTCATATTCGTCTACTGCACACAGCTAAGGCAGGCGATAGGCATTAGAACTATTAAACCCCTAAACTATGCATTTCATACTATTATTATTTCATATATTCACGCCTTTGACCTAATTCCCTCACCGGATATAATTTCCTAAAAAAATCATATATATACGATTGTACAACTTGATAATAAATTGGTTGTTGGAGAGAGTCTCTTCGTTGATTATTGTTTTTTATTGAAAAAGAATGTTCTTTGTCAGTCAGACCGACTTTTAAGGTATGCCGTTGAATTATTTTAAAAGTAACTGTTAAAACATAGTGAGAATCATAGTGAGAAGTCGTGACCAGTAGGATGCAGCAGGTCGGGTGTGAGGACAAATACTCGCCACCGATGACATTGGCTAGGGGTCGCGCTATGTCATGAATTGGTATAAGTTAGAATTCATGCAGTGGCTGGCCATTGGATCGGGTCCCAGTGGCTGATGGATGGTCTACGAGCTAGCTCGCCTTGTAACCAGAAGGTCCTGGGTTTGAATTCCGGTGGGTGCATATTGCTGAAGAGTCCCAAACTAGGCTGACGAAACAGCTCCAATGTTTCTCTAACTAATGTCAGCTTATGATGAAATTCTGTAACCAATCGATCAAATCCCTACAGACCAACACTTGAATAAAAATCACATTAGTTACCGAAGAATTGATTACCTAATGGACAGAACAAATGTACACACATGTATTTCTTACCATCATCTATATAATAATCATAATAATAATAATATTATGATTATTATTAATTGCTCAGTTGACCTCCAAATTTTTTCTGTCTGGGTCATTTCTACCATCCCCGTTTGATCCAATCATCTATCAACTTGAATATATGGTAGTAGTGTTCAGACAGGAAATTATCACCAACTGAGTGAGATGTGTTAAGATTTTCTTTCCTAACCGTAATCATAAGATAATTAAAAAAAAAATCACTAGATTGATAAAAACAAAACAAAAAAATTTCCAGACATATTTCTATTAATTTTATAATGAAATCAAGTTAAGACGACGTAGAACTGATGTAAACCATTGAAGTAAACAGTTGAAGCGTTAATAAATTTTCAGTATATGGCACTAAATGAACAGAGAATATTGCTTTTCGATTGGATCGAGGATTTCACCATGAGCTGACAACAGTTAGAGAACCATTTGAAAGCCAACTGAGAGTACTAAATAGCTGTTTCTTCCCATTTTGGAACTCTTCAGCAGTATGCATCCACCAAGAACCTTCTGGTTACAAGGCTAGCGAGCCACAGGGACCTGATCCAATGATTTTTCTAATTGCCGGTGGTAGACTGGATAATGTGACAGATGGTGGGCAGTGAGGAAACAGGCATAAAAAGGGGCCCACACAAAAACTTTGAGGATCTGGACACCGCCGATGATATTTATCTGATTTCTCACAAACTCGAAGATATGCAAGTGAAAAGCAACAAGTTGGTTAAGATGAATCCAAAGAAAATAGAACTTCAGGTGAACATAGAGAAAACAGAGGTAATGATGAAGATTCCTGACCAACACAAACAGCAACAACAACAACAGACAACAATCAGCATAAATGGGAGGAACCTGAAAGAAACAACCTCGTCTACCTACCAGGGAAGCATCGTTTCAACTACAGGCGGATGGAACTGACGAGGATATCAAAGCCAGAATCGGAAAAGCAAGACAAGCTTTCATTTCTCTCAAGTCTGCGTGGAGCTAGTCGACAGCACTACTCAGGATGATAAATAAGATCCGGATTTTCAACTCCAATATGAAGTCGGTGCTACTATACGGATCAGAGACTTACACTGCGCCTCATAAAGAGCATTTCAAACAAACTACAGACCTTCATCAACGGCTGTCTTCACTCAATACTCAAGATCAGATGGCCAGAAAAGATCGGCAACCAGGAACCAACTGTGCAACAAATAAGCAGGAAGGAATGGAGGTGGATTGGCCACAATTTCAGGAAACCATCAAGTGACATCACTAGACAAGCTATTGCTCGAGTGGAACCGGAAAGGGAAGCGGCGAGTTGGTCGTCAGTGCTAGGGTGACTTGGAGGAGGTGATGTGAAGAGGAAATGGAAGCATGTGGGTAGACTTGGAGCCAGATGAAAACATTGTTGGAGAACCGAACGCAATGGAGACGTGTGGCTGATGCCCTATGTTCCTCTAGGAATTAAAGGAAATAATATGTATGGATATGTTTAACTAAAACCAAAAGAATTTATTGAAAGGAATATTCTCTGCCTGTATGTACAACTTATAAACTTTGACAGTATGTGATTCCATATTCATTTGTTTGTTAGATATATCACAACTGGATGGCGGAGTTTTGATGCTTCATAATCATATCATTAATTTTAACCACACAACTTTAAAGCTTCAATTTTTATGATTTTCATTTTTCCTTCCTATTTCGTTGTGAGGGTTGTATAATTTTCCAGGTGTTTGGGATAGGTGGTGAATCATTCATATTTCACGTATTTTCAGATGTTTTGATAAATAGTTGATAACTGAGACTTTAGTTAAGAAACCATCTAGAAATATGGGGGATAGGAAGGATTCAGTCACCGTGCTGAACATATGGGGAATTCGATTACGCTCACCCCTCAAATAGAGGAGAGTAGGAAGAAAGGATCAGAACTAGTTTTTCAGTCACAACTTATGTAACTATGATCAATGAATTGTGTTTAATGCATCATCCTGGTAATAACAAAATTTCACAGTATGTGTGTGTCATATTTTCAATGAATATTCTTTGGTCACTAATGAGTGTTTTGAAATTCATAATAGGCATATTTAATCAACTATATGGAATGAAAATGGCTAACCAGCATGCAAATTGTGAGTTTGGTTTTTCAAGTATTGGGTTCTGTAGGGATTTTGTTTGATTGCTTGGAGGGTTTCATCATGAGCTGACATATCGGTTAGAGAACCACTGGAAAACTTGGCAGTACTTCCAGACAGTTGTTTCGTCCTAGTTTGGGACTCTTCAGAAGTACGTACCCACCACATAGGGTTAGAACCCAAGACCTTCTGATTACAAGGTGAGCTAGCTCGTAAACCATCCATCAGCCACTGGGACCTGATCCAATGGCTAGCCACTGCATGAATTCTAACTTCTGTCAATTCATGACACAGCGTGACCACTTTGTAATGTTTTTTCTGAGGAGTTACTACCCCACCTTCACCTGATATGACTAGTTCACCTAAGTAGATAGTCAAAAGTCGAGTGGTTTGAACTGATTTGGATGTCTGAGCTCAGTCATCCTGGGTACACTGCTGATGAAGTCGTCTCTGAACGAGCGAAACGGCTGTCCGGTTTGAACTGTGACAAGCAAGCACTATTGGTTGATGTAGGTGGTATGCGACTACTCATTTAAGTCAATCAGTAGTATATGGCTTTATGCAAAAATATTTAATCACTTTGGAGCAACCATGGTAATATCTTTTAATTATTAGTAGTCACTGTATTTACTGTTTTATCCAATTATTATTATTATTATTATTATTATTATTATTATTATTCAGTTTACACTCCAGGACATTCTAAAGTTCTCTCTTTCTCTATGATAGTAAGGCAACTAAACCGTAATTCATTATAATCGTATTCTAATCTCTTATAACCCTTGTGTCTTGTCTATCTGAATTTGACCAATAAGACATTCTTATCTGCTTTTTACATGACTGGCTCACTGTAGCTTATTTTTTTATAAGTCAAATATCTCCTAGTACAAGTATAAAACTTGAGCACTGTGGTGGTAGAGTTATGGATAAGATTTTATTTTGATAAACTGTTACACAGTGTAATGTGTTATACAGTAATATCAACTGATGACCACGTTTCGAGTACAAATTATTACTGCTCATAATCATATCAAGTCTCATTACACAAATTTCTTGCTTCATTTATATACATGAGTGGAACTGACTAGATATTTGAATAAAAGTCAATATGGGATAATACACATTCAGAAATAATAATATGAGTGTTATTAATCAAATACAATCAGATGGGAAATAAGACGAGTTGTATTCAAACCTACAAACTCACTCAGAGACAAGCTCTGTAGGCTAAAAGACACTGTCAGCTGACCCGATTAGACAAAATAATATAATTTACAAAATACCCTGCAATGACTGTGAGGTCAACTACATAGGTCAAACTAGTAGGTCAGGGGCAGTCAGATTGTCGGAACATAAGAATTTAGCAAAGGGAAGAATGGTTGACCCTGAAAAGATGAATGATTTATAAAAGACATCAGCAATTGCACTACATGAATGTACTAACACACAATAGGATGGGAGAGGATAAAAATTCTAAGAAGTAATCTATGTAGGTGGAGAGAGAGAGAGGTTGATTACTGAATCCTGCCCGGTTCATTGAGTCTACACCCAACACAACACATGAAACAGAAATGACTCAGTGCAAATACCAGAGATATGCATGGAAGATATTATTACCACCAGTCAGTCAGCCAGATCAGAGGAGGATAATGAATAATCTTAAATTGTATTCTATTTCAATTCAATTCAATTCACGTACATCATAACATTCTAACAAGTTATTTATTTTGACTATAAAAACACTCGTCTTATTTCCCATCTGATTGTATTTGATCAACAACGCTCGTAATATTACTTCTGAATGTACATTATCCTATATTGATTTTTATTCAATCAAATGTCTAATCATCAATTCCACACATGTATCTAAATGAAGTAAAAAGCTGTGTGAGTGAGTGACTTGATATGTTTATGAGTAGTAATAATTTGTGCTCGAAAGGTGGTCATCAGTTAATATTACTGTATAACACTACACTGTGTGACAGTTTATCAAAATAAAATCTTATCCATAATGGAGTTTTCTCCTTATATATTCCTGATGATATATTACTGTGTGTAGAGTTCTAATGAAATTTAAAGAATTAATGTACTCCTAGTTTATTAACAAAATTTATAACTTGTTATAAATTATTGATAAGTTTAAAACAAATTTGAATAGTCATTTCGGAGTGAAGGCATCCATACTAAACTGTAGACTGGATCTTTCTATTGATTAGACCATTTTCAATCTTCAGAAGTTGATAAAGTCACTACATGATAGTTAGTTCCGTTCTCCTTTTAAATTTCTTTACACAATGTCTTTCTATAATGCATACATTTCGAGTAGAACTGCGAACTCACAGCTTTGAAATCTTAGTAATCAAGGTATTGTGTTTTTTGACGCATTAGTTCGCTATTATCATGGTCAACTTTCTGTCATTTCCAGGCTTTACTCTCAGCTAGTAGGCGAGGCGAGGTTTCCTAGTGGGTGCATCAGTTGGGAATCAAACCTGGCTGATGTATGATTTCAAAAACTCCATTTTATGGTTGAGCTGTGAATGAAGAACTAATCGAGAATGATGTAAATTTCTCTGTTCAGTTCACTGCTTTTTATCTAAGAAGCAGTGTTCAGTGAAGTATTACTGTTTTCAGCGGTATCATTATCAAACAGTAGAGTTGCATATATATGTAGTAAATTTTCAAAGCAATAGAATAAATGTCTCCAGTAATGTGTCACTTAAATTACAAGTTATAAACTAATCGTTAATCCAGTGAAAACTAAAGTAGAATTAATTGATTGATTACTAGAAATAACCGATATTTATCTACTTACAATTTATTGTAATAATTCTCCATATCTTTCATCTACTTGTGTATCTTAGAATGTTTCGCTTTTCTGTGATGAAAAGGAGAAACAGCATAAATCAGCGTTCTCCTTCTCAGTGAAAATTCTCCCACTTTTTCAGTGATATCTTTCCACATATTTTTTCGCCTTTTTAGTAACAACTGTTTATGTCATAACATATATTTATTTCCCCTTAATGAATTTAAATAAAACAAGAACAACAACGGTTTGTGTAGAATAATAAAGTAGGACCCTTCTTTGTTTATTTCGTTGACTTCTCATCAGGTGCTTACAGGCCAAAGACAGTATTAAGTATATCTACAGACACAATTTTAACATACTTGCACAGCCAGTTCATTTCTAAACAAAAATCAATCAATATATGCATACAGCAATAATATATACAATAATAATAACAACAATAAACACTTTATTCCGATATTAATGATCATACACAATGGAAACTTTCAGCATTACGTAATCAGATGAAAAACGGGGTGAAAATATCCAGTTACCAGACAGAGCAATGAAAGACTGATAACCGCTACTTTCTGAACGCATCAATCGAGTTTCAGGTGCTTGATTAAAAAGATTGATTCGGCAAACTTAAGGACAATTGAACTCTTTTGCCTGTTGATAATTTTGAACGATCTTTCGACGTCCATTTCATGACCCATGTCAAGAAGATGTAATATTTTCTTTATTTTTCATCTTTTTATCGGCTGATCAAGTCATCTAATAACTTAGTTCCGTCTCTTATAACCTTTCATATGTTTTGCTGTCGACTTCGTCACAATCCAACATAAGTTAGAGAAATCATTAAAGACCACGAACACTGGATAACTTTTTAGTCCTCATCTGGGGCACTTTGGTAATGTGCACCAATGACCTCATCAAGTAAAGAACGCTGTACCTTCAAGTTACAAAATCAAGATTCTTTGATCATTTAGCCAGCCAATTGTGACAAAACTCATTGATCCGTCAATCGTAAATTTTTTTAACCCATGTCATAGCACTAACATTAACCAATGGCTTAAATAGGCATATCCTTCACCACCTGTCTCGTGTCCCCTGGTTTTCAGTGAATCTCCCTAAATGATTTTGATTCAAGTATTAGTTTGGAGGGATTTGATTGGTTTCAGGATTTCATCATGAACTGACGTTGGTTAGAGGACCACTGTAAAACCTAGGGGTGATGAAATCCTGGAAGCATTCAAATCTCCGCAAACCAACAATCTAATGGTCACTAGTGAGCGGCCCTATTCACGTAGGCAGTTACCCGGGTTCTAGTGGGAAGTCGTGACCAGTGGGATTATCGCCACCACTGACATTGGCTAGTGCCAGTCACACTATATCGTGAATTGGCTGGAGTTGGAATTCATGGACTGGTCACTGGATCGGGTCCTACTGGCTTAGTGGCCTACAAGCTCATCTTTCCACTGGAGGGTCCTGGGTCCAAGATCCTGTGTTGGTGCTTGCCGCTGAAGAGTCTCAAGCTACACCGATGAAACAGCTGTTCAGTACTCCAGTGGTGGTTTGGCAGTGGTCCCCTAACTGATATCAGTTCATGATGAAATCCTGAGCTTGGTTCATCACAAAATCCCTACAAAAATCCGTAGTCTAGATATCGCTCCCACCAAATGTAAGATGATGTTACAGGGCTGGACACCACTGACTCCTAGCTTAGAAATAGAGAGTGAAGTGCTTGAGCACGTTGACCACTTCGCTTATTTGGGAAGTACCATCAGCCAACGCCAACGGGTTGATCTCTGACGAAATCTCAGCACGAATATCAGAGGGCTAGTTTCACATATACCAGTTTACGCCGTCTGTAGAGTAGACGTGATATCCGGCTATCGACCAATGGGAGGGTGTACTGCTCAGCGCAACAGTCCGCTCCGTCCTCCTTTATGGCTGTGAGACCTGGCCATTGAGGATGGAAGACATAAAAAAGCCGGCTAGCTATCTTTGATCATAGCTGCATGTGTTCTGTCTCCTGTGTGTGTTAAGTGGTATAATAGGGTGAGCAATGTTGAGTTTAGGCATTGGTCGAGTGCTAGGTGAGTGAGGAGGAGAGGAAATCAATCGACGAGGCTGTTAAATTACATCCACTGAGATGGTTAGGGCATGTGTTACGTATGCTTAGTCATCGCCTCCTTCGACTGACGGATAATGTTAGCTGGCTGACATAGAATGGATCAGGCTGGAAAAGAGCTGGGGGCGGTCAAACCAAAACATAGCCTCATCAGTCAATGAAATCCACAACAGTTAGTTTAAGCCATGTTGAAAGGTGAAGACTTCCTAACTGGTTGAGGTCCTCGGGACGGTAAAAACGAATGAAGGCTGGATAATATTAGTGACATGGCTCAAAATCATTCTCAATGGCTGGCGGAGTTAGATGCATCCACTCCTTGTGACTTATGATTTCCAAAGAAACTATATTGTTCTTCGTTATTACTATTCCTTTTTTCTCATATCCCTGTCTAATGTCTCTATTATGCATTTCTTCTACTTTCTTCTCTTGCTTTGTGTGCTACAAGAAGAGAGTGTGGCGACTTGAACTGCCGCACATCGGTGCAAAGTTCTATGTCGAAAACAGACAGACAGACAGTCTAGATATCTTTCATGAGTATTACCAAAGTACAATCTAGCCAAACATCATCTAATGTGTGCTGTTGTACTCTGTAATAAGTAGTTATTTATCTTCATCTATACCTTTTCAGTAACCTGTGAATGCGTATATTTCACATATGGTGAGCTTTGAGGATAATTCTTAAATTCTGCATAAGCTGTTCAGTCTATGGAAGAGAAAATGGTAATAAGGAGAATAAAGATAAAAAATAAGCTCAACTCCAGTTGAAGGCATCTATGCAACATCTTTCACTGCAACAGTGTCGACTCATAAAGATTTATAACAGTAAACAGTGTCTTTCATGCCGAATTCTCTGCTATGAAACCCCCACGTTTTTGTAAAAAAAATGTCGATAGCTTACTTGTATTTATTTGAATTATTTAGTATTGCGAAAACTACTACAGGGTTGTGAATGACAGGAGAAAACAGTCCATAGTGTTCCTAGGATTATATTATCAATTGGATTGAGGATTTCATCATGAGCTGACATCAGTTAGAGAACTACTGGAAAACCACCTGGAGTACTGGACAACTGTTTCTTCCTGTTGACGAGTCCCAAGCTATGACGAAGCACCTGCCCAGTACTCCCAGGTGATTTTTCAGTGGATCTCCAAATGATGTCAGCTCATGATGAAATCCTTCATCTAATCAAACAAAATCCCTACAAAACTAATACTTGAAAATTTATTCGCTACTGACTAGCGACTGGCCCTATTCAGGTGAGAAGTGATGACAAGTAGGATAGAGCAGGTTACAGATGAGGCGGTAAGTCATCGAGGAAGACATTACGAAGTGTTCACACTATGTCATGAATTGGTAGAAGTCAGAATTCATGGACTGGTCTTTGGATTGGGTTCCACTGGCTCAGTGGTCTACGAGCCATCTCGCCTTGTAACCAATGAGTCCTGGGTTCGAACCTCAGTGGCTGTGTACTGTGAAGAATCCGAAACTAGGACGAAATAGCTCTCCAGTACTCCCAGATGGTTTCCTAGTGGTTCTCTGGCTGATGTCAGCTCATAATGAAATCCTGCAAACAACCAAAACAAAAAATCCCTACGAAACCAATATTTGAAAATTATCAATTATCATATGATTTCAGTAAAATACATTCTGAATTCAATATACTACTCATCAGTTGCTCTAAGTAGTGAGACACTACTCAACTCAAAGAGTATCGATTTTCATTGAAGTATTGGTTTCGTAGGGATTTGTTTGATTGGTTGAAGGATATAATCATGAGCTGACATCAGTTAGAGAACCATTCGAGCTGACCTTGTAACCAGAAGGTCCTAGATTCGCGCCGTGGTGTGTGCCTGCTGCTAAAGAGTCACAGACTAGGATGAAACTGAAATCCTGGTACAGCGCAATTTATGGTGAATATACATTCGTACTTTTTTATCTGTAGTTCGTAGAAATCTGAGATCCACAAAGTGGAACGTCCTCCTTTGGGTCTGTTTCATAATGAATTGTATGTGCGTCAGAGCTTAGGACTCTTACACAACATATCCCAAATTTGTTTTTAATTGATATTTAGATTTTCCCGTCGACTGACTGATTGGACCGAAGTGCTCGGCCTCAGGTTGACATGTCGGCTCCTTGTGCAGATGCTTCGACGTTGCCTGGGCAGGTAATTAGAGGTTAACTGGTTGATGGTGACTAGCAGAGAAATCCAGGATAACCCGCGTTTCGTCCTATCAGGGAGCCGTCATCTGGATGTACCTCCATTCCCCAGTGAGTGATAATGTTCTCACTGAGGATCACTGGGGTATGCAGGTACATCTGGCTGACGAGTCCTAAACAGGACACAGTTCGCCTTGTCCTGGATTGTACTGCTAGTCACCATCCACAAATTAAATTCTGCTTTTGTTCTGTCTGACTTTTCTTTGAACCCAGTTACCCAATGTTTAATTTATTTTCGTGACTGCAGAATATTTTTGTAACTTTTCTGTGTTTACCAACAAGGTTGCTGACACCTGCAGGACACGTCTTTCAATCCTGCGTATATTTAATTATGTAATGCTATTGATCGTCACTTTCTAACCAGATAATTAAAAGTTTGTGAGCTTTTACATGTTGACAGTGGAACTATTTAGAGATGAGTGGATATGATGGCATTTGTATGTTTGCCTATGGTATTTATTCACATCATTTTTTCCCTTCTACATTCCTTTTAACAATATTTTTATGATGTTATAGTATAATCAATACACTGACAATCAACACTAAATCCTTGTCTTGTTTACATTGATGAAAAGATTTAAGGTATTTGATATATAAAAATGTACATGCAAGAAAATACTTGTTATTGAAGGTTTTCACGATTTATACTCGTTCATCAGATTGACGCAGTGAATCAACAAATGTTAGAATTGATGATTTATTCTAACTACACACACACACAACAGTATGTAGGTTAACTGAACGAGAAAACAGAAATGTTGTTTTCTGTCGATGATATAATACATATTGATTAGAAGAAGAAGGCGATTCGTTGATGTGTTTCTGCATATGTATACCCCTTAATCCCTAGTCATCCATCAGCCATTACATACATATCAGGCTGTGTGAATGCAAGTCAGATAGCCACAGTGTAAGCAGGTATATACACACCTTCATTTCTTATTAAATATGATTAGAACTGCAGTAATGAACTCTGACCGGCAATTAGTTTATTGATGTTAAGCAGACAGTGACATGTCAATCAATCCATAACAGATTCGATGGAGAAATTAGTCACTGACTGATGTCAAAAATTGGGGTTTTGTGTGATTGATAGGTTTGGTAGCTGAATTAGTTTAATGTACGACTTATACTGCAATATTAAGTTGAATTTCATCTCCATTCATCACCTGTGAGTAGCTGAAGTCACTTTCATTCAACCGAAGGTGACGTAACTTCAGCCAGTTTTTTTTCCATTTTTCACAAACCTTATATTTCCCTGTGTTGGTTGAATTCACAAAACCTGACGCCTTCCTATTAACCAAATTTTGATCTATTACCTTTAAAACCCCTGAATAATAATCCAAATTTAACTTGCTTATGTTGATAATTTGTTGATAATTTATGGTGCTGCATTACCAGAAGTAATAAGGTGGTCTTAAATTGAGCTATCGACTGTCCTCAGTTATCATTTCAGCCACGATGCCGATGGGTGTTGATGAATAGGTTAGGGCGGTGTCCTGCCTGTGAGATCTGTTTATTTAATTCCATAAGAGTAAGTGAACTTATAAATACACATTGAAGTCACCGAATGTAGGTGGGGGAGGATTGTGTATTCGGCGTATTATTGAAAAAGAGCATGTTTAGAGCAGCAACAAAGAACATTTTTTGAATCGCTCCTAATGAAAGGCCTCATATGACTTCATTGATTGCTTACCCTTTGAATTTGAGATTTGCAACTAATTGTTTTCTCTGGAAATGCAGATTTCGCGGAGCATTGGTGTTCCTTTTCAAATGGTTATCGATGAAGGAGGGTAGGCATCCAGTCTTAATTAGAGTGTTTCTTGAGGATTCTGTTCGCTTACTCAATCAATCTTCGGTGCTAATCGTATCAGTTCTTGTCGTGAGAGCGGAGACCAGATTTGTTACATTTATGGATTTATCATTATTATTTATTGTTGTTTCCTTTAATTCCTAGAGGAAAATAGGGTTCAGGAGTACGTCTCTATTGCATTCGGTTCTCCGTCAACGTTTTCACCTCACTCCACGTCTGTCCTCGTGCTTTCATCTCCTCTACATATGACCTCCTATATGTCACCCTTGCATTGACTAACAGCTCGCCGCTTCCCATTCAAGTTAACTCGAGCGATGGTCTGGCGTGTCATATCACTTGATAGTTTGTTTTCTCACAGTATGGTCTCTAACGCGCCTACCTCCATTTCTTCCTGCATATTTTTTGCACAACTGGTTCCTGCTGGGTTGGTTCGTTCCTGGCCAGAGATACCTCTCTGTTGCTAATCATTCCTAGCTGGCCATTTGATCTTGGGTAGCATTGAACGAAGACCGCTGTTGATGAGTGTGTGTAGTTTGTTTGAAGCGCCCTTCGTGACGCGGCGTGGAGCTAAGTTTCTGGTCCGCATACCGTAGCGATTGCTTCATATCGGAGCTGAAAATCTGGATCTTCTTTTTCATGCTGAGTAGTGCCGTTGACCTTCACACAGACTTGAGAGAAATGAAAGCTTGCCTTGATTTCCCGATCGTCGCTGTGATATCCTCATCATTTCCATCCGCCTGCAGTTGAAACGATGCCTCTCAGGTAGGTGAGGGAGGCTGTTTCTTTCAGATTTCTCTCATTTGTACTGATAGCTGTCTGTTGTTTTTGCTGTGGGCCGGGAATCTCCATCACCTCTGTTTTCTCTAGGTTAACTTGGAGCCCCATCTTTGACGATTTTTCTGCCAACTTGTTGCTTTTCACTTGCATATCTTCCATTTCGAGGGAAATCAGACACATATCATTGGCGAAATCCAGATGCTCCAAGTCTTTTGTGTGGGTCCATTTTATGCCCGTCTTCTCATTACCCGCTGTCTGTCTGTTGAACTATCGAGTCTACCGCAATAAGGAAAATCATTGGAGGCATTGAGTAGACTTGTCTTACTTCTTCAAAGGATTTCGTGAGTGTGCCGTTGTTGATTACTTGACATGCAGGATTTTCTTACAACTGTTGGATGAGATGTATATTTGTTGGCTACACCCCGTAGTAGCGAAGTAGTTGACAGGTCACCTCTCGATCAACACTGTTGAAGGCCTTTTCAAAGTCAATGAATTTGACGTAGAGTGGTGACAGCCATTCCAAAAAGTGTTTGGTGATGATACGAAGTACTGTGATTTGATCAATACATGACTTGTTTCTCCTGAATCCAGCCTACTCCGGTCGGAGTTTTTCATCCAGTGCTTGTCTGATTCTCTCCAGGATGATTCGACTTAGTATTTTGCTTGGGATGGATAGGAGCATAATGCCGCGCCAGTTCTTGCATCGAGCTAAGTCTCGTTTCTTTGGCAGTTTGAAAAACTAGGCTTCCCTCCAATCCTCAGGTACCTTGCACTCCTTCCACATCTTCTCCAGCAGTAATGTCTCTGGGTAAATTTCCAATGGTTCTGCCGCGATTCCGTCCGGTCCTGTTGCTTTTCTAGTTCTTAGCATCTTGATCGCCTTCAGGGTTTCTGTTTTTGTCAAAGAGTTGATGTCCACTGGTATTTCTGCTTCCGCTGTTGGTATTTTTATGCGCGTTGTGAGTTGCGGTCGATTTAGAAGTCTTTTGAAGTGTTCAGCCCAGTGTTTTCTTTGTCCCACCTTTTTGGTGATTTTTTTGATTTACAGCTTGATTCCACACTGTATTTTTGGTACAAGTATGGAATTTTCAGCACTGACTTCCCATTGGCATCCTTCACTGGCTTAATTTGTGTTGAACTTTCCCCGAGGTCTCCTTTGCCTTCAGCTTGTTCTGCTTCACTTTCCATAGCTTCATAATATTTCCTTTTTTCTTCCTTGGCACTCTTCTTTACTCTTTAGTTCAGTGTATTGCAGCTTGCATTCAAATCCTGTTTTTGTTGCTCGTCAATGCACTGGATAATCTTTTGTTTTACAATCCTTCTTTCTTCTATTAGTCTTCATATGTCTGTATGCATTTACTTATTATTTATGAAAACAAAAATTTGATGCACCACACAAAATTGCCCATGGTTTGTACAAGGGCTGGGATACTGCATGGACGCCCAGACCGAAGTAGCTGGTTGTCTTAAGGGATCACCCCCATAGTCTTTCACTTGAAGTACATTCCGTAAGGTAGTTGACCAGCGTTAGGCGTAAGATTTTCATGGTTTCTGGTGACCAATATAGGTTTATACGTTTGTTGGATTCAGGAGCTCATGAACACCATTAGTTTGTAATCAGAGTTTCTAAGCTCCCCAAGGTAGTAGACATACACGTTCTGCATCAGTTCAATTATAAGCACCTGCCGATTGCATTCTCTTTTTCATTTTTATGAGGAACACTCTGATCATGTGAAGACAGAAGCAATGAACATGTCACCACATGAAAGTATTTCGAGAAAAAAAAAGATAGAATTTTATCCACTCTCAGTCGTCCCGGCTCGTTAAAAGGAGTATTTACTGCTTTTAAATAAAGTCTGCCCTGCATTTCCATGCCAATACAATCAAAATCACCTGGGCTTTGTCTTGAAACGCGCTTTCGTCCTAAAGTTATTTCCAGTTCAAATGAATTTAGCATTTTGCTTTTATAATAATCAATAAACAGTCTGTACAGTAAATAAGGGGAATGATCATTAATGTCCAATAAAAGACATACATATGAATCCACTATACTGATTGGAACTACAAATAAACAACCAACATTTTGATGTCAGATTACTAGAACTGAATAACGTTAGGCAACAGTGTGTATCTGTTTGTGTGTCTGTGTGTGTGTGTGTGTGTGCAGTCTCTTTGTTATACCGGTAATTGGCAGAAATGTATTTCAGATTTCTAACTCTTCGGCTATCAACCATGTGGACGTTTATTTTTCATATAGGAGAATAAATTATTGTTAATCTATTTTGCCATTTTCAGAGGACTGATTAGTTACACTACTTAGAGGACCACTAGAAAACAAGGGAGTGCCGGACAGCTGTTTCGTCACAGGATGGGACTCTTCATCAGTAGACACTCAGAGGGGTTTGAAACCAAGATATTTAGGTTATCAGGTGAGCTCGTGGACCACTGGATCGAGTCCCAGTGGCCGAATGGTCTATGAGTTCGTTTCGTAGCTAAAGGCCCTTGGTTGGAACCTCGGTGGGTTCCTACTGGTGAAGAGTCCCAAACTAGGCTGATGAAACAGTTTTTCAGCACTCCCGTGGTAGTTTTCCAATGGTTATCTAAATGATGTCAGCTTGTGATCAGTCCTGCAAACTTATTTGAGGTTTACACAATTTGACGAAACAACTTCTTATTGTCGATATGTCAATAACACATTTGTAGTGTGTAAGACAATGAAAGTTGTACTTCCTACATACTCATATTATTCAACAACGCACATACAAATATTGAATTTACTATGGAACATGAAAATGATGGAAAGTTCCACTTCCTTGACATTGCCACGCAACACCTAGAAGATGGTAGCCTCCAGAGGTCAATTTACCGAAAGCTGACGTGGAATGGATAATACTTACATTTTAATAGTCTTTGTCCAAATAACTAGCTATAAACGAGCACTAGTCAAGACTCTGTACTATAGAGCGAGGAAAATATGCTCTGCAGAGAAACTAGAGCTTGCCTTGTAACCGGAAGTTCCTGAGTTCAAAACCTTTGTAGTGGGTGCGTCCTGCTGATAAATCTCAAACTAGGCTGATGAAACATCTGACCAGTACTCCAGTGCTGGTTTTCCACTGAGCCTCTAACTGATATCAGTTTGTAGTCTAATCTTGAAACGATTACAATCCAAAACAGACTAATTCTTGAAAATGTTCACTATTTACGAAGGAAAAGCACAAAGAAAATCGCCTTACCATGTATTAACAACAGCTCAGAAATTACTGTAAGACTCTTTAAACCTTTCAGAATTGACGTCTCACACAAACCAACAAAATCACTTCAGTTAGCTGGTGGCTTTGTGTCAACCAAAAGACTCAACAGCAAAAGAAGACAATACCAACATCATCTACAAAATAAGTTGCAACGATTGCGAAAAACACCACATTGGCCAAAGTGGACGTCCCCTTCTTCATTGTATCCACGAACATAAGCTAGCCGTCAAAAGACATGGCATCTACTAGCTCCGTCATATCGCTGCACACAGACAGACACGGACATGAATTCGACTGGGACAACGTTCAAATATTAGACAGAGAAAATACTAAGAATGGCAGAGAATTTTTAGAAGCCTGTTATAACAGTGAATCGTCCATCAACAGACTCAATGGAAATAGACAAAATTTACCAATCAATAAGAAGGAAATCTTACTCACAAAGGGTCAAAGTTCAAGTCAAGGAAACAATCAATTCCAATACAATTAGCCTATACGAAAACAACCAAAGATTCACGTTCAAGGTGGTCATCAGGAGAGATGACTAATAAACTCGTGGAGAAATCTGAAAGCTCTCTTCCTTCAAAATGAAGTGCATGAGCTGAAGACGTTGCCTAACAGGGTACTAATGAAAGCTTCACAAAGTAACTAACTATCCAGCTAGCTCAGAGAACACAACCACATCAAAATCATCAACCTGAGCCACAAATCTTTTCCATTATATCATTATTTACTCCATATTTCAGATCACTATATATCTTTAATTTTGGATTAAGTTTTTCTTCACACCAATAGTTTTTCCGTTACATTATTATCTCTACGTTTCTGCCTCCTTAATAGTATGTATGAATTTATTTTTTAATAATGATAATAATAATTTGCTTTATTCCAGAAACAGTACTTGTGGTACAGTGTGGAATTTTCAGCACATATCTACAATATTGCATCTAATTTTATCAAACATTTAAAAAGGAGTATTTCAAAAAATAAATATAAAACAGACAACAACAAAAAAAAACACAAAATTAACAAAAATGCGAAAAAATACCAAGAAGTAGAATGGAAAATAAACAACATAATAAATAATATCTCGGTATTGGGTAGTGGAAGCTATGATATGTTTGTGTGTGGTGAACAGTAACAGCTATAATCATACAAGAAGTTATGAAATGATATTCAAGAATGTTTATCGCCAAGATGATCAGTTAATATAGTCGGAACCAGTAGATACACAAAAGAATGAATAGAGTAAAGGAATAATTTAGGTAGCTAAGTATGTTTAAGAAGGTGTTCACTATAGAATACAAATCAGAGAGAAATAAAAGAGGCAAAATTATGTTATTAACAACAAAGCAAGTCATAGGTTTCGCGCTTAACATTGTCTCTGTCACTTAGAACACGGGCTGGCCAAATATGGTATCGTTGAGTTCCTCTACTTGGTTGTACGAGCATATATTATTTTGTACTGATTTCTGGTTCTACCTGAAGAGATGCAAGGAGAGAGTTGGGAATACAGCGAGTGCTGGGGTCGAAGAGTATGGTTTTAGACCATTTCTCACATGTATTCAGATGCCCTTCTACTAATGTATTGACAGGCTGACTGAGTTTTACACCACTAGTCCTACTAACTACCTTCAACATCCTTCTCAGGATGGCATAGTCCTTTTTCAGTAGCCCAGGAAAGACTAATGGGGAGCAGTAAACTAGAACAGGTAGGATACGAGAGTTGACAAATTGTGAAAGTAGAGGTTGAGTGATTCCAGTTAGTCTGAGTTCCTTAGTGTAGAAGGCTAAACGGAACACTTTCTTAAAAATGGTTAGGATATGAGATGACCATGTAAGGTCGGAAGATAGAACTACTCCGAGGTATTTTGCGTTAGACTTAGATTCACTTTTACTCCCCTCAGTGCGACAGGCTTCATGAATACTTACTAGTGTTTGTAGATCTCGTTTATGCCTAAAAGAGAAGTCAATAGTCTGGCATTCTGAGGGATTCATCATGAGACCATTTAGTTTAGACCACTGACTGATGTCCGACAGGAAGCGAAACAGTCAGGTCATCTATGTATTTGACGAAGTTGATTTCATCTAAAAGAGGTAAGTCATGTAAGAAGAAGGAAAAGACAAACGGAGAGAGAACAGCACCCTGAGGAACTCCAGCTTCAGTAAGTAAAGGAGAGGAAGATACACCATTATATACCGCGTACTGCATCCTATCAGAGAAGTAAGAGTGCAGCCAGTTGATAGCCCAGGACTCAGATTGTGTAAGGCTAAGCTTGTTTAACAGAAGGTCTCTAGGTACAGAGTCGAAAGCAGATGCATAATCTACGTTTCTATCTCCTTAATAGCATATATGAATTTATAGCTTGTTTATGTCTTTTCTATGCAGACATGTGAGTTATTTTGCTGACTGTTAAAACTTCTTCTGGAAATCATGTGATAACTTAAAGTGTCCAATAGACAAAACAACCACAACCCCGACAACAACAAAAACTAAACCTTATTTACAGTATTACATCAAATTCACGCAATCTGTAAACATATACGCAATTTCCTATTTACACAAATCCAGTTGAAATTTAGTCATAATTGCCTTTGAAAATCAAAATTATTTATATCACAAGATATCGTCTAACTGGTAGTATAAATGTACTTGTCTGCATACTATTGATTGACTGATAGGAGTAGTGTTTGCTAGCCTGCCACGTTGAAGGGATCTGAACATGGGATGGGGAGGTGACTGTTCTGTTCGTTTGACGCTTATCTTATCAGCAGTCTACACGGTTTGACTCAGATCAGCTCACTGGTTAACCTGAATTTTGGGGTAGTTTCAAGGCATTCAGATTTCTTTAAACTGTGTCAAACCGGCTAAACCAGGACACCTGATTTCATTTTTACTTTACTTTACATCGGCTATCTCCTACGGGAGGATGAGCCGGCTTCATGGACCATGAAGTTTCATGGGAATTGGGTACGAGTGATGTCCCCAGCATCGCTCGGCCTTTTGTTTGAGAGTGCAGCTCTAGCCTTTACACAACCAAGTGTGACCTACAAGGCAGTAGGAGTGGAGTAGGGAGTACACTATCCATTGGCAGCCGGTGACCGGAGTCCGGTTCATACGCCTTTTTGAATGGGGCCAATCATCCAGGGCATCCAATAAGCCCTTTGTCCATACGTCTGCCGGTGAGCTCCGATGAGCTTCATACGCCAATCGTTGGAGGTTTGGAATCAGGGTTTAGCCATCTCCCCTAGACTGTCATCCAATGGACAGTCAACCCGGTGAAGAGCGCCGGGCATCCACTTTTGCCCTCTCACTTCGGTGAAAAAAAAACACCTCCGCCACGTGAAGGCAGTGAGTAGGACTTCCTCAGGAGAGGCTATGTAAGACGCCCGGTCATATGGGAGCATTTCAAGAGGTTAGAACTCATGAGCCGTTGGATCGGCTCCCAGTGGCTGATGAATAGTCTACGAGCTCGCTAGTCTTGTAACCAGAAGATCCTGGGTTCGAACCCTCTGTGGTGGACACGTACTGCTGAATAGCCCCAAACTCGACTGACGAAACAGCTGGCTGTCTCCCAGGTGGTTCTCCAATATTTCTCTAACTGATGTCAGCTCATGATGAAATCCTCCATCCGATCAAACTAAATCCCTGCAAAACCAATACTTGACAGTAAGCTTGAAATACTTGAAAATAATATATACTCGTACAACCAAGTAGAGGAACTCAACGATACCATATTTGGCCAGCCCGAGTTCTAAGTGACAGAGACAATGTTAAGCGAGAAACCTGTGACTTGATTTGTTGCTAATAACATAATTTTAGGCTCTTTTATTTCTCTCTTATTTGTATTCAACTATAGTGGACAACCTTCTTAAACATACTTAGCCACCTAAATTATTGACATTGGCTTACTTACTTTTTTTGTACTTTACTCTATTCCCTCTTTTGTGTATCTACTGGTCCCGACTATATTAACACTATGAGTATTACAAAATTGTCCTGTCATTAACCATCATGTAATATTGGTTTTGTGATTGTTTTTTGTTCGGCAATATTAAGCTGACAATCTTGGTTGTGAATTCCGTTATCACCATCTTAAAAAGGTTTTGTATTATGCATCATTACTAACACTACCACGACTAACACCGCATTAGTGCTGACAATAAAAAAACACAACTTGAAATGTTTATTTTTTGATTGTTTAGTGTTGTTCAATCAAATTAAGTGATCATCTTGGCTATAAACATTCTTAAGAACATCTCATAATTTCTTGTATGATTATAGCTGTTACTGTTCAACACGCATACACATATCACAGCTTCCACTACCAAATACTGAAATATTATTCATTATTGGTGTTTATCTTCCTTTCTACTAGGTATTTTTTACTTGCATTTTTTGTTATTTCTGTGTTTCTTTTTTGGTTTTTGTTGTTTTTTCTTTATGTTTATTTTCTTTGTAATACTCCTTTTAAGTGTTTGATAAAACAAGATGCAATATTGTAGATAAGTGCTGAAAATTTCACACAGTGGTTAGGACTCTCGCCGACCATGCACATGGTGCGAGGTTCGATCCCCTGCCGACGCACACCTGATGATATATATGGTCGGTCTGCAAAATTTGGGCTACCGATATCCATGCTGAAAACTCCATACTTGTACCAAAAATACAGTGTGGAATCAAGCTGTAATTTAAAAAAATAAAATAAAAAATAGTACTGTTTCTGGAATAAAGCAAATTATTATTATTATTATTATTAAAATTAAGC
The DNA here is from genome assembly GCA_944472135.2 of Trichobilharzia regenti. NCBI lineage: Eukaryota > Metazoa > Platyhelminthes > Trematoda > Strigeidida > Schistosomatidae > Trichobilharzia > Trichobilharzia regenti. The sequence goes on along the minus strand of OX235263.1, from coordinate 102,049,209 downwards.
TGGTTTACTCAGACGCAGTATCATTACAATACAAATTGCAGATTTTCATTCACTGATAGTGTAAAAACCTTCTTGTTTCCGTAATTTTAGATATCATTATGAGTAGAAGTCAGAATTGAAGAAGAAGAATAACGAGAGACACTTACTCTTTGCATCCGAATGCTAACAGCTCAAATAGTTGAACGCTAATAAGCCTCATCAAGTTTCTATTTTCCTTCATATTCGTTCGTATTTCAATACTTCAAATAATGGTCGTTGCACAAACTGACATTCAGGATAACAATAATAATAATATTGATAATAACACTAATAAAACTGATGAGAAACTTGAGAATGTAGATGGCATCCAGTTGAAAATCAACTCTGAGAATGATAACTCCTCTGGTAATCCACAAGTGAATACACCTAACCAACATCAATCCATCAATTCATCAACACATCAAATTAATGATTCAGGTAATAATATCAATACTGAAAGCAAACCTCAGCAAAATAAAAACTCCACCGATGATAATGAAGAGAAAATCTTAGCTGAATTATTTAACAGAAAACAGTTGTTGTTACAACGTCTATCTGAAGAAATGGAAAAATATGAACAATTATGTTGGGAAGAAATGGTAAGTAAAAAAAATAATAATAAATAAATAAATACATTTAAAACAATTCGTTCCCTTCTATAGTATTCGGGCGCCGAGTGAGAAGTAGAAATTTGTAAAAAATTATATTTGTAAAATCTCAGCGATATTGAAATGAGTAATTCCAACGTTTCCTGTGTTCGGCAATCTCGTCCGAACTTCTTCAGGGAAATTAATCGAAATTAACATAACGGGTTTATATATAAAAGGAACATCTTTTGATTTTAAAAACTTTGTCCAATCATGATTCATAAAACAAATATTAACAAGTATAATAAACAAAATTGTACGAGTTGTGATCAAAATTTGACCTCAGACTTACAAATATTGATCTACCTTTGTTAAACACTTTAAACAGAGTATATATATATATATATATATATATATATATATATCTGTGTGTGTGTGCGGACCAGATCGCCGAACGAACGTTGGAATTACTCATTTCAATATCGCTGAGATTTTACAAATATAATTTTTTTACAAATTCGTTCCCTTCTTTATGAATTTAGACAACATAAGCAATAAGAAGGAAGATGTAATTTGTTTGAATCGTGTTATGTATGTATTTATGCGCGCACAACACATTTCGAACAATCTGATCACACTCCATGGACTTGTCATAAGATTTTATATAAATGGAATTAATAAAGAGTTAAGAGGTAAGAAATAGAAAATAGACTACTTAGGTGAAGTTTAAAGGACATAATGAACGATAAATAAAGAAACTCATGGAAAATTCCCATTGTAACAAATAGAAAATCAAAACAAGTGGTGATTCAGCGAAGAGACTCTTTTCAACGAATTTATCATCAAGCTGTACAATCGTATATATATTTATATGGTTTATAAGAAGTTATATCCAGTGAGGGAATTGAATCATAGGTGTAAATGCATAAAATAATAATAATAGTAGTATGAAATGCAATTAAAAAACTAAAATGTTTGTGATTATAATCATATTTCAATGTGAAGTGGTAAAACAATTAATGTCACATATACAATAACTCATAGGATGTGTGCAATTATAGGATTAGTAGACAAATCGAATAAAACAAAGACGTTATGTAATATTGTGTGAAATTTAATAGCATAGAATTTAACATTGCAAGACACAATTGATTTAGAATGACAAATGGAACAAGTAAAATAACACTGGGGACAATTCAAAGTGAAAGTAGTAAAAGTAACAATTGACGTGATAAAGGAAGAGTATACGAATTGAATAGACAAAATGAAAAATTGGTAGGGCTAAAATATGATTGGGATTGCCATACTTCAGCATAGAGGGATTAAGACCATGAAAGTTAGAGGGGTTGAACGATTTCTTTTCTGTACACAGACATCTGGCTTTTCTGTTTCGATAGCCAAATCTTCAGCAATACAGATGAGTCGGGTACATAGGGATTTGGGTAAATTACTCTTAGCCTTGTAGATGACTTTAAAAGCGGAGGGTGATCATTATCGACCAGATATTCAATGATCGCGCTTCCTATTGTTCCACTTCCACCTTTTTGTAACCATGCAGGATAGTGTTCTTGCACTCTCTTGGACAAAACTCGAGTTGAACGACCGATATACCTAGTTCCACACGAGCAGGTGAATTGATAAACGCACATAGAGTTGGCCAACAGTGGGATCTTGTCCTTCAGGTTATTGGACAATAATGGTCGGCTAGTAAAGGCTATTCTCAGAGATACAGCAGGGAATGTTCTTTTCAGGGACTGTAATATCCTTCGTTTCATAATATCGGAAGCTGAGTCACCTTTGAATTCCAAGCTCATATAAAGTATTTTCTTGGGTATGGTTGATAAGTTACGTTTTATAGGATTTGAATGTATACTATTATGTATAAAACGTGGTGGAAATCCATTTTCTATTAGGATTTTCCTTCAAAAATGTATAACTCATCTTCGTTCATTATCAGAAACAATGAAGATCACTAAGCCAAATAACAGAGGTAACAGTACATCTACCATGGACGGTATCAAAACGGAGTTTACCAACGAAGGTTTATTTTGATGACGGATTCTTGCTTTGAACGCATAAGGGTGCTTTATACTTCCTAATTGCCAGCTGAGGCTTTTACAAACTTTAAGATACGCCCCAAACACGTTTTATAGATAGGTTTAAAAGATGTGTTAACGTCAATTTTATGTTCTGTCTCTATAATATGTTTCGCAATAGATGAACTAGGTCTCCTGTTCTCATCATTAATGGGTTCTGAAGATTCCATTTGCTTCTGGAGTCATTTAGGAATATGCTCTGAAGCCAGCTCTTACTTGCGCAGATCAATGAGTCCTCCCTCCTATGTAAATTCAAATTGGTAAATACACTGGGATGTGACGTCATTTTTCGCATGTTCGAAGGGCTTAAATAGATATATTGGCTTTACATTCTCTATTATTATGATATTAGCTGCATAAAAAGTCTTTTTAACCGCAGCGTTCAATCTCTATCTAGTTATCAAGCTGCTATGATCCCCCGTATAGGGTAGCTTGATGTACATGTCTTTCTTCGGGGCGAGTTGTACAGTGGGTCTTAGTGTTCCACTAACTACTTTATATCATCTCCTGATGAACTTGTCTGGATAATTGTTATCAACTAGAGCTTTTTTCTTCTTCATCAAGTGTGTCTGTCTTCAGTGCATATTCGTTGGATTCTACTGAAGAGACACCTAGCTGATTACGGTTCTTCTGACCGAACAAGGTAGAAACTGTCATAATTAAGATACTGTTGTGTCCAGGTAGGCTTTCTTTAATTAATCTTAATTTTGCACTTATCTATGCACTGAAGAAACACTTGATGAATAAAAAAGAAACTTGACAAAAACTCTAGTCGATAACAATAAATACACTGTTAAGCGTTGGTTTACAGAGATCTGATGGTTACTAGTTTGAGCATAAGCTGACAGAAGTTAGAGAACCAGAGGAAAACGAGCAGGGAGTACTGACAGCTATTTTGTCCCAGTTTCTGGCTCTCCAGTGGTATGCACATGCGGTGGTTCGAACTAATGGCATTCCGGTTCTAGTCAGAGATTGTGACGAGAGGGGTCCACTAAATCTGTAAAGAGGACTGTTATGCATTCATAATACTAACTGGAGATTGCGCTGTAAGTATTGCAAATTATCAGAAGCTGGAATTCATGAGCCACTGGGTCGGTTTCCAGTGACCGAGTGGTCTACAAATTCACCTCGTAACCGGAATGTCCTGGGTTCAAATCCTGATGAGTGCGACTGATGAGGAGCCTCAAACCTGGACGAAACAGGTGTTCAATACTCAGTGGTTTACCAATGATTCTGTAAGTGATATTAACTGTTGATAAAACCTCTAACTAAACAAATATAATAATAAATAAATAAAAATAAATATATAAATAAATATAATAATAATTATCCTGAAACAATTTATACTGCATGACCTTTCCTCTGTGTCCAGGAACTTCCGATAAAAGATTAACTGACAATAGATCGTGTGACATACTTCTATCTAACCTAAAGAGTGAACCAATCCATTACGATAACATCTCCTTGCCTCCTTTGAGAAATACACGACGACATTTTGTTGAATGTGAATGATGGGAAGTTCAGGAGCACACATTTCGTGAATCAAGGACACCACTGAGAAACTGTGGGATAAGCTGCCATCCCTTGAGGATGATGCATTTTCTCATGTTTAATAGAAACTTTCGTATCATCAGGTTGTGAATGTTTCAAACACCCGCCAGAGTAAACAACACTTTTAGACATCATATTTTACTAGTTTTAAACAAATTGAATAAAAGAAACTACAAACAGTAGACTGATGAAGATTTTCGGTAGCCAAAAATTTAAGCAGGCTGCCAGTCAATAGTAAATAATAAAATCAATAATATTTACTATAGTTGGTTTGTAAGGATTAATTATGTTTTTACCAGTTGATTACGGATTGATATCAGTTAGAGAACTATTGAAAACCATCATCGGAGTACTGCCAGACAGCTGTTTCGTCATCATAGTTTGGGAATCATCGGCAGTACCCACTCACTGGATTTCGAATACAGGACCTTCCAGTTTCAAGGAAAGCTCGTATACCACTCAGCCACTGGGACCCGCCCGATTAAATGCCCAGCCCATGAATTCTAACTTCTACCAATTCGTGATTTAGCGTGACCACCAACCAATGTCATAGGCGGGAAATTCATCCCCACTCCTGACTGGATGGACCTTACTTGTCATGACTTCTTACTTGAACTCCAAGGAACTGCATCCCGTGCCAAGTCACTAGCGAGCATCATATTAATTTTCAAGATTTGTTTTTCGAGTTTGATCATGGATTGGTATCCGTCGTCGTGCTAAAATCACAAATCTGTAGAACTTAGAATTCATGGACTGACCATTGAATCGAGTCCCAGTGGTTGAATGATCTACGAGCTTGTCTTGTAACTGGCAGATGTTGGGTTCGAAACCCCTTTGGTAGGTGTGTACTACCGATGATTCGAAAATTAGGCTGATGAAGTAGCTATCCAGCCGTCCCTGGCAGTTTTCAGCACGGCTGTATAACTGATACCAACCCGTATTATTATTATTACTATTGCTCCCTTGGGTTCCTAGTGGAACATAGGGCTTCAACTGCACGTCTCCACTTGCTTCTGTCTTCTGCTGCACTTTTTACCTGCATCCATCTTAGTCCATACTGTCTCAACTCCTCTTCACACGATCTCCTCCATGTCACCCGTTCACCGACGACCCACTCGCCGCTTGCCTTTCGGGTTCCATTCGAGCAACGGCCTTACGCGCGCGCGATGTCACCCAGAGGCCTCCTCAGCGAGTGTCCAATCCATCTCAATCCACTTTCTCCTGCATATTTGTTGGGCGATTGGTTCTTGTTTTGTTTGTTCAAATAGTTTCTTGTTGGTGATTATTTCCGGTCCGGCTATCTGATTGATCTTCGGTATAGAGCGGTAGTTAAAAATTGTTGGTTAATAAAGGTCTGCAACAGGCTGTTGGAAATATTCTTTGTGACCCACCCGCCAAGTTTCTGATCCGTATAGAAGAGCTAACTGACTTGACGTTTGTATTGAAAATCCGACTGAATTTTGTTGTTGATGATGAGTTGAGTGACGACGACTTCCAGATGGATATCAGGTTGATGAATGTGTTTCTCGCCTTTCTGATTCTCGCTCGATTTGACATCCTCGTCCGTTCCGCCTGTAGTTGAGACAATACTCCCTCGATAAGTGAATGGAATGAAGTAACCTCTTTCAAATCCCTCCCGTTGTTGATGGTGATTGACGCTGGATGTTGCTGCTGTTGTTATTGTTGTTGGTTGGTTGGTTGGTTGGTTATTTTCATAACCTCCATCTTGTCTATGGTCACATGGAGTCCTGTCTTCGCCGGCTGCTTCTTCGACCAGTTTGTCGGTTTTCGCTTGTAAGTCTTCGATTTTGTGTGAAAGCAAACACAAATCATCTACGCGCGAAATCCAGGTCTTCTAGGTTCTTCACGTCGGTCGGTCCAGGATATCCCTGTCTTCTCGTTTCCCACTCACTGTCTGACGCCACATAATCCAGTCAGTCCACCACAATTAGGAATATCATTGGTGATAATAGGCAGGCAGTCTTGTCTGACTCCTGTGTTTACTCCAAACGCCTCGCCGAGTTTTCCGTTGTGGATCACTTGACATATATCGTTGTCGTACAACTGTTGAATAAGGCTGATGAATATTTGGGGCACTGTACACCGTAGTACTCGAGTAGTTTCCAAATTACATCACGGTCAACGCTGTCGAAGGCGATACCGACCCATGGTCAAACTTGAAAAACAAATCGCATCCTTACAAACCGATTCGCGTTAATTAATTTAGTTTAAATATTGATTATCTTTACTCAACTGCCTCCTTTTCAAAAAACTATTTTTCTCATTAATTTTGTTTTGTTTTCTCATCTCTTTAGGCGATTACTAGAATTATATCAGACCAGCCATTTCTCCCACTGAATCATTTAAATGTACGTTGCAATAGTGAAACAAGAAATCCTTTTGCTACAACACCACGTGTAAATTTAGAGCAGACAAACAGTTCAGCTAACAGTACAAATAGATCTAGAGGTATAGCTGCACGCTTGAAATTTCGTAATTCACGAAGATCAAAAAGTGCTCATGAACGAATACCTGAAGTAAGTGAGATTGTTTTAATTACTAGTGTTTAGATTATATATGTTTATATTTTCAAGTAACTTTGAATGATTGCCTTATAAGGCGTGTGTACGAAACATTTCAAGAAAGTATTTCCAAAAACCCTAGTGGGTGTGTACTACCGATGATTCCCAAACTAGGCTGACTAAACACCTGTCCAGTAAGTACTCCAATGATGGTTTTCAATGGTTCTCTAACTGATATTAATCCGTGATCAACTCGTAAAAACAAAACTAATCCTTACAAGCCAAATATTGAAAATTAATCTGATGCTCGCTAGTGACTTGCTACAGCATAGAAATGCCTGGAGTTCTAGTGAGAAGTCATCACCAGTGAGGTCCACTTAGATGTCACGTGTGTGGATGGATGTCCCACCAGCGACAATGGTTGGGGTCATGCTAAATCACGAATTGGTAGAAGTTAGAATTCATGGGCGGGCCATTGAATCAGGTCCCAGTGTCTGAATGGTCTTCGAGCTTGCTGGCCTTGTAACCGGAAGGTCCTGAGTTCAAAACCCTTTTCGGTGGGTGCGTACTGCTCAACAGTCTCAAACTAGTATGAAACAGCTGTTTAGTACTTCAGCTCTGGTTTTCAATGGTTCTCTAACTAATATCAATCTAATATCAACTCGTAAAAGTTTCCAAACACGTTCCAATGTCCCCACCAAGCAATCTGTTTTAATATGAATAAATTTACTTAGGAATTCCATTAGAATACACTTAATCTATCGACTTAGTGAGCGATTGCTACTATTGTTATGATAATATGATCATTCTTTTGGGCGTCTTATGGAACGTCTTCATTTTGCCTTGTTCTCTGTGATATTCTTTAGTTGGCTCTGAAATTACCCATAAGCTTAGATTCCCTCTTCATACGATCTCACTCAAGTCATCTTTGGACACCTAACTCGTCGTCTCCCATTTGGGTTCAAATCGGGTGATAGTCTGGCGCGTAATTTCACTCAACAGTTCCCCCGTCGTTTCTCTAATCCGTATCAATTCTATTCTGCATATAAGTTAAGCAATAGGGTTGGTTGGCTACCAGAGTACCTTTTTGCCTATCCTCCACCTCCAGCCGGTTTTAATTTGGGTGATACACCAAATCTCTGAACTATATAGAAGAAGAATAAGAGGAAATGGATGCATGTGGGCAGACTTGGAGCTAGGTGAAAACTTTATCAGAGAACCGAACGCAATGGAAATGTGCAGCTGAAGCCCTATGCTCCTCTAGGAATTAAAGGAAATAATAATAATATGGAAGAACTGACTTAACATTAGCGTTGAAAATCTGAATCTTATTGTTCATGGCGAGTGCAGGAGATTTACACACTGATTTCAGAGTGACTAGTGTCTGCCTTAAGTTCCCACTCCTGGGTGGCTTTGACATTCTTATCAATGGCGTATCTGGTTGAAACGAGATCCTTCTTAGATATGTGAAGAAAGTTATCTCTTTCGAATTTCTCTCATTGATGATGATTGATGCCTTGTTGTTATTGGTTGGTAATCTTCATCAACCCCGTGTTCTCTACATTCACATGAAGTTCCATCTTCACGATTTGCCTTTTCTGCCTCCTTGTTGGTTTTCGCGTATAGACCTTCAACTTTTTAAGATAACAGACATAAATCGTGTATAAAGTTAAGATCTTCTAATGTCTTCTTGTCGATCTAACTTATGTTTGTTCTATCTCCCCCACAGTAAATTTCGCGATCAATTCTGCCAGAATCAGGAATATTGTCGGTAATAGTTTGCAGTTTTGTCTAACTCATCTCCTCACTTCAGAGGCTTTGCTGAGGTTTCCGTTGTAGGTCACTTAGCATGCGATATATACGCTACCTATTTGGGGAGCACCGTTTCAACTATAGGCAAACAGAACTGATGAGGATGTCAAAGCAGCGAGGATCGGGAAAGCAAGAAAAGCTTTTATTGCTCTCAAGTCTGTGTGGAAGAGATCAACAGCACTAATCACCATGGAAAATAAGGTCCATATCTTCAACTCCAGTGTGAAGTCAGTGCTACTCAACTATATGGATCAGAAATTTGGCCAGCACGTCATGAAGGGCACTTCAAACAAACTACACACCTTCATCAACAGCTGTCTTCGTTCAGTAATTCGTTCAAGATCAGATGTGCGTCGGTGGCACAGTGGTTAGGACTCTCGCCGACAATGCACATGGTCCGGGGTTCGAGCCCACGCCGGCGCACACCTGATACCTATGGTCGGCCTGTAAAATTTGGGCTACCGATATCCATGCTGAAAATTCCATACTTGTACCAAAAATACAGTGTGGAATCAAGCTGTAAATAAAAAAAAAATGGCCGGCCAGAAATGATCAGCAACAGGGAGGGATCTCTAAAAATGAGCCAACAAACCAACCCAGTAGGAACGAACTGTACAACAAACATACAGAGAGAAATGGGGGTTGGTGCACTGGAGGCCATACTTTGAGAAAACAAACCACCATCAAGTTAGTGAGCACGCATGCCAGGCTATTGCTCGAGTGGAACCAGAACGGGAATCGGCTAGTCAGTTGGTCGTTAACGCGAGTTTGACATGGTGGAGGTCGGGCAAAGAGGAGATGAAAGCATATGGGCAGACGTAGAGCCAGGTGGAAACGTTGGTGAAGAACCGAATGCATCATGGACGTATGACTGAATCCCTATGTTCCTCTAGGAACTAAAGGAAACAATAATAATAATAATAATAATAATAATAATGGACACTAAGAATCTATAATCTTGGAAATCTGTAGATTAATTTATTGTTTATAAATCTCTATAGATGAAATTACATTTTACTGTCATGAATGAAATGCAACATCACCTTCGTAGGTTGGGAACAACCTTACCTTACTAGTCCCCAGTGTTCATTGATGTTAAAAACTTTATGCCAGTTAAGTTCTGACAGTTAACATCAAATAACCCCCTATTCTCATTATGCTTGCTGGCGCGCTGACGAGACAGCTCAAATTTTGTGTGTTTATTTTTTAATCTACTGAACTTCTTAGCACTAAGCGTGATATAGTTATCAGCTTGCTTGAGCTATAGGTAATATTTCGTTCCATTAAAGCGGATTGTGCGTCGGTGGCATAGCGGTTAGGACGCTCGCCGACCATGCACATGGTCCGGGGTTCGATCCCCGGCCAGCAGACGTACTTCTTTACCTAGCTAAGCCACAAAATAATGCTGGTAAAGAGGAAAGATTGGGCATGAGGCTAGCAACCCCATCCTGTAAAACAAACACTACTAAAAAAACTTCAAGCCACTGGCTTGAAGCCCTATGTTTCACTGGGAACGTGAAGGAAAGAAAAAAAAGCGAATTGAAGAGAAATACAAAAGTAGTTAAGATTTGATTAACTCCTGAACTTGAAAATTGTAGATTTTGACTTTAATGCATCAATTTATGAGTCATTTAGCTTACCCTTCTGTTAGCTGATTCGTTCTTGTAAAACAAACAAAGAAAGACGGACAATCAACAAAAAATTACAACAAAAAAGTACCGCGTTTGCGTCGCATGTTCAATAGTTGAATGACTCTACCAACCACATGTGAGTTTGTGAATTGATTTCTAGCAGAGTTATTCTTAAATCTCGTCTAGTTCGCTAGCCGTCAGTAAGCCTGGGAAAAAGGGAGAGAAGGTTGGGTGGGCGTGAGGTTAACAATCCCGACTTGTTAAAATAATACCGCTATTACGGAAACTTCACAGCTTGAAAGTGTATGTTCTGCTCGATTGGGGAAGAAATGAACTACGCTACTCACTGCATAAAAAAAGTCGGTAGTTTAAAAGAAATAGTACTTTTGATGTTTAAACACTGATGTTTTGTTTGTCGTTTACTGGAAAACTAACCAGTCAGACAACAGAATAGAGATAAAGCCAACCGGTAGGTTGAAGAGAAATGTAAGTTCTTAAATCGAAAACTATCCACCATAAAGCAGAATAGAATCCCATGAAAGTATATTTTGTTGAAACTCGCTTGCGAACAAGAACCGATTAATTGACCACCAATAACGCAGTTTAGAAGTATGACAGGATGATGCTTCAACAATCCCTATAAAACACAACATTTCAACGACAAATTATTACTATTATTACTGTTTCCTTTAATTCCTAGAGGAACATAGGACTTCAGCCACACGTCTCCATTTCCTTCGGTTTTCTGCTAAAGTTACCAACCGGGCTCCAAGTTTGTCCACATGCTTTCATCTCCTCTTCACATGACCTCCTCCACCTCATGTCACCCTCACACTGACGACCAGCTCGCCACCCCCCATTGGATTTACACTCAAGGAGTTGTCTAATGACGTCAATGGATGGTTTCTCAGTGTATGGCCTCCAATCAACCTACCTCCGTTTGCAGGTTTGCTCATTGCGAGAGATCCCTGTTGCTGATCTTTTCTGGCCGGATATCTGATCTTGAATAGTATTGAGCGAAGACAGTTGTTGATGAAGATGGGTAGTTTGTTCGAAGTGCTCTTCATGACGCGCTGGTCAAATCTCTGATCCATATAGTTGAGTAGCACTGACTTCACCCTGGTGTTGAAGATGAGAATCTTATTTTCATTCTCATGTTGAGTGCTGTTGATCTCTCCACACAGACTTGAGAGATGTAAAAGCTTTTCTTGCTTTCCCGATCCTAGCTGCTTTGATATCCTCGGCAGTTCCGTCCGTAGTTGAAATGATGCTTCCAGGTAGATCGGTAGTTAAAGGAGGTTGCTTCTTTCAGCTTCCTCCCATTTATGCTGATTGTGGTCTGTTGTTGTTGCCATTCCTGTTGGCTATGAATCTTCATCATAACCTCTGTTTTCTCTATGTTCACTTGAATTCCTATTTTTGATGCTTGTTGTGCCATCTTGCTGCTTTCCACTTGCACATCTTCCATTTTGTTAGAAATCAGGGATATATCATCGACGAAGTCCAGATCCTTTATGTCTTTTGTGTGGGTTCATTTTATGTCTGTCTCCTTGTTGCCCACAGCAGTCTGTCACATTACCCAATCTACTGCTGTCAATCAGGAAAATCATTGGCGATAGTAGGCAGCTTTGCCTTACTCCCATCCTCACTTCGGAGGCTTCCGTAAGTTTCCCGTTATGTATTACTTGGCATGCAGCATTGTCGTACATCTGTTGGATGAGATGTGTGATTGTCGGCGGCACGTCGTGGTAGCGAGGTCACTACCAAATCACCTCTCAATCGACGTTGTCGAAGGCCTTTTCAAAGTCCATGAAGTTGAGTGAGGTATTGAGCTGACTACCATTCCAAGCTCTGTTCAATTATGATCCGTAGTGTTGCAATTTGATCAATCCATGACTTGTTCCTCCTGTTCCGGTCGAAGTTTCCCATTCAGGGTGTATATGATTCTCTCCAGAATGATGTGGCTTAGTATTTTGCTTGGGACAGACAGGAGCATAATGCCACACCAGTTCTTGCATTGACTTAAGTTCAACGACAAATCTAAAGTTATATTGATCTGACTAATGAAGGTGTTTTTTCAGAGCCCCTTATTGTAATAAATTCTTTGAGTCTCGAGTAGGAGAGGACTTTATCAGCACAAACCCGTTCCACACTGTTCTCAGCTGACTTATTTCACTAGCTCCGCGATTGCCAACTTCATTTCCTCCTTTTCACACGATCTCCTCCATGTCACTCTCAGAACAATAATAAGAATCAAAATTATGAAGTTGGTTCACGCGTTTATTCTTTCTGAGACGATTATACTGTTGTGTATATACAATATTTTAAGTAATCGTGTTTAATCTATGATGCATGTAACATTAAAAGCGATAGTAAGGCATTATTGAATCCACTGTACCAAACAGTTACCATATAAGAAGACGTAGTTTATCTGAAACATGTAATGTGCGTATTTGTGCAACACATTTCGGACATTCTGATCACACACACACCCATGCACTTGTCGTACACAGTTTTATAGAAGGCAAGAAGGCATGAATAATTACAATACAGGTCAGATTGTGTACAGGTCAAGGTCACGAACGATGGATAGGGAGATGAAGCAAAGGTGTGGGTGAGAAAGACAAAAAAAAAGAAAAAAACAAAGCAAGCAAGGGGTTGAAAATATTATGAAGTAAACTGGACCTTGGTTCTAGCTTGGATTACCAAGTCAGGTTTAGAGTAATAACGAATAACTTTTGGACACATAGGACAGGTTTAAACCTTTTCATGGGCAAGGCTTCAACGAATTTAAATATGTGACTCAACCTTATTTTATATATGGGCTTAAAGGCATTAATGAAATCGACCTAATGGCCCGTCTCTATAATGTTCTTCGTTATAGATGATGTTGGACATTTATTTTCGGGGTCACTTGTGTCTGGCGGTTTTATTAGTTGTTGCAGCCGCTGGCGGTCGCGCTATGTCGTGAATTGGCAGAAGTTAGAATTCAAGGACCATTGGATCGGGTCCCAGTGGCTTAATGGTATACGAGCTCGCCTTGTAACCGGAAGGTCCTGGGTTCGAATCCCGGTGGGTGCGTACTGCTGAAGAGTCCCAAATTAGGTTGACGAAACAGCTGTCCAGTACTCCCAGGTTTTCCAATGGTTCTCTAACTACTGTCAGCTCATGATGAAATCCAGAAATTACTTCCTTCACTTATCTAGGAAGCATGGTTTCAACTACAAGCAATCGGAACGATTGAAGATATCAAAACTGGCCATCCAGGATAGGAAAGGCAAGATACGCCTTCATCAGTCTGAAACCAGTTGGGAAATCTTCCGCTGTGAATCAGCCAGCATCAAGAACAAGATACGATATCACTTAGACACAAATATGAAGTCAGTCAGCGAGTTCTTCTATATTGGTCAGAAACTTGCATTATTTATCATGTAAAGGATTTTTGATAAGTTACCGACTCTTGTCAACAGCTGCCCAATTCTTTGGCTCCATAATGAAAATCTAATCGCCGACCTGCGGGCCAGAAAGAATTAGCAACAGGAAACTATGGCAACAAAGCAACGAAGGCTGATTTCTCAACATATATGCAGAAGACAGTGGAAATGGATTGGTCACACACTTACTGAGGACGCCGTTGAATGACATCGCGCGTAAGGCAGACCATCACTTGAGTGGAACTCGGATGGGACGCGACGAGTGGGTTGTCAATGTAAGAGTGGCATGGATGAGATCGTGTGTTTGGGTAGGCGGAGATTGGAGATCACGGACAATCGCGGAGCTAGCTAGCTAGCTGAAGAGGATAGCGGAAAATAGAAGAACGTGGAGATTTTTTGTTCAGGCCTTATATGTTCCACTTGAAGTTCAAAGGAATAATAATATTAATCGTGTGAATAAGTCACCGTAATGGGGTTAATGAAATCTACCGAAGGCTGTCAGAAATAACAATTCAGCACAACGAAACAACACATAGTCACATCTTTAAAATGTCTTCCGTTTCAAATGTTTTCATCGCATGAGTTCTGAGTGAAACAAACGGCTTCAGCCCGTAAGCTTTGGATTTTTAGTAACTGTCTTTTTATTTTTACGCAGTGGAGTCACCAACCTAACCTCCTCTCTTCTCGGAGCTTGCTACCGAGAAGTGAGGTCTACAAATGCAACGGCCAGTAATCAAGCCTCAACCTCCTGAGAGTTTAGTGAGCATTCTAGAACTGAACCACCAACAAACGCTAATTTATTATGAGGAAAATAAGTCATGAAACAATCAGTTTCATTTTATTGAAGCGATCCAGTTAAACTTGGTTTATGTTGGTGTGTGTGCGTGTGTCTAGAAACGACACCTACTTCACAATAACTTTCAAGTATTGACTTTTGTAGGGATTTTGTCTGATTGAATGGAGAATTTCATCATGAAGTGACATCAGTTAGAGAACTACTGCAAAACTACCAGGGAGTACTGGGCAGCTGTTTCGTTCTAGTTTGAGACTCTTCAGTAGTACGCATCCACCACAGGGGTTTTCGAACCCAGGACCTTCTGGTTACAAGGCGAGCTAGTTCTTAGACTATTCAGCCACTGGGACCCGATCCAATGGTCCTTGAATTCTAACTTCTGCCAATTCACGGTATAGTGCGACCATTTCGCAATGTCTTCTTCAATGAGTTACTGCCTCATCTTCAACCTGCTGTACTCTACTGGTCACGGCTTCCCACTATAACCCCAGATAACTGCCTGAATAAGGTCAGTCGACAGTGAGCATCAGATTAATTTTCAAGTATTGGTTTTGTAGGGAGTTTGTTTGATTGCATGGAGGATTTCATCATGAGCTGACATCAGTTAAAGAACCACTGGAAAACCAGCGGAGAGTACTGCCAGACAGCTGTTTTGTCGGCCTAGTTCAGGACTCTTCAGCAGTACACATCCACCGTGGTTCGAATCCCAGTAGTTGTCCAGTGTTTCTCTAACTGATGTCAGCTCATAATGAAATCCTCCATTCAGTTATACATAATAACTGTTAAATCATTTCATCCTCTCATGCTTCCTGTTTCATGTGGAACGTGGTATTGATTTTCGCGATATTCTCTTTATTTTTTTCTTCAGTCTCCCTATAGACTCTTTCAAAGAAACACAAGTGAAGTATCCCCCACAAGAAGATCACTTACTGACAATCTGCTTGATGATAATTCAGAAAATTCAAAAAAATCTTGGAAATGGTGGAGGATGAATAAAGATCGTGGCCTGTTGAATAGTAGTGGTGTACGTAGACGACAATCGATTGGTATGATTGCTGAACAATACTTACGTTATTTTACAAATGATAAAAGTGAACATTCACGTGGAGGTAGTCTACCGCCAAGAGATAATAACACGAATAACAGTAGTGCCGGTAAAAATGAAACAAAACAGTTTGTACCATCAGTAAAGCTGGATGTCAATAAGAGACAATCACTTCATCTAGAGGAATTCCTACAATTTTTAAGTGCTCATCAACAGAATAATAATAATAATAATATGGAGTCAAGTCATTTGGGGACGTATCCACCACCGCATAATGCTTGTCATCTTTATCAACATCCTCATCCTCATCACCACCACCACCATCACTATCACCAACAACCACAACAACGACAGCTCCGACCACAAATTGACAGAAGTTTATCTCAACCAGAATCATATGTGCTAGCATCAAAGTGTATCTGTTCGAATGAATTACAACAAGTCAATTGTAATAATAATCATCAAAGACAACACCATTTCACTGGATGTCGAGCAAATGAAGTAAGTTGAGGGTTGTATTTTTTGATTGTATATCTTCGTTTACTTGAATTTTTAATAAGTCTTCTTCTTCTTCAAAAAAAAATAGAGTTGACGGTCCGTGTTCGATTCCCCGTTGACCTATTCCTAAACTTCGATTAGTTTGTAGTGAGTCTGGTAAAGAGGGAAGGTTTAGCGTAAGGTCAGCAGTTCTAGCCACTGGAACTGTCTGTCCTTCTGTCTGTCTGTTTTCAACATAGAACTTTGCACCGATGTGCAGCAGTTCAAGTCGCCATACTCCCTCCATGTAGCCCACAAAGCTAGAGAAGGTAGTAGAATAAATGCATAATATAGACAGTAAACAGAGGTGTGAGACAAAAGGAATAGTAATAGAGAAGAATAATATAGTTTCATTGGAAATTATAAGTCACAAGGAGAGGATGCATCTGCGCTAGCCAATGAGAACGATATTGAGTCATATCACCAATTGTCTCCAACCTCCATTGGTTTATACCGTCCCGAGGACTTTAAACAATTAGGAAGTCTACACCTTCCTACGTGACTGTCTGGATTAAACTAACTGTTGTGGATTTATTTCATTGACTGATGAAGCCATGGTTTGTTTTGACCGCCGCTAGCTCTTTTCCAACGTGACCCTATGTCGGGTAACATTGCTCATTGTCGATGACTAGGATACGTAACACATGTCCTAACCATCTCAGTCAATTTCATTATGGATAAGATTTTATTTTGATAAATCACTGTGTGTATGGATTAATCACTGTGTGATTTATCAAAAAAAAATCTTATCCATAATGGAGTTATACTCTACCACAGTGCCCAAGTTTATACTTACATCTCAGTCGATGTAGCTTCACAGCCTCGTCGATTGATATCCCCTCCCACTTACATAGCACTCGACTCATGCCTAACCTCAATATTGCTCACTCTAATATACCAATTTACACGTGAGATAGACCACAGACACCTATGATCAAAGACGGCTAGCTGCCCTTTTCATGTCGTCCACTCTCAATGGCCAGGTCTCACAGCCATATAGAAGGACTGGGCGGATTGGTGAGCAGTACGCACGCCCTTTGGTAGATAGCCGGATATCACGTCTACTAAGCCAGAGACGGCGTAAACTGGCATATGTGAAACAACCAGCCGATAAGAAAGTTGTAAATTGAGTTCCAAGGTCAACCAAATAGATTATCACATCTATATGATGATCCCTGCAATCACTGGCCTAAAATACTGATTACCGATTTAACCGCTTTATTATTCTAAATGAATTATCAAACATCGAGTAAGGCGCATTTAGGCTCATGACAAAATTACACGACACTGAATTAGCTATATTATTATAATTGTTATTGATTTCTTGTTTTCCATTAGCTACCCTGGGATCGAGTTTTAACAAATAATAATAAGGATTTACTTTATTCCAAAAACAGTACTTGTGATACAGAATGGAATTCTCAGCATTAATCACAATATTGCATCTAATTTCCTCAAATTATAAACAAAATTAATCACACAGAGAATTTCCCACATATACAATGGGGGTAATGTCAAAAACATGCAGCATATAAAATGGAAATAATAGTAATAATGATAACAGCTAACGTAACAATAATAATAATACAAGTGAAAATTGCTGTGGGCTTGTTTCACACAGTATTGTCGATGCGGTATAGAAATCCTAGAATTTTTAAAAATATTGAATATAATGTTCTCTTTATATGATATGGTGAGGGGATGAACAAGGATTACAGCAGTCATAGAGATAAGTTGGTGCTGGCAGTTATGAGAGTAAAACAAACAAAGAAGCAACAGAATAATAAATATAATAGAAAAAATAAACGTAAAACTTGAAGGTATATAAGGATGAATAGAGGAAATTGTTTATTTACTAGATGAAAAAAGGTTAGTTAATTCTTGCCAGACACTATTTTCACTATCACATAAAATACGTGGCAAGTATGGTATCATAGAATTTCTATACTTAGACGTTCGAGTATACAGTTTTCTGAAGTTAGTTTTGTTGTACGTGAGCAGATGCTCCACAACTCTGCACAAGCTTTCACTTCATCTACGCTCGTCACATGACCTCCTCCATGTTATCCTTGAACATGCACTCAATTTATCACTCTCACTTCCATTTCAACTTGAAGGCCTGATTTGTGAAGTCAGGGGAGTGTTTGTTCACATGTGTCCTATTCACCTCCATCTCCTTTTGCCTAACTTTTAGACAATAATTTCATACCTGACACTGTTCCCTGCTGCTGCTGATTAGCCTTCTAATTTTCAGGATGCTGCAAAGAGGTCAAGTCGTGATGATAGTCCACCTCAGGCTGTTGGAAATGCTTTTTTTTTGAAGTACATGGAAAGTCACTGAATTATATAAAATCACGAATGTCAAGGAACTTGAACCTTAAGTTCCTACTATTTGCAAAGACGCTCCGAATCGACAACTACTAGGTATGATTATCGACTTTAACTCCAAAACACAAGTGTAACAACAGAAGACAAGGGCCAGGCAACAGATCGTTTTATTATGAAAATCAACACGTATTTATACATATTTCACATACATTATTATAGCTTATGCAAGTAGACAAGCGCAGTCATCTGATTGGTTGTTTATCAGAAGTTAGGCAGACAAACGCAGGCTTCTGATTGGTTGTTTCGGGATTCCTCGACAAATAGAGTTCTCTATCTGCGAATCATATTTTGCCACGTTAACTTTGCTGTGATTGGTTGTTGAATCAGCCTTGCTCATATTTTCTCACGGCCTGCTCTCACCACACAAGGACTTATAATAATAAAAAAATATATTCTTCAGCAGTTAAATTCGATAATTCATACAGAGCTTTCATTCGTATTCTTTCGTCTTCTTCCAACTTGTACACAATTGAATAATTCACGCCTTCGAGTTGCCCGCCAATGGCGACCAAGGTCAATGAACCAACGTTCAGTGTTCACATTCCTTTACAACGAATTTGACTAACAATAGTATTCAAACAAACTCAGATATCTTCCTTGTGTTAAATAAAAGGTGTAGATCCTCATGGAGATTTCAAATTCATAAACTTCTCTGTCTTACTTCCCAGATTCAGGTTGGCCTAGTAATCCTCATCAGTCCTGCCTACTGCTCAAACCTACCATATAAAATCGACAAAAAAAGGTTTAAAGATACACCACTATGTCTGTTAGTCTATACAGCTGACATCGTAGGAAAAAATCCACACAGGCTGATGAACTCCGCGCTTTCTTTTGAAGTCTGCACCTAGTCTTAGTGTTTTGATGATTACATATGTAATACATACATCGTACCACCTGTCAATAATATTTTAAAATCCGTCTAAAAGTACAGTACATCTGTTCAACTAGTTATGTAATCGTAGCTTTCAAAAAAAAACAGATTTATTTCGGCAAACTGGAAAGCACTAAAAACATTTTTCTAGACATATAAACAAGAAACCATCTGTTAGTCTAATTACATAACATATATTTATTATGTATATAATAAACGAGTTTCTCGTAATTCCCTTATTTATTCGGCGACATATTATTGATGCAAAAGCTGTTTTTTGCTGCACTACTTGCTGATAGGCTTTATATATATTTATATATACGAATAGAGTTCATAGTAGACGCCTTTCCTTGCAGGACTTGCTTATAAGTTAATTAGAACGAGCATAAAGGGATAACAGTTTCCTTTCATAAAACACATTTAAAGATTACTGATAATAAAAGTATAAAACTTGAGCAATGCAATGCAATGGGCAATCCATTATAGATAGATAAGATTTTATTTTGATAAATCACACAGTGTGGTTATACAGTAATACTAACTGATGACCACATTTCGAGCACAAACTATTGACACTCATAATCATATCAAGTCACTCACCCACACAAATTTCTTGCTTCATTTATATACTTGCGTGGAATTGATGATTAGACATTCGGATGAAAATCAATATAAGATAAAGTACATTAGAAATATTACTTGTGTTATCAATCAAATGCAATCAGATGGGAAATAAGACGAGTGTCTTTATAGTCAAAATAAGTAACTTGTTAGAATGTTGTGATGATGTATGTGAATTGAATTGAAATAGGATACAATTTAAGATTATTTATTATTCTCCTGTGATTTCACTGACTGACTGACTGACTGGTGGTAATAATATCTTCCATATCTCTGGTATTTGCGTTGATTCATTTCTGTTGCATATGTTGGTTTGGGTGTAGACTGGATGAACCAGGCAGGATTCAGTAGTCGATCTCTGCCTACATCCACCTACTTAAATTACTTCTTAGAATTTTAACCCTCTCCCACCATGCTGTTGAGTAGTTATGTGTTAATGCATGCAGTGCAATTCCTGGTGACCTTTTTTACTAAATCACTTATCTTCTCCGGTGGGGTCAACCATTCTTACCTTAGCTAAATTCTTATGTTCCGCTAATCTGACTACCGTCGATCTACTAGTTTGACCTATGTAGTTCACCTGACTCAAAGTCATTGCAAGGCATTTTGTAAATTATATTACTTTGTCTTATTGGGTCAACCGATACGATCCTTTAGCCTACAGAGCTTGTACCTGTCTGAGTGAGTTTGTAGGTTTGAATGCCACCACCCTAATTCCTGCTTTGCTGAGAATCCTACGTAGGGTCTCAGATGTCCCCTCCTTATATGGTTAGATTGTAGATTCCTTATATTCTTTCTTATTTATGTTATCCTTATTAGTTTTACCATTATTTTAATTTGCGTTTGACCTTTTTGCAATGACTGTGAATTAAGTCAACTACATAGGTCAAACTAGTAGGTCATGGGCAGTCAGATTGGTGGAACATAAGAATTTAGCTAAGGTATGAATGGTTGACCCCACCGGAGAAGATAAGTAATTTAGGAAAGAGCTCAGAAACATTACTGTATGCATTGACACCTAACTACACAATAGGTTTGGTGGGAGAGGGTTAAAATTCTAAAAAGTAATATAGGTAGCTGGGGAGAGAGATGGTTGATTTCTGAATCATGGTTCATTGGGTCTACACTCAACACGTGTGCAATAGAAGTGACAATGCAAACACCAGAGATATGGGAGATATTATTACCACCAGTCAGTCAGTGAAATCACAGGAGAATAATAAATAATCTTAAATTGTATTCTATTTCAATTCAATTCACGTACATCATCACAACATTCTAACAAGTTACTTATTTATTTTGTCTATAAAAACACTCGTCTTATTTCCCATCTGATTGTACTTGATTGAGAACACTAAGATTATTTCTGAATGTACTTTATCATCTTATATTGATTTTTATTCAGTCAAATGTCTAATCATCAATTCCACTCATGTATATAAATGAAGCAAGAAATTTGTGTGAGTGAGTGACTTGATATGATTATGAGTGGCAATAGTTTGTACTCAAAATGTGGTCATCAGTTAGTATTACTGTATAACCACACTGTGTGATTTATCAAAATAAAATCTCATCTACAATGGGATTTAGAAGACTAGTCTTCATTGGTGGGGAAAAACAAAGATTTCAGTACATTTTATTTCATTGGCTTCTCATCACTGCTTACAGGCCAACGACATTATTAAGTATATCTACAGAAATAGTTTCAACATACACAGAGAGTTCGTTTTTAAACAATCAATATATCCATACAATAATAATATATATATAATAATAAACACTTTATCACAAGCAACAATAATAATCATACACAATGGTAACTTCGAGAATTACGTAATCGAATGAAAGAGAGGGTGAAAATATCCAGTTACCAGAATAACCAAGGAAAGAATGATAAACGCTTCTTTCTGAACGCATAAATCGGTTTTCAGGCGCTTGATGGAGATTGCTTCTGCAAACCTGAGGAGAATTGGACTCTCTTGCCTATTGATAATTTTGAACAATCGTGCGACGTCCACCTCATGACCTGTGTCAAGGAGACGCCTGGCGGTGGCACTGTTTGGAACATTTATTGTCTTGAGACATAAGCATTTTGGTACATGTTCAGAAAATCGTAGATATGCCATTCTTTCTGTTCTTCCAATGTAACTGCTCTCGCAGACACAGTTAGAGTTAACATGAGAAGGATGTCTATAGATTTTTGACGCATGATCCACTTCACCACAATTTGGAACGTCATCGTAAATAGGCAGAAGTTAGAATGCATCGACCATTCATTGGATTCTGTGACAACGTGCTAGCCTCTTAACCTTGTGACCATAGGTTTGATCCCTGGCCGTAGGATCATGGGCGCGTACTGGTGAAAAGTTCCAGTAGGACATTTAGAAAGCAGAAGGACTGAATGAAGAAATAATCACTTTTCAATTAGATCCTCATCTCACTCTGACTCTACTCTAATATCTAATGTATAACATTTTTATTACAATTCACAACAATTTACCGATCAAGTGGCACTGATATGTTTGTTAACAATAATTAGTCAATGTCAACATGTCAATGGGGTGGGGTGATAATTAACGAAGAAAATTAATACAGGATTTCATTATGAGTTGACATTGGTTAGAGAACCATTGGAAAAACACCTGGAAGTACTGCCAGACAGCTGTTTCGTCGGCCCAGTTTGAGACTCTTCATCAGCACGCACCCACCACAGAGGTTTGAACCCAGGGCCTTCTGGTTACAAGACTAGCGAGCTCATGGACCATTAAGCCACTGGGACCGGATCCAGTGGCCAGCCAAAAAATTCCAACGTCTACCGACCGATTCATGACATAACGCCACCGTTAGCCAATGTCATCGATGGCGAGTATTTGTCCTCACACCCGACTTGCGGCACCCTACTGGTCACGACTTCCCACTATAACCCAGGTAACTACCTACTTGATAGGGTCAGTTACCAGTGAGCATCTCAATTATTGGTTTGCAGGAATTGGAAAACCTGAGAGTGCTGGCTCTCTAACCAATTTCAACTCGTGATGAAATCCTGTAATCAATCAATCAAATCCCTACAAATCAATACTTGAAAATTAGTACACACAATGAAAAGATTGATTACATAACAGATTGTTAAATGACATAAAACGAGTTGGACAATGATAATTTGTAATTAAAGATGAAGTAGTCAGAAATATAATAAAATAATTTGGAAAATTATAATTTTTAAAAATGTTTTGGCGAAAGGGGAAGCGAAGTAGTCCGGTTTATACATTCATTCATGTAACGATGGCCAAGGTAAAGAAAGTGGTTGTACGAATTTCTTTTGAACTCAAAGGTTTGGCTTCTTTAGGTGGATTTTTATGGTTTCAGCAGTATGTAGAAGACAAAATCATAAAGCAAAATTATGATTAGTAGGAATACGATAAATAATTTTAAATGGTGTATTAACATCAACCTTATGCTCACTATCTACAAGGTGGGCTAAAATAGAGCTACCTACGAATAGATCTTGTTTGTCGCTTGCTTAAACATGTGCAGGATGATGTTCGAAAATACGATGATGAACCTGCCTAATTGTACGCCACTCGATGTAGCTGGCTCCGCAGCTTCAGTCAAACTGGTAGATACACATAGAGGAGGAGGAGAGGCAAATTTAGGTAGTTTATCCTTATTTCTCGAAGGTAGAATAGGTGTGGTTGTGAAGAGACAACGTACCTCTCTCTGCTGCATAATAAGCTCTTTTAACTACATTATTCAGGCGCTGTGTTGTTATTCCGCTGATGTTGTCACCGAGGGACAGGAGTTTTATGAACAGTGGTTTTTTCGGAACTGTTGCCATAGTGACTGTCCTAGATGTTGAATTCATATTTTTCTCAATGAATTTCTCTGGACAACTATTTTTTCTAAGTAATTCTCTAATAATCTTAAGCTCCTCATTGAGGCAGTCGTCTGAACAGATTAACCTAGCTCTATGAACCAGACGCTTTACCAGGTTATGTTTATATTTCAAAGGTACAAAACTCAAAAAATGTGTGTACTGACCGATTGTTGTTGTCAGTTTCCTATACACACTTCTTCTAAGTGTGCCATCTTCTCTCCTTACCATGAAGACGTCTAGGAATGAGATACTGTCATTACTTTCTTTCTCTATGTTAAGGTTTATTGCTGAAAGTGTATCATTAAACCTGTCCAGGATGTTCATCGCATCATTCTCATTTTTCAGAACCAGAAATGTTAAGCCTCTTGAAATTTATATAATTAACATTGATCAACCAAAATATGACGTCATAATTAGTTTTTATCTGCTTTTTCTTTTAGCCTTTGTTTTATAGTAGTCAAAAGAATCCAAATATCACTGCCTACAATGGACATAAAATATATGATTTATGTCATCATAGCCATAGGATACCTAACAATATTAAAAGACAATCTACGCATATCAATGGAGCATTAAACAATCAAAATACACTTTATGGATCCTCATCATCTTCATCAGCTTACCCATCACAAGTGAAATATTCTTCCGATTTTAAATTAATCCCAGGGATGCACTTATATTCTCTTCAGAAAAACAATCCATCTCTGGGTACAACAGGACCAGTCTGTCCTGCATCTTTTATTGTTTGCACTGTTCCTCCGCTGGGTACGACAACTCCTTTCCCTGTTCCACTTAATCACGTCCAATCTATTCAGCCTACCTCATCATCGGCACCTGCACCACCTTTACCTCCAAGAATTCATGGTCGAACATCGATACTTTTAAATCATAGTTCTAAATCAATGGAAGAAAGTGTTTTATCTAGGACAATTGATGAGTCAAACATGAAAATCGATAAAAATCAAATGAACACTACTCAGCACACCATTAGCATGAGTGAAATGGATAAAAATGCCAGCAGTGTTGATAAATCCATTAACCTTATAAATAATAATATATGTATACCAATGACACGGAAAACAGGGACAACTGTCAATTTGGTGCCTTATAGTTCACGATGGCCCACTGGTTGTAGTGGGAGTGGTGGTGGTGGTGGTGAGAAACATGCTTATTTTAATTGTATGGCTAGCCGTCAACACAATATCAAGTCAAACTTTCCAAATAATTGTCAGTTTAAAGTAAGTCTGAATATTTGTATGTTATTGAATTCTTTGTGTGATATGGCCTAAAAACAGTTGACTTTGTTTTGATTTTTTGTAGCTCAAGGCAATTGTTACTATTGACTTGAACTGTATTTAAGACAGATAAATGACTGTTTAGTAAGGAATGTCTAGTCTGCCTGACCAGGGTTTTAATAACCTTATGATGAGCCAATTTCCCAGTGACTGTTCTGAGCCTTTTCTATCCGTTGACAGAAGAAGCATCCAGAGAAGATAGGACTTCACATTAGGTGAACATAGAGAAGACAGAGGTAGTTGGTGAAGATTCTGGCCACCAGCAACAACAGCAATAGACAACAATCAGTATAAATGGGAGGAATAGGAAAGAAGAAACTTCATTTACCTACATACCTACCTACCTATCTGGGAAGCACCGTCTCGGCTATAGGCGGACGGAATTGATGAGGGTATCAAGGCGGCGAGGATCGGAAAAGAAAGGCGCACTTTCATTACGCTCAAGTTTGTGTGGAGATCAACAGAACTATTGAGCATGAAAAATAAAGATCACGATCTTCAACTCCCATGTGAAGTCAGTCAGTGCTACTTACTATATGGATCTGAGATTTGGTGCCACGCCACGCCGCCCCAAGAAGGACACTTTGAACAAAATAGAGAACTATATCAACATCCTTCTTCGCTCTATACTGAAGATCAGATCACCAAAAAAGATCAGCAACAGGGAGGGATTTCCGGCAAAGGAGCGACGAACCAACCCATCAGGAACCAATTGTGTACAAATATGCAGGAAGAAACGGAGGTGGATTGGTCATACTCTGAGAAAACAAACCACCATCCAGTGAGTGACATCACACGCCGGGCCATCCCTCAGGTGGAACCCGAATGGAAAGCGGAGAGTTGATCATCAGTTTGAGGGTGACATGGAGTGGAGTATGTCATGTGAAGAAGAGATGAGATCATATGGACAGACGTGGAGGCACGTGAAAACGTTGGCAGAGAACCGAACGCTATGGAGATGTGTGGTTGAAGCCAGATGTTCCTCTAGGAACTAAAGGAAACAATAATAATTCGTACTCGACTGTGGGAAGTTAGGAATTTGTTTCAGTTTCTAAGAAGATGGTTTTGGAGGGTATTTCCTCATGACTACTTGTCCGAACAATAAAGCGCGTTTCCCACAGCTATTATTTAATTCTTTTTCGTTTCTGTGAATACTGTCTTCAGTGTCAAGTTTCGTAGACTAATATCAGTCAGAGAACCATTGGAAAACCAAGGAGTATTGAACAGTTGTATCGTCCTAGTTTGGCACTGTCGAGCAGTACTCACCCACGGGGCTGGAACTCAGGATTTGCCGATAAACTATTCTGTTGAAAATTAGTTCGATGCCCGGCTGTGACAGGCTACAGGACAAAGTTTCCTGGATGGGGTCTTAGAGAGTGGTCGTGACCAGTATTGTCCAACATGTCAGGCGTGACGACGAAACCGTTGTCCAGTACTCCCTCGTTATTACATTACTTGAAGATTTTAGAAAAAGATTAAGTTTCTTAGAATAAGACAAGCTTGGTACTCTCTACATTCAGCAGCATAAAGCTTTCATTGAATTAGTTGTGTTATCTGAGCTGATTGGTTGATTTAATTGCGAAACTTTCGTCGTCCTTGTGAAGAACATCTTCAGCGCAGGTTTTAATATAAAATAGACGCTGGTTGCTAAGGGATACAATTACATCATTTGTGGAGAATTTAAATTAGTCCATTTTATATCAAGTCCTGAGCTGAAGATCTTGTCTAGAAGGATGACGAAAGCTTCACAGTTAAATCAACTAACTCAAGAAACATAAGTAATTCAATATCATCTACTTGAACTACAGATTTTCTCCGTTATTTTCAAGAATTGGTTTCGTAGGGATTTTGTGTTTGATTGCATGCAGGATTTCATTATGAGGTGACATCAGTTAGGGAACCACTGGAAACCCTGGGAGTACTGCCAGACAGCTGTTTCGTCCTAGTTTGGGGCACTTCCACAGAGCGCGGCCAACAAAAGGGTTCGAACCCAGGAAGTTCCGGTTACAAGGCGAGTTAGCTCATAGACCATTCAGCCACTGGGACCCGATCCAATTGTCCTTGGATTCTAACTTCTGCCAATTCACGATTTAGTGCGACCATTTCGCAGTGTATTCTTCTTCAGTGAGTTACTGCCTCATCTTCAACCTGGTGTACTCTACCGGACACGGCTTCCCACTAGAACCCCAGGTTAACTGCCTGAATAGAGCCAGTCACTAGTAAGCATCAGATTAATTTTCAAGTATTGGTTTTTCAGGGATTTTGTTTGATTGAATGGTGGGTTTCACCATGAGCTGACATGTATGTCCAAACCAAGTTTATTTTTAACGGTTTGAAAAAATTTGGGCATTGGGTATATGATATTCATTATAATAAAGGTTATTGTATTTCCCAATGAATGTAAAACAAAACCATATTGTCGGTTTTACTGAAGTTTCGCTATTTAATGCTATAGCTTTATCGAAGTATTATTAAACCGGAATTTACAAAATCTCAGCATATATATAACAAAAAGTTAGGAGGTGAGAAAATATACGCGTTAGGTCAAGTTAAAAGAAGGATATATTGAAAGTCACAAAACCAAATAACAAAGGTAATAGTATGTCTGTTATGATATCAAAATAAAGTTTACTAACTTGATTATCGTTTGTCTGTCTGAGGTCGTTTTTTGTTGTCAAGTTGGTCAATTGGTAAAGATAACAAAATCAAATGTAGATTGTTGGATTTGATCAGTGTGTAAAATTATAAAAGTAGTGTGTGTTTACATAGTGAGCTTGCTTATCACATTCGTGTTGATTTTGTCACTTCGTTGGGGGAGGGGAGGGAGGTGTTGTAACCAGGTCAGATTCTGTTTTAGTCCATCATTCCTATTCAGACAATTTGGATTCCACTTGATATGAAGTGCTTCTGATGAGATAAGACGTTCTTCGTGATTTCTGAAGTTTTTCTGGATTATTTTAAAATTGTCAGAATCACTTTTCTGGCCTCATTCTATAGAGTGTAGACAGCCTATGGCTGGCTGGTAATTTTTCAAGCTTTTCTCGTTCAACTGGATTTCTCGGTGGTCAAACAAAGGCGGCTCTGTGGTGCTCATGCCTCCTGATTTTGATTTCTGTCTGGTGAGGGTTGTCCGGTGTATATCGTACCACATTCCAAGCAAGCATTTTATTTTGTAGACACGATTAGTTTGGGAATGTTTAGGGATTTGGTCTTTTATATGGACAAGGTTGTTTCGCAGTGTGTCTGATGTTTTGAAGAAAATTCTGATGTCGAGCTGATTGAGTATTCTTCTGATATCGTCTGACGTCTCTGCTATATATGGAATGACGACTGTTGATGTCCATGTTTTCGGAATGTGTTTTCGGCCATACTTAATGTCTGCGTTGATTTTGTTGATGAAGTTCCTTGGGTAGTTGTTTCGCTTGAGAGTTTCAGTAATGTTTGATGTTTCTTCTTCTTTTTCTTTCTCATCCGTTGTCGGAGAGTGTGCTCGTCTAAGAATACTTGAAACAACTGAAATCTTTGCGCCGATGGGGTTTAATGATTTGAAGTCTAAATATTTATTGGAGTGGGCTTTCTTCCTGAATATGGATATACTAAAATATCCGTTTTCCTTTCTCTTAATTAGGCAGTCTAGAAATGGTAGTTCACCGATGTCTGAATCTGCTTCCGAAGTGACTTTCTGTCTTTCTATCCGTCCCTTTAACTTCACCTAAGTCTATTTTCTCACCACTTAACTCTTTGTTATATATAGGCTGAGATTTTGTAAATTCTAGTTTAATAATACTTTGAGAAAGCTATTAATATTAAATAGCGAAACGTCAGTAAAACCGAGAGTATCGTTTTGTTTTTCATTTTATTGGGAAATACAAAATGAAACCTTTATTATAATGAGCTGACATGAGTTAGAGAACCACTGGAAAACCGTTATTTGACGGCTACCATTATGTAGAATGAAGATCAAGCAATTCTCGCTGATGCTAGCTAGATATTGGTAATTAACCTAAGACTTCTCATAACCAGTTAGTTCCCTTCATTATTTTGAACAGAGTAAGGAAGGACATGCTTGCAGGATGAAAAAGAAGCTCATACCTTTTACTTTACAGATTTCTAACAACTATATTAACAGACTAAAAAAAACGAGATAAGTTATTATAAATGCAAAAAATATTTATAAACATACCTCAAATCCAATTATTTCAAATCCAAAGGCATATTTCTGAAACAAGAGGTACAAACAAATACAAGATAGTTAGCAATCTAACAATCAGGTATGGAATGTTTGATAGTAAAGGGATATGAGGATAGGAGTGAAAAAAATAAGGCAAGCATTACGTAAAACAAGCTATTACGTAAATTCAAAGACTGATAATGAATTCAGCTCATTGAGTTGAAATCAACAAGAAAAATTGTGACGCAATAATAAAAAAAAAACAACGAAAACAAAACAGAGACGTCTAGTTGTTACGGGGTGGTGTAAGACTAATTACCCTAGACTACCCTTGTGTAAACAGAGAAATTAGAATGAATTCGTTTGATAGGTATGGCTTCAACATATCGAAGTTTTATGGCTATGTATATGTTGAATGTTTTGACTATTTTTGACTGAATTCCCCGTACCAATCAGGAGTTTAACAAGTGTACCTGCCAACACCTTCTTACTTATCGTATGAAGATTGTTTGATAAGTGGTCAAAAAGTCAAGTTGATGCTCTCCTCTCAGTCCTTCCTATTTACTTGTTACTGGAAGTGTAAATGAATTTGTAAATGCAGTTGCAGTTAACACGAGTAGGGTACGTATTTGCATTGCACTGTATTACTGAGCATTTCTTGTTACAAAGACGGATCAGTCTAGTGGTGGGGAATGCTTTCTTTTGCAATTCCTGTTGATACGTTTTCCCCCTTCATACACCAGATGTATAACTATATTCATTAAGTCAGTAACATTATAGATAAGATTATATTTTGATAAATCACACAGGGTCCCGCTTGCCACACATGTATGGCCTTCCGAAGATACACAAAGAACAAGTCCCCCTGAGACCCATACTTTCGGTGATCAACTCGCCTCAACATAAGGTGGCACGTTGGCTTGCGGAGAAGTTGGAAACTATTCGTCAACGGCTAGGCGTGCACACGGTGAAAGACTCATTTCATTTCTCTGAAAGTGTGAGCTACATGAACGTTCTAAATAACTTCATGGTGTCATTTGATGTAACCTCCCTATTCACAATGATTCCAATCAATGAAACTATTGAGATCATTTGTCAGCAGTCCGATCGTCTCCCACTCCCAGAATCTGAATTCAAACGCCTACTGCTTATGTGTACCATGAATGTGCAATTCCAATTCGACAACACTTTTACCGCCAAGTAGATGGTGTAGCTATGGGCAGTCCACTTAGCCCTGTTCTAGCAGATATATTCATGTCAAACATTGAAAGAACAAAGTTGAAGCATGCAATCGACGAAACATCTTCCTACTGTCGTTATGTTGATGACACATTTATAGTGTGCAAAAATAAAAGTCATGCTTCACACTTACTAAGATTATTCAATGGTGCACACGCCAATATTGAGTTCACTATGGAACATGAAAGTGACGGTAAGTTTCACTTCCTCGACATCGCCATGGAACGCCTAGAAGACGGTAGTCTTCAAAAGTCAATTTATCGAAAGCCCACATGAGAAGCACAATACTTGCATTTTAGTAGCTTTTGTCCACATAGCTTTAAACGTGGTCTAGTCAAGACTTTGTACTATAGAGCGAGGAGAATATACTCTATAGAGAAATTAGAGGAAGAATTTAAGTTTCTTGAAAAGATATTGAAGAGTAATGGGTACCCTCAAAGGTTCATCAACAATTATGGAAGATCTGAAGTCACGAATGTTAAACAAATCACAGTTGTTAAAAAGCCAGTTTACATTCAGCTTGATTATAAAGGTGAAAACACTGCAGCAATAATCAACAGAACGCTAAGTACAACATCAATAGCCATAGCCTATCTTGCAGCTAAGCTCATCCCCGTCTATCGAACAACTAGCTCTCCTTTGGTGCAATCAAAAATCGATAGATATCCTTCTCATGTTAACTCCAACTGTGTGTATACAAATTTACATGTATCTGCGAGAGCAGTTACATTGGAAGGACAGAAAGAAGGGCATATCTATGACTTTCTGAACATGTACCAAAAAGCTTATGGCGAAAGAGAAGAAATGCTTTAAACAGTGCCATCTCAAGAAATCTCCTTGACACGGGTCATAAGGTGGACGTCAAAAAGTCTTTCAAAATGATCAATAGGCAAAAAAGTTCAATTCTCTTCGAGTTTGCTGCAGCCAATTTCCATCAAGTGCCTAAAACCTGATTTATGCGTCCAGAAAGATGTGGTTATCAGCCATTCTTTGTCCTGGTAACTGGATATTTTCATCTGTCTTTCATCTGATTACGTAATTCAGAAGGTATCCATTGTGTATGATCACTATTGCTTGGAATAGTGTTTAATATTATATATATTATTACTGTATGCATATGTTGATCGATTGATTTTTGTTTAAAAATGAACTCTGTGCAAGTATGTTAAAATTGTTGTTGTAGATATATTTAATAATGTCTTTGCCATGTAAGCAGCTGACGAGAAGGCAACGAAATAAACACTGATGGTACCATTTTATTCTGCTAAAACTGTAGTTCTTGCTTTGTTCAAAATCACACAGTGTTTTTTATACAGTAATGTTTACTGGTGACCATGTTTCGAGCACAATTTATCATTACTAGTCATAATCATATCAAGGCACTCACTCACACAACTTTCAAACTTCGTTTATATACTTCCATAATTATTTTTCATCGCTTCATTTGATTGGTAGTAGTATTTTCCATATTTTCGATATGGGTGATGAGTCATTCTCCCATTACACGTGTTGGGTGTTGACTCAGTGAACCAGGATTCATTAATCAACCTCTATCTCCCTCCATCTACCTGTATTATTTCTTAGAATTTTAACCCTCTCCCACCACCCTTTTGTGTGTTTGTGTATTTATGCATGCCGTGTAGTTGCTGGTGTCCTTTCTGTAAATTATTTACTTTCGTGGGGTCAACCATTCTTACCTTTGATAAATTCTTGTGTTCCGACAATCTGACTACCCCCGACATACTAGTTTGACCTATGTAGTTGACCTTACTCACAGTCATTGCAGGGTATTTTGTAAATTATATTATTTTGTTTAATTGAGTCCACCGAGTCTTTTAGCCTATAGAGCTTGTCCTACCTGAGTGAGTTTGTAGGTTTGAATGCCACACCCTAATTCCTGATTTATTGAGAATCCTACGTGGGTAGGGTCTCAGATGTCCCCTCCTTATATGGTAAAACTGTTGTAGATGCTTTATATTCATTTTAATTCATGTTTTCATTATTGGTTTCGCCATTATTTTTATTTTGCTTTTGACCTTTTTTTGATATTCCTAATGATTTTTTATAGAATAGTTAGTTATTTAACACCGACGCCTCTTCTTCCATCTGTTTCATTTCATCGTTTAGGTCTTTTTTGTGGCACTTAGTGCTTGCTACTGCACGGTTTCTTAGACACTTAACTAAGCCTGCCTTCACAGACAGATGGTGGGTGACAGGAATTAAGGTCTAAATATCTATTAAAATGCGTTGGTGTTTTATGAACTCTAGTGTTCAGTTTACCTTTCTTCTATTCGTTTTATTTTACAGTCTAACTTCATAGCTAATTCTCCTTGTGTAACAACAGAAGACAAGGGCGAAGCAACAGATCGTTTTATTATGAAAATCAGCACGTATTTATACATATTTCACATACATTATTATAGCTTATGCAAGTAGACAAGCGCAGTTATCTGATTGGTTGTTTATCAGAAGTTAGGCAGACAATCTCAGGCTTCTGATTGGTTGTTTCGGGATTCCTCGACAAATAGAGTTCTCTATCTGCGAATCATATTTTGCCACGTTAACTTTGCTGTGATTGGTTGTTGAATCAGCCTTGCTCATATTTTCTCACGGCCTGCTCTCACCACACTTGTTCATTTTCCGATTCAAGTGTTAATTTTATACTCTACCACAAGGCCGAAGTTTTATACTTATATCAATAAGTCAGTTACATCTCTGATTGCAGCAGTGAGTGACATGGTTTCAAATCTCCGAAGGGATATGGGTTGTTCCCTCAAGATTTGCAGATACGTCTCGTTCACTAGTGAGTGCCAACAAGCACAAAATATATGTTTGGAGCTTCCCGCCGATGACATCTAACCATCTAACCACAGTTATGAGTGCACTGTAATGGCAAACCAGCTAGCATGATGACCACTTTGCAAACAAGACTGACGTTATTCAGACTAGACATAGGAAATTAGTTATGCTATGTATATTTCTGCATTTCCACCAAGCTATACCGGTTGTCTAGTCCTTGGCAGTTGATGAAAATCCGTAAAATGTGGAAAATGTGCACTCCTTCTCTCCATCTTATAAACATGTTCGTTTTAACTTTGTTCAAACTAGCCTGTTATTTGTAAATAATTATATTTGTAAAATCTCAGTGAAATTGAAATAAGTTACTCCAACGTTTCCTGGGTTCGGCAGTCTGGTCTGAACTTCTTCAGGGAAATTATTCCAAATTAACATAACAGAGGTTTAAATATATAAAAGGAATATCTCGTGTTTTTAAAAACTTTGTCCAACCATATAAGTCATGAAACAGGTATCAACATGTATAATAAACAAAATTTTACGGGTTGATCACGGATTGATATCAGTTAGAGAACCATTGAAAACCAGGGAGTACTGGACAGCTGCTGTTTCATCCTAGTTTGGGAATCATCGGCAGTACGCACCCACTGGGTTTCGAACCGGGACCTCCCGGTTACAAGGCAAGCTCGTATACCATTCAGCCACTGGGACCCGATTCGTTGGCTCGTGAATTCTAACTTCTACTAATTCGTGATTTAGCGCGACCCCAACCATTGTCGTTGGTGGGACATCCATCCACACACGTGACATCTAGTTGGACCTCACTGGTCACGACTTCTCACTAGAGTTCTAGTGAGTAAAACATAACTAATCCTTACAAACCAAACTATACAAAAATAAACAAAATTGTATGAGCTGTGATCAAAATTTGACCTCAGACTTTCGAAAATTAGTCTACTTTTGTTAAACACTTAAAACAGAGCGCACTTTTCATAATATTACATTCGACTAAAAGTTTATGGTCGTAGATAACTATATATGAAAATATTTGTGTATATGCAATGTATACAATGTATATACAATGGTGTGTGTATATGTGTGCGTGGGTAAACAGTTGTATAACATTTGTTACCCTGTCCACATGAAGATATAGACAATCGGGAATTTTGACCAAGTACGATTTATTATCGATAGATATCCATTTTCTATTCATTAATCAGGATTTACCATGCATCAGCTAACAAGATCACACCTTCACGTCTGTTCAAACTGTTGGGATTCACCCATATATATATAGGGCTTCCGCTGTCAGTCATTCTTTATACGAACCAAAACCTTTCTGTAGAACCTTCCTCCTATGAAAGTCGATCTTGTGTCCCGTTTCTATCGAATGCAGTGGAATCGCTGATCTGTTTTCTAGCTTCCTTAAGTCTGCGGAGGTCTTTGGAACCACCTTCATACATTGTTAATGATCTTTCACTGTTATATTGACTTGTCTGAAAGTTTCTCCTACAATTGATCTCGTACACACAATTCTGTTGGTTTTCTTTTTCTATCCTTTTTATTTATTTATTTATTTTTTTTGATTTACAGCTTGATTCCACACCGTATTTTTGGTACAAGGATGGAATTTTCAGCATGGATATCGGTAGCCCAAATTTTGCAGGCCGACCATTGATATCAGGTGTGCTTCGTCGGCAGGGGATCGAACCTCGGACCATGTGCATGGTTGGCGAGAGTCCTAACCACTATGCCACTGACGCCACCTTAACCTTCACCAGCGATGAGAGTAAGGTGTTAGTTGCACGAAAATACACTCTTACATCATGATCGTTAAGGCTTCCCTTTATTTCATTGGATGTTTCTTTATGGTAAGGAATCACCGCTGTACTAACACAATTCTTCGCAACAGGTTTCGATCCATCCATATCTTCATATTTTAAATACCTTTTTATGAAGGCTTTAGGATAATTATTTGATTGAACCAATTTTAATTCCCTGCTGATCTCTTCCGCCTGAGTAACTAGACGTTTGACTCTGATAATCAAATTCTTGGCCAGTTATTTTGGTGGTAAAGGGGTGTGCTAAATAGTAGTCTAGGTATCTATCCGAATTTGTCAGCTTTCTGAAAATATTTATTTTAAATTTACCATCTAGTTTCCTTTGTACCCTAAACAGTCCAGGAACGCCAAATCATTCTCGTCAGATTCAACCTCTTTGGGAAACTTAATGGTTTCTGACATATTGCTAATAAGTGGAAAAGTTCATTTAACAAACTACGCCTGATTATGACGAAGGTATCATCCACGTATCTTAACCACGTTCTTGGAGGGCTAGAGCATCTAATAATTGCATTTGTTTTTAATGAGTGCATAAACAGACTGGCGACTAGCGGAGATACTGATCCCATAGCAATGCCTCCTGTTTGACGGTAAAGAACCCCTCTAAATGTCAATAACGTGGAACGTAGACACAATTCGAATGTTTTAATAATTTCGTCTGGATTTAAAAGACAACGATCACTGAGTTCGTCGTCAGAACAAACTAAATTATAAATAATACTTAAAGAATCATTAACAGGAACATTCATGAATCATGAATGAAATATCGAAACTTGGCATTACTTCATCTTCTTCAATATGAGTCATGTTTATTTTTCCCTTGAATTCATACGAATTCTTCACCATGTTCCAATTTCATTTCATTATTATTGTTATTGTTCCTTTGGGTTCCTAGAGGAACGTGGGGCTTCAAATGCACGTCTCCACTTGCTTCTGTCTTCCTTCTGCTGTACTTTTCACCTGCATACATGTTAGTTCATACTCTTTCGACTCCTCTTCACACGATCTCCTCCATGTTACCTTTGAACTGACGTCCCACTCGCCGCTTCCCTTTCGAGTTCCACTCGAGCAATGGCCTGACGCGCGCGCGATGTCACCTACCGGCCTCCTTAAAGAGTGTCCAATCCATCTCAATCCACTTTCTCCTGCATATTTGTTGGTTGGCGATTGCTTCTTGTTTTGTTTGTTTGTTCCCATAGTTTCTTGTTGGTGATTCTTTCGTCCCGGAAATTTGATCTTCAGTAAAGAGAGAAGGCAGTTGTTGATAAAGGTCTGCAACAGGCTGTTGGTGGAAATATTCTTTGTGACCCACCCGCCAACTTTCTGATCCGTATAGAAGAGCTGACTGACTTGACGTTGTTTGTATTGAAAATCCGACCGAATTTTGTTGTTGATGCTGAGTTGAGTGACGAAGATTTCCAGATTGATTTCAGGTTGATGAATGTGTTTCTCACTCGATTTGACATCCTTGTCCGTCCCGGAGGACACTATCACTTGCAAATCATCCACCTGAGTTACAAATCTTTTCTATTGTTCCTGCATTTTTTTTATTTATATTTTATTCTTTTCAGGAAACAATATCCACACCACAGAAAAATCCAGTTAATAATGGATCGTATAAAACAAATTATGAAGTGAAAGCTATTCATCAAAATCCTCAACAACAACCACAACAGCAACACCTCCCTTCGAAAGTAACCAATTATCCTCATCAGCCTCTGTCAAACACACATGAAATCCTGTTAAGCAAAAGTAATCAAAAAACGTTAAACGGAAATTGGACGGATATGTCTACACTGAATAAATCTAATCTTTTAAATCTGACTCATTATAATAATTCAACTAGAAATTATGATCGATATTCTTCACAGATAAGAAAATCAATAAAAACTACTGAACCATTGAACACTACATTGAATACTAGAATACAACCGATACAATCAGTAGGAAATAATTATCCACAATGGATTGTTAGAAATCAGTTAAACAATGGTAAACATATCACTAACGAGGTATGTGAAGTAATTACAATGGTAATTTTCCAATTTTGTTTTATTATTGTTATTATTCCCTTGGGTTCTGAATGAAACATAGGTGCGTTGCACAATGTTCTCTAAAATCCCTTTTAGCTGGCTTCATGATTCCGCATTAGCTTTCCTCTCTACACCACATGATCTCCTTTATTTCACACTGGGACGTCCAACTTCCGGTTTCCCATTCTGGCTTAACTTGACAGCCTGGACTGTCTCTAATCCATTTGTCTATGTTTCCTTAATCGGATTAGACACTAGATAATAACTAGTGTAACGTGTCAAGTCCTTTCTGTGGTACAGACTGAATTCTGTCAGTCACATTTGCAATGTGGCCACTATGTCAGGGGTGGCTGGCCATCATGATTCTCTTTGAATTGATGATATTAAATGGTTGGAGGCGATTGGCTACATGAAGCCTCGCGTGACCTAGGCTTCGTGCTAGTTGGCACACCCCGGTCAGCAAGGCGTATCTGCAGCTTTCTAGGAACTCATGTCCTTTCTGAGATTAAGACTCGCGTAACCCAGTGCCGCC
Organism: Trichobilharzia regenti; assembly: GCA_944472135.2. Classification (NCBI taxonomy): domain Eukaryota; kingdom Metazoa; phylum Platyhelminthes; class Trematoda; order Strigeidida; family Schistosomatidae; genus Trichobilharzia; species Trichobilharzia regenti. Next base: position 102,011,522 of record OX235263.1, on the reverse strand, counting down.
TGTAGTCAGAGACGTTACCACTGAGTCATTCGGGCCCGTGATTGACCTCCTGTAGGACTGTAGTGGATATTTTCACCAAAGAAAGAACTAGACACGTCACACCAGTTACTAGCGTCCAATGAAAATACTCACCACAGTCCTACAAGAGGTCAATCGCGAGCTCGAATAGCTCAGTGATAATATCTGTGACTGCAGGCGTCACTGGGCGATGTGAGTTCTAATGTCAGAAGGGACATCACTTTCTTCAAGATTGAGGATACTCCTTGCTGACGAGTGTCAACTAGAACAAAACTTATGTCAGGCAAGGAACCTTCCTGCCGATTGCCTTCAACTACCTAATATCTGTTTCTTTCTGCTTGTTTGTTGGATGATATGTTCTTGGCTGGTTCTTCAACTGTCACAGATCCTTATTGTTTATCATTTCCGATCATCCATCTTGTATTCCTTCAGTAAAGGAGGAAAGGAAGCAGCTTTTGGTGAAAGTCTGTAAGCTGTTGTAAATGCTTTACGTCATACGCCAAGCCTATGAACCATATAGAAGCAATGATATGACATTTGTGTTGGTAATCTACACCTTGTTGAATGAATCTGATAAAGCTTTAGAATACTCCGTAGTACTTAAGTAGTTTATAAATTTTTTCAAGGTCAATGCTACCGAAGGCCTTTTCAAAGTCGACAAAGTTGATACAGAAATTCGACTACCATTCTATGCTTTTTTCAATCATGATGAGTAAAGCTACAATTTGTTCCGCGCATGATTTACTTTTTCTACGGAATCCAGCTTCTTTCGGTTTTGCATTCTAGATATCTCTCAGTATCTGTAGGAAGACGCGACTTTGGATTTTGCTTGATGTGGATAGGAGCATGATTCTGCGTCAGTCCTGGTAGAGAGTGAAGGTGCTCTTCTTTGGTCTTTGGGCAGGTTGACTGACAGTCTTCTCAAAGTCTTTCAACAACCCGCGTCATTTTATGTCTTTGATCCCAGCAAAAGAATTATTTTGGTTTTTCATATTTTTGTTATGCTTCAAAGTTTTCGTAGTCATTAGGCCGATTCTCTAGGTTAGGATCTCTAGCTCCCGTTCAGCCTTTTTTCTTCTTTAGAGCCAGCTGATAAACTACACTAATTCATGAGAAGCATAATCTATCTTCTTTCAAAGAAATATAAAGCCATAATGTGTGGGTTTATATGTTCTTTCAAAAGATGTTCCATATTACTTTATTCATTAGATGTATCACACAATCAGTGAAACAGTATTATTATTTACTGGATGACACAGTTTCGAATGCGATTTATTCATTTTTCATAATCATTTCATCAATTATAATCACACACGACTTCGAAACTTGAGTTTTATAGTTTTCTTTGTTCTCTCCTCCTATTTGTCGTTACAGGGGTAGTGGAATTTTTCAGGTATCTGAGTGGACAGGTGTTGACTCATTCCTATTACACGTATCCAGTCTCAGTTGATTCGATAAACAAAGTTCCCGTTAGTAATCTCTCTCTTACACCATCCTATAATGTGGTTGTGTGTAATTCCATGTAGTGAGTGTTACAGCTGAACTATTCTCTAGATTTCTTATCTGATTCAAGTCAACTAATTTAGATTTTTATGTTCGGCTAGTCTGACTAACTGCCCCTGTTCTACTACTTTGACCTATGGATTTGACCTAACAATCATTCCAACAGCAGGGTATTAGATAAACGAAATTGTTTTGTTTTAAAGACCCCACTGACAGGATTCACCATTTAACCGACAAAGCTTGTTTCTAATTGAGTTTATGGTTGGTTTGAATTCCAGCCACTTTTATTCCTGCCCGTCTTGTTAAGAATTCTGCATAAGCTTTCACTGTGTGATATATCTAATAAACAAACTGATATGAAAGTGATACTCAGTCATTTGAAAACATGTGTTCTGTTTTGCAAACTTGATTGGTGTGTATTTTAAGCAGCATTTAAAACTAAATAGCTACATTGATCGCCACGTTAAACAACTGATATAAGAATAAAACTTGTGCACTGTGGTAGAGTGTAATTCCATTATGGGTAAATTTTGTTTTGATAAAGTCTCACAGTGTTATACAGTAATGTTTACTGATGACGTTTCGAGCACAATTTATTGCTCATAATCATATCAAGGTAATCACACGACTTCCTAACTTCATTTATATAGTTCAATTGTTTTTCTCTTGATTTTCACTTGATTTGATTGGTAATAGTATTTTCCATATTTCAGGTATGAGTGACGAGTCATTCCTGTTGCATGTGTTGGGTGTAGACTCGATGAACAAGGATTCAGTAATCAACCTCTCTCTCCACCTACCTAGATTACTTTTTAGAATTTTAACCCTCTCCCACCCTATTGTGTGGTTGTGTGTTAGCGCATGCATTGCAATTGCTGAGCTTTTTTCTAAATTATTTATCTTCTCGGGGTCAACCATTCTTACCTTAGCTAAATTCTTATGCTCTGACAATCTGACTACCCCTGACCTACTAGTTTGACCTATGTAGTTGACCTCACAGTCATTGCATGATATTTTGTAAATAATATTATTTTGTCTAATTGGGTCAACTGGGTCCTTTAACCTACAGAGCTTGTCCCTGAGTGAGTTTGTAGGTTTAAATGCCACCCTAATTCCTATTTTATTCAGAATCCTACGTAGTGTCTCAGATGTCCCCTCTTTATATGGTATAACTGTGGATGACTTATATTCTTTCTTATTTATGTTATTATTACTAGTTTCACAATTATTTTTATTTTGTTTTTGGCCTTTAGTGATCTTCCTAATGAATTTTATAGGATAGTTATTCAACACCAACGCTTCTTCTATCTGTTTTAATTCATCATTTAGATCGTTTTTTGTGCTACTTAGTGCCACTGCTCGGTTTGTTAAACATTTAACTAAGCCTGCCTTAACAGTTAAAGGATGAGAATATAAGTCATCCACAGTTATACCATATAAAGAGGGGACATCTGAGACACTACGTAGGATTCTGAATAAAATAGGAATTAGGGTGGCATTTAAACCTACAAACTCACTCAGGGACAAGCTCTGTAGGTTAAAGGACCCAGTTGACCCAATTAGACAAAATAATATTATTTACAAAATACCATGCAATGACTGTGAGTGGGGTCAACTACATAGGTCAAACTAGTAGGTCAGGGGTAGTCAGATTGTCAGAGCATAAAAATTTAGCTAAGGTAAGAATGGTTGACCCCGAGAAGATAAGTAATTTAGAAAAAAGCTCAGCAATTGCAATGCATGCGCTAACACACAACCACACAATAGGGTGGGAGAGGGTTAAAATTCTAAAAAGTAATCTAGGTAGGTGGAGAGAGAGGTTGATTACTGAATCCTTGTTCATCGAGTCTACACCCAACACATGCAATAGGAATGACTCGTCACTCATACCTGAAATATGGAAAATACTATTACCAATCAAATCAAGTGAAAATCAAGAGAAAAACAATTGAACTATATAAATGAAGTTAGGAAGTCGTGTGATTACCTTGATATGATTATGAGCAATAAATTGTGCTCGAAACGTCATCAGTAAACATTACTGTATAACACTGTGAGACTTTATCAAAACAAATACTTACCCATAATGGAATTACGTTAAACAACTATTTTTGCTTCAGCCATGTAGTGGAAAACCTTTGCAAACCGTGGATTAGAAATTCTAACAAATTTAGCATCGAATTACAAATGAGAAAAAGGTATAATTAGAATGTTACATTAAAATGTAGAAGTTTCGTTTTGCTTCACACATATCAGAAGATTAAGATATTGAATAATGGGTGTGGTTAAAATAGTCTTTTCTGCGTACAAAACCCTGACTTATATCGTTTACATAATTAAAGCTTATTAAATATTGCAATACTGTAACGACAGAAGATAAGCGCCAGGCAACAGATCGTTTATGGAGAAAATCAAGAGATATTTATAGATTTTTATGTACATTATTATTCGTTATTATTAGCAGAGAAACAGTATCTTCTGATTGGTTGTTTTCTTACTGGAAGTTAATCTGTTTTTTTGAAGGTCAGACCATTTATCTGCGAATTGTATCTGCCCACGCTAAGTCTGCTGTGATTGGTTGTTGAGTTAGTCTTTGTTCTTGTTTTTTTTTATCTCATGACCAAGATTTGGGACGTAAACACTGACGTAAATTGCTGTCTACTAATTTTTGTCTAGCAGGCAGCTCTCACCACAATACTGGACTTGCTAACGCGCACATTATTGACTACAGTTAGGTTATCTCCCAACTTATGGATAACTTTTTGGGAACAAATTAGCCAGATCTGATGGCTAGTGTTAGCAGAGATACTCATTCATGACCTCCACTTCTGATTGTTAATACAGATGACAATTGTTCATCTGTAATAAGTGAAATCTCTAAGAAGAATTTCCTCAACTGGAAAATTGTTTTCCTTTTATCTGAATTCATTCAGTATATGTTATCAAAGATAAAAATGGGTTAACAAAACCTAAATGACAGAGAGAATATGTTGTTCTGCTATAAAGGCGCTTAACTTTTACAAATGATATGTGGATGACACATTGATTATTTGTGACGAGAACTGCTATTTGGATGACATCTTGAAGGTGTTCAATGACAGTCATCCTGTTCTCCGATTTAGTGTAGAAAAAGAAACTCATAGGAAAATATCTTACTTTGATGTTTTTACGGGTTGATGATGGATTGATATCAGTTTGAGAACCATTGAAAACTTCCACGGAGTACTGGACAGCTGTTTTGTCAGCCTAGTCTGTGAATCATCGGCAATACGCACCCACCACAAGGGGTTTGAACCCAGGACCTTCCACTTACTAAGAAAGCTCTTGACCATCCAGTCAGGTGTGAGGATGTAGGATGGATTGGGTCCCAGTGGCTAAATGGTATATAAGCTTGCTTACCATGTCCCCAGAAGGTTCTGAGTTCGAACCCCCTGTGGTGGGTGCATACTGCTGATGATTCCCAAATCAGGCTGACGAAACAGCTGTCCAGTACTTTCTGGCAGTTTTCAATGATTCTCTAACTGATAGCAATCTGTGATCAATTGGTAAAAACAAAACTAATCCTTACAAACCAACCATGGGAAATTTCTCTGTTGTACTACTCACAAGGACAGCTGATAGATCTTTGGAAAAAATCTACTTATAAAAAGTCAACGTGGACAGGACAACTGGCCGATTTTTACAGTTTCGTCCCTATAGACAGAAGAAAAGGAATCTAATCGGTTCTGTCTCAACGACGGTCCAGAGAATTTCTCATGAAGACACCTTTGACAATGAAATCAAACTATTAAAAGAAACCTTCATAGAGAATGGGTATCCACTACACTTCTTCTACGCCAATAGCAAAATAGGTTGAAGTCATATAGAGACAGATAAGGTAGCTAGAAAAGTGTTGCACGTTAACTTAGAATTTAAGGCTTAAACTGTGAGTGAAGTACTTAAAAATCGTCTGACAAGATCATTAAGAAAAATGTTCTTTGCTGACACCCTACCAATTACTTACACTAACCATCCACTGGTAAACCCTAATGTTAAGGAAATGTTACCTCAATTGTATAATTCCATATGTACTTATATGTTCACCTACTCTTGCGAAACTAGGCACATCGGAGGTTTGTCGAGAAACATATCTCGTCGCCTTCGGCAGCACCTCCTAGTTTGGCTCAACAAAGTAGAGCGTAGATGTATTGACCCATCGACACCGCAACATATTGTAGATACTGACCACGCACCATCTGCGCTACATCGTTCAGAAAAGTTTAGCGAAAGGGAAACATGTGAATTTTCTTTGTATAGTGGAGGCTTCAGTAATACAATAACAAACAGCTACAATTTTATGTATAAAACAATTCGTACCATAGTCTTGACTTTACTATGTAATTAACATAGAAATTTAGTTATTTTTCTTTATTCCATGTCCAACTTTTTGTTTTATTTTATTCCAATTTAGATTATCATATTCTAACATTTTACTTAGTCTAGCAGTTTGACAACATTTCACTCATCTTACATTCTCATCATTTTATATACATATATTCACACGTACTTCAATTACCTGTCATCTATTTCACTCATGTCTATTGAACTTTAGACTGATCTTTATATATTAATTTGTCAAACGTTGATTTGCAGGGATTTGATTGACTACAGGACTGATCACGCGGTGGCATCAGGTAGAGAACCATTGAAATACCACTAGGAAGTACTGGACAGCCAGCTGCTTCGTCCTAGTGCTTGGGACTCCTCATCAGTAGGTACCACCAGAGTTTGAACCTAAGAACTTCCAGTTAACAGCGCAAGCCCGTAGACCACTGGGAACCGACCCAGAGGTCCATGAATTCCAACTTTTGCCAATCCATGATATTCATTTTTTTTTAGTTCAATCGGTAGCCAGTGTCTTGGGCGAGTAATTCTTCTCTTTAATAGTGTGAAATATCCCTACATCACATGTTCTTTTAAATAATTTCTCCTCTTCAGGTTCTTACAATTATAAAATGATAATATTTGTTGTCGATACAATAATAATAGCCAGTTAGTTATGCGGCGGATACATATTTTTTTAAATGTAGAATAACAGATTAGCGGTTATGGATTGTCAAAATAAATAGTCATATTTGTGTGACAAACGTGCTAGTAGCCTGAAATCGATTACAAAATATTTCGGTAAAATGGGAGACAATGGTAGCGGTGATTAGTCGTCATAATAGATTTGTAGAGTGTGGGGTAGGAAAATTGACAAGTAAGTCAGTTCAAGGTTATGAAAGGTATCAGGCGGGTGATTAGCTAGTACAAAGTGGTCTGTGTTAAACAGGAGATAGTAAGACTGCAATGAGAGGGGTTCATAATGAAATAACGAATGTGTGAAATGAAACAGGTGGAGGAAGGCATATATTGAGAAAAGAGATAATATCACTACAAATAATAAGTCCAGATAGTATAAATGAAAAATTTGATAGTCTTTAGGGAATGTTTGCACGAAGGGCATAAATTATGACGAATAATAATAGTAATATTGATATAAGAATAAAACTTGTGTATAACGCTGTGAGACTTTATCAAACAAAATTTACCCATAATGGAATAATAGTAATAGTTGTAATATTAAGCAAAGAAAGAAAAAAAACCAAGAGAGTTAAGGGGAAGAAGCACTCTTGGTGAGTGGAAGGAGAATCATCAATCCAAGTTTGGCCACGGTAGGAACAGCGTCTGAATGTGTTCTTTTTGGATGCAAAGTTCCGGTTTATTCGATTTTCGTTCAGACTCTCTTTTAATTCATGATTTGGGAATTGTTCTCTTGCCTGACTTGGTGTACCCCACTGGTTACGACTTGTGACTAGAATCCCAGGTAACCTCCTGTATAGAGCCAGTCGCTGGTAAGCAACAGACTAATTGTCATTTCATATATCTAATCAATTCGGATACAGCAATATTATTCTAACACTTTAGTATTTCCACTCAATGTTAAAATTAACACGCACACATAAGAAAACTGATTGTTATTGTGCATTGTAATTCATACACATATACGATTGTATAGCCAATTAAATGAAATTTTGAAGAATTTGGTTTGTAAGGTGATATGTATCCATATATATATATATATATATATATATATATATATATATATGATCTCTCTTTCTGTTGCTCTCTTAGTCTGTGACCATTTCACTTGTATGAACTTGTCTCCTTTAACAATGTATATTCCCCTTATATTATATATAATATGAGTGTTTGTTGACAGTCCGTTGCTTGAGGACATATATCCATATATGGTGGTTGTTGACATGTCTGCTATATTTCGCTATGTATATTTGGATCGATACTCCATTATAATTAGCCATTCATGTTAAGACTGTCTATTTATTTGTTCACACACTTTGTCTGGACATTCATATATATTTCGCTCTCACAATATTGTGTGACTACTTTGGTGTGATACCACTTATTGCTTCTCCTTGTGTTTGGAAAATAGAAGTATCATCGCAAACCTAGTGGTCTTCTGATTTCCGCCTTCTTGCGTCAGGACTATTAGTTTCTCGACCAGTACATGGCAATAATTTGGCGACGAGTACATAACAATTTGGCGACGGGGAAAACTACTATTAACCACTCAGCAGTAGCAACATAACATAAGGATTAGATGCTCACTAGTGACTTGATGCAGGACAAAGTTACCTGGAGTTCTAGTGAGAAGTCATGACCAGTGAGGTCTATCCAGTCAATTGTGAGGATGGCGTTCCCACCGACGACAATGATTGTTGCCAGTCGGGCTAAATCACGAATTGGTTGGAGTTAGAATTCATGGGCTGGCCATTGAATCGGATCCCAGTAGCTGAATGGTATACAATCTAGCTGGCCTTGTAACCAGAAGGTTCTGGGTTCGACCCCTGGTAGTGAATGCGTACTACCATGATTCCCAAACTAGGACTGAGGAAACACCTGTCCAGTACTCCCTGGAGGTTTTCAACAGCTCTCCAACTGATATCAGTCCGTGGTCAAACTCGTATAAAGTAAGTGAAATTGTCGCAAAGAGAATTTTCCTCGCTAAATTCTTTGTTTTATGTTTCAATGGAGAGTATTAATTTAATATATAGTTTTGCTTAAAAAAAAGAAACCCAAGTTGAATAGTGTTACGAATCTATTCCCTTTTGTCTACACTTGTTTCTTTTCTCTCTTGTCAGCCTTTTCTTGTATATCAATTAAATCAACCAAAGAAAAAGAGCAGTAGAAGCAATCCTCTAGGAGAATTCGACGAATCTAAAAATTCTCCATCCGTCTCATCGCCGTCATCGTCAACAGCAGCAGTAGTGGCAGCGGCGGCGGCGACAGTGAATCAAATGAATTCCGCATCTTCAACTTGTAATAACGTAAAAAATCATTCTGTTGGCTGGGAGATCAATTTAGGCTGTGCGTACAATAACAATAATACTAATATTAATAGTAATAATGGTAATAATAAATCAGTACCTGTGCATTATATAACTCCGGTCAACTTTAAACAATGTTGGTAAGTGAAACTTTACGCATATCTATCACAGTATTCACAACAGTTATATAACATTTTATAGTACTCATTAATGCACTGCATCTTTTAATAATTCTACTGAAAGTATGCCTCGTTAGGGAAAACACTAAAACAATATCCTTAGTATCATACTGCCCTATTCAGGTAGTGACCTGGGGCGGCAAGGGTGGCAAGTCATGACCAGTGGGTACAGCAGATTGAAGATGGGGCAGTATCTCATCGGAGAAAACATTGTGAAATGGTCATGCTATGTCGTAAATTGACAGAAGTTAGAATTCATGGACTGGCCACGGGATTGGTGGTTCCCAGTGAATCAATGGTCTACAAACCAGCAAGCCTTGTAAACGGAAGGTCCTGAGTTCGAACCCTCTGTGGTGGGTACGAACTGATGAAAAGTCCCAAATTAGGTTGACGAAACAACTGGCTGTCCAGTACTTCCAGGTGGTTTTCCAATCGTCCTCTAACTGATGTCAGGTCATAATGAAATCCTCCATGCAATCATACACAAGTGTTTAAAACAATTAGTCCCTTTTATAAATTCCGACAGTTTTGTGATTAAAAGACGGAGAATATCTGAAAAACAGGGATCTGATGTATTTGCGCTATACATTTCGAACAATCTGATCCCTAACACATTTACTTGTCAAGTCAGTATATACATATGAAAAAAATTAAGGGCAATTCAATTAAACAAAGTGACAAGAAGAAGAATTTAAGAATGATTAACACGACGTTTGGTAATCCAATCATACAAGGATTACTAAGGTAGGTTAAGAGTAATAATAAACTGTTTCCGAATACACAGTGTTGGGTTCGGGGATTGGCTTAAGTTTATGAATAGCTACAGCCTCGGCGTAAGCGCCATCGACCATTTTTATAGATGACCTTAAAAGCCGTGTTAACATCAATCTTATGGTTCATCTCGATTAGAAGTTGGTAGTCTCCCGCCTATGTCTATTGATTTTCGACAATTCATTTGTTTTTCTAACCATTTCTGGATATGCTGTACTGCCCTTACATGCAAAGCACGTCTACTCCTCCCTATGTATGCGTGCCCACACAAACACACACATCCACACAAATTGGTAAATAGTGTGAGATGTGACATAATCACTTGTGAACTTTTGAGGTTTGCAGTGGAGCATATTTTTGGCTTTTTCGATAATTACAAGCCGGATGACCGAATTTAACCTTTTTCTCAAAATCCTACTGTTTATTTCCCCCTTTAAATGGTAATTTGATGAAAACATTTATCTAAGGGGCCGTATACATTTTAGGTTTAACGATTAATTGACTTCTACACCTATTTAAAAATTTAAAAAGATATCCGTTTTCAATAAGAGTATCCATCAATATTTCATTTTCTTTGTCTATAATATCAGCCGTACAAAGACGTTGAATCCTCTTAAAGGGACATTTCACCTAGCCTCTCTAATTCTGTAATGGACAGAAACTCTGGTAATTAGAGTATTGTCCTGTCCAATTGGACGTTTTGTAGATTGATTGTCTTATTGAACCATGATCTCTTCGACTCTAAAGTATGTCTAAAAATGCAAGCTGGTTGCGACTTTCTTCCTCTCATGTAAGATTAATATGATTCTGTACAGAGTTGAGTCTATCTAATAGACGACTCGCATCTTCATGATCGTTGTATATCAAAATGATATCACCTACATTCCTTCTATAGAAGGGCAATTTAGAAATTAGTTATCGAAAAAGCCAAAAATATGCTCCACTGCAAACCTCAAAAGTGCACAAGTGATTATGTCACATTCAAACAAAATCCCTACAACAAACCAATACTTATGTCACATTCCACACTATTTATCAATTTTCGTGTGTGTGTGTGTGTGTGTGGACACACATATATAGGGAGGAGTAATCGTGTTCATTATAATAGAGGTTTTTTGTATTTCCCAATGAATGAAAAAACAAAACGAGATTGTTTTTACTGACGTTTCGCTATTTAATGCTAATAGCTTTCTCAAAGTATTATTAAACCGGAATTTACAAAATCTCAGCATATATATAACAAAGAATTAGAGGGTGAGAAAAATATAGACTTAGTTCAACTTAAAAGGACATATTGAAAGTCAAAATAACAATGAAGATCGTTCAAACCAAATATCAAAGGTAATAGTATATCTGTTATTATATCAAAATAAAGTTTACTAACTTGATCATCGTTCGTCAGTATGAGGTCATTTTGGTTGTCATGTTGGGGAGTAGGTAAAGGTAACTAAACTAAGTGTAGGCTGTGAAATACTTGATCATCATTCATCAGTCTGCGTCGTTTTTTGTTGTCAAGTTAGCGAACTGGTAAAGATAGTAAAACCAAGTGTAGATTGTTGGATTTTGTCAGTGTGTAGAATTATGAAAGTAGTATGCGTTTACATAGTGAACTTGCTCACCACATTTGCGTTGATTTTGCTACTTCATGGGGGAGGGTGTTGTAGCCAGGAGTAATCGTGCTTTGCACGTGAGGGGGGAGGACAGAGAGCATATCCCGAAGTGGTTAGAAAAACAAATGAATTGTGAAAAACCAGGTAACAGACTACCAACTTCATCTACAGCTAAACATCTAATCGAGATGAACCATAAGATTGATGTTAACTCAGCCTGTAAGGTCATCTATAAAAACGGTCAAGAGAGCTTATTGAAATGCGCTTAGACTACAGCTATGCATAAACTTAAACCCCCTTTGTGTATTCAAAAACAGTTTGTTATTACTCTTAACCTACCTTGACTTGGTAATCCTTATTTGATGATTGGATTACCAAACGTTGTGTTAATCATTCTTAAATCCACTTTTTATCACTTTGTTTAATTTAACTAACTTTTCCATATATATTGACTTGACAAATAAATGTGTGAGGGATCAGATTGTTCGAAATGTATAGCACAAATACATCACAGTCCTTTTTCCAGATAATCTCCGTTTTCTAATCACAACACTATCCAAATACACAAGTGTATTTCTGTCTAGTATATTCTTCAGATAAGCGATAATATTACACATAATGTTAAAAAAATAAGGAATGAAAAAGAAAATATTTGCGGTATTATAATTGATTTCAAGTTAAATGGCAAATCCAAAAGACTCAGAGAACTACTGAAGTCCACAGAATACCCAGTAACCGTTTCGTCCCAGCTTGAAACTCGTCAGTATCACTTACCCGTGTCTCCCACCAGAGGTTTGTTAATGCTGTCATCACTTTTGTATTTTGCAGTAGCATTGAGATTGCAATTGGGGGTCTCGAGTTGGACACAGAAACGCCGATCACAAGTACTGCTGCTTCATTAAGCCAAAAACATTAATACGACATCGATCTGTTCGCCAGCCCGATCTACTTATGCGAGAACATAAAGTATCCGCCACAGTATATATTTTATACAATAATGTATGTATGATTCAAAAAGTCAATTAGTATACAATCATGATCAATGAAACGGTGGGCGTTATTTTAGTGAGAAGGATGGAGGATTTCATTATGAGCTGACATCAATTAGAGAACCACTGGAAAACCTGGGAGTACTGGACAGCTGTTTCGTCTTAGTTAATCTGACCATCCACCCGTCCAGTACTCCCAGGTGGTTTTCCAGTGGTTCTCTAACTGATGTCAGCTCATGATGAATTACTCCGTTCAATCAAACAAAACTCCTACGTGAAAATTAATCTGATGCTCACTAGCGACTGGTCCCATTCAGGCAGTTAACCCGGGGTTCTAGTGGGAAGCCGTGACCAGTAGGGTACAGCAGATTGAAGATGAGGTAGTAACTCATCGAAGAAGATATTACGAAATGGTCATGCTATGTCGTAAATTGGCAGAAGTTATAATTCATGGACTGGCTATTGAACCGGGTCCCAGTGGCTTAATGGCCTATGAGCTAGCTTGTCGTGTAACCGAAAAGTCGTGGGTTCGAACCGCTTTGTTGGGCGCGTACTGATGAAGGGCCCCAAACTCGCACGAAACAGCTATCCAGTACTCCCAGGTTTTCCAGTGGTATGACGAAGGGTCTTAAACTAGGAGGAAGCAGCTGGCTGTCCAGGATTCCCTAGTGGTTCTCCTATGGTTTTCTAAAGGATATCAGCTCGTGATGGCATCCTGTAACCAATCAAATGTCAGCAAACTGACACCTGAAAATTCAAGTTAACTTAAACAAATAAGAAGTATAGCTTCGCTAAATGATGAAGAGTGAATATTTGTGTCAGTCGCACACAAACATGCACACAACTGTGAATATCACAGTTGTTTTGTTTTATTGATTAGTTGCATTCACTTGTCCATTATTTAATTCACTAGGGGGATTATGTTCAGTCTTTTTTTAGTGGGGAAAATATGCTTTGGGTTTAACAAACAAAGAATAAATATTTTTAATACATTAAAACGCTTTTGTATCGCTGTTGTTTACGTAAACTGTATTTCACTTCCTATAATACACTATACTGATGTACATATTAGGGAATTTGTCAATCCATGTTAAAACTTATTCTGAACTGTGATATATCTAATGCATACTTTGTGAAAGGAATTCAACTGCATTTTACTTAATTGTGGCCAGTATCAGCATAGATGATCCGAAGCGTGTTGTTGGCTTACTGGTAGTACACTCGTCAGCTATACGTGCTGTCTTAGTTCAATTCCTCCTGACCAAAGAACACTTAAATCTCGTTAAGTTCACTAACTGATGGTAAGTCTGAAAAATAGAAAAGATTGAGCGCCAAATTAGTGACCCTTTCACGTAAACATGGCACCACTACTAAAAAAAACCGGAAAAATATGTAAAGTCTTATTTTTCCTTGGAAACATAAAGAAACGTTTAAAAATGATAAACTTTAAAACTGAATCAGTACAATAATAAAATGATGATGCCTATACTAAAATGTTAAGTGAAAAAGAGTCGAAATCTACATTCTACTGGATTCAAAACATCCTTGAAAATGTATAAAATACTTTGGAACTTGCTATTACTGAAGCGGTGAATACAAACTCTTTCGGAATTATTGACTGCACTATTACACATATTGAAACTACTTTAATATTGTGGCTTACCGCGAATCTTTACTAGCCTCATCCAACATCCACAGTTGCATTTTACAGGAGTAAGACAACGCTGCCCATTATCGTAATTGTTGTCGACTGGATTATGCCTCAAACTGTGAGTGAGAGTGAGAAGACCTTGTGGAATGCGTTGAACCGATAAGGAGATTCTGGAAGATGTGAATTTTGTGCGTGGATGACTTTTGTTTAATGTCACACAAACACAAAGACTTACAGGCAGGCGTTCAGTGCAAAGACTCTTTTCAACGGCGAATCCATTCACATAGGGCTGTACAATCGCATTTATATATAATTATTTGTGTGTGTACATGAGGTTTTTCAAGTCTAGATAATTAATCAGGTAATACAAGAATGATACAACATGGAAACAGGGTTAATTAGACAGCAGCTAAAGTGAGATTGAGTTAGTTAGTAACTTAGATAACGTAATATAATTGACTAAAATGTTTCAACTTAGGTCAGAATAGCGACAGAGGTAATTACGGGTAGGGAGAGACTAAGTAGAGGTGGGGGTAGAGAATAATGCCATTTAAATTAGGACTAACATTTAGCAGATAAATTGGATGACGTAACATACATGACTAGAAATTGAGCGTTGGTCAAGTCAGTAACAGTGGTAATGAGGTGTACAAATTAAATCGGGTGAAGGCAGAGAACAGGAAAGTTGAAAATGTAAAACATTGCCGTAAAGACGACATAATACTAATGAAGAGACAAAGAGAAATAGAATTTGCCTGTCGGATATTAAGATATATAACGTCCATTGGAAGAGTAGTGATTGAACGAACTTCTACTGTATACAGAGTTCAGGACTTAGCAAGTGAATTGCCATTGTTTCTGAAGTCTGAAGAAGTTTGATTCGTACACTTTGAAGAAGACTGCTTCGTATTCTGTAGAAACTTGTTGTCTGGAATCAATAAGATGTTCTAAGAAAGAGCTGTGAGGCATCGCTTTTCTCCTTTGTAGAACCATGCTGGTAAGTGTTCGGTGATACATTTGGATAGCGAACGTATTTCTACCGAGTGACGTTGTTAGCCCCACTCCCGACCTTCCCACTCTGCCGTGCTTTCTACTGACTTAGTAAGGTCTAAGAGGCCATCAGTCGGGGATCGAACCCCCGACCACATGAGCGATTAGTGAACATTCTACCGGTGATACCATCGATGCACACTTCCTAAGGTATATAGAATTCAATCTATTCAATTTATTTTCTGTTTTTTCTCTCTTGTGTTTGGTCATCATTAAAATGACAAAATAGGCAACAGACGCGTGAACCATCTCTGATGGTCAATCGAAATCAATCACAATCCTCGTCAACGCCGAAAACATCACATGGTACTACTCCTCTTCAGTCTACACAATATCCTAAGACAATTGTCGACGGTTATTCTTCTGTACAAAAGAAGCTCTTTCCGCCAAACTTTCAAAAAGAGTTTGTATTGCATAACAGACAAAATAATAACAATAACAGTACTAGTCATAAGAATACATGTAGTAATAGTAATAACAATCAATCTGAGCATTCTCATTATCCTAATCACCATTAATCAATCAAATACTCGATTAAACAGAAGTCTTATTGATCCTATAATATGTCTTTCTTACGTTTTCCTAACTTTGTACATGTATATACATTGATTGTACTTAAAGGCTTGAAAAAGAGCAAACTAACACGAGCTTTATTCAGACTAATAGTGATTTGACAACTAGCAAGTTCCCATATCTCTACAGCAGTAATGACCACATACACACACACACACACACATGAAACTGACTGTGACACACACTCAACTCATCTGGACAAACTAACTGCTCATAGATAGACCGAGCAACCTGCGACTGACAATCAGTCAGTTGAAGAAGCAGACGAAGAGTTCAATGAAAGGAACGCCTGTGTTTGTCAGACCGCCCACAACGAGGTTGATGGTCGGTAAAAATACACATCGATCAGTAGAGCTGACAGAGCAGTCATATACACACTAGTCAGAGTCTAAGATGACCAGAATGGTGCCAATGAGTGTGTAGCATGTCCAAGCGGTGCTAGCGAGCGCGCACAAACGCGCATTTTGTTACATACGAGATAATGAGTGGTTGAAGCATGGATTATGTGAACTACTGGTTGTAGTCCGTGTGATGAAAAGGTCGATTTGTTTAAATTACACATACTTGCTTATTGAGTATATTGCCTTTGAAATGATTATTTATGTATTATATGTAAATTGTAAAGTATTTTGTACGTATCAAACTTTGTCCAAATTAATTTATCCTCCTCCTCTTTCTGCCTCTCTCTTACTTTTATCATGATTATTTCTTCAGAAATGCAAGATTATCATAAATAAATCAAAACTCATAAAAAATTTTTAATATTCCATTTTAGTTGGCTTTTGTTTCCCTTGTTTTGTGTAAGTATGTCATTGAGTGTTTTCAATCCTTGTTACTATGCTCAAGTCTTAGATTAGATGAACCAACAACCGATCGATCAAATCCTTACAAACCAATACTTGAATATTCAATGAGATGCTCACTAGTGACTGGCCCTACTCAGGTAGGTAGCTACCTGAGTTATAGTAGGATGTCGTGCACATGTCGTGAACAGGACAAACACTCGCCACCGATGACATTGGCTAGTGTCAGTCACACTATATCATAAATTGGCAGTAGTTGGAATTCATGGGCTGGCTAGTGGATGTGGTGCCACAAGGCCTAATGGTCCACGAGCTGGCTAGCCTTGTAACCAGGTATGACAGAGAAGATTTGTAGCTCAAGTGGATGATTTTGATGTCGTTATGTTCTTTGAGCTGGATAGTTAATTTGCCAAGCTTTAATCGCCCTACTAGGCGACATCTTCAGTGCACACTTCAATTTAAAGGAAGTGAGCTTTTAGATTTCTCCACGAGTTTATTAACCATCTCTCCTGGTGACCTAGGGTGTGATTGGATGTTTTTGTGTGTTTTCGCACCTTCTAGGCTAAGTATATTAAAACTGATTGTTTCTTTGACTTGAACTTTGACCCTTTGTGGGTGAGGTTTCCTTCTTATTGGGGGATAAATTTTGTCTATCTCCATTTGTCTATTGATTGATGATTTACTGGAATGCCAAACTTCTAAAAATTCTCTAGGATGTTTCCTCTGTCTAATATTTGAACGTTGGTTGTTCTAGTCGAATTGATTTCCGTGGTCATCTGTATGCAGCGATATGAAGGAGTGGATGTCATATCTTTTGACGGCTAGCTTATGTTCGTGAAAACGAAGACGATGGGGACGTCCACTTTGGCCAATGTAGTGTTTTTCGCAGCTGTTACAATTTATTTTGTAGATGATACTGGTTTTATCTTCTTTCGCTGTTTAGTCTTTTGGATGACATAGAACTGAGTGAAGTGACTTTGTTGGTTTGTGTACGACGTCAATTCCTAGAGGTTTGAAGAGTCTTGTAGTGATTTCTGAGATGTCCTTTATATATGGTAGGGCGATCTTCTTTGCGCTTTCCTTGGGTCTCTTTGTTTTGATAGATTGACTCGGGAGTATATGTCTTGTGATGAAGTTCCGTGGATATCCATTCGTTTTGAAAGACGTCCATGAGATATTTTACTTCAAAGTGCTGCAATGAGTCCTGGCCCTCTTGAATAACGTTTGTATACAACTCCTTTTGCGTGTTACTGGATTGTTGCTGTTGTAATTAAGTATTTGGTCTGTGTGAGGTGATTTTCTACAAACTTGAGTTTCTAATTCCCCTGTGGTTTTTCGCTTGACTGAGACGTCCGAGAATGGGATTTTGTTCTCGTATTCCTCTTCAACCTTGTAACTAGAAGGTAGTGGGTTCGAACCCTAGTGGTTTGCGCGTACTGATGAACAGTCCCAAACTAGATTGACGAAACAGCTGGTTATCCAGGACTCCCTGGTTGCTTTTCCAATAGTTCTCTAGCCAATGTCAGCTCATAATAAAATCCTGTAACCATTACAGATGATCACTTCAGCAATAATCAAAGTATTCATTTTTACATTCCAGTGTTTATAGTTGAACCAATAACACGCTTTTAAGTCCTATCACAAACTCACATGTGAACTGGAGAACTCATGAAAATTTGAAAGCAGTGAAGAGTTTATTAGTCTTTCAACAAAACTTCGTGTTTACGCAATCATGACAACCCCACCACAGATCAAAACTCACAACCCTGAGATAAGGAGACGAGCCCGTTGACTAATCAGCCACTAGGAAGGAATCAGGTCATCAGCTCATGAATTCTAACTATATATATATAGTAACACTACCAGCAGATGACACTGGTGGTTATCTGTTCTCACACCTAACTTGCTGGACACTATTGGTCACGACTTCTTACTGAGATTTCAGTCAAATTCATCCTGCAATCAGTCACTAGTTAGCAGTGAATTACTTTTCAATTGTTCACTTTTAGGTGTTCAACTGATTTTCAGTTCTATCAATTTAGAACTAATTTGATCCCAGGTGTGTTCATGGATGAATACTGATGAAGAGGATAAAACAGCTATCCAGTATCGTTTGGTTCCAATTAATCCCCTCACTGGTATCATTTCATATTCTAACATAAGAGCACTGAAATCCTTTTGAAGGAACACTTGTTTTGATATAAGTAGTTGGATTATACCCACAGCTTCCAAAAATTACTGCTGACCAAATGATCACAGTGCTCTAAATATATGACATACGTTTCGTCCATCTGAGGCTAAGCCTATCAGTGGTGTATTAAAATTAAATCAGTTCATTAAAGCGATTCAGTTCATCTCATTTTAATTGTAACTTCAAAGTTAGCTAGTTAGTTAGCGCAGTATTTGAAAGTTTCTCAATAAAAGTGGACAAAATACTACTTGGATAATGGTGGCTAGCAGCGAAATCAAGTATCCATAGTGTAATGACAGAAGACAAGGGCCAGGAAACAAATCGTTTATTGAGAAAATCAACAGATATTCATAGATCTTCATGTACATTATTATTATTCGTCATTGTTATCAGAGAAACAGCGTCTACTGATTGGTTGTTTTCTAGCTGAAGGTTATTCTGTCATCCCTTTGTGGCCGTCCCTTTGAAGGTTAGACCATATCCTCCCACGCTAGGTCTGCTGCGATTGGTTGTTGAGTTCCTCAAGGTTGGTCTTTGTTCTTGTTTCTTCTCATGGCCAAGATATAGGGACGTAAAAATTTATACAAATTGCTGTCTACCACCACAATAGTACTTCCTGTTAGAAATTCTTTACCTAAATTTACGTATATCCACAGTGAGTCGCGATGTTTACTCTTAGGATTGACGCCAGCACCCATCTTCTCAAACCTCAAGGAATTATTCACTGGGCCAATGAAACACAAGATTCACCTCTTGTACAACAGGTACATACATCAAATTATGTGTAATTTATATAATAACTTATCCATGCCTGTACAATTGGTATGCTCCTGCATAAACAGGAAGAAATATATATTATTATCAGTCGTTATTCGTACAAGTGGATCTAAACTTTCCACTGATTAATCTATGCTGAGTAAAATGCCCATCCTGGACCCACCAGCTGTAGTCACCGTCAACCGGAAGGTCAGACTTGAAATTGGTGATGAGAGTGCGAGTATTGTTCCTTAGGCTGAGTGCGGAAGATTACCAAACTGGTTGCAGGTTGATGAAATGTAGTAATTTATTGTAATCGTAGTATTTGTATTTCGAGATGACCGAATTACAAGAATCCAAACAAAACACAGAGAGGGCGGAATTCAGGAATTTGTATTTAGCGGAATTCTAATGCATTTCATATATGAAACATATTAACAATCAACAGTAAGTATTTTAAACAATACAGAGATAGAAATTGTCAATCACCACATCCGCCACACGTCGAATATCTCCTCGCGTATTTATAACGATGTCTCGGTTTGCTTGCAAGTAGCTTCGACCTAACTGATTCTGTGATATTATTTTCATCAGTATTATCTGGACCTATTTCTGAATTATCTACAAAATCAGAATTATTAGCGGAACCATTAAAATAATAATTGGAACGACCTACTTCATTTATTGTCACTTTGTCCAGGTGTCCGTTATGAACTGAGTGATCTTTGATGTCTAATATCTTCACCACTCGATTTCCCATTTTTTGTAGTATAATTCCAACAGAATGTCTATAGTCATTCCCTTTGTAATAATGTACATTAGAAGTCATGGACATCAGATGCTTTTTGAGAATTCGAGATTTGAAAAGTTTTGCAGGACTTTCACAAGAACTTGTATGCTCTGGATTCACCAGACGTAGTCTATGCATATGCAGTAATTCCTCAATTTTAATCAGTTGCTCTCTCATCTCATTCAGTTTTTTCCGTGTTTTCGACAGTTCGCATTGTAACTCAGCTACCTCATTTTTGAAAACAGTTGATGCTTGCGTTGCTGAACTTGTAGTGGAGGTTTTCATTGGATTAGCTTGAGAATTGTGAAAAGTTGAAAGACACATTGACTCCATTTTACTAGACAGCTTGGGAGAATTATAAGAATGTTGAGCAACATAAGTATTCGAACTTCTGCAAACCGTCTTGATGTGTCCAACTTTACCACATTTATGGCACTTAGCACCCCGAAAACGGCAAGTGCTTCGTGTTGTGTTTGTACACGCTCCCTCCGATCACCAGGTCATTAAAAGCGCAGAGGTCCACCAACAATTCTCCATTCTCACTCATTTCACCGAGCCAGAGCCTCTCCATCCATGACGAGTTATCTTCTTATATTTTCTGTTCCCATGAGGGTTTCGATATTGCAATTTGGGATGTGGTCCACCACTGTTTGTAGTTTTCTGTAGAACTCTTCATTCTTCTCTAGTTCCGCGTTGTTTGTAGGTGCGCAGCATTGGGTAATTTTCACCTTCCTTTTTAGCTGAATCTTGCTGTTACGATCCTAGGGGAAATTGGTTCCCAGTGCACTGGGGCTTTGGTTGCCACTGGTGACAACATGATAGCCACTCGTTGCCTCGGCGTGTTCAAGGTTTTTATCTAGATGACCGGAGTAGATTACTGACTCTCCAGTTGACAGTGTTATCAGTCCACATCCATTCGATCTGCTCTCTCAGATACCCAGAACTTCTGTGCCATACCTTCACTTTTTTTGGCGACCCAGGCAGCCTTCCCAGCATCGTACATTGTAAGGACATTCCAAGTCCCGATTCTTATTCTAGCTTTCATCGACAGAAGACAGACTGGGTGGGTGACTGGTTTCCAGGAGGCGATAATTCACCAGCCCACAGTGTCATTTCGCCTCCCCGATTCGAAGGAGGAGTAAGACTGTTATATGAAGTTTCTGTTTTTAATGTATTTTCTGTGTGTTGAAGTTTATCTAAAGGTTTGATGGGTTTGGTGGTGTAGGTTCGCCAGCCATATGCCAAACCCTCCTTTTTTTATCCGGCCTTAGGAGCGGTTAGAAAGCTAGCAAATTAGTTAACTAGGCGAGTGTCAGTCACGTCTCGTAAACCGTTAATTCCCAGCTCTTGCTACGCTCGTGCTCACGCTGTCACTTGAAGTTTCTCAGAAACGCTTAGTAATAACGGACGAAAAAACCAAAACACCAGTTGTTGACTCGAGGATTCCTTATTGTTACACCAACATATAAATCAAGTATGACTAATGTCTGTGAACAAATATTACAATAATAAATCACAATATTACTTCTGACGGTTTATTGCCGACTTCTTTCTGAACAGCGACCGATGAGACGATGACTGTCGTATTGATGCCTCCGCGAAAATCGGGGAAGTTGGTATTGAGCAAACAACCAAGAATTGATCGTTCAATCTTCAACTACATTGACACTCCCCGGCAAAAAGGGATCCAACCCTTTTTTCTATCACGATTAATGCACGTTGACTTGGATGCCATTGCGAGAACCTGGGTCACACAGACAGAGCTGAAATGGAAAACAAACAGAAAAGCCAACACACCACAAGCATACTCACAGCAGAATCTCACACATCAATGACGATCTGCGCCTTCCAGTTAAAGGCACCTCTTGCAACACAATCGCCATTTCCTAGAATGACGCTTGCAGAATACAACGTGACTATGGCAGTACCTCACGATACTCTACGCACATCCTCTTATCTACTCATTAAAAATTACCACTGAAATCGCTTGTCACTCATTCTGCCTCAGTTCTAGTGACGGTGATGTATGCGAGCCTCAGTCGTTTACACTCTTTCTCCCCGGCGTGTGGGACCGCAGCTAACAATTATCTCCGTGTGCATTTCATTCTCAGCGATAGCCTCCCCGGCGTATACGACCCACCTGCTGTCCTTAACATCAATCAATTCACTCACGGATGTAGAAGACTCGAAACAACTTCAGAAGTAATCACGACGAAAATTTTAACAAAATTATGCAATAAAAACAAGGTACGAAAACAACGAGTAAACACAATGAATCCAAAACCACCAATTGATATGACACACTACACGTATATACAAACTGTACACAAAAACTCGCGGATCACATCTTGATGGAATTCCTTTGAAGAATCGCAGGACTTACGCCAGTACGCCTACAAGCCTTCACAGGTTGACCATTGTAAGTTGTGGAATTTTTTTTTTTTTTTTTTTTTTTTTTTTTTTTTTTTTTTTTTTTTTTTTTTTTTTTTTTTTTTTTTTTTTTTTTTTTTTTTTTTTTTTTTTTTTTTTTTTTTTTTTTTTTTTTTTTTTTTTTTTTTTTTTTTTTTTTTTTTTTTTTTTTTTTTTTTTTTTTTTTTTTTTTTTTTTTTTTTTTTTTTTTGTCCGGACACAATCAGAATTACTAACAGCTAGATGACAGATGATATCAGTTCAGTATATACAATATGAATATATGTACAAAATCACACACCAAGCACATTGGACTGCTCATTGATGCGCTACCCTTTGAAGAATTGTAGGACTTACAGCAGTACGCCTACAACCCTTCTCAGGTTGACGCCCTAGGTTGGAAAATCATCTAGTGTTTCATCCTCCGACTCTCTACTCTCAGCACATTCCAGTAGACACAGTTTTCTGATATCTCGCACCAACATGCCACAACTTGTTCTCACCTCAACCGTCCTCACCAATCCATCACCACTACAGATTAGCCTTACTACCACTCCCAAAGGCCACCTACCTGTGGCACATTTGTCTGCTACTAATACTATGTCACCAACCTTTAAGTTTCGGCACGAATTTTTCCACTTTTCTCTGGTTTGCAGTGTTAGAACATACTCCTTTAACCATCTTTTCCAAAATATATCTTTCATGTGCCTGGCTTGTTTCCATCTTTTAATCGTAGGTATTCCTTCCCCGCTTGCGTCCTATATGCCAGGGTCGCCTCTCAATAACAATAATTTATTTGGGGTTAACACATCAAAATCCTTGACGTCGTCCCTCAGAGGTGATAACGGCCTGTCATTTAATATTCGTTCAGCTCCACAAAAAAATGTCTCCAGCGTTTCGTCATTCAAACTGTGGTTTTTAATTATGGAGCTTAAAATACGCTTGATAATTCCTATAGGTCTTTCCCATAGCCCGCCTCTATGGCTGGCATGTGGTGGATTGAAGTGCCACTCGATGTTCCTTTTCAGTAACTCTTGCTGAACTCTCGTTTGGGGACCTTCGAAGTACTCTTTAAGCTCGGCGTGACAGCCAACAAAATTAGTCCCTCTGTCGCTGAACATCATCTTCGGTACACCCCGGCGATTTATAAATCTATGTAATGCTAGCACGAATGAATCAGTAGTTAGCGTATGAACCATCTCAATATGCAGAGCTCTCATTTTCAAACAGGTGAATAAACAGCCATATCTTTTACATAGGGTTCTGCCTCTCTTCACTACAAAAGGTCCGAACAAATCCACTCCAACGTACTCAAATGGATAATTCCCTTTAGAAGCTTGCCACGCTGGGAGTGGTGCCATCATCTGCTGTACTGGACGAGCATTTCGGAGTTTACATTCCATGCACTTATCAATTATTTTACGGGCAGCAGTACCTCCTTTCACTATCCAGAACTTACATCGAATACTTGATAGTACTTGCGAAGTACCCAAATGACCTTCAAGAACATGGTAGTGTCTTATAATGAGATCAGTGACTGGATGGTAGCAAGGTAATAAAGCCGGATGACGGGTCTCATATGACGATTCTAACATTTGTAGACGTCCACCAACTCTAGCGATCCCTTCGGAAACTATCGGAGATAATCTATCTAACCGCACCTTGAAATCTGCGAAATCGGGATTATCCTCCTTGGCAATCTCACCCCACGCTTCCCACTGAGCAGCCCTCAAAATCGCTAACTCTGCATTTCTAATATCTTCGACTCTCAAAGGTCCCACATTCATATTTTCGTATCCCGCAAGATGCATGACCTTTAAATACGTAACATATCGTGTCAACCACGCAACAGCTTTCAGTAGTTTGTACCAAGAAGAATAATATTTAAAAAGTGGATGTAAACCTGAATGTCTTTCTTGAGTAGATGTTAAACTGACACTTGTCTTCAACTCCAAGGCACACTCGTTTATCGGTTGTTCTTCTTTTCTAGGCGGCCTCCTATTATCCGTTCTTAGGAAGAACTCTGGACCTTTCCACCACTTATTTTTAACCACATTCATATCAATAACTCCTCGCGAGGCTAGATCAGCTGGATTTTTTCCAGACGGTACGTACCTCCACTGCTCAACAGTTGTTAGTTCACGAATTTGAGATACTCTGTTAGCTACAAAACATGCATATCTTGCTGACTCGTTGCGTATATAATATATCACAGACATCGAATCAGTCCAAAACGTTACGGGATGCTTGGGGTAATCCAACTCTTTACACACCGTTGTGAATAACTGCGCAGCTAGTAAGGCTGCATTAAGTTCTAATCTCGGAATCGAAACCGTCTTTAGAGGTGCAACTCTGGATTTACCCATCACCAGGCTAACATCTATATCATTCCTTAAGGTGGTTCTGATGTATACGGCTGCACCAAATCCAACCTCAGAGGCATCAGAAAAAACATGGAAGTCAATTATATCATGATTTCTCGACGGCTTAAGTGGACGTGAGACGGAATGTAGATTCAGCATTCTTAAACTGTTAACCCACCCCTTCCACTCTTCTCTCTGCCTCTCACTTAATGGTTCATCCCACTGTAACCCTTTCCTGCATGTCTCTTGAAATAACCTCCTAGCCGGAAGTAGATAAGGTGCTACTAATCCAAGTGGGTCAAACACGGACGACAACACAGAGAGCACACCTCTCCGAGTAACTGGCTTATCAATATCACCAACACTAAATCCAAAGGTATCAGAGTTCACATCCCATCGCATACCTAATGTGCGTTCAACTGGTAGAGTATCAACAGGCAAATCTCGTACGGTAGGTGCTCTGTCTTCTGGATCTATATGCTTCAAAACGTCTAGGCTGTTCGAGACCCACTTAGTTAGACGAAAGCCGGCCTTAGCTAACACTTCAGTGATGCTTGTTGCAAATCTAACTGCAGACTTATCATCATCGAAGGAGGCTAAACAATCATCCACGTAGAAGCAACAATCTATGACGTCCAGCAAATCATTAGAACCAAATGTGGACACTGCCTTTCGTAGAGCAAAATTAGCACAAAACGGGGAGGACGTGGCACCAAATGGATGCACTGTCATCCTATATTCTGACACCTTACCACAAGGACCGTCATCAAACCACAAAAACCTCAAGTGATCTCTGTCACTCTCTGGCACCTTCACCTGTAGGAACATTTCCTCAATATCCGCCGCGACAGCAACTGTAAACTTTCTGAATCTCAATAGCAGTCCCACTAATGAGCTCACGCAATCTGGGCCACTATACAGATTATCATTTAAAGAGACTCCTTCATGTTTCGCAGAACAATCAAACACCACACGGAGTTTACCTGGCTTCCTCGGGTTAAAGACGGGATGATGGGGCAAATACCACTTCCCTGGCTCACTCTGATCAACTAGTCTTTCAACGTAACCCTTCATTATATGTTTATCGACGACTTCCTTATATTTGGACCAGAGTTCTGCATCTGACAGAAATTTCTTCTGTAAACCCATTAGTCTCTTAAGAGCAACTTTCC
Source organism: Trichobilharzia regenti (assembly GCA_944472135.2). Taxonomy (NCBI): domain Eukaryota; kingdom Metazoa; phylum Platyhelminthes; class Trematoda; order Strigeidida; family Schistosomatidae; genus Trichobilharzia; species Trichobilharzia regenti. The sequence goes on along the minus strand of OX235263.1, from coordinate 101,985,327 downwards.
TATTACAAACCAACTGTCTATCTTTGAATCTCCATGGTAGGCCAACGCTGAAACGCCCGTTTTCGTATTTACAAGAGTCCTCGGCTATTTTAACTGCTTTTAAGTCTTCTACAGAACGACCCTTCCCTGGGACACCGCAGTCACAAAACTCCTTGTCATACATATTTTTAATCATAGTTTCTAGTTTGTCCCCATCGTTTGTAACTAATGATGATATGTGGACTATGGGTATAGGTCCTCTCACTGTCCATCCCAGTGGTGTTTTCGTCGCAAACAGATCATCTCTACCTCCAAATCTCTCTTCTAATACCTTGTGAGCTTCTGGCACACTACATCCAATGAGTACTCTCACTCTTCCATCTTGCAGTGTTGGAAGAGGTATGTCACACAGGTATGGCTTACCGACAACCGTTTCACGACTAGGTACTATAGCTTCGCCAAGTTTCATACTGGAGGTAGTGTAAGCAGTATCCACTTCCACGGTCTCCCCAGTAGCCAAGGATTCTAACTGAAATGACACTCGCTCACATACTACTGTTTTCGCAGAATTGAAAGTATTTACAACCAAGGGTTGCTTTGGGCCTTTAATACCCAAGCAACCAGCCAGTTCAGCATCTATCAATGTAACGTCTGAACCATTATCCAACAATGCATAAGTCTCTACTGAAGATTTCGGTCCTTTCACCTTAACTGGTAATACCCCTAAGAAAACTTGTGGGATGTCAAGGGGTCTAGAGATACTATTACAATTAACCGAATTCCCAGGTTCGTTCACTGTTCTCAGAAGTGGGTGCATATCCGTTAAACCACTACTTCCTTTGTTTGTCGCCTTACAATTCCACTTTGTATGCCCAATCTTTAAACAACTGAAACACAGCCGCTTCTGCTTTGCCATTTTTAACCTTTCTACGGGTGACATAGCGATAAAGCGATTACAATCACTCAATTGATGCATGTTATGGCAAACAATACACTCATCCTTTCTCGTTGTGTCTTGAGACTTCACCACAAATGCCTTCCTTATATTCACTGGTTCCTTAGGTTCTACCTTAGAATGCAAAATGCTGGCGAATTTGCCCATCGCCTGGTTGACACTGTCCTTCACCAGTCTAAGAATATCATCAAACCTTGGCTCGATACCCTCCTCCTCTATACGAGAGCTTATTTTTACCCACTTCCTTTGCAGTCGAGTAGGTAGGCGTCTCTCAATTACCTCTAGGACTGAGCTGGAGTTGAGGTCACTCATGCAATTCATAGAAATCAAGGTATTCTTATAAGTCATAAGATTATCTAAAAACTCAGTAAGTGCCTTGGAGTCATCTTGAAGTTGACTGCCGTTACCTTTGACAGCTTCGTATACGTTCCTTACAATCATCGAAGGTCTTCCAAACCTTTGACGTAATATGCTCATAGCCTCGTAGTATCCCTCATTAAGGGGCATGAGCTTACAGCACTGTATAGCTCTTGCAGCATCTCCAGTGCAATATCTCATCAAATACATTAACTTCAATTCATCACTTAATAAAAAACTACTCAACATGATCTCAAACTCCTTTACAAATTGTAAATAATCGGCCGGGTTTCCATCAAAACACCGTGGTTCAAATTTAGGGAGTTTGATGTTCCTATTATCCCTGAACGGCGAAACAGTAACATCAACCATGTCATGCTTAACATCAGACACATCGTTACAATTAACAGACAAGTCACCATGACTTACTTTCCTGTTTGCATCCAAGACACTCTGTCCCTTCTTTGACCCAGGCATTGTTGAACTTGACCCAATTCCAAAAACGTTCCAGATATTGCTTGTTCAAAGAGGACTTGACCGGCACCAGGAAAAATGAACGGCGACTATCCAAACTTTCACCAACTGTTTGAATCCGCCAGATCTGTTTCTATCGTCAGAAACTGTCAGTCACGTCTCATAAACCGTTAATGCCCAGCTCTCGCTACGCTCGGGCCCACGCTGTTCTTCGAAGATTTCAGAAACGCTTAGTTATAACGGACGAAAAAACCAAAACACCGATCTGCCGTTTGATATTTCTTTATTGTTACACCAACATATAAAAGGAATAAGCGAACTAAGGTCTGTAAACAAATATTACAATAATAAATCGTTATATTACTTCTGACGATATTTTACTCTTCTTTCTGAACAGCGACCGATGAGACGATGACTGTCGTATTGATGCCTCCGCGAAAATCGGGGAAGTTGATTTTGAGCAAACAACCAAGAATTGATCGTTCAATCTTCAACTACATTGACACTCCCCGGCAAAAAAGGGATCCAACCCTTTTTTCTATCACGATTAATGCACGTTGACTTGGATGCCATTGCGAGAACCTGGGTCACACGGACAGAGCTGAAATGGAAAACAAACAGAAAAGCCAACACACCACAAGCATACTCACAGCACAATCTCACACATCAATGACGACCTGCGCCTCCAGTTAAAGGCACCTCTTGCAACACAATCGCCATTTGCTAGAATGACTCTTGCAGAATGCAAAGTGACCATGGCAGCACCTCATGATACTCTACGCACATCCTCTTATCTACTCATCAAAAATTACCACTGAAATCGCTTGTCACTCATTCTGCCTCAGTTCTAGTGACGGTGACGTATGCGAGCCTCAGTCGTTTACACTCTTTCTCCCCGGCGTGTGGGACCACAGCTAACAATTATCTCCGTGTGCATTTCATTCTCAGCAATAGCCTCCCCGGTGTATACGACCCATCTGCTGTCCTTAACATCAATCAATTCATTCATGGATGTAGAAGACTCGAAACAACTTCAGAAGTAATCACGACGAAAATTTTAACAAAATTATGCAATAAAAACAAGGTACGAAAACAACAAGTAAACACAATGAAACCATAAAACACCAATTGATATGACACACCACACGTATATACAAATTGTACAAACAACCTCACCGATCATGTTTTGGTGGAATTCCTTTGAAGAATTGCAGGACTTACACCAGTACGCCTACAACCCTTCTCAGGTTGACGATTGTAATTTGTGGAATGTCCGGACACAAACAAGATTAACCAACAATTGCGATAATTGGAACTCACACAACTATTTAACACAAACATATGTACAATCACTACATCAAATGTTGTGGATTCCGGCATGACAAACTACCCTTGAAGAACTGTAGGACTTACAGCAGTACGCCTACATTCCTTCTCAGGTTGATGATCCAAGTGAAAGTCGTCCGGATACAAACAGAATTACCAACAGCTAGATGACAGATGATATCAATTCAGTATATACAATATGAACATATGTACAAAATCACACACCGAGCACATTGGACTGCTCATTGATGCGCTACCCTTTGGAGGATTGTAGGACTTACAGCAGTACGCCTACAACCCTTCTCAGGTTGACGCTCTAGGTTGGAAAATCGTCGCAGAGTTCATTTGCTGACTTCCTTCTATGAGCTAAATCCTCAAATCTGAACGGCAACACGCTCATGTCATTGTATCGTAGAATATAGATGACGAACAAACACACGGCATATCTCATCAACCAAGTGTAGAAACAGAGTAATTTACACCAAAGATAATAACATTCAATTAGTAACTTGAAACTAGAAATGCCTTTATTCATGCAAGTCAATTTAACAATTACTCTCTCGTTTACACTTGGCTTATTCTCACTAAACTGAGCAATATCTTTCGTCTTTACAAGCGAACCAATACTATCATAGTCATTGCACAAGATACTTGAGTTGATGGGCATCTGTTTCATTGTGGATGAAAACACCAACGATGACTGAGTGACACAAGGTGATGAACTTAGCGGTGGATCAGAAGCTGTTCTTTTTCGGCTTTCAGATAGTTGTCCAACTGCAAGATTACCACCACTGCTGTCTTTCACTACTAGTTCGGGTTTAGCACTATCATCTGATGATAGGTGGGCTACATGCTGATCAATCACACTGACGGTCTCACAAGTATGCGTGCCTTCTGCAACTGAATGTGCATTTATTTCTACTTCACGTTCAAGTTGTACAGAATCTTTGTTCAACTTAGCAGTAGTAGGCATATCCCTCATCTCATCATGATCAACCAAAGAGAAATCTGCACTATCATGATCATTACCACAAATATTCAATTTACCGTCAAGTTCATCATTTTCAAACTCTTTAATAACAGAAGTAGACAATTTTGGTTCCTCCCGACAAATCAATAAAGGTTTTATATCTTCACTCTGACTAGTTATACCTTGTAAACTTTTGGAGTCAGAACTGCACTCTGAAGCAATAACTCTATTCTGTGACACTCTATTCAACAACGGCTTACCAGTTGCAACTACAGACTTCTTGACCGCACCGTTATCGTCACACAATTCGGAGTCAGGCCTGGAGTTTACATTTAGCTTATCACTGAACTTGCTCACTGGTTCACAGTTCACTTCTGTATGCACTTCTTGCAAACGTGTGAAACACAACCGTGTTTGTCTTGCATCTTGCAACTTATCTGTTGAGGATGTACTACGAAACCTGTTACACTCACTAGATCTATATGCATTACTAGACATCATGGAGCCTTCTCGATATCCACCTCTCTGAGGCTTATTCGTCATCAATGAGTGCGTTTTACCCTCAGACTGCTCTATTCTAGGGGTGAGATCTAACAGACTGCAAAACTTGCTCATAGATTGATTGACACTAGTATTTACCAGTTTCAGGATATCATCAAACTTTGGCTCGATACCCTCATCCTCCATACGGGAGCTCATCTTCACCCACTTCCTTTGCAGTCGAGTAGGTAGACGTCTTGCTATTACTTCTAGTATAAAACTCGAGTTGGGGTCACTCATTCGATTCATCGAAATCATTGCATTCTTGTAAATTAGCAAATTATCTAAAAACTCAGTGAGTGCCTGAGATTCATCCTGTAATTGACCACCATTACCCTTAACAGCCTCGAATAATTTCCCTGCAATCATCGAAGGTCTTCCAAACCTTTGACGTAATATGCTCATAGCCTCGTAGTAGCCCTCTTTTGGCTTCATAAACGTACAGCACTGTATAGCTCTTGCAGCATCTCCAGTGCAATATCTCATCAAATACATTAACTTCAATTCATCATTTAATAAAAAACCACTCAACATGATCTCAAACTCCTTTACAAATTGTAAATAATCGGCCGGGTTTCCATCAAAACACCGTGGTTCAAATTTAGGGAGTTTGATGTTCCTATTATCCCTGAACGGCGAAACAGTAACATCAACCATGTCATGCTTAACATCAGACACATCGTTACAATTAACAGACAAGTCACCATGACTTACTTTCCTGTTTGCATCCAAGACACTCTGTCCCTTCTTTGACCCAGGCATTGTTGAACTTGACCCAATTCCAAAAACGTTCCAGATATTGCTTGTTCAAAGAGGACTTGACCGGCACCAGGAAAAATGAACGGCGACTATCCAAACTTTCACCAACTGTTTGAATCCGCCAGATCTGTTTCTATCGTCAGAAACTGTCAGTCACGTCTCGTAAACCGTTAATGCCCAGCTCTCGCTACGCTCGGGCCCACGCTGTTCTTCGAAGATTTCAGAAACGCTTAGTTATAACGGACGAAAAAACCAAAACACCGATCTGCCGTTTGATATTTCTTTATTGTTACACCAACATATAAAAGGAATAAGCGAACTAAGGTCTGTAAACAAATATTACAATAATAAATCGTTATATTACTTCTGACGATATTTTACTCTTCTTTCTGAACAGCGACCGATGAGACGATGACTGTCGTATTGATGCCTCCGCGAAAATCGGGGAAGTTGATTTTGAGCAAACAACCAAGAATTGATCGTTCAATCTTCAACTCCATTGACATGTATATTAACGCAAGCTCTTATACCAAGAATTTCTAACGTATTTGTATCTCGCGTACCAAAGGCAAAGCAAAAGACATTATTTGATCGTCCCAATTACGCGATATATTTCGGGATCAAAACGAGTTGTTAGACGAACGCTTAGCTGGCTAGTGATCGTGCACGCACGTGACATGACGGAGTACCAAATGGCGAGGATACTTGACCAAAAGCCTTCAACTAAACAAGTAGACTTAAACTCTAAGGGTCAGCATCCAATGTTCACTGATGATTCCTATGGTCAATAATTTTGGGGAATTATTTGCTGCTACAGGGGCATTTGAAGCAGATCTTACCAGAAAAATCCTCGTATACACCAAGAGTTGATTCTCATTTATGTCGGAAAGAAAGCTACCAACCAGGAGGCATGCGCACAAGTAGGCCCAATCTGTCAATATGCCACGAGTTTGAAATTAGCAGAAACATTCAGTTCAGCCTCTGACAAACAGCTAAATAATTTTGTGGCTTTAACCACTACAGGCCATTAGGATAGCACAGCCAGTTTACCAAAGGAAAACCTAATAGTTACTTCCCAAGTTAACTCCTCAAATGTACTAGGGAAGTTGCAAGAGATCATTTCTGGGAAGTCCCTAGGTGGTGATGATATTCTGCCATCTGCTTTAATACAGGGCACAGAAGCTCTCCGCCGACACTTTTACGACTTGTTCTGAGACTCCATTTATTCATAAGAACTGCCAAAGGAACGCAAGAAGGCCAACCCTTCTCCTGTCTCCTAGGGTGGGAATCAGAAACTAGCCAATAGTCATGGACCAATCGCGGCACTTCCAGTGGTAAAGAATGTACTGGGAACCCTGGCCGATGGCCACATCAGGCAATCCTGCAGGAAAGCAGTCAGTTGGGCTGCTTGAAAGACTTTGAGGGCGTTTCCGATTGGCATCAATTAGAAATAACTCTCACGATTCCTGCGTGACCGTCTATCATACTACTCACGAGCTTCGGTCACAATGCCTGCTTATTCCTCATCCTGGCGCCACTAACCTGGTGTCCAAGCTGCCATTAATACCCTTAAGTAGAGAAAGAAGAACGTAACCATTACTGTTGTTGGAGGGTGCACCTATTTGCGTGGTAGAGAAAGAGTATAGATGTTGTTTACAGATGATGTTTAGCACTCTTAGATTTCCCCAAGTATAATCTGATGAAATGTAAGAGTGCTGAACATTATTTAAATGAAACATTATTGAGTGCACATAGATCTACCACCATTCAGTGAGAATGTATTACTATTTAGACAGTATGTGAAGATGCAAATAAGGTGGTATCTGATTGTAAACGTCTAACCGGCTTTGTGCTACGCAACTTTTACACTCCAGAGGCCAGATTAGCCATATATAAGTTGTGTATTCGCCCCAAACTTGAATACTGTGCCCACTTATACAGTAGCTTTAAATCAGCAGACAGAAAAAAGTTGAAAGTGTCCAAAGATTCCTCACAAAACGCATATTAGGCTATGATTAGCAAATTAGAATACCTTGACAGATGTATTCGACTGGACTTAGAATCCTTATGGTTAAGGAGAGTGAAGTACAATTTATTTCTCTTATTCAAAGTTATAAGAAAGCACTGTAACAGTAACTCATCCATAACCTGGGCTAATCCTAAATCGTATGGACTACGCAACTATAACTACTTTCGCAAAGTTAAAACCCATAAACTCACCACTAGAGCTAACTTCTTCACCATTAAATATTGCAAACTTTGGAACCAACTACCCTCTGAGATTAGATCCTGTGAAAGGCCTGACATTTTCAAAAGGAACCTAGAAAAACATATTAACATATCCACCCTAGCCCGCCTAAAAGATCTCAACTGCTGGTAGAGTGGAGAGACAATGGCATTTCAATATTGAACTACAGAAAGTACACTAGTTCCTAAACTAACGTAATAATACTTAGTAATTATGCATGTTCAATACTTGAGATTAGATTGTCATTAAAATACTTAAAATGATTAAAATATTTACGCAGTAAATGTTCTCTTGGTTTACCACTCTTATTTCCTTTATAACACTCAGTTATTGAGCCTAATGTATTCTTTGATAATAAGAATTATAACTGATTATTCTGCTATCATATATAGATTGATTTACTTTACGACTCCTTGTAAGACTTACTACCCTTCTGCAGTATTGTTAACCAAATGCTAAAATTTTGTTGGTTCAGTGTTAACATCTTTTTATAATATGTGTAGACAGGTTACTTTGCAATGTCAAATGTTTACTATATATAAGACTGTCATGATAATTTAGTACACTAAGTCCTGCCAACCGACCTTACCTTCAGTTCATACTACCTACATTGATCCCTAACTATTTTGTTCTGCTGAATCTTGCTCCACTATTCACAAAACCTATTCTTTTTGCTCTTTAAGTTTTTAATTTCTAATAAAGTAATCTGTTCATGTCTGGTACCAAGCAATATATTTGCGGTAGTCATAATAATCATAGCCTCAGAGCCTAACATCAAAAAAGGAGGGAGGGTAGCGCTAGCTGATCAGTAGATATGGTGGTGATCACTAAGGTGAACCGCCCCATTCTGCAGGAACAGCAATATGCAATTTGATGGCTCGAGATATTTCTGATTTTTATGAGGGCTTAGATCTTTATCTTGAAAAAGATAATGATGAACGCCTAGACAGATCATGCTTCTACCTTTAAACATATACCATTCGCTTAGCCTCTTGTTCAGACGCGACCACATGGGCTCTGCACTGATTTATGGGGCATCTTATAAATTGACTTGCTGTCCATTGTCAGATCTTTAAATACCACTTCACAATGTCTTATCTCATTCATTTTCTAATAACATATTTACTCGATCCTCATTACATTCCATTCAACCTAACATTTTAAAACTCTGTCAATGGAGTTGAAGATTGAACGATCAGTTCTTGGTTGTTTGCTCAAAATCAACTTCCCCGATTTTCGCGGAGGCATCAATACGACAGTCATCGTCTCATCGGTCGCTGTTCAGAAAGAAGAGTAAAATATCGTCAGAAGTAATATAACGATTTATTATTGTAATATTTGTTTACAGACCTTAGTTCGCTTATTCCTTTTATATGTTGGTGTAACAATAAAGAAATATCAAACGGCAGATCGGTGTTTTGGTTTTTTCGTCCGTTATAACTAAGCGTTTCTGAAATCTTCGAAGAACAGCGTGGGCCCGAGCGTAGCGAGAGCTGGGCATTAACGGTTTATGAGACGTGACTGACAGTTTCTGACGATAGAAACAGATCTGGCGGATTCAAACAGTTGGTGAAAGTTTGGATAGTCGCCGTTCATTTTTCCTGGTGCCGGTCAAGTCCTCTTTGAACAAGCAATATCTGGAACGTTTTTGGAATTGGGTCAAGTTCAACAATGCCTGGGTCAAAGAAGGGACAGAGTGTCTTGGATGCAAACAGGAAAGTAAGTCATGGTGACTTGTCTGTTAATTGTAACGATGTGTCTGATGTTAAGCATGACATGGTTGATGTTACTGTTTCGCCGTTCAGGGATAATAGGAACATCAAACTCCCTAAATTTGAACCACGGTGTTTTGATGGAAACCCGGCTGATTATTTACAATTTGTAAAGGAGTTTGAGATCATGTTGAGTGGTTTTTTATTAAATGATGAATTGAAGTTAATGTATTTGATGAGATATTGCACTGGAGATGCTGCAAGAGCTATACAGTGCTGTAAGTTTATGAAGCCAAAAGAGGGCTACTACGAGGCTATGAGCATATTACGTCAAAGGTTTGGAAGACCTTCGATGATTGCAGGGAAATTATTCGAGGCTGTTAAGGGTAATGGTGGTCAATTACAGGATGACTCCCAGGCACTCACTGAGTTTTTAGATAATTTGCTAATTTACAAGAATGGAATGATTTCGATGAATCGAATGAGTGACCTCAACTCGAGTTTTATACTAGAAGTAATAGCAAGACGTCTACCTACTCGACTGCAAAGGAAGTGGGTGAAGATGAGCTCCCGTATGGAGGATGAGGGTATCGAGCCAAAGTTTGATGATATCCTGAAACTGGTAAATACTAGTGTCAATCAATCTATGAGCAAGTTTGCCAGTCTGTTAGATCTCACCCCTAGAATAGAGCAGTCTGAGGGTAAAACGCACTCATTGATGACGAATAAGCCTCAGAGAGGTGGATATCGAGAAGGCTCCATGATGTCTAGTAATGCATATAGATCTAGTGAGTGTAACAGGTTTCGTAGTACATCCTCAACAGATAAGTTGCAAGATGCAAGACAAACACGGTTGTGTTTCACACGTTTGCAAGAGGTGCATACAGAAGTGAACTGTGAACCAGTGAGCAAGTTCAGTGATAAGCTAAATGTAAACTCCAGGCCTGACTCCGAATTGTGTGACGATAACGGTGCGGTCAAGAAGTCTGTAGTTGCAACTGGTAAGCCGTTGTTGAATAGAGTGTCACAGAATAGAGTTACTGCTTCAGAGTGCAGTTCTGACTCCAAAAGTTTACAAGGTATAACTAGTCAGAGTGAAGATATAAAACCTTTAATGATTTGTGAGGAGGAACCAAAATTGTCTACTTCTGTTATTAAAGAGTTTGAAAATGATGAACTTGACGGTAAATTGAATATTTGTGGTAATGATCATGATAGTGCAGATTTGTCTTTGGTTGATCATGATGAGATGAGGGATATGCCTACTACTGCTAAGTTAAATAAAGGTTCTGTACAACTTGAACGTGAAGTAGAAATAAATGCAGATGCAGTTGCAGAAGGCATGCATACTTGTGAGACCGTCAGTGTAATTGATCAGCATGTAGCCCACCTATCATCAGATGATAGTGCTAAACCCGAACTAGTAGTGAAAGACAGCAGTGGTGGTAATCTTGCAGTTGGACAACTATCTGAAAGCCGAAAAAGAACAGCTTCTGATCCACCGCTAAGTTCATCACCTTGTGTCACTCAGTCATCGTTGGTGTTTTCATCCACAATGAAACAGATGCCCATCAACTCAAGTATCTTGTGCAATGACTATGATAGTATTGGTTCGTTTGTAAAGACGAAAGATATTGCTCAGTTTAGTGAGAATAAGCCAAGTGTAAACGAGAGAGTAATTGTTAAATTGACTTGCATGAATAAAGGCATTTCTAGTTTCAAGTTACTAATTGAATGTTATTATCTTTGGTGTAAATTACTCTGTTTCTACACTTGGTTGATGAGATATGCCGTGTGTTTGTTCGTCATCTATATTCTACGATACAATGACATGGGCGTGTTGCCGTTCAGATTTGAGGATTTAGCTCATAGAAGGAAGTCAGCAAATGAACTCTGCGACGATTTTCCAACCTAGAGCGTCAACCTGAGAAGGGTTGTAGGCGTACTGCTGTAAGTCCTACAATTCTTCAAAGGGTAGCGCATCAATGAGCAGTCCAATGTGCTTGGTGTATGATCTTGTACATATGTTCATATTGTATATACTGAATTGATATCATCTGTCATCTAGCTGTTGGTAATTCTGTTTGTGTCCGGACGACTTCCACTTGGATCATCAACCTGAGAAGGAATGTAGGCGTACTGCTGTAAGTCCTACAGTTCTTCAAGGGTAGTTTGTCATGCCGGAATCCACAACATTTGATGTAGTGATTGTACATATGTTTGTGTTAAATAGTTGTGTGAGTTCCAATTATCGTAATTGTTGGTTAATCTTGTTTGTGTCCGGACATTCCACAAATTACAATCGTCAACCTGAGAAGGGTTGTAGGCGTACTGGTGTAAGTCCTGCAATTCTTCAAAGGAATTCCACCAAGACATGATCGGCGAGGTTGTTTGTACAATTTGTATATACGTGTGGTGTGTCATATCAATTGGTGTTTTATGGATTCATTGTGTTTACTTGTTGTTTTCGTATCTTGTTTTTATTGCGTAATTTTGTTAAAATTTTCGTCGTGATTACTTCTGAAGTTGTTTCGAGTCTTCTACATCCATGAATGAATTGATTGATGTTAAGGACAGCAGATGGGTCGTATACGCCGGGGAGGCTATTGCTGAGAATGAAATGCACACGGAGATAATTGTTAGCTGCGGTCCGACACGCCGGGGAGAAAGAGTGTAAACGACTGAGGCTCGCATGCGTCACCGCTACTAGAACTGAGGCAGAATGAGTGACAAGCGATTTCAGTGGTAATTGATAGTGAATTGAAAAGAGGATGCTTGAAGAGTATCATGAGGTGCTGCCATGGTCACTTTGCATTCTGCAAGAGTCATTCTAGCAAGTGGCGATTGTGTTGCAAGATGTCAAGAGGAGGTCTCTGTCTGGAGGCGCAGGTCGTCAGCGATGTGTGAGATTGTGCTGTGGGTATGCTTGTGGTGTGTTGGCTTTTCTGTTTGTTTTCCATTTCAGCTCTGTCCGTGTGACCCAGGTTCTCGCAATGGCATCCAAGTCAACGTGCATTGGTCGTGAAGGAAAAAAGGGTTGGATCCCTTTTTTGCCGGGGAGTGTCAATGGAGTTGAAGATTGAACGATCAATTCTTGGTTGTTTGCTCAAAATCAACTTCCCCGATTTTCGCGGAGGCATCAATACGACAGTCATCGTCTCATCGGTCGCTGTTCAGAAAGAAGAGTAAAACATCGTCAGAAGTAATATAACGATTTATTATTGTAATATTTGTTTACAGACCTTAGTTCGCTTATTCCTTTTATATGTTGGTGTAACAATAAAGAAATATCAAACGGCAGATCGGTGTTTTGGTTTTTTCGTCCGTTATAACTAAGCGTTTCTGAAATCTTCGAAGAACAGCGTGGGCCCGAGCGTAGCGAGAGCTGGGCATTAACGGTTTATGAGACGTGATTGACAAGCTCTTTATTTATTTGATTCGACTTATTCTATTCCTATTCTCTGTGGGGTACGGTTGTGAACCAAATGCACAAAAATTTATAAAATAAAAAACCGGCATGAGGATAAATGTGTTAAAACCAAAAGTGGAAATCATGATAGTAAGACCCATATGGGTAGCACTATACATTGCAAATGCACGTTGTCAGCCTAGGGAGTTTCCTTTATTAATGTATTTATTAATGATACTTGCACTTACCCATTTCATTACACTTTATTGATTCACCTTAGCACTTTTATTTTTCTAAGGCAGCTTTGAATCCGTTGTAAACGTTGCAATTACCTCAATATTGATTGGTTATCGTATGCCTACAACCACGGGATGAAAACGAAACGAAGTCGATTTTCCCGCTCAACCTGGAGGATAATTGTACAATTCGATAACTATACGGCCTGGTTCAGACAATCAGTGTATATATATATATATATCAAATAATTAACTGTTGAAACATTATGAACTTTTAGACAATCTACGATTTGATATTATATCATACTTAATCGTGCCTGCAAAAATGGCATGTATTTTCATGTAAATTTATGTTTATATGAGAATATACATTATTATTATGAGTGTTTCTGGCTGGAATTTAATAACTCGGCCAATAACTTGCTGTGCTAGTTAGTCTACCTCGATTGGCTTTCATTAGCTGTATTTGTGCTGAGTACTAGTTCTAAAATTATTCAGTCATAGTCATATGGTTAACCTGCTCGCCTGCAAGCTGCCTCCTCTCCGACGCATATGCCACCGAGATGTAGTAAGTGGTTATGGAATTTGGGAGAGCAAGCAACTAGAAACCATGCCTTCTTGATGGCTCGTTGAATGAATTAATTCTCTTTCGTGACTAGGTTTTCCACTTCACTTTCATTACGCCTCGTTTACGGAAATAAGTGTTTAAAACACCATTAGTCTCCCACAATAATACGACCTACATAGGTAGGAGTAACTATTCTGATAAAAAGTTTGTTTCTACGTGCTTCTGCTGCATTACTCGTGTGATCCACTCTTGCATCCGTTTTCTCGACAGAACCACACCCAACTCCCACTCTGACATTACTCAGAACAAATCATAGTTGCACAGGGAGTAACTCATGCTCTGAGGCCTACAGGCACGTGGCTGCATCACTTTGCATTTTTTTCCGATTGACAGTCATACAATTTGGAGATGCCCAGTTTGCCAAAACTTCTGGTCATTTATACTTTTCAGCCCCTCAAATTAGATAGTGTTAAGTATGATTAAGCAAGCTTTCGTCATAAAGTGTTTGTTGTACTAGTGGGACTACTGAGCCGTTCCAGGCATGCGATAATAGCCCATATGAGAAGGATGGCCTGAAGAGTGTAGTAAGTAGACAGACTCTGTCAGCTGCCAGCTCCTCAAGAAGCCATGAGTCCTGTTGGCCTCTCTGTGTCTAGTTAGCGTGGATACCAGAATGGGATGTTTTAGTCGATACCATGTGGCAGGGCTGGGGTTGTCACTAACGTGGACGATGACTCCTTTACCTAGACCATGGTAGAAATGGCTCGCCACCCCTTCAGCTCTTTCCTGATTATCTTCTATTATATCTGAGTTATTAATCAGACTGAAAACTTCATGGGACGTCTTGTTCCTGGATTTGAAGTAGGAAAATTATTATTTAGCGTTCTGAGTTGCATGAATATTGAATTTCAGTTGCGACTGGAGAACTCCTGAGTACTTTTGTTTCGAGATGTTCTGTATAGTTTCTTGGCTTCCGGAGACTAACAGTTGCGTAGGTATAGGGTTTGAAAACTTAGGCGTACGTTTGCTCCGACTGACTCCATAAAGCTTCCTCATGCGTTTCCTTGTTTGTACAGTTAGATAGAATCACAGAGATGGCAGAAGCTATGTCCATTTTCATGTGTTAAAGTTTCTACGCCAAACTTTTCTAGAGGTAATTAGTCAATAAATAGCCACGGATATGATGTATCTTCTCTTTTTCCCTTCACCAAGTCAGATCATTCGAGAGGACTTCGGAAGAGAGTTTATGAACTGTGGAGTACTAATTTTGTACTAAGTAATTAACTTCCAGAGGAAGCGGAGTCTACTTCTTCAACACACTTGTTCAACAAAGGGTCGGAAAAGCACGGTTACTGTATGAGAAACAATTAACAGGTTTGAAGCATTTTATTACCCACCAGCGACACTGAATTCACCACTAAATACCACAGTCCTGACATTAGTGCACAAGACTTCATAATAGGGACGATAGGCTCCGAAGCATCGAACCGCTGAAGTCTAGCATTTTGCTAACATGTCATGAAGCTCATGCCCCATAACTCACAGCAGTCATCTTCAACTCGGGACCTATTTTTCTACCATAGTGAGGATATGAATCTCACACGTCTTCCTCCGTTAGGAAGAAGTGATCACGCTGTGCTCACCTTCAGGTTCACAGCAGCACCATCATGGGCCAGAGCCCCAGCTCGACCGAACGTTTGGATAGCTGATATAAATGCAGTCATCTCAGTAGTCAACTCAGTGAACTGGCATATCAGCCCAGAGTCCCAAGTAGAAGTCGCATGGAACCAGTTTAAGCAGCTTTACGCCCAAGTAACTGAACCGTCGGTCCCAGAGGGTCGGAAACATTGCCTCACTTCAATAAGCCTGAAGATCCGTAAATTAGTCACTGGTAATCATAAAAAGTTTTAAAACCTGTCTGCCACACTTGCAACTCCTGAGACCACTAGTAGCAAAGCTGTTGCAGAAATCCGCCAATCAGGGATAAAGCTCGAAGCACATTTGGCTCAAAATGCAAAGGTCAAATCGAGGGACAACAGAAGACCTGTTGACGTCGTCTTCATAGACTTCAGCAAAGCCTTTGATAAATTACCTCACAGTAGACTACTCATGAAGTTGGAAAGTCTTGGTATCAAAGGCAGCTTACAAAATGGATTGGCAAGTTCCTCATAGATAGGAGGCAGAGGGTTAGGATCAACTCGAAACTCTTGGACAGCAATACGTAGCTGAGTGCCACAAGGCACAGTACTCGGACCTCTCCCATTTGTTTTGTATATCAGTGAGTTATCTCTGCTCACCGACTCCCCTATGGTCCTGCACGCAGATGACTTAAAAATTTGGAGAGAGCTGAAGGGCAACAGTTATACATTCACGTTGCAAGAGGACCTCAACAAATTGTCACAGTGGTCCATAGAATGGGTGCTCCCGATAAATGTGGCAAAATGTTCAACCATGCGCATTGGACAATCAAGCACAAGCTCCGACGAACTAGGGGGAATAACACTTCCATCAATTCAGACTCACTTGGACTTAGGTGTCATAGTTAGCCACGACTTAAAAACTACAGCACACTATCGTGCGGTGGCTGCACGTAGTTTCAGGTCCTTATGAGCAATTCGCAGAGCCTTCACTAGAATCACCAGAGATATGTTCACCTCCTTATATACATCTCTGGTGAGGTCAAGATTGGAAAACTGTATCCAGGAAGCGAGTCCTTGTCTAAAAGGAGACTCATACATTCTAGAGAGGGTTCAAAGGATGGCAACACGTGTGATTCACGGCATGACTAACTTATCATACGAGGAAACACTAGATAGTTTAAATCTTTTCTCCCTGTCATACCGTTGGCAGAGAGGAGATTTAATCACAATGTTTAAAATTTTAAATAAAGACTACGGACCTAACTTATTCTCTCTTTTCCTTCCCACCAGGTCGGAACACCTTAGAGGACATAGCAGGAGAGTTCAAAAGCCAGGGAAAAATCATGTTGCTGTTGAGTACTGGTTCTCACATCGAGTCATAAACTCTTGAAACCGACTCCCAGAAGAAGTGGTGTCTGCAACTTACACTGATTCGTTCAAGAAGGGTTTATACAACCACAGAAATTTACTAGAAAAGTATTAACATAGGCTCCAAGCCTTTTATCCTCAACTAATTTCAGTCGATAATTTCAGTTCCAAAATCTGAATCTGAAAGTGGAAGTGACCTTGCGCGTAATTCGAATTGTAACGTGTTTTCCGTTCAGGATTTATTTACCTGTTGTTGTCCTCTCTGGTTCGACCATCTAACAGAAGGAGCAAAACACACGGCGAAAACATCATATCGTGTTTTCTAGATGACAATACTGTTGGACTGCCTGCCTCGAAGCATTGCTGCTAATGTGATAATTCACTAATTGTCAGTTTAAACGTAGAATTCCACGTTTTCTTCCTTTCTTTTTAAGTCTACATTACATAAATTAATTATAATTGTTATCGTTATGGTGGTTGTCCTTTTTGTTTTCGGTGTTACTGGCCGAATAATGAGTGAAAGGACTAACTCCATCCACAGTAGCAACAGTGTTAACACACCTCTTTCTATAAACTACATATAATTAATTCCAGCACCACTCCTTTTGGAGTCAACCAAAGGTACGGTAGTCGAGTGGCGTGGTGAACTACACCAACCATTGCCGAAGACCAAGAACCCTTACCTCACAATCAAGAAGCGAGTACAAAAAGATCAAATTGATTTACGCTAACTCGTAAAAGTGATATTAGATATTGGAACCTATTTCAAACTAATATACAACCAAAATTTGCGGGTGCATTGATGGGATTGTGCAAAGATGCATAATTAGACCAGAGGTAAAGTCAAAAACTGTATGTAACAGTACTGTGGTACTTTTATGTATATTCTACTGTCCCAGCACTCAGAATACCTTTAAAAAAACTCATTGCGGTATATTCACCATTCATTTGTGAATGTAAATGGTGAAAATCAGTCTACCTGGAATTAGGCCGTGCCCTTTTTCAAAGTGTTTTATGGTAACAGCAGCAGGGGCTCAGAGCTATAGGAAAGGCTACATGTGTAGCAATCCCGTGTATCAACTAATTTGCCAGTCTTAGTGTCGCTTTCCTATGATTTGCTGTTTATGGTCATGTCGAAGGCACTTGGTGGTGGGTTGTTATTTTTATTCCTTTTACTTTCCCAGGGGAACGTAGGGCTTCAACCTAGAGCTTTAAAGTTCCGGTAGCAGTGGTATTTATTTTTACAGGATAGGGTTGCCAGCCAACCACATGCCTAACTTTCCCTATTTACAAGTTTTACTACTGGCTCAGGGAGGTAAAGGAGAACGTCTATTAGGGATCAAACCTCGGACGACCTGAGTGGTTGGCGAATATTCTACCGCTTTGCCACCGACGCACGCAGTAGTGGCCAATATAGTTTAACTTCTCCAACACTTCTTACGATCAAGCTTGTTCAGCATTATTGTCCTGCAACATCTTCTAAAACACCAGTACAAAAAAATTCGTCTCACCATTCTCACCCCTTGTTTTGCGGTGAAATGAATTTTATTTTTATTTTATTTATTTTGATTACAGCTTGATTCCACAATGTATTTTTGGTACAAGTATGGAATTTTCAGCATGGATATCGGTGGCCCAAATTTCGCAGACCGACCATAGATATCAGATGTGCGTCAGCAGGGGATTGAACCTCGGACCATGTGCGTGGTCGGCGAGTCCTAACCACTGTGCCACCGATGCACAGTGGAGGGAGTCAGTCTTATGCCCTGGTTGGAGGCAGGGACACCATTTCACTTACGACTCGAGTGCCATGTGGTGGAAGCAAACGCAAGGAATGAATAAGAATAAAAGCTAGGAGGAAACAAATGTGACAAACAAGAGCTTGTGTAGGATGTGAGTGCATGGGTTCTGTGACACAGTGACCCCACTTCAGTATTTTCAATTTATATTAAACAATCTGTCTATGTCGTTTTGATATTTTTTGTTTAGCATCTTGCACAAAGCATCCTTTACCAATTGGACATTGAAATAGATTCATAAGTTTACTGTTTATTGATTTTCCACGCTCTTGAATGAGACATAATAGCCGCCTACTACCTTTGTATGGATATTAATTTTGTTTTTCTCTTTTTGATATACGACGACTGGAATTCGGGAATAGTGTTCTGAATCAGTTAACGCTGAATGAATGGTTACTTATTATTGATTCTTAGTGCATATGACCAAAATCCATGACTGAAGTGAAACAGGCTTGTCCAGTGGATGAATTATGTAGGTCTTTATTCCAGTATGAGTCACACTCCCAACACTGATAAAATTTATATTGATCGCTAAACGCTTATAAATACAAGATCACTTCATTAATTCGCTAATTCACGTATTTTTAGTGGTTACGTGATCTATCCTATGCTACTCTAGTGAAATTATTGACCTGACTTTATAAAATAAATACGGTTTTGTGTAAGACTCACCTACTTTTGTCACTGTGATTTCAATTGAGTTATTGTCACCATTTTTGTGTTTGTTTTAGTCTTTACCTTGTGTCATTCACCAAAAGATGGATGTACATTGTATCACTCAATCGATCGGAGAGTTTCAAATAACCTCAGATAAACAGAATACTGATGTAGGCGATTATCTTTTGGGTGATGAATTTCCGAAGTCATGGAACATAGACAAATTGAGCCTGCCTCCAAAATCAATACCCTTACTTAAATACAAACTGATAGATGATGAAGAAAAGAGCGTTTCACTTTCCACAAGTCATATTTATGCTAATGCTCCCCTTTCAAGAAGTAATACACTACCTGCACAATTTAAATCCCTTAAATGTCTAACAAAAGGAAATTCAAAAACTGTTTATGAGTAAGGATTCCTGGTTTTGTTTCGATGTATTATCTTGTGACATTTCATTTTTTTCTTTACTTGTTTAAATATGAAATATGTTTACTTTTTGTCAATGCAGTTGTCTGGTGTGAATAGGCTAAATTACTCGAAAGTGTAGAACTGTAGCCCGACAGTTATTTGCTTACTTGCACACTAATAAACGAGGCTGAGTACTGATAACCCCTACCTGATGGCTTCTCTAGACAAGAAAGCGGATTTCAGGCATATGGTATATTATTTTCTAACTGAATATCTCACACAGTAATACATCTGAAACTGTTCAAAGAGATAATTGGAGTACATGTATGCAACAAATTCACCTATGTTGGACCTAAAGAACAGTCACTGGAAGCTTACATTCCATAAGTCGCGACAGTATGTTTTTCTGTCTAATTTCAACATAGAACTTTGCAACGATGTGCACCAGTTCAAGTCGCCACACTCCCTCCATGAAGCACACAAAGCAAGAGAAGAAAGTAAAAAGGAATGCATAACAGAGACAGTAGACAGGGATATGAGACATAAGGAATAGTAATAACGAAGAACAATATAGTTTCATTGGGTATTATAAGTCACAAGGAGTGGATGCATCTGCGCTAACCATTGAGAACTATGAGTTTGAGCCATATCATCGATTGTCTCCAGCTTTCATTGGTTTTTACCGTCCCCAAGACCTCAACCAGTCAGGCAGTCTACACCTTTCTAGGTGGCTGACTTAAACTAACTGTTGTGGATTTCATTGCCTGATAAAGTCATGTTTTAGTTTGACCACCACTGGCTCTTTTCCAGCCTGACCCTATGTCAGCTAATATTGACCGTCGAGGAAGGCGATGACTACGCATAAGCAGCACATGTCCTAACCATCTCAGTCGATGTAACTTCACAGCCTCGTCGATTGATTTCCCCTCTCACCTACCTAGCGCTCAACCTTAATATTGCTCACTCTATTATACCACTTCACACGCAAGACAGAACGCAGACACCTATGATCAAACACAGCTGGCTAACCAGGCTTTTCATGTCTTCCACTTTCTTCAATGGCCAGTCTCACAGCCCGTCATAAAGGAGGACGGAGTGGACTGCTGAACAGTACACACGCTCTTCGGTCGATAGACAGCCGTATATCATGTCTACTAGGCCAGAGATGGCGTAAACTGGCATATGCGAAACTGGCCTTCTGTATCCGTGCTGAGATTTTGTCAGCGACAGTATGTTATGGGTTACAATTGTTAATCACCAAACATTGGCATAAATTAGATTTTACTCGTAAATCATCTGTTCAGTTTCTATGTGTTTACTTAGTATTCAGCAATGTTGACGTTAGGCGTAGAGTGTTGGGCAAAGAGGGAAAATCAATCGACGAGGCTATAAAGTTACATAGACTGAGAGAGATGAATAGGTCACGTGCTGCGCATGCCTAACCATCACCTCCCCCGACGGGCATTGCTAGCTGATATAGGTGCAGGTTGGTAAAGAGCCAGTGGTGGCCAAACAAAAACATGGCACCAATCCATGAAATCCTTGACAGTTAAACTGAGCCAGGTAGGGAGATGCAGACTTCCGGGTTGGGGCCCTCGGGACTCTAGGAATCAATGGCTGGAGACAATAGGTGAGATGGCTCAAAATCGTTGTCAATGGCCAGCGCCAGATGTATTCAGTCTCTGTTATCTTTCATATTCCTTTCTACCATTACCCGTTCTGTTTCACTCTTATACTTGTCAGACTGTATTGATTCTCTTCACTCATCTTCTTGTCTACCTCTGTGTGGTATTTGGAACGTGGCAACTGGAACTGGTGCCTTTCGGTGCCAAGTTCTATGTTGAATCCAGACAGACAGATTCAGCAATGACATTATCACAGACATTATGTATAGTGGAATTGGCATTGAAGTAATTTCGTTGCTAAAGAACTTCACTGGTTATTCATTACTGACAAAATTATTAGTATTATTATTATTGTGTCCTTTAGTTCCTACAGGAACACAGGGCTTCAGTCGCACGTCTCTATTGCGTTCCGTTCTTTGCCAACGTTTTCACCTGACTCCACGTCTGCCCGCATACTTTCATCTCCTCTTCGCATGACCTCCTCCATGTTGCCCTCACACTGACGACCAACTCGCTGTTTCCAATTTGGGTGAGCCTGGAGTGTGATGTCACTTGATGATTTGTTTTCTCACAGTATGGCCTCCAATCCACCTACCTCCATTTCTTCCTGCATATTTGTTGCACGATTGGTTCTTGCTGGGTGGGTTCGTTCATTGCCAGAGATCCCTCCCAGGGAATAATCTCATTGACTTAGGATATGCGGATAATATAGTCCTTCTAGGTAAAGACCCTGACAAAATGCAGAGTTTTCTGAACACCTTGAGCTGCAACCTATGTATGTTAGGCATGCGATTAGCTCCCGCCAGATTTAAGATGATGTTACAGGGCTGGACTAAACTGACTCCTAGCTTAGAAATAGGAAGTGAAGTGGTAGAGCGTGTTGACGACTTCACTCATCTGGGAAGTTGCATCAGCCAGTGTCAACAGGCTAATCGCTGACAAAATCTCAGCACGGATACAGAAGGCTAGTTTCGCATATGCCAGTTTACGACGTATCTGGCTAAGTAGACGTGATATCCGACTGGCTGTCGATCAAAGGGCGGGTGTACTGCTCATCAGTCTGCTCCGTCCTCCTCTATGGCTGTGAAACCTGGCCTTTGAGAGTGGAAGACATGAAAACCTGGCTAGCTAGCTGTCTTTGATTATAGGTGTCTGCGTTCTATCTCCCGTGTTAAGTGGTATAATAAAGTGAGTAATATTGAGATTAGGCGTCGAGTGCTAGGTAAGGGAGGGGGGAAATCATTAGACGAGGCTGTGAAGCTAAATAGACTGAAATAGCTAGGGAATGTGTTACGCATGCCTAGTTATCGCCTTCCTCAACGGTCAATATTAGCTGACATAGGGTCAGGCTGGAAAAGAGCCAGTGGTGGTCAAACTAAAACATGACTTTATCAGGCAATGAAATCCACAACAGTTAGTTTAAGTCAGCCACCTAGAAAGGTGTAGACTGCCTGACTGGTTGAGGTCTTGGGGACGGTAAAAACCAATGAAAGCTGGAGACAATCGGTGATATGGCTCAAACTCATAGTTCTCAATGGTTAGCGCAGATGCATCCACTCCTTGTGACTTATAATACCCAATGAAACTATATTGTTCTTCGTTATTACTATTCCTTATGTCTCATATCCCTGTCTACTGTCTCTGTTATTGTTATGTACTCGTCGCTAAATTATTGTTATGGACTGGTCGAGAATCTAATAGTCCTGACGCAAGAAGGCGGAAATCAGAAGACCACTAGGTTTGCGATGATACTTCTGTTTCCAAACACAAGGAGAATGCAAAAGTGGTATCACACCAAAGTAAGTAAGTAAGTCACACAAATTGTGAGAGCGAAATATATATGAATATTCAGATAAGGGTGTGAACAATCATTAGACAGTCTTAACATGAATGGCTAATTATAATGGAGTGTCGATCCAATTATACAAAGCGAATATAGCAGACATGTCAACAAACATATATGGATATATGTCACCAAGCAACGGACTGTCAACAAACACTCATATTATATATAATATAAGGGGAATATACATTGTTAAAGGAGACAAGTTCATACAAGTGAAATGGTCACAGACTAAGAGAGCAAACAGAAAGAGAGACCAACATACACACATACACACATAAATATATATATGTGGATACATATCAGTTATGCATTCCTTTTTACTTTCTTCTCTTGCTTTGTGTGCTTCATGGAGGGAGTGTGGCGACTTGAACTGGTGCACATCGTTGCAAAGTTCTATGTTTAAAACAGAGAGACAGATCCCTTCCTGTTGCTGATCTTTTCTGATTGGCCATCTGATCTTGAGTAGTATTGAGTGAAGGCAGCTGTTGATGTAGGTCTGTAGTTTGTCTGAAGTGCTCTTCTTGACGTCCACTTAACACGGGAGATAGAACGCAGACACCTATAATCAAAGACAGCTAGCTAGCCAGGTTTTCATGTCTTCCACTCTCAAAGGCCAGTATTCACAGCCATAGAGGAGGACGGAGCAGACTGATGAGCAGTACACCCGCCCTTTGATCGACAGCCAGTCGGATATCACGTCTACTTAGCCAGATACGTCGTAAACTGGCATATGCGAAACTAGCCTTCTGTATCCGTGCTGAGATTTTGTCAGCGATTAGCCTGTTGACACTGGCTGATGCAACTTCCCAGATGAGTGAAGTCGTCAACACGCTCTACCACTTCACTTCCTATTTCTAAGCTAGGAGTCAGTTTAGTCCAGCCCTGTAACATCATCTTAAATCTGGCGGGAGCTAATCGCATGCCTAACATACATAGGTTGCAGCTCAAGGTGTTCAGAAAACTCTGCATTTTGTCAGGGTCTTTACCTAGAAGGACTATATTATCCGCATATCCTAAGTCAATGAGATTATTCCCTGGGAGGGATCTCTGGCAATGAACGAACCCACCCAGCAAGAACCAATCGTGCAACAAATATGCAGGAAGAAATGGAGGTAGGTGGATTGGAGGCCATACTGTGAGAAAACAAATCATCAAGTGACATCACACTCCAGGCTCACCCAAATTGGAAACAGCGAGTTGGTCGTCAGTGTGAGGGCAACATGGAGGAGGTCATGCGAAGAGGAGATGAAAGTATGCGGGCAGACGTGGAGTCAGGTGAAAACGTTGGCAAAGAACGGAACGCAATAGAGACGTGCGACTGAAGCCCTGTGTTCCTGTAGGAACTAAAGGACACAATAATAATAATACTAATAATTTTGTCAGTAATGAATAACCAGTGAAGTTCTTTAGCAACGAAATTACTTCAATGCCAATTCCACTATACATAATGTCTGTGATAATGCCATTGCTGAATCTGTCTGTCTGGATTCAACATAGAACTTGGCACCGAAAGGCACCAGTTCCAGTTGCCACGTTCCAAATACCACACAGAGGTAGACAAGAAGATGAGTGAAGAGAATCAATACAGTCTGACAAGTATAAGAGTGAAACAGAACGGGTAATGGTAGAAAGGAATATGAAAGATAACAGAGACTGAATACATCTGCGCTGGCCATTGACAACGATTTTGAGCCATCTCACCTATTGTCTCCAGCCATTGATTCCTAGAGTCCCGAGGGCCCCAACCCGGAAGTCTGCATCTCCCTACCTGGCTCAGTTTAACTGTCAAGGATTTCATGGATTGGTGCCATGTTTTTGTTTGGCCACCACTGGCTCTTTACCAACCTGCACCTATATCAGCTAGCAATGCCCGTCGGGGGAGGTGATGGTTAGGCATGCGCAGCACGTGACCTATTCATCTCTCTCAGTCTATGTAACTTTATAGCCTCGTCGATTGATTTTCCCTCTTTGCCCAACACTCTACGCCTAACGTCAACATTGCTGAATACTAAGTAAACACATAGAAACTGAACAGATGATTTACGAGTAAAATCTAATTTATGCCAATGTTTGGTGATTAACAATTGTAACCCATAACATACTGTCGCTGACAAAATCTCAGCACGGATACAGAAGGCCAGTTTCGCATATGCCAGTTTACGCCATCTCTGGCCTAGTAGACATGATATACGGCTGTCTATCGACCGAAGAGCGTGTGTACTGTTCAGCAGTCCACTCCGTCCTCCTTTATGACGGGCTGTGAGACTGGCCATTGAAGAAAGTGGAAGACATGAAAAGCCTGGTTAGCCAGCTGTGTTTGATCATAGGTGTCTGCGTTCTGTCTTGCGTGTGAAGTGGTATAATAGAGTGAGCAATATTAAGGTTGAGCGCTAGGTAGGTGAGAGGGGAAATCAATCGACGAGGCTGTGAAGTTACATCGACTGAGATGGTTAGGACATGTGCTGCTTATGCGTAGTCATCGCCTTCCTCGACGGTCAATATTAGCTGACATAGGGTCAGGCTGGAAAAGAGCCAGTGGTGGTCAAACTAAAACATGACTTTATCAGGCAATGAAATCCACAACAGTTAGTTTAAGTCAGCCACCTAGAAAGGTGTAGACTGCCTGACTGGTTGAGGTCTTGGGGACGGTAAAAACCAATGAAAGCTGGAGACAATCGATGATATGGCTCAAACTCATAGTTCTCAATGGTTAGCGCAGATGCATCCACTCCTTGTGACTTATAATACCCAATGAAACTATATTGTTCTTCGTTATTACTATTCCTTATGTCTCATATCCCTGTCTACTGTCTCTGTTATTGTTATGTACTCGTCGCTAAATTATTGTTATGGACTGGTCGAGAATCTAATAGTCCTGACGCAAGAAGGCGGAAATCAGAAGACCACTAGGTTTGCGATGATACTTCTGTTTCCAAACACAAGGAGAATGCAAAAGTGGTATCACACCAAAGTAAGTAAGTAAGTCACACAAATTGTGAGAGCGAAATATATATGAATATTCAGATAAGGGTGTGAACAATCATTAGACAGTCTTAACATGAATGGCTAATTATAATGGAGTGTCGATCCAATTATACAAAGCGAATATAGCAGACATGTCAACAAACATATATGGATATATGTCACCAAGCAACGGACTGTCAACAAACACTCATATTATATATAATATAAGGGGAATATACATTGTTAAAGGAGACAAGTTCATACAAGTGAAATGGTCACAGACTAAGAGAGCAAACAGAAAGAGAGACCAACATACACACATACACACATAAATATATATATGTGGATACATATCAGTTATGCATTCCTTTTTACTTTCTTCTCTTGCTTTGTGTGCTTCATGGAGGGAGTGTGGCGACTTGAACTGGTGCACATCGTTGCAAAGTTCTATGTTTAAAACAGAGAGACAGATCCCTTCCTGTTGCTGATCTTTTCTGATTGGCCATCTGATCTTGAGTAGTATTGAGTGAAGGCAGCTGTTGATGTAGGTCTGTAGTTTGTCTGAAGTGCTCTTCTTGACGTCCCAAGTCTCTCGTCTGCATAGTTAGTAGCACTGACTTCACTTTGGAGTTGAAAATCCGGATCTTACTTTCCGAGCTGTTGTTGGTCTCAAGATGTATAAAAGCACATAAGTAGCATTATTTGCATTTTTGTTACATTCCTTCTGTTTTACGTGATTTCTGATAATCACTACTCCTTATAGCATTTATTTTTATTTATTTAAATTTTACAGAGCAACTTTAAGAGTTACAACCGAAGGTGGATTCAATTTTTCACCTGGTGACAGTATCTCCATATTTCCAGAAAACGATCCACATACGGTGTCATGGTTGTTAAACCGCCTAGATCTAGACAGTCTAAAGAATGCAGATACACCTTTTATTGTAGAAGCTGTGGATAATACAAAAGCGCGAAATCTTCCGTCTTGGTTAATTTCTGGTCATTCAACTTCACTGCGGTTTTTGTTAACATATTGCTGTGAATTGTACATACCGATAAGTCGTCGGATTTTGAGAATTTTGGCCGACTACTGTGTTGTTAATGATAAAACTAATTCTATTAGTTTTGACAGACAACGAAACCGACTGTTAGAGTTTGCAAGTCAAGAGGGAAAGAATATGTTTGAAGTGTAAGTTCTATGTGTTTATAGTTATTCAGTTGAGTTAAGCAATTAAGTAGGGTCAGGTGAATAATCCAAAAATCAAAGATATTGTTCTGTTAAATATGATGAATCGAAAGATCAGTAAAATTGTAGCCTAGAGAAAAAGTTATCTGTAATGAGACTCCGGTAGTAATAATTTCCCAAACTATTGAGCTTCTAGTGGGAAGTTACCAGTGAGGCGTACAGCGGATCGACGACGACGACGACGACAAATACTCGTTGCCGATGACATTGGCTAATGCCAGTCGCGCCGCATCATGAATCCTTAGAAGTTGGAATTCATGGGCTGGTCAATGGATTGGCGGGTCCCAGTGGCTTGATGACCTACGATCTCGCTGGCCTTGTAACCAGGAGGTCGTGGGTCCGAGCCCCTGTGGTTGGTGTATACTGTGAAGATTCCTAAAATAGGACGAAACAGCTGTCTGGCAGTACTCCCAGGTGGTTTTCCAATGGTTCTCTAACCAATGTCAGCTCATGATGAAATCCTGTAACCAACCAACTAATCAAATCCCTACAAACCAATACTTGAATACTAGGAATATTGTTAACTGCCTTTGTCTTAAGAAGTGTTCGAGTCCCACTTCACCCATTAAATGGATACCATCGTCAGCCCACTTCCCCCTCCCCCTCTTCACACAATATATGTGCCCCATCAGCTGGTACTGGAGAAATCTCTTCTGAGTGACTGAATTCTAACTAACCATTCACTTAATTGAGTCCACTTGGTAAGTATGGTAAATCTACAAATTTCACTTTGCGACTTTCTTCGACTAGTTTTCCTAGATTTACTGAGGTAGGGATCTGGGGGGGGAGGGGTAATCTAAGAAGTCATAGTGTAACGACAGAAGACAAGAGCCAAGCTACAGATCGTTTATTGAGAAAACCAAGAGATATTTATAGATTTCTGTGCGCATTATTATCAGCGTCATTGCTAGCAGAGAATCAACGTCTTCTGATTGGTTGTTTTCTTGTTGAAGGTTATTCTGTTATCTCTTTGTAACTGTTTCTTAAAAAGTCAGGTCATATATCTGCAAATCATATGTGTACACGCTAAGTCTACTGTGATTGGCCGTTGAGTTCCTGAATCTAAATCTACAAGTGGACCTAATGTTAAGTTTAGACCCATTTCAATTACCTCACCCTTTTTGAAAGTTATGGAAAGACTTATTTTACTTAATCTTGATCCCTCTTTAAAACCTTTCAACGACCCCAACCAGTTTGCTTATAAACATAGTAGGAGTACGTTAGATGCCGCTGTCGTCCTCCACCATAGCATAGTCTCTAGTTTAGATAAAGGAGCTAAATATGTTCGCTGTGCCTTCCTTGATTACACATCTGCATTTGACTCTGTTCCCAGGTCTCTCTTGCTAAGTAAGCTTGCTGCAACACAGGCTGAAAGCTGGACAAATAAGTGGTTGCATTCCTATTTTTCTGAAAGGAAGCAGTACACCGTCTACAATGGAAAATCCTCCACTACCTCACTTACTTTAGCTGGTGTTCCTCAAGGTGCTGTTCTTTCTCCCTTTCTGTTCTCGTTTTTCTTACATGACTTGCCTCATTCTGATGTAGCCACTTTTGTTAAATATGCCGATGACCTCTCGGTTTCTATGCCTGTCAACTCTCAGTCAGATTGTTCCAAATTAAATAGCTTTCTGTCGGAAATTAGTCAGTGGTCCTCTTCAAACGGACTTAAGCTTAATCCGTCTAAATGTCAGGTAGTCAATTTCACTTTCAGACGTAAATGTGACCTACAGCAACTAGTTAGCTCACATGGCCCCACTCTCATTGACGACACAGAGGTTGAAAATACATCTTATGTCAAGTACCTTGGGCTGAGTTTTTCCACCGATCTTTCCTGGTCTTCCCACATCTTGCTAGTTACTAGAAAGATGTTTCGCTTAACGTTCTACATTAGGAAATTTAGGCAGTCTGGCATAAACCAGTCTTTACTTTCTCAGTTTGTAAATTCTTGTATTCTACCCATCCTCCTTTACTGCTCCCCATTAGTCTTTCCTGGACTACTTAAGAAAGACTTTGCTTCGCTGAGAAGGGCACTAAAAGCTGTTAGTAGGGCAAGTGGGATATCGTTAAACCAACTGGTGAACACTATTGTAGATAGACATATTATGTCATGTAAGAAACTAGCGAATACAATATTGTCGGACCCCAAGCATCCTCTCTATACGCATCTATCTCCTTGCATTTCATCTGGAAGAACTAGAAGCAGCTACAGGAGGCTATATGCTAGGACTACCAAATACAAAAACTCCACAATACCATATCTGGCACAGCTGTTATGTGATGAGAAATCCGTTAGGTATGACACGATAAACTTACTGCGGCACTCTAACAAATAGTCCCATTAGTTTTTGTTTTCCTTTCCTCGTTACTACTACACTGTTGTTCTCATCTACTACCACACATCAACTTTATATTTCAAATCCTGTGGTGCATTGTTTGAAATGAAATACTCTACGTTGTTTTTTTTTCTTAATTTTTAATATTTATTTATAACTAATTTATTTTATTTTTATTTATTTATCTTTGATTTTTAAAAATCTTATATAATTTATGAGGTAATTAGATGCAATATACTGTAATGCACGCTGAAAATTCCATACCTGTACCACAAATACTGTTTGGAATAAAGCTGTTATTATTATTATTATTTGTTATTTTGTTTTTTCTCATGACGAAGATTTGGGATGTAAAAACATTGACGTAAATTGTTGTCTACAATTTTGGCTTGCACACAGGTCTGACTGCAATAGTAATAGTGGAATGACTGAGATTGCGTAATTCACTGGGCTTGATATTGACGCAGTCTTTCTTCTTAAACTTGCGATATAGTAGAGCTTACAGTTTGTACTTTTGAAGTTGTAATTATATCTTCATAGGATGATAGTATAAAAAGTATATAATATTAAAATATCTATTCACATTTCCTTCCATAATAGTTTGTTTATTACAGTGAAACAGTATTATTTACTGAACGACACAGTTTCGAACAAAATTTATTGTTCATAATCATATCAACTATGATCACACGACTTCGAAACCTGAGTTTTATGATTTTCTTTGTCCTCTCCTATTTGTCGCCATTGGGGTAGTAGAATTTTCCAGATATCTGAGTGGACAGGTGTTGAATCATTCCTGTTACACATATTCTCTTCCGTTGATTCGATAAACAAAGCTTCTGTTATCAATCTGTTCCTCCCTTCTCCCTGTTAGTTTTATTAGATTTTGAAACTGTCATCTTATCCCATCATTCTATTGTATGGTTGTGTGTAACTGCCTGTAGTGATTGGCATAGCTGAACTATTTTCTAGATTTCTTATCTTATTCGAGTCAACTAATCTAGATTTTCCTAGGTGGTGGCAATTTATCGATTCACATATAAATTGGAAAGTCAGGAAGGGAACTTCCAATGTTAGGGATTGTAGCGTAAAAAGGAAAGAAGATGGGAAGTTAAACACATACTAGTTTGTCTACAGGAAACCCACACATTCAAACAGATATTTGAACTGCTGATCATCCGATCCTATGTCAGTGAAAATAGGATCGGTTAAATGTTTAAATAATAGAGCACAAAAATTAACAAGTACAAAGGAAAGTCTAGGACACGAAGTGAGGCATATAAGAGAAGCTTTGAAACTTAATAATTACCCTGATCAATTAGTCAGAAAGTATGCAGGGAAATGTAAAAATAAAATGAATAATGACAGTAGTGAGAACGATAATAATAATATTAATGACGACATGCATGTCAAACATGCACAAGATAATCACAACACCAACAATAAGGAATCTAAATCATCAGTAGTAATTCCATACAAGGAAGGAACCTCGGAAACCTTACGTAGAATTTTTAACAATGCACGGAATAAAAGTGGCATTTAAACAACCCACAAACTCAATTACAAACAAGCTTTGTCGGTTAAATGGTGGATCCTGTCAGTGGAGCCTTTAAAACAAAACAATTAAGTTAATCTAATATCCTGATGCTGGAATGATTGTCAGGTCAAATACATAAGTGAAAGTAGTAGAACAGGTGCAGTCAGACTAGTCGAGTTGACCCTTATGAGATAAGAAACCTAGAGATTAGCTATAGCTATAGCATTCACTACATGCGATTGCACACGACCATACAATAGGATGGATAGGATGAGATGACAGTTTCAAAATCTAATACAACTAACATGGTGGAGGGAGAGATTGATAACAGAAGCTCTGTTTATCGAATCAACTGAGAGTGAATATGTGTAATAGGAATGATTCAACACCTGTCCACCCAGATATCTGGGAAATTCTACTACCCCAACCATGACGACAAATAGGAGGAGAGAACAAAGAAAACTATGAAACTCAAGTATCCAAGTCGTGTGTGATTATAATTAATGAAATGATTATGAACAATGAATAAATTGTGTTCGAAACTGTGTCATCCAGTAAATACTAATACTGTTTCACTCACTGTGTGATACATCTAACAAACAAACTGATATGGAATTACTTACTACCAGAGTGCCCAAGTTTTACACATATATTCACATTTGATAGTATGAAACATTCCCATATTATGAATTAAAAGTCAATCTGAACGAAGAATATTCTTTTCAATAATTTCTCTTCAGGTTGTTACAATTATAAAATATAATATTTATTGTCGTTACAATATAGGCCACTTATGCGGCGGATACATTTTTTTCTTAACGTAGAATATCAAATTAGCATTTATGGGGTGTCAAAATATATATAGTCGTATTTGTGTGACAAACGTGCTAGTAGCCCGAAATCGATTACAAAATATTTCGGTGAAACGGGAGACAATGGTAGCGGTGATTAGTCGTCATAATAGATTTGTAGAATGTGGGGTAGGAAAAGTTGACAAATAAGTCAGTTCAAGGTTATAAAAGGTGTCACGTGAGTGAGTGGCTAGTACAAAGTGGTCTGTGTTAAAGAGGAGGAGATAGTAAGACTAAAATGAGAGGGGTGCATAATGAAATACCGAATGCGTGAAATGAAACAAGTAAAGGAAGGCGTATATTGAGAAAAGAGATAATATCACTATTAATTAATAAGTCCGGATAATATAAATGAAAAATTGATAGCATTGAGAGAATGTTTCCATGATGGGCATAACTTATGACGAATAATAATTATTTAAAATTTTTAATATCTTTGTGCGTTGAAGTTTCTGTAGCGATCTGGTTAAGTTTTCGGGGTGGAGTTGCTACCACCACGCCCCAACCCTCTCTCTTTTTCCGGGCTTACGACCGGCTAGAAAACTGGCGAGCTGGTAATCTAAGGCGACGAATAATAATATTTGTAATGATAAGCAAAGGAAAAAAAACCAAGAGGGTTAAGGGGAAGGGGCACTCTTGGTGATTGATGGTTCTTCTTCTCACCAAGAGTGCTTCCTCCCCTTAACCCTCTTGGTTTTTTCCTTTGCTTATTATTACAGTTATTGTCATTATTTGTCACAATTTATCCCCTTCGTGCAAACATTCTCTCTATACTACCGAATTTTCGATATATACTATCCGGACTTATTAATTATTAGTGATATTATCTCTTTTCTCAATATACGCCTTCCTCCACCTGTTTCATTTCACACATTCGTTATTTCATTATGAACCCCTTTCATTGCAGTCTTACTATCTCCTCCTCTTTAACACAGACCACTTTGTACTAGCCACTTACCCAGCCGACACCTTTTATAACCTTGAACTGACTTATTTAATTGGTGGATGGTGACTAGCAGTGGAATTCAGGTTAATGCTCATTTTGTCCTATTTGGGACTCGTCAGCTGAAAGTACCTGCATTTCCCAGTGAGTGATGATGTTCCCACCGATACTCGAATCTAGTATCCATAGTTTCAAACGTCAAAGCGCTATCCACTAGACCACTTGGGCCACGAGAGCCACCTCTTGCTCTTCTGAAACGGGTCATATTAATTATTTAATTGAATTTTTGATTTTCCCGTCGATTGATTGGACTGACCACCACTTAAATACTAATTAAATGCCCAGACATCGTCAAAGCATCTGCACAAAAAGCTAACAGACATGTCAACCTGAGACCGAGTACTTCGCTGCAATCAGTCGCCGGGAAAATCAAAAATTCAATTAAATTGAACTGAATTATTTGTCAATTTTCCTACCCCACACTCTACAAATCTATTATGACGACTAATCACCACCACCATCATTGTCTCCCGTTTCACCGAAATATTTTGTAATCGATTTCAGGCTACTAGCACGTTTGTCACACAAATACGACTATATATATTTTGACACCCCATAACTGCTAATTTGATATTCTACGTTAAGAAAAAAATATATCCGCCGCATAAGTGGCCTTTATTGTAACGACAACAAATATTCATATTTCTTTCGTCTTCACATTAATCTTTTTCATTTTTCCAGGTACATTTTAAAGCCACAACTCAATCTCTTGGATATTCTGTACATGTTTCCAGCCTGCCGACCGCCTTTTATTCACCTATTAGAAATTCTACCACGTCTTCAGCCGCGCGCGTATACACTTATTAATTTATATGATGAATCATCATTATCCGTCGAACAAGATTTAACGTTTATTTTCACCAGAGTAGACTTTGAATATAATAACAGCAATAATAATAGCAACGATTCTGTAAGCAGATTGCGTTACCCGCATAGACATCATGGCACATGTAGTGGTTGGTTAGAAAGACAATGGTTCAGTGTTAACCGACCTGTTATTGGTGATGATGATGATGGTGATCAACATCATCGCATGGAAGAGAATTCTTCCACACGCATAGGCGAACCGATTATCCAGATATATTTACGTCAAAATTTAACACAATTTTACCTACCTGCCAATGATGGTGATAACGATGCCCAACGACCAGTGATTATGATTGGTGCTGGCAGTGGAATAGCACCGTTTATCAGCTTTATAAGACAACGTAAACGTGACTACCATGAGGTAAGGCATTAATTTTTTTGTCCAGTTGTTTTTTTTTTTGGTGTTTTGTTTTGTATAATATATACATTATTTCTGACGTCAATTTACTCATATATTAGTTTGAATAAGGCATTAAGATGACAAATTTCGCCGCGAGATGATATCGTCATTTCGCAGTTTCTTTACAACCGCTTTACAATTAACATGGTTAACAATGATAAAATAAAGTTCATGAAAATTACTCAGTTAAATAAAAAAAACAAAAGTACATACTAATGACCAGAATGTTCCAATGTCGTGGTCGAAAAGAACATATTCCAAAATGGCTAGTAAATCATATCGAAAATCCTAACGCGATTAATCTTAATACAAATCCAGCATCACCATCCATTGCAAAACACTTATTAATGTCAGGTCACAAAATCAATATTAATTAATGACTGTTTCACAATTATTCCATCACATAACTCTAACTCAAGGTTATTGAAGGTGATGAAAGCACTTTGGGGATTAATCACATACAGCCTAAACTGTGTGTACAAAAATCAATAGACTTCAATCTTCGCCTACCCTGGACTGCATGACCTATCTAAATATGATTGGTCATTAGTATGTACTTCTGTCTTTTTATTTAACTGAGTAATTTTCATGAACTTTATTTTATTATTGTTAACCATGTTAGTTGTAAAGCGGTTGTAAAGAAACTACGAAATGATGATATCATCTCGCGGCGAAATTTGTCTTCTTAATGCCTTATTCAAATCTATCAAAGGGACTAATTGTTTTAATATATTAGTTTGTCTATTAGATGTGTCACACACACAGAGTGAAACAGTATTATCATTTACTGGATGACAAAGTTCCGAACACAATTTATTCATTGTTCATAATCATTTCATCAATTATAATCACACGACTTGGATACTTGAGTTTCATAGTTTTCTTTGTTCTCTCCTCCTATTTGTCGTCGTCGTGTGGGGTAGTAGAATTTCCCAGATATCTGGGTGGACAGATGTTGAATCATTCCTATTACACGTATTCCGCCGACCATGCACATGGTCTGGGGTTCGATCCCCGGTCGGCGCACTCCTTCACCTCACTGAGCCAGAAATAATGCTGGTGAAGAGGAAAGGTTGGGCATGAGGTTAGCAACCCCATCCTGTAAAATTAAAAATGAACACTGCTACAGAAACTTCAAGCCACTAGCTTGGGGCTCTATGTTCCACTGGGAACGTGAAGGAAAAATTATTATTATTATTATCTCAGTTGATTCGATAAACAAAGCTTCTGTTATCAATCTCTCCCTCCACCATGTTAGTTGTATTAGATTTTGAAACTGTCATGTTCTTCCATCCATCCTATTGTATGGTTGTGTGTAATTGCATGTAGTGATTGGTATAGCTGAACTATTCTCTAGATTTCTTATCTCATTAGTGTCAACTAATCTAGATTTCGCTGCTAGGTTTTTATGCTCGACTACTCTAACTGCCCTGGTTCTACTAGTTTGACATATGTATGAAATGCTGAAAGCATTCAAATGCCCCTGCAGACCAACATTTCAATATCAATCTGATGCTCGCTGGTGACTTGCCCTATTCAGGTAGGCAGTTACCTGGGATTCTAGTGGAAAGTCGTGACCTGTGGGGTGTATAGCGGGTCGAGTGTGAGAACAAATGCTTGCCAACTATGGCATTAGCTAGTGGTCGCGTCATATCATGAATTGGCAGAAGTTAGAATTCATTGTTTGGCCATTGGATTGTGTCTCAGTGGCTTAATGGTCTATCAGCTCCCCTTGTAACCAGAAAGTCCTGGGTTCGAACCCCTGTAGTGGTGGGTGCATACTGATGGCAAGCCCCGAACCAGGGCGAAACAGCTGCCCAGTACCCCCAGGTTTCCTAATGCGATGTCAGTTCATGATGAAATCCTGAAACCAATCAATCGAATCCCTGTGAACCAATACTTGAATAAAAATATCTGTTCCAAACATTTCACCTGTTGGAAGTTCTCTAATTCTATTTATTAATTAAATTGGCTCCCTACGATTTACTGGTTGGTACAACCTAATTATGGCACCGTAAATGTGTATGTATACGTCTGCATAATTTGTATTATTTACAAGTTTTGTAGACACCTGTTAAAAATCCTTTTGGAGTATTAAAAATAGTGCTGAGTCTTCATCTTGTTTGTTGTATATCAAAAAAGTGAGAACACTTAATTCTTGTAAGCTGTGGTATAGATTAGATGGACTCACACTGATTTTGGAAGGGGATTTGTCGTCTTATAGATAATTTTGAATGAAGACATTCTTAAGATATAAAAAATAATAATCTATAGGGACATGATATTCAATTAGTACACTTTTTATAGAGCCAATTCTGTGTCTTTGTAACCATACAGGTGGTCACTGTTCCTGTAGCGTTTTGATCAAAATGCGCGTTGGCCGGCTGACATAGGCCCTTAGGATCAGATGAAATGGTGTCTTCATACAGAATTCCGCCAGCACGGGATCTTGTCCTTGAGATTACTAGAAAATATTACCCTCATTGATGCTTCAGGGATTGGTAAAGAGGAAAGGCTGGGCATGAGACTAGCAACCCCATCCTGTAAAAATAAACACTCCTGCTACAGAAACTTCAAGCCTGTAGCTTGAAGCCCTATAAAAAACACAAACTCATCACTTAAGAGGTGGCTTTCGTGGATCAAGTGGTCTAGTGGATAACACTTTGGCGCTTGAAACTATGGGCACTGGGTTCGAGTCTCACCGACAACACCATAATTACTCACTTGACTGAGGAAGGCAGAGACGTTCAGCTGGCGGACGAGTCCCAAACACAATGAAATGTGCATGCTGCATTCCACTGCCAGTCACCATCCACCAGTTTACCTAATCTATTTATATTATTATGATTATTATTATTATGAGGGGTGATATGTCTTAAAAATTCCTCTTCTACTAATATATGTGTAAAACTTGGGCACTCTGGTAGTAAGTAATTCCATATTAGTTTGTTTATTAGATGTATCACACAGTCAGTGAAACAGTATTACCATTTACTGGATGACAGTTTTGAACACAATTTATTCATTGTTCATAATCATTTCATCAATTATAATCACACGCGACTTTGAAACTTGAGTTTTATAGCTTTCTTTGTTCTCTCCTCCTATTTGTCGTCGTCGTGTGGGGTAGTAGAATTTCCCAGATATCTGAGTGGACAGGTGTTGAATCATTCCTATTACACGTATTCACTCTCAGTTGATTCGATAAACAAAGCTTCTGTTATCAATCTCTCCCTCCACCATGTTAGTTGTATTGGATTTCGAAACTGTCATCTCATCCTATCGCATCCTATTGTATGGTTGTATGTAATTGAATGTCGGGAGTACTATAGCTGAACTATTCTGTAGATTTCTTATCTTATTCGGGTCAAATAATCTATATGTTGCTGCTGGGTTTTAATGCTTGGTGAGTCTGACTGCCCCTATTCTACTAGTTTGACCTATGTATTTGACGTGACGATCAGTGCAGAATCAGGATATTAGATTAACTTAATTGTTTTGTTTTAAAGGCTCCACTGACAGGATCCACCATTTAACCGACAAAGCTTGTTTGTAATTGAGTTTGTGGTTGGGTTGAATGCCAACCACTTTTATTCCTGCCCTGTTAAGAATTCTCCGCCTTAAGATTTCCGACGTTCTTTCCTTGTTTGGAATTACTACTGATGATTTAGTTTTCTTATTGTTGGTGTTGTGATTATCTTGTGCATGTTTGACATGCATGTCGTCATTAATATTATTATTATCGTTCTCACTACTGTCATTATTTATTTTATTTTTACATTTCCCTACATAGTTTTTGACTAATTTATCGGGTAATTATTAAGTTTCAAAGCTTCTCTTATATGTCTCACTTCGTGTCCTAGATATTCCTTTGTACTTGTTAATTTTTGTGCTCTATTATTTAAACATTTAACCGATCCTATTTTCACTGATATAGGATCGGATGATCAGCAGTCTAAATATCTGTTTGAATGTGTGGGTTTCCTGTAAACAAACTAGTATGTGTTTAACTTCCCATCTTCTTTTCTTTTTACGCTACAATCCCTAACATTGGAAGTTCCCCTTCCTGACTTTCCAATTCATCATAAGTGAATTGAATTGCCTCCACCTCTGGGTCATAATGTGCTTGAAAAATCTATCTATCTCCTGTGTGTTCTAAGTACAGTGAATGTATCATCTGCATACCTTCACCATACTTTTGGGGTGTTTTATGATTTTAATTAATGTAGCTGTAGTATGTGAATAAATTCTCCGGAAAGAGGGCCTCTATACTGTATATTGTGTGTATAAATGGGGATATTCCATAAGAATTAAATGATATATGGTTTATTTTTGTTTGTTTTATTTCTCTCTAGACGGGATCATCAACCAATAACTTATGGTTAATCTATGGATGTCGTTCTCCAACAACCAGCCTTCTATTCAAAGAAGAATTATCCGACGCTGTCAATGCCAAATTGTTAAGCCATTTATGCCTATGTTTCTCTAGAGATACTGTTAATTCACCAGATGACAAATATACTCTTGCTGACTTGCCATCAGTATTACGCGAACAAGCTTGTTTCCCCTTGAAATCACATTATGTTCAAGAGTGTATCTACCATTCTAACTCGTCTGAGAATACTCCATCTGAGCATGGTATTGAATTAATGCATCTTGTTTATGATCACAGCGCAAAGATAATGGTTTGTGGTGATGCACGTGGTTTAGCGCCAGGTGTTTTCCAAGCTTGGATTAAGTTATTAGCTATGAAACTTCATTGGGTACAAACAAATACTTGGTGTACATATGCTGAGTTATCTAGTGAAGAATTGAAAAACGCTCAGGTGTATCTGCAAGAAATGCGTAAATTTAAACGCTATCAAGAAGATATTTGGTTGTAAATGCTGGTGGTTACTTTGTTGCTCTGTACAAATGAAAGCATAATAATAATAATTATAATTTTTTATAGATTGCTTCAATTTGTGCATATTTTTTCAATTTTCTAATGAACCTCTCGCTATATACATCGAAAAGCTGGAGCTGTGTGTTCAAAAGAAACTAGTCCAGCCTCCACAACTACCATGGACCACCTAGTTCGGTATGTTCCCTTATCCTTCAGTTTATTTTTGTTTTGTTCTCTGTGTGCGTAATTTTCTCTCTTTGTTTTCATTCAATTCATCCCATTTCTTTTTTCAGTTATAAAATCCGTTATTTTAAGTTTGTCTCCATGCTCCTCTTCCTGACCACGCTTGTAATTTGTTTAGAATAACCATTTTACAATTATATTCTAATCCTGTGTAATTTTTTTGTTTCTATGCCTCTTGTAATCTATCTATATTCACACCTCCTAACTTACCATTTCAAGTGGAAAATTTTGATTTCAATTTGTTTCCATGCTCATTTTGTAATTCGTCCTATCCCTGTGTAAGTTTTTGTCTCTAAGCTTCTTGTAATTCATACCAAGTTGAAAATAATTGTCACCTTTTATTCGCCTTTACAATTATTTCTCCAGTTATTAAATGTCAACTTTGCATATGTTGTAATTGTTTTCTAATCCTATGCAATCTTGTCTCCATACCCCCTTGTAATCTATATTCGTACCTTCAAACTTTCATATCAAGTTGAAATTATTATCGCCTCCGTTGGTATGTGGAATTAAATAAAAATAATAATTGTATCCACGTAAACTAATCTATATAAATGCGATTGTACAGCTGCTTTTGAAAAATTAAATCGCTGAAAAGATATCTGTGTTGCTGAACTTCTTGTCTTTTTCAATCTAATGTCCCAATGGGTATTTTCCATGATTTGGAGAATCAAGGATGCTGATTTCGTCCTTTTGGCGAGTCATCAGACCGATGTACTTACAATGTCTAGTGACTATTGTTTTCAAAAGAATGGATACTGAACAAAGAGTACTCTTCCCGATAACTTCATCATCAGGCTCTACAGTTATATATACATTATTGTGAATGAATGAATGAATTAGTGTTATGAACAATATTAATGTCGTTTAAATAACATCGAATCAATAATATCAATGAATTACAGTTCAATAGCATTAACATGACAATAAAGTGAATGTCAGAAAAATTAGGAAAGATAATATTACAAATACACGAATTTATAGTCTCTACTGAAGGCCGGCCAGGGCAGTAGTAGTGACTGGCTGTACTTGCTTCTTTTGAACACAGAGAACCGGTTGTTTGAGGTTAATTGCAATAGCCTGTGCTGTTTGCAGCATGCGGTGCTTCGATGATTTTGGCAATTTATTAGGCACTCGGTAGATGATAGAGAAGGATTCTTCAATTCTGGCTGGCTGGCTTCGTGGCCGGTTTGCACCAGATGGTCCAATATCGAATTGTTGACAGCTTTTACTACGCCTTTACGTAGCCATAGTGAGAGATGTTCCTGAGCGAGTACGAAAAATCAAGTTCCTAGAGCACCAGTGACACTATTGCTAGTGTAATGTGTCTATTCTCCTTTGTTTGGTGCAGACTGAATTCTATCAGTCAGTCAGTCAGGTTTGCAATGTGGTCACCATACCACTAGGTAGCTCACCATCACAGTGCACATTGATTGGATGATATATTAGATAGTTGGAGGCAATCTGCAGGAAGCCTTGGTCTTGACCTAGGTTTCATGCTAGCTGGCACTCACTGGTCAGCAAGACGTATCTGCAACCTTGAAAGAACTCATGTCCCTTCGGAGATTCGAACTCGTATATATATATATATATATATATATATATATATATATATATATATATATATATATATATATATATATATATATATATAAAGCCATACGTTGCTATAAACAATTATAGTAGAAAGAGAAGGTAGAATTCATGGATTAACCACTAGATTTCGTCGTGGTTGTCAACTGGGTCGATTAGTAACTTGCAGGTTCTGGATTGGATTGGATCCTTGGTGTAATGTCATGGATGCGTAATGGTTAAGAGTCCCATACCGGAAGAAGGTAGGGGGTATTCA
The DNA here is from genome assembly GCA_944472135.2 of Trichobilharzia regenti. Taxonomy (NCBI): domain Eukaryota; kingdom Metazoa; phylum Platyhelminthes; class Trematoda; order Strigeidida; family Schistosomatidae; genus Trichobilharzia; species Trichobilharzia regenti. The sequence continues at coordinate 101,944,272 of OX235263.1, read as the reverse complement.
ATATCCATCAGTTTTCAGTGGTTTCCTAACTGAAATGAAAACATTTTCCCGCTAGGAATTCAAAACAACCAACAAAGCAGGATTTAATGATGGGTTCATCAAATTTCAGTAGAACTCGTCAGCTGCTCAGTACCCTACATACACGGATATATATATATATACTTTTGAAATTACATTGGGAGATATAAAACTGATAAGCAAATAAACTACATTGGATTAGTCATGCAAACACAACACGTGTGAATGTTTTTAAGGTCATGCTCAAATTGATAAGGTGAATGAAGCTGTGGTGAGAGCAGGCTGCTAGCCGATTGGTAGACATTAATCTACACCAATGTCTAGGTCACTAATATGGGCCGTGAAAAAATATGAGCAAGGCTGATTCAACAACCAATCACAGCAAACTTAACGTGGGCAAATGTGATTCACAGATAGACTTTTCGATGGTTTCCCGAAACAACCAATCAGAAGCCTGTGTTTGATTGCTTAACTTCCGGTAAACAACCAATCAGAAGACTGCTTTTGTCTACTTGACTAAGCTATAATAATGTATGTGAAATATATATAAATACGTGTTGATTTCCGTAATAAAACGATCTGTTGCCGGCCCTTGTCTTTTGTTGTTACAAAGCTAGTATAAGAGATTGAAATTAAGGTAAAATGCATTACACCTCAATTACATCACTTAGATAAACAATTAGTTATTAGAGAATATATCAAGAATTGCAAACAGAGTAATATTAATAGTGATAGTTATCATAATAATGTTGAAGTGAGTTAAGATAATGCCACTGATCAAGGATAGTTTTAAATGAATCAAGAATAACACCAATAATAATGAGAGGTAGAATAATAAATAAAAACTATTACCATGGTAGATTCAGAGTTCTCTAACCTATGTCAATTTATGATCACACTTGAAAGAAAATAAGATTGACACTATTGAATTTCTTAACCATGATCTGAAATATTTTTTTTCAATGAACCCTATTGAAAACATAAGACACACACTGCGAAACAACTTTGTCCATATAAAAGACCAAATCCCTAAAGATTCTCTATCTAATTTTGTCTATAAAATAAAATGCTTGCTTGGAATGTGATGCGATATATATACATTTAGAGGTTGAGGGATATTAAAGGTTTGACGTGATATCTCGTTCAACAACTTCTAATTAATTTATTCTCGCGTACCAAAGACAAAGCAAAAGCCAACAATTGATCGTCCAAACCAAAAGATGTATTTACGAACCAAAACCAGCCGTTAGACGAACGCTTAGCTAGCTAGTGATCGTGCACGTTACACGACGAGGTACCAAATGGCGGGGATGCTTGACCGGAAGCCTTCAGCTAAACAAGTCGACTTAAACAGTGGTGGTCAGCATCCAATGAGTGATTGCTGTGGTCAATAATTTTGGGGAATTATTTACCGCTACAGCTCACTCCCCCCTAGTGGGGTCGTGAGGACCCTAAGACAGAACCAGCCGGAAGTAAAAAAAACTCGATGGTTCCCTTTCGGGTGAAAAAAATCTTCCGAGCGGCTTGGTCTTATGCCTACTGGTTTGTCTGCCTATGCTAATGGGGTGTTTGTACATAGCTTCCTGGTGTTGTTCGTTGGATTCCGTGCTTCGTTTGTTTCCCGTCCAGTGCCCGTCGCACCTGGAAAAGAAAACAAGAACGCTAAGAACCATGTCGAGGAAAATGTACGAAATGATCTTTTTGGTTAAAAAAAATTGTGTGCATTTACTATACAGTAAAATATTGCTAAGTTCAGAACATCGAAAAAAAATACATCGAATTAATTTTTTTGTGTATGTTACATGAACTGTTGAGAAAAAACAATTTTTTTGTGTTCGGTGGTACTGTATATAAAAAAACTTATACGTCAAAAAAAAATAGTACCACAAACGAGTGAGTTGCGTGAATCACACGACTTCGTTAAGTCAAATAAGTGTGCAAGTGTTCTGGGAACCTTACGGTGCGTCCAGAACGGTTTTTCTTAGGAGGCTCAACCTTAGTAGCCAGTGGGCGAATGCCCTTGCAGTCAATAGTGTGACCCAGGAAGTCGAGTGAGTCAACACCGATTTGACACTTTTGAATATTAATGGTAACACCATGTTGGCGTAACCTGTCAAATGCCAAGTCCAAGTGCCTAAGGTGAGTTTCCTTGTCTGGACTGGCAATGAGGCAGTCGTCTAAGTATGCGTATACAAAGTCGAGACCGCGAAATACTTCGTCAATGAAGCGTTGGAATGTTTGGGCTGCATTCCGAAGACCGAATGGCATACGTAGAAATTCAAAAAGTCCGAAAGGCGTAATGATAGCCGTTTTCGGGATGTCTTCTGTTGCCATCGGGATTTGGTTATACGCTTTAACCAAGTCGATTTTGGAGAATATAGTCGCGCCGGATAAGGTTGCCGTCAAGTCGTGTATATGAGGCAACGGGTAGCAATCAGGGGTTGTTTTGGCATTCACTCGCCGGTAATCACCGGTGGGTCGCCAATCGTTGCTATCCTTTTTCGGAACCATATGAAGTGGGGATGCCCATGGGCTATTCGAAGGTCGAATGATGCCAAGGCTAAGCATATGGTCAAATTCATTCCTGGCGATTCTCAGTTTGTCAGGAGCTAATCGTCGTGCTTTAGATGTCACAGGTTGTCCTGTGGTAATGATGTGGTGCATAACATTGCTGGTTATGCACGGTAGGTCGTTCGACGGGCAGTTAAGTTCCGGATACTTGTCAACGATAGGTTGAAAAGTTGGATCAAGAATTGCCTTTATCTTAACGGGTGACAAGCTAGGGCCTATGTAGGTAATGCCTTTGATAGACAGACTAGTAGTATTGTCAATCAGTCGTTTTCGGCGGACGTCTACGAGTAAATCATGATGATTAAGTAGGTCCGTGCCAATGATGGGCATTGTAACGTCAGCGAGAAGGAAAATCCACCGAATAGGTTTGCGTAAACCTACGTTCAGATAGACGTATTTCCTACCAAAGGTTGCGATTGGTTTTCCATTTGCAGCCTGTAAGTTGAAGGTAGGTTCCTTCTGTCGATCTGCTGCTGTAGCAGGAAGGACGCTGACTTCGGCGCCTGTGTCGACTAAGTATCGAGTCTGGCTTATCACATCATGGATGTAAAGTAGGCGGCTAGTGCCACCGGCGACGGTTGCCGCTAACGCGTGCCGGCGGGATAGTTTCCCGCAGACTTTGAGACATTTCCGAAGTTACAAGGCTTACGGCAACACTTCGCTTCTTGGCCATAGGTGTTGTGGTACCAGCACCAGTCAGGGTTTTTCAGTGAACGTGGTTTGGACTTAGATCGACCACGCGAGTTCCTGCGTTGAGGAGATTTAGGACGACGGTTGGAGGATTTAGAATGCATGTTTGACCTAAACATCTGCTGAAGGGAGTTGCATAACTCTGTCATTGCAGGATCCTCACTCGAAGTCTGCTTAGTCATTGAGCATATTTCGGGGACAGACCGTTTAGTTATTTCTAGGATCTTATCTGCAGTAATAGCTAAGTTCTCTATTACAGTACCCTCAAGTGTCACAAGTACGGTCTGTACAGATTGTGGCAACTTGGTTAAGAAGAGTTCTCTAAACAGTCCTTCGTCGAACTGACATTGGCCGACGACTTGTTTCATTCTTGTCAGCATGCTCACGGCTGACTGATCTCCTAACTCGATGTTGCGAAATAATTCATCTAGACGTTGTCTGTCCGTGAGAGCGTTTCTCCTGAGGAGGGATGCTTTCAGCAACTCGTACGAGTTACTTACCTCGGGACTCAACATCTGTGATGTTACGTACTTGCTGAATTCCCGCGGTAGGGCGTGAATAACTGCAAGTAACTGTGAACGTTGATCAGTTATCCCATGCTCACAAAAATCTGCTTCAGCTAGCAGAAACCACGTTTCAGCATTATCTGGCCAGTATGGTACGAGCTGAATGGTTTTAGGAGTTGAGCGGATACGGATGACCTTGGGACTAAGATCACTCATGACGAAAATTATATCGAATAATATATGGTACAAGAACAAATACAAAATGGAACGAACTCACCGGGGTTATCTGCGGATTTTTCGTGGATGAAGTTCGCGGTTGGGCTCACCAGTTTAAAGGTGGGCGGATTTATCGTGGGTGAAGTTCGCGGTCGGGCTCACCAGTTTAAAGGTTGAGGGATATTAAAGGTTTGACGTGATATCTCGTTCAACAACTTCTAATTAATTTATTCTCGCGTACCAAAGACAAAGCAAAAGCCAACAATTGATCGTCCAAACCAATAGATGTATTTACGAACCAAAACCAGCCGTTAGACGAACGCTTAGCTAGCTAGTGATCGTGCACGTTACACGACGAGGTACCAAATGGCGGGGATGCTTGACCGGAAGCCTTCAGCTAAACAAGTCGACTTAAACAGTGGTGGTCAGCATCCAATGAGTGATTGCTGTGGTCAATAATTTTGGGGAATTATTTGCCGCTACACATCGGATAAACCTCTCGAGAAACCGAAATCAGAAGAAATGAATACCGTATAGCATCTGTTCGACCAGCGAGAAATCCGGTTGAACTAGAAAAGCTCAAAAATTCAATCATGTCGCAAAACTGATGTTGATAATATTGAAATAATCCAGAAAACGCATTTCAGAAATCACAATGAACGTCCAATATCATCAGAAGCACTTCATATCAAGTGGAAGGAATCCAAATTGTTTGAGCTGAATAGGAATGATGGACTAAAACAGAATCTGACCTGATTACAATACCTCCCTCCCCCGTGAATTGACAAAATCGACACAAATGTGATAAGCGATTTCATTATGTAAACACACGCTGCTTTTATAATTTTACACACTTATCAAATCCAACAATCTTTACCAATTAGCCAACTTGACGACGCAGAAATGACCCCATGCTGATGAACGATAATCAGGTTAGTAAACTTTATTTTGATATCATAACAAACGTACTATTACCTTTGTTATTTGGTTTAGTGATCTTCATTGCTATTTTGACTTTCAATATGTCCCTTTAAATTGACCTAAGTCTATTTTCTCACCCCTTAACTCTTTGTTATATATGCTGAGATTTTGTAAATTCTGGTTTAATAATACTACTTTGATAAAGCTATTAGCATAAGTGAATATCGAAACGTCAGTAAAAACAACGATGTCGTTTTGTTTTTCATTCATTTTATTTTATTTATTTATTGTTCCCTTGGGTTCCTAGTGGAACATACGGCTTCTACTGCACGTCTCCACTTGCTTCTGTCTTCCTTCTGCTGTACTTTTCACCTGCATCCATGTTAGTCCATACTGTCTCAACTCCTCTTCACACGATCTCCAACATGTCACCCTTGTACTGACATCCCACACGTTGCTTCCCATTCTGTCGGGTTCCACTCGAGCAATGGCCTGACGCGCGCGCGATGTCACCCAGCGTCGGCCTCCTCAGCGAGCGTCCAATCCATCTCAATCCACTTTCTCCTGAATATTTGTTGGTTGGCGACTGGTTCTTGCTTTGTTTGTTAGTGTCCATAGTTTCTTGTTGGTGATTCTTTCCGGCCCGGCCATCTAATCTTCAGTATTGAGTGAAGGCAGTTAGTTGTTGATAAATGTCTGCAACAGGCTGTTGGAAATATTCTTTGAGACCCACCCGCCAAGTTTCTGATCCGTATAGAAGAGCTGACTGACTTGACGTTGTTTGTATTGATTATCCGACGGAATTTTGTTATTGATGCTGAGTTGAGTGACGAAGATTTCCAGATTGGTTTCAGGTTGATGAATGTGTTTCTCGCCTTCCCGACTCTCGCTCGATTTGATATCCTCGTCCGTTCCTCCTGTGGTAGTTGAGACAATGCTCCCTAGATGATAAGTGAATGAAGTAACCTCTTTGAAATCCCTCCCGTTGATGGTGATTGGTGCTGGATGTTGCTGCTACTGTTGTTGTTGGTTGGTTGTTTTCATAACCTCCGTCTTGTCTATGTTCACCTGGAATCCTGTCTTCGCGGGATGCTTCTTCAACCAGTTTGTCGGTTTTCGCTAGTAAGTCTTCGATTTTGTGTGACATCAAGCATAAATCATCCGCGAAATCCAGGTCTTCTATGTTCTTCACGTCTCTCTGTCCAGGATATCCCTGTCTTCTCGTTTCCCACTGTCTGGGAAATTCTGTGAGAATTAGAAAAACCCTTATTATAATGAACCCTATTTGAATTTTTCTACTAACGACCTTTAACAGATGTGTTTGGCGTAACGTGATAGGCATGAACATTAGACGAAAATAATCGTCAAGTGCTAAGGCTTATTAGGACGAATAGTCCTAGGGTATTTGTGGTACGGGTGAACAGTCGTGAGTGGGGATAAAGATTTAGGATGACGTCATGGGGGAGGGATAGCGGGAATATTAAGCAGATTACTTCGAGCCGTTCAATTTGTCCTCTGTGCAATCCTAGCGTGAACAGAATACAGGCATTAATCTTCCAACACCTACCAAAGTTGTAAGGGCTATCTGTAACGTGATCACCTGAAAAAATGTCTAGCACAATACAGTCACTATTCATATGAGGTCTTAGTGGGGTTCGGGTGGACAAACAGGTTTCAGGTGCTTACGCGGAAGTACTCTTCAATGTAGTAAATTATGCCTGTCAAGGCTTCATTTGAATTCGTGCAGCCCTATGAGTTGCCAAGGGTAACAACCATTGGTGTTTGCTAAAGATATAACTTTAATCGACTCCGATGTCTCAGGAATTGAAGTGCAGCCAGACAAATAGCTATCTGAACTACTGTACGCAGAATATATGAATATTTTCGGCGAATAAACTCTTAGAAAAACATAGTCTTTTGGAAGTCGTGGGCGTCGGTGGCACCACGGTAGAATGCTTGTCAACCACGCATGTGGACCGGCGTTCGATCCCTGGCAGACGCAGTCCCAAACCTCGCTAAACCAGTAATAGGACTGGTAAAGAGGGAAGGGTCGACATGAGGCTAACAACCCCACCCCTTAAACATAAACACCACTGCTTCTGAAAATTCAAGACTCTAGCTTGAAGTCCTATGTTCCACTGGAGACGTACAGGAATAAAAAATTGAAGGTCCTGAGTAAAAATCTGAGTATATTTTCCACGCCTCTTTAGCAAATTAATGCGGATGTCAAAGAACTATCGCCGATCTACTCTAAATTTAAAGTTGAACAATGTATAAAGGTGATTAGGAAGCATGTCGAGCCATCACTTCTTCGAAATTAGGTGTTGGTTGAATCCGGATGGAATTAGAAAGGAGTTTCCAGTGGTCAGACTTGGAGATTATACTACCATAGGGACTTTCACCATTGATGTAGGCTGGATAGGGACGTAAAGGATTCTCTGGTTGAGTCCCTTGGATTCCATTGACCAGCAGTTGAAGATTATCATTGTATTAGTATTATTATCCATTCCTTGCAGTGCAATAAAGAGGTTCAGTGACACCTTACGCCGTTATGTTCACTGACAACACTTTGAACTGGTTCCACAACTGCGCACAAGCTATCATTTCCTCTCCACATGATCTCCTCTATGTCACCCTCTGACACACGCTCAACGCTTCGTTGTCTTTTAGGGTTCCACTCGACGACGGTCTCATTTGCATATTTTTTGGATAATGGTTTGTTGGCCGGTTCACCTCCTGACGGCGTTCCTTATTACGTATATTGTTCCCGGTAGGCCAACTGATCCTCAGCCTGTGGGAAATGATTTTGATGACACGAGCGCCAATTCTCTGAAACTTACAGAATCACTGTATTGAGCGACATTGTTGGTGTTAAGCAAAATTCAGATCCTGTTCCGTGTGCTAAATGTCGTAGATGTCCACAATGAATTCGAAGTACTGAATGTCTCTATTGCTTTCCTAGTCATGTATCTGATATCTTTGTAAGGTTTACTAGCCTCTCCTCAGCTCTGGAAGGTGGGGGTGGTTGAGCGTGAAACTAGGAATCCTATTCCATAAAAATACTACTATCTCTACGGAAGCTTTAGAGGAACCCTTCATTCAAGGACAGTCGAAGCCGGTGGGTAAAACCTTTGTGAAGCCAGTCGGCCGATAAGTTTGCTTTTGATAACAGTAAAATCAAGTATGGGGACATGGAATATCAATAGAGTATTTAAGGCTGCTCACATTGTAGTAGAAACGAGAAGATATGGTTAAAGATAGTTGCAGAAATTGCTCAACATCTTTCACAATGATGTAGATGTGTTCACTCTTTTTTATTGAAATTACGGAATATACACACTGGATCATAGGAATTATTAAAATGACGGTTGCAGTGAAGAAAATTTTCTTTTCGACGAAGTTATCAACTAGACACCTGTACATTCGTGTATTGATGATATATAGGTGTGAAAGTACCAGAGCCATTTCCGGTCAGAGGTCAGATTAACAGAATTACAATTAGGAATTAAAATACCGTAACAAAACAGGAGGACGGATAAAACTTAAACAAAGTAGCATCATAATTACTGCGAAGATTGACACTGACTGTGCAATTAGGGGTTAGAAATGTAGAAATAACAACAATAGATAGGATGTTTGGATAAAAAATCTAGTAGGATCATGACTAATGTGACGAATAATTGTCTCTGCAATCAAGGATTAAATATGTAGAAATAATCAAATGACAAAATAGACAGGAAGTTCTGGTATGAAAATATGGTAGTTTAAATAGGGATCAAGAAAAACTTAAAAATAACATGAATAAACATGAAGTTTGGATAAGAAAGGCAATAGGATAGCCACTATTGAAAGAATTACCTGTTTATGATGGTCATAGCTGGGACAAGGGTTGGACGTATTTCGTTTGGTTACATAACATGGGTTTGAGCTTTTGGATAGGTTTGATCGAATCTTGTATATTATTTTGAGGGATTTTTGGAATGGCACTGAATGTCGTGAATTGATCAGATGTTCTGTCACTGAATTATACATATGTTTTCCTTCTCCTTTAGATAACCAGGCTGGATAGTGTTCACGAGCGCGTTTTTCAAGTTGGCGCATGGTACAGTCGATGTACTCAGCTGCGCAAGAGCAAGTGCTCAATGCGACAGCTTGTCTTTCGCGTTCTGGCTGAACAGTTTCTTGCAGGAAAAAGTCAGTCGTAGGCTCGTATTTAGTACTCTTCTCTCATTTGTTCGTTTGTACACACTCACATGTTTATCCATTCGGGAATAATTCGACATTAGTTTTTGGATGGGATTTCGGAAGTGTACCGGTTTGAAGGGAAGATCTGCTTTTTTGTTTAAGTCAATTTTCTTTTATTGATAGGAGTCGAGATGTAGCTCCCATGTCCCAGTTAGTCTAATGGATAACTCTTCGATATCTGAAACCATGGGAAGACCATCTTTATTTCTTTCTTTACTTTCCCAGTGGAACATAGGGCTTCAAGCTAGAAGCTTGAAGTTTCGGTGGTAGCATTGGTATTTATTTTTGAAGGGTGGGGTTACTGGCCTTATGGCCAACCTTCCCTCTTTACCAGTCTTATTATTGGCATGGCGAAATAAAGGAGTGCGTTGGCCGAGGATCGAAACCCGGAGCACATACGTGGTTGGTGTGCATTCTACCAATATGCCGTCGATGCACCATCACTTACTGGAAATTGAAGGCACATACATCCAGCCAGTTGAATGCACCTTTTGGATCCTGCTACCAGTAAACATCCAGTAAATAAAATCTACTTTGATTGGTTGGAGGATTTTATCATGAGCTGACATCGGTTAGAGAACAACTGGAAAACCAGCTTGGAGTACTGCCAGACAGCCGTTTTCCCCCAGCCTAGTTTAGGACTCTTCATCAGTACGCACCCACCACAGGGGGTTTCGAACCCAGGACCTTCTGGTTACAAGGATAGCGACTTCGTAGATCATCCAGCCACTGGAACTTGGTCCTCCACCCAGTCAAACAAACTCCCTACAAAACCAATACTGGAAAATTAATCTGATGCTCACTTGCGACTGGCCCTCCCTATTCAGGCAGTTAACCTTAGGTTCTAGTGGGAAGCCGTGAACACTAGGATACAACAGGTTGAAGGTGAGGCAATAACTCATTAAAGAAGACACTGAGATGTGATCGCGCTATTTCATGAATTGGCAGAAGTTAGAATTCTTGGGCTGGCCATTGGATTGGTGGGTCCCAGTGGCTTAGTGGTCTAAGAAGTCACTGGCCTTGTAACCAGAAGGTCCTGGGTTCGAACCCCCTGTGATGGGTGCGTACTGCTGAAGCATTAGTCTTAAACTAGGCTGACGAAACAGCTGTTTGGCAGTACTCCCTGCCTAGTAGTTTTCCAATGGTTATATAACTGAGGTCAGCTCATAATGAAATCCTCCAATTCAATGAAACAAAATCCCTACAAAACTGATACTTGAAAATCTACTTTCCTTTGTCGGATTGCACTTACATCACATTTAATCAACCGTAATAAGTATATTTGAAATAAAGTACTCTTAGCTTTATCACCGATCATGTTCATGACAGTGGTGGACTGGATCATACGACAGATTGTGGATAGTAAGAAGACAGGAATATGTTGAACGACAAGAAGACTCTAAGAGATATTGACTTTGCTAAGGATTTATATTTAATGCCACACAAAATGAAAGACCTCTGAGTGGAAATTAACAAGTTGTCAGAGAAGGCAGTGGAGACAGGATTTCGAGTGAACATTGAGAAAATTTGAGGTGATGAAGATACCTAATCGACACCACCACCACCAACAACAACAAGCATCCATCACACATCAACGGGAGAGATCTGAAGGAAGTTACCTGCTCTACTTATCTAAGCAGCGTCGTTTCAACTGTGTGCCGCACATATGAGGAAGTCAAAGCCAGTTTGGATCCGAAAAGTATGATAGGTGTTCATTATTCTGGAATTCTTATGGAAATCTGATGTACTCAGCATAAGGAACAAGATCCAAATCTTTGATACTAATTTCAAATCGGTGCTTCTAAATGGCTCACAAACTTGGCGCACACATCACTAAAATTATATGTGATATGAATTCAGATAGGATCACAATAATAATTCAGTTCAATGAAATACATTCTGCTATGAAATTCACGCGTGAAGAGGAATTCCAAAATAGAATTAACTGCCTTCCTAAATGTTCTCTTTTCAAGAAAACCAGATGGTAGTATAAAGAGAAATTTTCATAGGAAAAGCATATGAACAGGATAATATACACATTTTCATAACTTCGTTCCTTTCTAGTACAAAAGAAATTTAATAAGAACTTTCAGCTATATGCGCAGAAGAGGCAAATGAAGATGAATTAAGCTTTGTATTTGATACCTTGATTGAAAATAGCTACCGCGAAAAACTTATCAGGAAACACATTGCTAAGAAAGTTGAAAAAGACTATTCACTATCCGTAAACCAGAGAGAGGCCTTTGTATATACGACTGCAATTCAAGGGCGATGATATACCAAGTGAAATAATTACGAAGAAATTAAGAAAATCAGTCCAAAGAACTTTTAATGCTGGCGAACAACACGTCTTATTCTCTACACGACCGATGGTGCTACGTCGACTGAAAGATGAAGTACCTAGACTAGACTAGCCATTTCCAATTGTATCTAACAATTCAGCTGTGCTTTTGATGGAGCCGGTTATATTGGTCATTGCCCTAGGAACTTGAATTTTCGTGCTCTCTCGGAAACATCTACCAGTGTGGTTAAATAAAGGTGTAGTAAAAACCGTCAACATTTCGATATCAGAACACCTGGTTGAAACCGGCCACAAAGCCAGCCAGCCAGCGTTGAAGAATCCTTCTCTATCATCTACCGAGTACCAAATAAATTACGAAAAGCATCGAGGTACTTCGTACTCGAAACAGGAGAGGCTATCGCGATTCACGTGGAACAACCTGTTATGTACTCGTCGCTAAATTATTGTTATGGACTGGTCGAGAAACTAATAGTCCTGACGCGAGAAGGCGGAAATCAGAAGACCACTAGGTTTGCGATGATACTTCTATTTTCCAACACAAGGAGACGAAAATAAATGGTCTCACACCAAAGTGGTAAGTAAGTAAAGTAGAGTCACAAGATTGTGAATGCGAAATATATATGAATGTTCCAGACAAAGCGTGGGAAAAATCATTAGACAGTCTTAACATGAATGGCTAATTATAATGGAGTGTCGATCCAAATATACATAGCGAATATAGCAGACATGTGAACAACCATATATGGATATATGTCACCAAGCAACGGACTATCAACAAACACTCATATTATATATAATATAATATAAGGAGAATATACATTATTAAAGGAGACAAGTTCACACAAGTGAAATGGTCACAGACTAAGCGAGCAAACAGAAATAGAGACCAACATGCACACACACACATAAATATATATATGTGGATACATATCACAACCTGTGCTTTGTGTTCAAAAAAAGCAAAGCCAACCAGAAACGACTACTGCCCTGGCCGGTGGCCTACGATGGAGACTATACATTCATGAATTTGTATTACTAATATCTTTCCTAATTTTTCTGACATTCAGCTTATTTTATGTTGACGTTACTGAGCTGTAATCTATCAATCTTATTGATTCGATGTTATTTAAACAACATCAATGTTCTTAATAACACTTATTCATTCACTATTATGTATATATTACTGTAGAACGTAATGAAGAGCAGGTTATCGAAAAGAATATCCCTTGTTCAGTAACCATTCTCATAACAGTTGCATTCGCTCAATAATAAAGTTTAGATGATTGGCTTGAAAAAAGTGAGCACCAAGGAACTCTTGCAGCTTATTTACCAACAACCTACTGCCTCTCAAATATACCTAAGGAAATGCAGATTGATTGGATACAAGCTAAGAAGACCATTGAATGGTATCACGCTCACGTGATAAGCCATTGGGTTGGAAACGAAGATTTCACCGTCCGATGGAGGACACTAAAGAGATTCAATGAAGAGGAAATAAGAGCAAACAGGCAATCTTTAAGTCAATTAAAGAAGACTGTAGAAAAGAAGGGGGGTGAAATGGAGATATGTGGTGACAGCTCCCTGCTAGCTAAAATTATAGACACCAATTTACGTCAATGTTTACATCCCAAATCAGCGTCATGAGAAAAAAACTCAACAACCAATCACAGTAGACTTAACGTGTGCAAATAAGATTCGCAGATATATGGCTTAACTTTCTGAGAAACGGTCAAAAGTAGAAGACAGAATAACCTTGAGCAAGAAAACAACCAATCAGAAGACGTTGATTCTCTGCTAATATTAACGCTGATAATAATGCACATAGAAATCTATAAATGTCTGCTGCCTGGCTCTTGTCTTCTGTCGTTACAGATATGCCTCCAAAGCTCGATGTCCCACTCGAAACCCAAGGGAATGGTAGTAATAATAATAAAATAATAATACTTTTAGTTTGCTTTCATATTCTTATTATTTTTTTCAAAAGTATAATATAAAAGGTTATGTAATCATCATAATTGTAAAGACACATAAAAATTATTCCATCCGGTTGAGATGTATAAATGTATATTGAATTTCGTTATGTTAACGAAATTTGGAAATACATATACGTATGTATGTATTGTTGAAGGTGGGGGAGGGGGCGGGGAGATAGTAGTTTCAAAGACCAAGAACAAAAGCAGAGCAAACAGTGTTAGTGAACAATTCAAATTACAATCTGAATAACAGTTATAAATGGTAGAGTTTTTTTTTTTTTGATTTCCTGTTCACTTGTTCAATAATCATCTCTTTCTTGGTAAGGTAAACGTTCTCGGTTGACTGAAGTACCTGGGTAATATGTTCCTCCTAAACTACAAGGGTGGAATACAAATACGGAAAGGAAAGTAGGAATTATTTGTAGAATGATTATGACATTTAATGATGTATGTATTCAGGTGAAAGATCCTCTACCAAAGAATTTCAAAATAGTATCTATGATGTCTCCAAGTTCTTCAATGAACGAAATATTCCCTCACATATTGAGTCATAAGAAAAAGGCACAAACAGTGAAGAAAATTTCTATTTTCGACGATTCATTTTCATGAGCTGTACAATCGTAATTATAATTAACACAGAAATCTTTAGACCAATCAGATACTGGTAAACTTTGTCCTTTAAAAATTGTATTACATAATGTGAAGTTCAAGAAGGGATGACTAATTGTAAGTTAGAAAAGAGACAGAAGTTGGTATGACGTCAAAGGTGTGAGATGATGACTGATCAATAAGCTCGTGTAAAATGGACAGAAAATAGTGGAAAGGCTATAAAATGTTTTTGTACAAAATATGTGTGAAAAAGCAATGTTATTAATAAACAGTAATAGAGGGGTAATAAAATGTGGATGATGGGAATAATAATGATAATAAAAGTATTAATAACAGTAATAACAATAGTGAACTTACATAATAAAGGAAAGAAGCAAAATTGTAGTGAGAACTTTACTCTGGCCATGGTAGAACGAGAGAATGTATGTATCGCTTTTGAATGCAGAGGTATGGTTTTAGATCTGATTGGTCTAAAGATTTCTGTGTTAATTATAATTACGATTGTACAGCTCATGAAAATGAATCGTCGAAAAGGGGAAAATTTTCTTCGCTGTTTGTGCCTTTTTCTTATATTTCCAAGTGTTGGTGTGCAGAGATTTGAATGATTGCATGTTTGACTACGAACTAACATCAGTCAGAGAACCAGTGAAAACTACAAGGGATTACTGGGACAGCTATTTAGTCGTCCTGCCTCGGGACTCTTCAGCAGTACGCACCAGTCACTCTACCATGGATCGAAAATAGCTAGAAACTGTTGATCACTTAATCAAGTCGAGTATGCGGATAGATACTCATTTATGAAATTGCCTGTTGGTTGCGCTATATATGGAGTTAAGATTCTGGCCCTATTCAGGGAGGTAGTTACCTGGGGTTCTAGTGAGAAATCGTGACCAGTAGGGTGCGGTAGGTTGGGGTGTGAGGCCAAATACTCGCCGAAGACATTGGCTAGTGATCGATCGCTCTATGTCGTGAATTGGCAGAAATTAGAATTCATGGGCTGGCCATTAGATCGGGTCCCAGTGGCGTAATGGTATACGAGCTCGCTAGCCTTGTATCCAGAAGGTTCTGGGTTCGAACCCCGGTGGGGGTGCGTATGGCTGAAGAATCGCAAACTAGAACGAAACATCTGTCCAGTACTCCCGGGTGGTTATCCAATGGTTCTCTGACCAATTTCAGCTCATGATGAAGTCCTGTAACCAATCAAATCCCTACAAACCAACACTGGAACTATAATGGCTTGAAAAATTGTCCATCATAGGTCTACCCACTAAAGAATTAGACTGCAGGATTGATTTTTTTAGTACTGGAATTATTCCCAGTAGCTGAATGGTCTACGAGCTTGCCTTGTAACCAGAAGGTCTTGAGTTTGCAACCCTGTGGATGAATACTGTCGATGAGTTCTGAACTAGGCTGATGAAACAGTTGTCGGTTACTCCCTGGTTTTCCAATGGTTCTCTAACTGATGTCAGCTCATGAAGAAACCATGGTACCAATATCCCTTTGTTATTTGATTCACTGAGATAAAATTTTCTATCACAGTAATGAACATCAGATATCCAGTGTCCAAGAGTTATTCAAAACATTAAATCTGAACTCCTTTCTTATGACGGAGTGTTACTGATTTGTAGGGTTGTCTAATATGACTAGAATGCGCCTCCAGAGAGAACCAAATGGTCACTTAAAATTATCTCCTATATTGAGACAGACACAAATGTCAGATTGTGAAAACCGATGACGACTGGTAACAACAACAGCAACTAACGTAATAACCTTTATAACACAAAATGCATAGTATATCACATGTTTAAGCAACCTCATGAATTTAAGCCATAAATTAACGAATCAAAAACTATCCAATTAGGTTATTGTGTCAGGATCTGCAAAAATCATGAATTCATGTCTAACAAAGAATTTTATCCTTCCTAAAAACTTTAATTTTAAAAAAAGATATCTGTTTTATACTAAAATACAATAAAAACAAAGAATTTAGATATGATAGAGAAGATTTGTAGCTCAGGTGGATGATTTTGATGTGGTTTTGTTCTCTGAGCTGGATGTTTAGTTTGCGAAGCTTTCATCACCTTACGGACATCAATTCGACTGGGACAACGTTCAAATATTAGACAAAGGAAATAACAAGAATGCTAGAGAATTTTTAGAAGCTTGGAATTCCAGTGAATTATCAATCAATAGACACATCGAGATAGACAAAAGTTATCAACCAATAAGGAAGAAACTTCATACACAAAGGTTCAAAGTTCAAGGCAAAGAAACAACCGGTTCCAATGCAAGTAACCTAGAAGGTGTGAAAACACACACAAACAACCAATCACGTCCAAGGTCACCAGGAGAGATGATTAATAAACTCGTGGAGAAATCTAAAAGCTCACTTCAAATTGAAGTATGCGCTGAAGATGTCACCCAGTAAGGTGATGAAAGCTTCGCAAACTAAACATCCAGCTCAGAGAACAAAACCACATCAAAAACAAAGAAGAAAGATTATGATTACCTTGAATAACCTGATGGTCTATAACCTGCCGGTAGACTGCTTAATCGTAATTCAGATAGAGCACGTTCTTTTTCAAATCGTTCAGCTGATAAACTTCTTGATAAACGATTTGCTTCACGTTCTGTTTCCGCCAGGCGTTCTCTGACTTTATCTATTTCACGTTGAGTTATATCTGCTCTTTCTTCTGCATTAGTAACTCTGTCGCGTAAAGCGATCACTTCTGTAGTTCTTTCCTAAGTTAAAATGAAATAAAAATAGAGTCATGCATGCAAAATATAATCAATAATTTTTATGTGTTGATAGAAGTGAGAAAGAATATGCCATTCGGTTTTGTTCCACTGCCTCAATGGCATACAAGTTCACCTTGTAACCGGAAAGTCCTGAGGGGAGGGACGCATAATGATGAAAAGTCCCAAGCGAAAGAGTAACAAATGTCCAGTATTTCCGAGTGGTTTTCATCGGTTCTTTTACTGAAGTCAGCTTGTGGTCAATCTCGACACACAGTTGTGATTGTTTTATCCCTTGCGTCCCAAGTAGAACACAGGACATCAAGCTTTGGAGTTTCAGTCATGGTGGTGCCACTTTTACGAAAGGGAGTTGCTAGTTCTACATCCATCCTTCCCTCTTTTCCGAGCTCATTGCTGACTATCAAACTAGTCAAGGTTCAGAAGAATGTCAGCCAGGAATCGAACCCACACTGCATATGTGGCTTTTGGGTATGCCAGAATTAAACTTCTAACTCACCAGTATTACCACCACTACTATTCGTTCTAGTGTCTCAGTGGCACAGCGGTAGAATGCCCACCAACCACACACGTGGTCTAGGGTTCATTCCCCGGTCGACGTACTATTTTACCTCGCTAAGTCAGTAATAGGACTGGTAAAGAAGGAAGGTTGAGCTTAACAGCAGCAATCTCACCTGGCAAAAGTAAAAGCATGTTCAATAATAAAAGGCATTATTTAACAGAAAATACTTGTAATGATAGAAGACAAGGGTCAGGCAACAGATCGTTTATTGAGAAAATCAACAGATATTTATAGATTTTTATGTACATTATTATTCGTTATTGTTAGCAGAGAATCAACGCCTTCTGATTGGTTGTTTTCCTGCTCAAGGTTATTCTGTCATCTCTTTGTAACCGTTTCTTAGAAAGTCAAGCCATATATCTACGAATCATATTTTCAAACTCAAAGTCTGCTGTGATTGGTTGCTGAGTTTCTCAAGGTTAGTATTTGTTATTGTTTTTTCTCATGACCCTGATTTGAGAGCTAAACAATGACGTAAATTGCTGTCCACCAATTTCGGCTATCAGAAAGCCCTCACCACATACCTAATGATGGAATCAAGGAGGCTGATTTCGTCCTGTTTGTGAGTCATCAAATGGATGTACTTACAATCCCTAGTGATTATTGTTTTCTGTGTTTCACTGAGAATAAAACCTGGCATTCGTTATTTCAGCCGCCCACGTAGCCTAATAAATAGAGCCTTAAAATTTTTAGGCGATGAGTGCTAGTTTCGAGTTACAGTGTGAGTAACATCACTCACAGGGAATTGCAGGTATATCTAGATGAAGAGTCCTTAATATGACGAAATAAGCATTCCAGATCCTACTGTTAGTCACCATCCTGACATCCTAGGACATCATCTAAGAGTCCGTACTAGTAACTGATGTATCAACAGAGACAGGACATTTCAACCCACCAAAATCAATCAAAGAAGAATCCAAAAATTCACTTGAAGTGACAATAAATGACATCTACGATAGTCTATACACCAAATAAGAAAATAACAAATACTTTATTTGTACTAACCTGAGCTTCAGATAAAGCTTTTTGTTCTTTTTGCCGGGTAATTGTAAGTATTTCATTCATATTTCTTGCATTTTCACGTTCTTCTTCCAACTGTTCTTTAATTTGTTCTAATTCAACTTCAAAATCATCTAATTGAGCTCTTAATTGATCATTATCCAAGCGTTGTGAATTGATTTCACGTTGTAAATTTGATTTTTCTGTTTCACAACGTGCTAATGTATCACGTATACGTGATATTTCTGTTGTAAGGGTATCAATTTCTGCTCGAGATATTCTTAATTGTTCATTGGCTTCAACTAATGAACGAGAGGTTGCATTACTCTGAAATGTGAAAAAGTACATATATATATATATATATATATATATATATATATATATATATCTCATATTATGTCTAACCTTCTATAAAAAAACACAACACAGTTTTCCCTATTTTTACGGATTGATATCAGTTAGAGGACCATTGAAAACCAGTACTGGAATACTAGAGAGCTGTTTCATCCTGCTTTGGGAATTATAGGCAGTACGCACCCACTACTAGGGTTCGAACCCAGGACCTACCGGTTAAAAAGGAAGCTCGTATAGCATTCAGCCACTGAAATCCGATTCATTGACCCGTGAATTCTAACTTCTATCCAGTTAGTGAGTACTGGTAATGATCCCCAAACTAGGATAAAACAGCTGTCTGGCAGTACTCTCTGTGGTTGGTTTTCAATGGATCTCTAACTGATATCAATTTGTGGTCAAACTCATAAAAACAAATTTAATCCTTACAAACAAGCTATTGAAAATATTAATCTACTTTATTCTAAAACAGTCAGCACTTATAATACAGAATGAAATTCTCAGCATTTGTCACAATATTCCATCTGATTTACTCAAAATATAATTAAAATTAACCACAGAAATTTACGCTGTAAAGTCAAAAGTGTGCAAAAGTACAAAATGAGAATAATAACCATATAACCAAATTGCATAGAGGATTTAATCATGAGCTGACATCAGTTAGAGAACCACTGGAAAACTACCTGGAAGTACTGGACAGCTGTTTCGTCCTAGTTTGGGACTTTTCAGCAGTACGCACCCACCGGGATTCGAACCCAGGAGCTTCTGGTGACAAGGCGAACTCGTATACCATTGGATCGGGTCTCAGTGGCTCAATGGTATACGAGCTCGCCTTGTAACCTGAAGGTCCTGGGTTCGAATCCCAGTGGGTGCGTACTAATGAAGAGTCCCAAACTAGGACGAAACAGCTGTCCAGTACTCCCAGGTAGTTTTCCAGTGGTTCTCTAACTGATGTCATCTCATGATTAAATCCTCTATGCAATCAAACAAAATCCCTAAAAAAACCAATACTTGAAAATAACCAAATCTTGAAAAAATTTATTTACCTATGTATTTCATTTATTAATATCAGTTACAGAGATAATGAAGATCATGGAGTACAGTTTGGGCCCTATGGGGGGGGGTTGAACCCAGAATATTCAGTTTAAATTGCTTATCCATTGACCAAGCAACCACTGGGATGGAATTCTTTGGCTGAACCATAGATACTAATCTTCACTGAATCTAGATATTTAGCGATTTAAGATGGGAAAATTATTTATGGATAGCTGGGAAAATAGTGCCCTCAATACATTTAACCCTACTCTGAAAATATGGTGGAGATATGTGGATGACACATTCACAGTGTTAAGAAACAGAACACATCTCTAGCTTCTTGACACATAGAAAACTCACAAGTTGAGGGATTAAAATTCACATTTGAATCAGAAAATGAACAAGGAGAATTAGCTATGTTAGATTGTAAGATAAAAAGAATAGAAGAAGGCAAACTACACACTAGTGTTTATAGAAAACCAACTCATTCTAATAGATATTTAGACTTTAATTCGCCTCATCCTTTAACTGTTAAGGCAGGCTTAGTTAAATGTTTAACAAACCGAGCAGTGGCACTAAGTAGCACAAAAAAGATCTAAATGATGAATTAAAACAGATAGGAGAAGCGTTGGTGTTGAATAACTATCCTATAAAATTCATTAGGAAGATCATTAAAGACCAAAAACAAAAATAATTGTGAAACTAGTAATAATAACATAAATAAGAGAGAATATAAGTCATCTACTGTTATACCATATAAGGAGGGGACATCTGCGGCCCTACGTAGGATTCTGAATAAAATAGGAATTAGGGTGACATTTAAACCTACAAACTCACTCAGGGACAAGCTCTGTAGGTTAAAGGACCCAGTTGACCCAATTAGACAAAATAATATTACGGGTTGATCACGGATTGATATCAGTTAGAGAACCATTGAAAACCAGGGAGTACTGGACAGCTGCTGTTTCATCCTAGTTTGGGAATCATCGGCAGTACGCACCCACTGGGATTCGAACCCGGGACCTTCCGGTTACAAGGCAAGCTCGTATACCATTCAGCCACTGGGACCCGATATCAATCCGTGTGATCAACCCGTAAAACATAACTAATCCTTACAAACCAAACTATAGAAAATAATATTATTTACAAAATACCATGCAATGACTGTGAGGTCAACTACATAGGTCAAACTAGTAGGTCAGGGGTAGTCAGATTGTCAGAGCATTAGAATTTAGCTAAGGTAAGAATGGTTGACCCCGAGAAGATAAGTAATTTAGAAAAAAGCTCAGCACTGCATCGCACTGCATGCATTAACACACAACCACACAATGAGTTGGGTGGGAGAGGGTTAAAATTCTAAGAAGTAATATAGGTGGGTGGACATAGAGAGAGACTGATTAATGAATCCTGGTTCATCGAGTCTACACCAAAACACATGCAATAGGAATGACTCATCACCCATACCTGAAATATGGAAAATACTACTGCCAATCAAATCAAGTGAAAATCAAGAGAAAAACAATGGAACTATATAAATGAATTTAGGAAGTTGTGTGATTACCTTGATATGATTATGAGCAATAAATTGTGCTCGAAACGTCATCAGTAAACATTACTGTATAACACTGTGAGACTTTATCAAAATAAAATTTACCCATAATGGAATTACACTCTACCACAATGCACACGTTTTATTCTTATATCAACAACTATCCAATACTCGCTGGTTATCTAGGGTTCTTTAACTCATTTTATTTGGTGATCCAACTTGTGGTTTATCAGGTCCTCACAGATCAACACTCAAAACATGTATATGTATATATATACGAAGTAATTTTTTTAAGTTCTCAAATGTCTGAACTCATAGTATGAGACCATTTTTGGAAATTATGATAATATGTATGACTTTGAATGCCACATTGTCACATGGAACATATATCTTGATTAAACTGAAGAATATGCTGGTTTTTACGAGTTTGAGCACGGATTGATATCAGTTAGAGAACAATTGAAAACCAGCACTGCAGTGCTGGATAGTCAGCTGTTTCATCAGTCCTAGTTTGCGAATTATCGGCGTTACGCACCCACCACCTAGGATCGAGCCCAGGATCTTCCAGTTACATGGCTAGCGAGCTTGTAGACCATTCAGCCACTGGGACCCGCCCGATTCAATGCCCAGCTCATGAATTCTAGCTTCTACCAATTCACGAGTTAGCGTGGCCATCAACCAATGTCATCGGTGGAAAATCCACCCTCACACTTGACTGGATGGACCTCACTGGTCAGCAACTACTGGCTAGAACTCCAGGAGACTTCGTCCTGTAGGAAGTCATTAGGGAGCACCAGATTAATTTTCTATAGTTGGTTTGAAATCCTTAAAACCAACGGATGACACACCGAATATCAGAAAACTTAGCAAAAATAATAATACTAATTCATGAACTCATAGTCCTTTCTGAAGGCTGACCAAGGCAGTACTAGTGACTGGAATTTCTTCTTCTACACACACACAGAGGAACAATTATTTCAGGCTAGTGACGACAGCCTCCGCTGTTCGGACTGTGAGGTACTCAGGTTATAAGGCACGTTGTAAAGTTCTACCTGGTTTTCAGTGGATTTCTAACTGACATCAACCCATGGTCAAACTCATAAAACAAATCTAATCCCTACAAACCCACTGCTGAAAACTAATCTGATGCTCGCTAGTGACTTCTTACATGACTCAGTTTCTAGTGAGAAGTCCTGACTAGTAAGGTCCGTGCAGTCGGGCGTAAGGATAGATTTCCCACCAAAGACAATGGTTGATGGTGGCGCTAGAAAAAATCACGAATTAGTAGAAGTTAGAATTCATGGGCTGGCCATTGGTCCAGGTCCCAGTGGCTTAGGGGTGTACAAACTCGACAGCCTGTCACCAGGAGGTCCTGGTTTCCGTCCCTTCTTACTGGGTGACGTGAGTTCGAATCTCAGAAGGGACATGAATTCCTTCAAGGTTGCAGATACGCCGCCTTGCTGACTGACTGTTGAGTGCCAACTAGCACGAAATCTAGGTCAGGCAAGGCTTCCTGAGGCCGACTGAATCCAACCATCTAATACCAATGATTCACAGTGCACCGTGATGGTGAGTCACCTAGTGGCAGGGTGGCCACATTTCAAACTTGACTGAGAGAATTCAATTTGCACCAAAGCAAAAAGAAGATTAATATTATTATAACACACAGATGAGGTTTAGAAGTGCATCAATCGGGTATAGAACTCGTCGCTAAGCAACATTCTACTATGAAACCATCCAAGCACAATTATTATGAAGCAATCAATAAATTTCTGGGTTAAAAATGAAACAGAATAAAATAAGTATTACGATATATATAAATATATTTTGATGTGGTTTTGTTCTCTGAGCTGGTTAGTTTGCGAAGCTTTCATCACCTTACTGGGGGACATCTTCAGCGCATACTTCAATTTATATATATATATATATATATATATATATATATATATATATATATAGAATACTGTGAAACGCGTCGGTACCACAGCCGTAGAATGCTCGTCAACCACGCTGCTTGCGGTTCGGGGCTCGATCCCCAACAACAGACGCACTCCTTTACCTCGTTAAGCCAGTAATGGGAGTGGTAAAGAGGGACAATTGCGGGAGGGGGCATGAGACTGGCCAGAAACTCCATCCCGTTAAAACAAATACCACTGCCACCAAAACTCCAAGCCTATAACTTGAAGCCCTGTATTCCACTGGACACATTAACATAACATAACATAACATAAGCTTTATTCCAAATCAGTACTTGTGATACAGAATGGAATTCTCAGCATTTTACTACAATATTGCATCCAGTTTTTACATTAACAATAAATAAAGTTCTACATAGATTAAAGTTATCTCAACAACATATTAGTATGTCGGTAGCAAAGCCAAAATTAAAGTGTTTGAAGGTGTTAGAAAAGTAGATACTACTAGCATATTTACTGGCGTAAGCGATAGCAAAATGGTCGAGATATACAGAGTGTGAAAGAACGAACAAGAATGTTTTAAGTAGAGTTTGCA
Organism: Trichobilharzia regenti; assembly: GCA_944472135.2. NCBI lineage: Eukaryota > Metazoa > Platyhelminthes > Trematoda > Strigeidida > Schistosomatidae > Trichobilharzia > Trichobilharzia regenti. The sequence continues at coordinate 101,920,460 of OX235263.1, read as the reverse complement.
AGGAAGAGAGAAACAAAACAGCACATAACAAAAATAAAATACAGAATGAAGAGCGAGAAAACGTTGTACCTATAAATGATGTGAGTTGGAAAGACGAGATCCATTGGTTCTACTGACTATTTAATAAGTTAAAGGTTTCATGCCTGATGCATTCTTTATCGCACAGAACACGAGCTAGGTAGGGTATGGATGAGTTTTTGTACTTACTAGTGCGGGCATATAGTTTCCTATATAGGCTTCTTGTTTTCCCTGAAGAGATACATGGGGAGAGTTGTGAATGTAGAGGGTGTTGTGAGTCAGATAAAATGGATTTCGCCCATTTTTCACATGAGTCCATATGCCTGTCCACCAGAATATTAACAAGCTGGCTAAGTGGCAAACTGCTTACCCTGCTGACAACCTTTAACATCCTACGTAATAAGGTATAGTCTTTCTTCAATAGCCCAGGAAAGACTAAGGGGGAGCAATAGAGAATAATAGGCAGAATACGGGAGTTAACAAATTGTAGGAGTAAGGGTTGGGTTACACCAGAATGTCTTAACTTCTTGATGTAGAAGGTAAGACGGTATATTTTCTTGGAAATCGTCAAGATATGAGACGACCAGGAAAGATCAGAAGATAGAGTGACGCCTAGGTATTTAATTTCCGACTTGGTTTCTATTTCACTGCCATCTATGTTGCACACCTCGTGAGAATAACATAATGATAATAGTAGTAATAATAATACTGTGATGTGTATAAACTAACCTGTATTTCTGTTGAATTCAATGTAGCCCGTAAATGAGCTATTTCCCTGTCTTTTATATCAGATCTTTCACGTTCATTTGATAAATCTGCATCTTTGTCTTCTAAATCCACCTTACAATTTGTTAATTTATTTTCACTTGTTTCCCATCGTATTCTCCAACTTTCAGCTTCTTCATTTGCTGTTCTCAACTGGTCAATTAATTTATTACATTCACTATCACGTTCTGTTAATACACGTTCTAGTCGGGATAATTCATTCAAGTAGTCTTTAATTCTTTGTTTTAATCCATCTCTTTCTTCACCCGCATCCTATGAAATGTGCATAAAGAAGTATAGGATTTTATTAATAATGTAACAACAGAAGACAAGGGCCAGTCAATAGATCGTTTATTAAGGAAATCAACACATATTTATTGATTTTCATGTACATTATTATAAAGTATTCTTAGCAGAAAGTCACCGTCTTCTGATTGGTTGTTTCTCACTGAAAGTTAACCTTGCATCTTTTTGTGACTGTTTCTTGAATGTCAGATCATCTATACGTTAAACTGTATCCGCCTACGCAAAGTCTCCTGTGATTGGTGGTTGAATAAGTCTTTGTTCTTATTTTTCACACAACCAGTATTGGGGGCGTAAACATTGATGTAAATTACTGTCTACCAGTTTGGCTAGCATCCAGCTTTCCCCACACCACTACGCTAATATTTGAGCAGCTTAGCGATATATAAATCAATCCACGTAGGTGTTTTTTAATTAACACTGGCTGCTTTTCGTAGGCTAGAATTTAACCGTCTTTTGTAATCTGCGCATGTTCATTTGGAAATTTTATTAAATATTTAATCAAATCAGAATTATTTAGAAGACATACAAAATTAGGAGAGAAAGAAGTTAACTGTTCATCTAGAGCGGTTTCAGGTCTGATCTCGGATTGATATCAATTCGAGCACCAATGAAAACTGGGAGTACAGGGCAACGGTACTCATGGATAACACCACCATGGATCGAACATAGAACCTTCAGGTTACAAGGGAAGTTCATATGCCATTGAGCCACTGGAACAGAATTCAACAGCCCACGGATTCTAACTTCTGTCAGTTAGCGACCTATAACGTGTCATCGGTGAGTGTTTGTCCTCATACCTGATCTAGAAAATCCCATTGGTCGTAGGGTCAATTCTTAGTGAGCACCAGAACAGAGTTACCTGGAGTTGTAGTGAGAAGTCGTGACCAGTGGAGTCAGGTACAAAGATTAATTCTCGGCAGTAACAATGACTGGTGGTTGCACTAAAAGTCACGAATTGACACAAATTAGAATTGATATGCCGTTGGATTCTTTCCAAGTTGCTGGACAGTCAACGAGCTCGATTCGTCACCTGAAGTGTCTAAGCTTGCTAACTGGTGGTATCATCCGTATGTATTACTGCTAATTAGTCCGTTATTAGTGGCTATGCCCTAGCAGTTCATTACGATATGTAATATGCCAATTTAGCGGTGATATGTTTGATAACTACCTCTAAATACCAGTCCATCCATAATTCTATGTATCTGAATAACATAGAACAATGATGGACGCCATAGGTCTTTCATATTTTGCTAAATACGAATATCATTGGTGATGTAATATGAGATGACCGCCTGATCCTTCATTTTCAAGAATATTCACACGGCAAGGCAAGCTTTCATTTCTCTCAAGTCTGTGTGGAGATCAACACTACTACTCAGCATGTAAAATAAGATCTGCATCTTCAACTACATTGTGAATTCAGCCTTCACCACAATAATAGTCAATTATTTTTTTTAATGTGTTAGTTTCTGACAGTTTGACGAGTTTTAAGTTCGATCATAAAAGAGCACACCTCGTAATATGAAAGTTCTAGGTGCCTATTGGTAAACAGAGGTGCAAAAAAGGACAAAATATCTGTAAAGTACCTTCTGGTTTTCAATAGTTCTCTAAGCGATGTCATTTCGCGATTATTATGATCATTATTATTATTTTTATTGTTATTCCCAGAGACAACAGCGGACTTGATGACGTCATTACTGGGGAAGGTGTGGAAAGAGGGCAAAGTACCCGGGAATTGGAACAAAAGGCTATTTATTCAAACTGCCAAAGAAAGGAGACTTAAGTCAATGCAAAAACTGACACGGAATTATTCTCCTGTCCATCTCAAGCAAAATACTAAGCCACGTCGTCCTGGAGAGCACCGAACACGCCGCCATGGATGAAAAACTTCGAACAGAGCAGGCTGGATTCAGGGATCAAATTGCTACACTACGGATCATCATTGAACAAAGCTTGGAATGGCAGTCATCTCTCTATCTCAACTTCATCGACTTTGAAAAGGCCTTCGATAGGCAGCGTCGATCAAGAGGTGATTTGGCAACCACTTCGCTACTACGGGGTGCCACTGACAATTATACATCTCATCCAATAGTTGTACGACAATGTTGCATTCCAAGTAATCCCCAACGGGAAACTTACGGAAGTCTTCGAAGTGAGGACGGGAGTGAGGCAAGGCTGTCTACTATCTCTAATGATTTTCCTGATTGCAGTAGATTGGATAATGCGACAGACGGCGGGCAATGAGGAAACATGCATAAAATGGACTCACACAAAAAACTTGGAGGATCTGGACTTCGCCGATGATATTTGTCTGATTTCCTACAAAATGGAAGATATGCAAGTGAAAAGCAACAAGTTGGCGATAGGAGAAGCATCAAAGATAGGCCTTCAGGTGAACATAGAGAAAACAGAGGTGATGAAAGTTCCAGGTCAACACCAACAACAACAACAGACGATAATCAGCATAAATGGGAGAAATGTGAAAGAAGCAACCTCCTTCACCTAACTACCTACCTACCATGGAAGCATTGTGTCAACTACAGGCTGACGGGACTATCAAAGCAACGATCGCGAAAGCAAGACAAGCTTTCATTTCTCTCAAATCTGCGTGGAGGTGAACAGCACTCAGCATCAAAAATGAGGTCCGGATTTTCAACTCCAATGTGAAGTCAGTGCTACTTATATACGGATCAGAGACTTGGCGCGTCATAAAAGCACCTCAAACAAACTACAAACCTTCATCAACAGCTACCTTCTTCGCTCACTACTCAAGATCAGATGGCCGGCCAGAAACGATCAGCAACAGGGATCTCTGGCAATGAGCGAACCAACACAGCAGGAACCGATTGTGAAACAAATATGCAGGAAAAAATGGAAATGGATTGGCCATGCTCTGGGGAAACCAGCAAGTGAAATCACTAGACAACCCATTGCTCGAATGGAACCCGAAAGGGAAGTGGCGAGTTGGTCGTCAGTGCAAGGGTGACTTGGAGGAGGTCATGTGAAGAGGAGATGAAAGCATGTTGGCACACTTGGAGCGGGGTGAAAACGTTGGCAGAAAACCGAATAGCTTGAGCTGAGATCTAACAGGACAAGTGACTAACACAGCATACATCAACGGTATTTCTACTTGGGGTTAACAAACAAAAGAACCCACAGATATTCCAATAGCGTAAATTACTAACCACCTAGAACTGATAAATCTACTAGAAGTTATACCTTCTGCTCGTACTCTTCATAATACATTATCCTTGGAAAAATTCAATTCTGTTGCATGTTGATGTAAGCAAATATTTATGAGCAATTATCAGTTTTTCATCAATTATTCAGCTTTTATTCATTTTCTTGATTTCTACATGGGACAGAGTACATCAGGCTTTTGAGTTTCAGTAGTAGGGGTGTTATGTTATTTTACAGAATAGAATTGATTCTCTAACTGATGTCAGCTCATCACGAAATCCTCTAACCAATCAAACAAAATCCCTACAAAAATCAATACATGAAAACTGATCTGATGCTCATTAGCGACTGGTCGTATTGAGGTTCTAGTGGAAAGTCGCGACCAGTAGGGTACAGTAGGTCGGGTTTGAGGACAAATACTCGCCGGCGATGATACTGGCTACTGCAAGTCGCGCTGTATTGTGAATTGGCAGAAGTTAGAATTCATGGACTGACCCCTAGATCAGGTCCCAGTGGCTTAATGGTCTACGAACTAGCTAGCCTTTTAATCAGAAAGTCCTGGGTTCTAACCCTAGCAGTGGGTGCGTACTGATGAAGAGTTAGTCCGACACTAGGCTGGCAAAACAGCTGTCTAGTACTCCTAAGTGGTTTTCCAATGGTTCTCTGACCGTTGTAAGCTCATGATGAAATCCCTCAACCAATCGAACAAAGTCCCTATGAAAACCAGTATTAAAAGATTTGGTAGCATCACACCGAAATGTTCCCTATTTTTATAGCTCGCCATCGGCCGGTAAATTAGGTGAGATTTCATAATACATCAACCAAGAATCGAATATAGACCACTTGCGTAGTTGCTAGGCCTCTTATCACTAAACAAATAATACACCATTCCATTAACTACGCTGTTCCAATATGAAAGCGAAAGGTTTACCTGTAATTCTGTTTGTAGTGTTTGCGACTCACGTGCCATATGATTTAAATCTTCTCTTAGCCTTGTTGTCTCTCGCTGTTCAGCTTCTAGTAGTCGACGTGTTTCTGTTAAACTTGTCTGTACTGAATTCAACTCATTTCTGGCAGCTGACAACTCTGTATTACGTGTTGTCAGTGCTTCTTGTGTACGTGAATTAGTGCGTAGAACTTCTTCATGCGCTGAACGAAGATCGTGTATTTCACGTACTCTTCCTGATAAATCGACTTCAGTATGTGATAATCTTTGAGCTGTTTCTTTTAAATTGATCTGAATAAAAAGGGATAGAAGATAATTTGATGTTTTTTTTTATAAAATTATTTAAAGAAACATAGAATACTGGAACATGAGACTAATAAAACGTAAATTAAAGGTTGGATCTTCATTGGTCAGTAGAGGGATGATAGCTGTGAATGCTTTCGTTTTATCGCTGAGTGGTTACCATCAACTAACTGCAGGAAAATATAGCTTAGGATGGCTTTCGATTGTATATCACCAGAAAAATACTGGAAGTGTTCAGTGATAATACTTTGGCTAAGCTGTCTAGTAGTATGCACAGCATGATCGTCTCCACAACAGCAGTTGAAACAATAAGTACACTTAGACGTAATGAAACTAGCTAGCTTTTCCATCGTTTGAGTCACAGTTATTCACGGACTGGAAGATATGCACATATATATGTATATATATGCGTCGGTGGCAGAGCGGTTAGGACGCTCGCAGATCGTGTACATTATCTGAGGTTTGATCCCCGACCGACGCACTCCTTTACCTCACTAAGCCAGTAATAAAACTGGTAAAGAGGAGAAGTTGGGCATGAGACTAGCAGCCCGATCCTGTCAAAATAAACACTACTACAGAAACTTGAAGCCTGTAGCTTGAAGCCCAATGCTTCACTGGGAACGTGAAGGAGTTAAAAAATATATACATGCTTACTGAAAATCTGCAGGAAGGCACATCTACGACTTTAAAGGAGTTGACATCCCTTAGCATTTATTTGACCCTGCAACACCCATCACAGTAATCATAAGTCCCATTATCGATGGGCTGTTGAAGCAGTGACTGGTTTTCTGTATGACCTTAATGAGACACACTAAGTACTCCTTAGGGAAAAAAGATTATATATCTGTATATTATGTGATTATTCCCTTGAGTTCCGAGTTGAAAATAGGGTTTCAACAATACATCTCCTCTTTGTTCCGTTTTCTGCCATCCTCTGCAGCCGGCTCCATGATTGACCACACTCTCTCTCTCATCTCTTCTCCACACGATCTCCTCCATGTTACTCTCACATTGAAGACCCACTCATCACTTCCTGTTGTGATTCCGCCCGAACGATAGCCTTCATCGCGCGCAATGTCATTTGATCTTCAGTATGGAGTCAGCGAAGGCGGTAGTTGTTGATAAAAGTATGTAACTTGTTGGGAATGCTTCTCGTGATGCATACTGCAAGTTCCTGACCCATATAGAAGAACTGACTGACTGACTGACTTCATATTGGTTTCGAACAGAATCCGAATGTTTTTGCATTACGCTGAATGAGTGCAGAGGATCTCTATTATGTACTCGTCGCCAAATTATTGTTATGGAGTGGTCGAGAATTTAATAGTCCTGACGCAAGAAAGACGGAAATCAGAAGACCACTAGGTTTGCGATGATACTTCTATTTTCCAAACACAAGGAGAATCAAAATGTCACACAAGAGTGTGAGAGCAAAAATATATATGAATGTCCGAACAAGTGTGTGGACAAATCAATAGACAGTCTTAACATGATTGGCTAATTATAATGAAGTATCGATCCATATATACATAGCAAAATATATCACACTGTCAACAAATACACATATTATATATAATATAAGGGGAATATACATTGTTAAAGGAGACAGGTTCATCAAAGTGAAATGGTCACAGACTAAGAGAGCAACAGAAAGAGAGAGACCACCATATATATATATATATATATATATATATATGGATACATATCAATCTCCGAACAGGTTTCAGGTTGGTGAACGCGTATCTTGCCTTTCCGACCCTATCTGGATTTCACATCTTCATCCGTCTCACCTGTGGCTAAAACGATGCTGGCTGCCTAGATAAGTGAAGGAGGTAACCTTTGTCAAATAGCTCCTGTTGATGGTGATTGGTGCTGGTTGTTGCTGTTGGTTTGTTGGTTGGTTGTCTTCATCACCTCCATCTTCGCTATATTCACCTGGAGTCCTGTTTTCGCCGCCTGCCTCTTCAGCCAGTTTGTTGGTTTTCGCCTGTAAGCTGTCGAGTTCGCATGACATTAGACATAAATCATCCACTGACGAAATCCAGATCTTCCAGCGTCTTCTTAGCGCTGATCCAGCGTATTCCATTCTTCTCCATCCCACGCACAGTCTGACGCATAATCCAATCCCCCAAAATTAAAAATATCATCGGTGGTAATAGACAGGCAGCTTTGCCTTACTTCTTCATACACATCGAATGCCTCACTGGTTTTTCCGTTGTGGATCATCTGACTGACAGGTGACGTTGTCAAATAGCTGTTTAACGAGATCGATAAAGACTTGGGTACTGCAAGTCGCAGTGTTGAAATAGTTTCCAAATAACTTCCCAGTCAACGCTGTCTGTTGAAGGCGTTTTCGAAGTCGATGAAATTAAGGTATAGACAGGTTCGACTGCCTTTCTATGCTTTGTTCAGTGGTGACGATGCGTTGAGTTGCAATTTGATCAGCACATGACTTGCCTTTCCTGAACCGAGCTTATTCCCGTAGAGCTGGCAGAGTTCTGTCTCCAGTGCATCTTTTATTCTCTCTAGGATGATGTGACTTAGTATTTTACCAGAAGTAGTGATATCAAAATCCTCATAGGAGATATGAACGCCAAACTGGGACTTAATAATACAGGAAGAGAACTCATCATGGGTCGAGAAGCTCTCACTCGGAGAAATAGATGAGAACGAGGAATTATTGTCGGACTTCTGTGCTTTCAATGATTTCGTGATTGAAGGCAGCGCGTACAAGCACAAGGATATACACAAAGCAAAGTAAAAAAAGATTGGTTTACAAATGTTGGCTTCCAGGGATTTGATTGGTTTCAAGTTGGAAAACTATTCACTATCAGGGAGTACTAGTCAGCCGTTTCATACTACATTGAAGCTTTCCAGCAGTAGACAGCCATAATCCTACGGAGAATCGAACCTAGGACCTTCAGATTACTAGGTGAGCTCTTTCAGCCATTTAGCCCCTAGGACGGACGCCAAAATGTCATCTGCCTAATAGCGGCTAGTAGTGGAATATGGGGTGCGTCACTCGTCCTATATGGGTGGGTAGGCACACCTACTCAGCGATGTCAAATCCAGCAGGTATTGTTTAAAACGCTAAAATATCATCCGCTGGGTCATTGGTTCATCTAAGTCTTCATGCATCGAAGTATCTGCACTACGCGGTGACAGTTAAATATGATCGATCAACGGGAAATACAAATAAACCTTAAGAGATAACCATAGACAAAATTATTATACTATTATTATTTCCTTTAATTTCTAGAGGAACATAGGGCTTCAGCCAAACGTCTCCATTGCGTTCGGTTCTCTGCTAAAGTTTTTACCTCACTCCATATCCGCTCACATGCCTTCATCTCCTCTTCACATCACCTGCTCCATGTCACTCTTGCACTGACGACCAACTCACCGCTACCCGTTCGAGTTCCGCTCGAAGGCCTGTCTTCTTATGACGGCTTCCTCAACGTATGCCCAACCCACCTCCAATTCTTCCTGCTTATTTGTTGCACAATCTGTTCCTGCTGTGTTGGTTCGCTCATTGCCAGAGATCCCTGTTTCTGGTCTTTTCTGGCTATCTGATCTTGAGTACTGAGCGAAGAAGGTAGCTGTTGATGAAGGTCTGTAGTTTGTTTGAGGTGCTTTTATGACGCGCCAAGTCTCTGATCCGTATATTAAGTAGAACTGGCTTCACATTGGAGTTGAAAATCCGGATCTTATTTTTTTTTTCATAGACAAACCTGGGAAATACTTTGCATTGGAGCTAGTTGGATCGAAAATAATACTTAACAAGTATAGTGCAATATTTTTTGTATTTTGCTGCATATCAGGTTTATACACGTCCGACCTATAAACCTCGTGAAAAATGCCTGTCATTTAGAAAATACGAACCTTCCTTTTGGAAATAATCATCGCAGAGAAATCACATGATCAATATTAAAAAGTGAGGAACTATTTTCCCACTACACTTTTGTTGTTGTTGTGTTAAACAGTTACCTCGATATTTTGTTTCTCCTCTTCTAATATTTCCATTCGTGCTCTCAGTTGACTATAATCATCTCTTTCAACACGTAACTCTCTTTCTAACTGTACAACACGTGTTTCCGACTTATGTAGTTGGTCTTCAACAAGACGTAGACGTGAACTCCAATCATTGGCATCTCTTTCAGCGGTTTCTGATCTTCTACGACATAATTCCAGTTGTTGTTGAACATCAGCAAGAGTATTTCTTTCTGCCTGTTTTACATTGAAAATGAAACAAAAAATATATATATCAAGAAAGTGAAACTGAATCTTCTTACTTCATAAATATAATCATCATTCTGTGACCATAAACACTTTAAACTCTGAATCTGGCATCCTGAGTTTCAGTCTCGGTGAGGCCTTGAGCCAGTCACTCTGTGTTTCAGTGGTTCAATGAAAGAATCCTTGTTTGGTAATCATCGGCAGTACGCACCCACGGGGATTCGAACCCAGGACCTTCTTGTTACAAGGCGAGCTCGTATACCGTTCAGCCACTGGGACCCGATTTAATGGCTCATGAATTTGGGGGGTCGCGCTAAATCACGAATTGGTACAAGTTAGAATTCATGAGCCATTGGATTGGGTCCCAGTGGCTGAATGGTATACGAGCTTGCCTTGTAACCGGAAGGTCCTGGGTTCGAATCTCAGTGGGTGCCTACTGCCGATGATTCCTAAATTAGGAAGAAACAACAGCTGTCCAGTACTCCAGTGCTGGTTTTCAATGGTTCTCAAACTGATATCAATCCGTGGTCAACTCGTAAACACATAACTAACCTTTACAAACCAAACTATAGAGAAAGAATCCTTGCCAGAAACACGCTGTCTGGAGTTCGACTTCCGGCCGCCGCATTCAAAAACCTCGCCTAGTTCGGTGATAGGCAACTAACCCCACATGGTAAAAGTAGCGCCACGGCTTCTGATACTTCAAAATTTTCGGTGAAGACGTTCTACCATACTGCTAGCTTGAGGATGGTAGGCTGTTGTTCTAAAACGCAGGCAACCTGGGATTTTAGTCAAAGCGAAGAATAAGCCGCTTTCGAATTGCTGCCACCGATCAGTTGTTATGAAGGATTGGCATCCAAATTAAGATATAGGTATATCCATTAGATTCTGGAAGAGGTCCAACCAAATCTATATGAACGTGTTTGAAGTGAGCATCAGGGATAAGAAAGGTTCCAACAGGGTTTTTGGTGTGTCTTACTATCTTGCAATTTTGGCAAGCTAAGCACATGTGTGCCCATTCCCTCACTTCTTTATTGGTACCAGGCCAACAAAACCGACTGTTATGAACAACGTTAATGTTGTTTAAATAATATCGAATCAATCATAATATCAATAGATTACAGTTCAATAGCATCAACACAACAATACACTGAATGTCAGAAAAATTAGACAAGATAATAATACGAATTCATGAATTTATATATATATATATATATATATATATAGTAGTGGCTGAACTTCTTTCTTTTGCACACAGAGCATTGGTTGTTTGAGGAGAATCGCGATAGCCTCTGCTGTTTGGAGCATGCGGCGCTTCGATGATTTTGGCAATTTATTTGGCACCGGGTAGATGATAGAGAAGGATTCTTCAACGCTGGCTTTTTGAGCGGTTTGCACCAGACGGTCTATTGTCGAATTGTTGTTGGTTTCCACTACACCTTTACTTAGCCATAGTGGGAGATGTTTCCAAGCGAGCACGAAAAATCAAGTTCCTAGAGCGACGGCCAATATAACTCGCTCAACCAAAAGCTCAGTTGGATTGGTAGATACAAGTGGAAGTGGCTAGTTACTCTAGGTACTTCATCTTGCAATCGAGGTAGCACCATCGGTCGTGTAGTGAATAATACGTGTAGTTCGCCAGCATTAAAAGTTCTTTGAACTGATTTTCTTAATTTCTTCGTAATTATTTTACTTGGTATATCGCCCTTGAATTGCAGTCGTATATATAAAGGGGCTTCTTGTTTACAGATAGTGAGTAGTCGTTTTCCGTTTTATTTGTCATGTGTTTCTTGATAAATTTGTCGGGATAACCATTTTCGATCAAAGTATCATATATAATGCTTAATGCATCTTCAATTGCCTCTTCTGAGCATATAGCTCTAACTCTGTGGCTGAAGGTCTTTACTATATTTCTTTTGTACTTGAGAGGAACGAAGCTGTGAAAATGTGTATATCATCCTGTCCAAGTACTTTTTCTGTGTAAATTTCTTTTTAAGCTACTATCTGGTTTTCTTGTAAGTAGGACATCCAGGAAGGCGATTCTGTCTTGGGATTCCTCTTCACATGTGAATTTCATAGCCGAATGTATTTCATTGAATTGAGTTATTTTTGTACTCCTATCTGAATCATTATCACAAAAAATGATGGTGTCATCCATTTACCGACAATAAAATGAGAACTTTCTGATAAGGGTTGTTTAAAGGTCCATTTTCTAGTTTACTTAGAAAGAAATCAGTCAAAATGGTACCCAATGGGGAGCCCATCGCCACCGCATCCACTTACCTATAAAGCGTGCCGTCAAATTTGAAATTTACATTCATGATACACCTTAATAATAATTCTTTTAGGATTTCACTATGGATTCCAATGTTTATCGACAAGTGGATACACTTGTTCACATATGTAGTTAACTGTTTCTAATAGAGGTACATTTGTGAATATAGATGTTATGTCCAGAGATGTCATGATTTTCTCCTTGTTATTATTATATTTGATTTTGTCTACGAATTCAAATGCATCTTTGACGCTATATACTATTTATTTCATACCCAAAAGTCCCCTTTCTCATGTGATTGGTGCGTTCGAGATCATTTGCTGATTGGTTGTTTGTGGTGCTTAAAGTTTAACTTTGTCATAGGCATATATATATATATATATATATATATATATATATATATATATATACAATTTCTTGATAATATCCGACTTAAATATGTATAACTTACTCGTAGTGCTTCAGCATTACGTTTTACCTCTAAATCAAGCTTTTTATTCTCCGCGTCTAATTCAATATTACGTTCATGTAGACCATTGGAACGTTGAACTAAATCTTCACGTTCTCTTAGCGCTTGTCTATGCGCTGAACTCATTTCTTCAATACACGATTCCAAGTGTACTTTATCTTTATTGGCTAATTCAACTGTTGCCTAAAATATTTTAAATACAAAAAGAATAAGAATGAAGAAAAATGGGAGGAAACTTTTCAGTGCCTGTCGTGTGAAAAAGGTATTCTTAAAGTCATCAAAATACTTTCTCATCAAAACTAGAAGCGCTTTTCAACTCACAATTTCAGAGAAAATAGTCTCAGTGCATACATGTTTGTTTAACGTCACTATTTGGTAGTCCTTTACTATTGTTATTATCATGATGTATTCCTTGTGTTTTGAGTGTCAAATAGGTCTTCAGTAGCATATCTCGATTCCACTCAGTTCTCTGAAGTGGCTTGCAGATGACTCCACCACCTATTCCTGGCCATCACATAATTTTCTCCAGTGACACCATCGAACATCCAACCTGTCGCTTACCGTTCAGTTTTCACTGGATAGCCTACGTTTTGTGTGATGCCACATGAAAGTCTACGCAGTGTATATCCAATTCATCTATATTTTAATCTGAATATATTCTATAGAATAAGTTGTTGAATGGTTTACTATCGGTTTTTCGTTCCTTATACTTTGGAGCTGCCCACCTGATGTTCGGTACGAGCAAAGGAAACAAGTGTCGGTGCAAGTCTGTAGCTTGTAGTCCCTTACTTGATTTTCGGAGCTAATTTTAAACGATACTTTTTGCTTTCTAGTAATCGTCAATGGACTTAATGTTTATAGATTTTATTCCTATGTATGTTGAGAGGGCAGGGGTTAAGAGACGGGGTCATATTTCTGTACTATTAAAAAAAATAAAATAAAACTTGTGCACTATGGTAGAGAATAATTCCATTATGGGTAAAATTTGTTTCAATAAAGTCTCACAGTGTTATACAATGATGTTTAATGATGACGTTGCGAGCACAAATTATTACTGCTCATAATCATATCAAGGTACTCACAACTTTCCAGCTTCGTTTATATGATTCCATTATTTTCCATCGCTTGATTTGCTGATTGGTAATAATATTTTCCAAATTTCCGGTATTAGTGATGAGTCATTCCCATTGCATGTGTTGGCTGTAGACTCGATGAACCAGGATTTAGTAATCAGCCTCTCTCTATGTCCACCCACCTATATTACGTCTTAGAATTTTAACCCTCTCCCACCCAACTCATTGTGTGGTTGTGTGTTAATGCATGCAGTGCGATGCAGTGCTGAGCTTTTTTCTAAATTACTTATCTTCTCGGGGTCAACCATTCTTACCTTAGCTAAATACTTTTCTTCCGATAATCTGATTACCACAGATCTACTAGTTCGACCTATGTAGTTGACTTAACTCCCAGTCATGGAAGTTATTTCGGAAGTTATATTACTTTGTTTAATTAGGTCAATCGGCGAGGTCCTTTAGCCTACAGAACTTGTTCCTCCCTGAGTGAGTTTGTAGGTTTAAATGACACCACCCTAATTCCTGCTTTATTGAGAATCCTACGCTGGGAGGGTCCCAGATGCACCATCCCTCCTTATACGGTAAAACTAATGTAGGTGCCTTATATTCTCTCTTATTTATATTATCATTACTAGTTTCACAATTATTTTTATTTTGTTTTCGGCCTTTACTGATCTTCCTAATGAATTTTATAGGATAGTTAGTTATTTAACACCAACGCCACTTCTATCTGTTTTATTTCATCATTTAGGTCTTTTTCGTACTTCTTAGTGCTACTGCTCGGTTTCTTAGACACTTAACTAAGCCTGCCTTAATAGTTCACGGATCTCATCCGTAAAAGTAAAGGTTTTTCTAGCAACCATAGTTATCATATATTTATAAGATGTTCCATTGGTGTCAACAGTGATGTGCGGAAGAATATCGTCCAATGAAGCATTCACTGCTCAGTAGAATGATTACATATAAATGTGACGATTTAATGAATGAGTGATGCACTTGTCAACACAGCTTTCAAAAACACTTAATTTTTATTGTTATAACCGCCCCCCACTGCCGTCCGAAATGTCGAGTGAACATGTCATACACAGATGTTGGCAGGCTAAGACTAGTTACTTGGTCATGTGAACTAGAACCTGAAAAGCTTTCTTTTGTGATGTAGTCGAATAGCTCAGGGATATGTTGTACATATTCAGGTTGTTTGCGATTCTTTGTTCCGTCTGCATCCCCCATAAGTAAAATGTTTTCTAAATTTATGTTTACTAAGTATGTGTAGTGTGAGCTAGTGGTTCAGTGGTAGAATACTCACTAACCACGGTGGAGGCTCGAGTTCGACTCCTGACTGATTGATTCTTAAACATGATTAGTTTATAAGAAACCCTCAAAAATGGGGGTAGGGTTGGCATGAAACCCGTAAAGCCTCAGGTCTAATATTCTACTCAAGACACAAAGGCATAACATAAAAATTATAGTGTTCAAAAGTTTTTGGTAGGGGTTCGATTTGTTTGAAGTTTGATCAAAGATTGATATCAGATAGCGAACCGTTGACAACCAGAGATTACTGGACAGCTATTTTGTCCCGGTTCAGTGCTCATCCTCAGTACGCATCTAGCGAGTTTTAAGCCCAGAGTCTTCCGCTTGTAAATAAAGCTCACAGACCATTCAGTCACTGAGATCAGACTCTATCGCTCATGAAGATTAACTTGAAACAAATCAGGTCGCTACAGACTAAACCTTGAAAATTAATCTGACGCCAGCTAGTGACTGTCTACAGGATTAAGTTGCCTGGAATCCCAGTAAGAAGTCGTGAGTACTGGGGTCCATTCGGTCGGCAATGAGGACAAATAATCCCCACGGACAGTATTGGCTGATGGTAGCGCTAAAAACAGTAATTGGTAGAAGTTCGAATTCATGGGCTGGCCATTGATTCGGGTCCCCCAGTGGCTGAATGATCTACGAGCTTACCTTGTCACCAGGAAGTCCTGGACTCGAAACACGGTGTATGTATACTGATGATGAGTCCTGAACCACGACGAAATAAACATCCAGTACTCCATGGTTTACAACGGTTTTCTAAGTGCTATCAATGTGTGATAAAACTTGAAACTTATAATGGTCTCTCATGCCATTTTGGTGCATTCTACTGGTTTCCCTCTCATCTTCTTCATAATTTTCAAGCAGATACTCAACCAACTTGTTTCTAACCTAACAATAAATTGTAAACCTTCGACTGACTCGGAAAAAATGCAGAGTCTTCTGAACACCTTGAGCTGCAATCTACGAATGTTTGGCATGCGATTCAGTCCTGCTGCTAAATGTAAGATGCTGTAATAGGAGTGGACTATACTAACTCTTAGATAAGAAATAGGGAGTGAAGTGATGGAGCGTGGTGACCACTTCACTTATCTGCAAAGGTTGATCTTTCACGAAATATCAGCACGAATACAGAGGTATGGTCTCGTATATGCTAGTTTACACTGTCTCTGGCGTAGACGTGATATTTTTTTTTTATTTTTTATTTACAGCTTGATTCCACACTGCATTTTTGGTACAAGTATGGAATTTTCAGCATTGATATCGGTAGCCCAAATTTCGCAGGCCGACCATAGATATCGAGTGTGCGCCGGCGTGGGCTCGAACCCCGGACCATGTGCATGGTCGGCGAGAGTCCTAACCACTGTGCCACCGGCTGTCGACCGGAAGGCGGGTGTACTGCTCAGCAGTCCGCTGCGTCCTCGATTGTGGCTGTGAAACCTGGCCATTAGGAGTAGAAGACATGAAAAGATTAGCTTTATTCGATCATAGGTGCCTGCGTTCTATCTCCCGTGTTAAGTGGTATATAATAGGATGATAAATATTGAGGTTAGGCGTCGAATGGCAGGTAAGGAGGAAAATCAACTGACAAGGCTGTGAAGTTACATCGACTGCGATGGTTGAGACAAGTGTTACGTACACATGTCTAGCCATCGCTTTCCTCGACAGGAAATGTTAGCTGATATAGGGTCAGACTGGAAAAGAGCTAGCGGTGATCAAAGCAAAACATGGCCTCGTCAGTCAATGAAATCCACAACCGTTAATTTAAGCCAGTCACGTAGAAAGGTGTAGACTTCCTGGTTTGGGTCTTCGGGACAATAAAAACCAATGAAGGGTGCAGACAATCAGCGATATGGCTAAGACTCTTTCTCAATGACAGCGCAGATGCATCCACTCCTTGTGACATAATATCAAATGAAACTATATTACTATTCCTTTGTCTTACACCTCTGTTTACTTTCTCTATTTTGCATTTCTTCTACCTTCTTCTCTTGATTTTTGCGCTACTTGGAGGGAGTGTGGCGACTCGAATCGCTGCACATCGGTGCAAAGTTGTTCTATGCCGAAAACAGACATACAAGAACCATCAACTTCCACTGTGTCGTTAACTATTAATTCATTTATTTTTTTCTATCTTTAGAAACTACTTCTAAGTAATTACGTCAGTCATATATTTTCTAATTCTTTTCAGCATGAATTAATGTGAATTAAACTATTGGTGATGAAATAGTGCGCTTCTTTTGTGCTCATTATATCGTTTGGACTTTTGTGTGTTATTGTGCATTCATGCCAGCCTTCTACTATCCGCTATCTAACATCACTCAGATAGTGAGGGTAGTTCTTGGAGGTTATACTTGTGTTAGTTAGTTTTACTCGGTTTAGTAATCCCCTTCAAATAACACATTCACCCTACAAGTGAGCAGTTGTTTCGTCCTTGTTTAGGACCCTCCATCAGTATACACCTGACATCTCCCACTAGGGATCATACCCTGTTTACTAGAAGAGCTCACAGACTATTCAACCAGTGAGAAAAGTACCCAATGGCCTATCAGTTCACCATAAGTAGTCCGATATTTAACGAAATGTCTAGTCTAAACTTACCTAGTGCTCAATTCATGCAACAAAACTATGCATAAACTACGTGAAACAGATTTATTCGTAGGTTAGAAGCTCTGAATGATGAAAATATATTTTCAGTGGTTCAAAGCACATTCCATAAACTAGACAAAATTAGTTTGATTTCTATGACTCAGTATATCCGTCTTATTGATCTCTATCAACGATGGAATAAAGTGAGAACAGATGATAATAGTTGTCAGTACTGAGACAGAATTTAACAAGCAAACATGACATCCATTCTGTGAAACTGACAGTTATAAATGAGACACACATGGATGCAAAAGGCGCTGGAATTTTAGAGTCAATTAAACAATCACATGGACCCATAGACCGTCATATACACTATTGTCCCATTTCAAATAATCAAGTGGAGGATTCAATATTGAGCTGACATCAGTTAGAGAACCATCGGAAAACCTGAAGGAAGTACTGGACAGCTGTTTCGTCCTAGTTTGGGACTCCTCATCAGTACGCACCCATCGGGGTTCAATCGGGTCCCAGTGGCTCAATGGTCTACGAGCTCACCTTGTAACCAGAAGGCCCTGGGTTCGAACCTCGGTGAGTGCGTACTCCTGAGGAGTCGCAAACTAGGACGAAACAGCTGTCCAGTACTCCCTTCAGGTTTTCCGATGGTTCTCTAACTGATGTCAACTCATGATTGAATCCTGCATACAATAATAATAATTAATAATAATTACTCATATTCAACTGCATAGATTTCTTCTAACTTCATCAGAGTGTTGTAAGTGTTTGACAGGTGTACAAATAGAACTTGGGTACTTTGGTGGGTATAATTCCATTGTGGATAAAATTTATATTGATAAAGTCTCACAGTGTTATACAGTACAATAAAATAAAACGAACAGAAGAAGGTAAATTGCGCATTTACGTTTATAAGCAACCAACACATTCTGCTAAAAGATATTTAGACTTGAATTCATCACCTCATCCGTTATCTGTCTGTAAAGGCAGACTTAGTTAAGTATACAATTGGTGGATGGTGGCTAGCAGTGGAATCCAGGATGCGCATTTCGTCCTATCTGGGACTCGTCATCTGGATGTACCTGCATTTCTCAGTGAGTGATGATGTTCCCACCGAGCACTTCGGTCCAATCAATCGACGGGAAATCAAAAATTCAATTAAATAATTAATATGACCCGTTGCACAAGAGACAGTGGCTCTCGTGCCCCAAGTGGTCTAGTGGATAACGCTTTGGCGTTTGAAACTATGGGCACTGGGTTCGAGCCTCGGTGGGAACATCATCACTCAATGAGAAATGCAGGTACATCCAGATGACGAGTCCCAATTAGGACGAAATGCGCATCCTGGATTCCACTGCTAGCCACCATCCACCAATTGTATACAAATCAAATCCTCAGACATCGTCGAAGCATCTGCACAAGAAGCCAACAGACATGTCAACCTGAGACCGAGCACTTCGGTCCAATCAATCAGTCGACGGGAAAATCAAAAATTCAATTCAATAAGACTTAGTTAAGTGTCTAGCAAACCGAGCAGTAGCTCTAAGAAGTACAAAAAAGACCTATATGATGAAATAAAACAGATAGAAGAGGCGTTGGTGTTAAATAACTAACTATCCTATAAAATTCATTAGGAAGATCAGTAAAGGCCAAAAACAAAATAAAAATAATTGTGAAACTAGTAATGATAATATAAATAAGAGAGGATATAAGGCACCTACAGTAGTTTTACCGTATAAGGAGGGATGGGGCCTCTGGGACCCTCCCAGCGTAGGATTCTCAATAAAGCAGGAATTAGGGTGGTATCATTTAAACCTACAAACTCACCCAAGGAGGGACAAGTTCTGTAGGTTAAAGGACCTCGTCGATTGACCTAATTAAACAAAGTAATATAACTTCCGAAATAACTTCCAATGACTGGGAGTTCAGTCAACTACATAGGTCGAACTAGTAGATCAGTGGTAATCAGATTATCGGAAGAAAAGTATTTAGCTAAGGTAAGAATGGTTGACCCCGAGAAGATAAGTAATTTAGAAAAAAGCTCAGCACTGCATCGCACTGCATGCATTAACACACAACCACACAACGAGTTGGGTGGGAGAGGTTTAAAATTCTAAGAAGTAATCTAGGTAGGTGGAGAGTGAGAGAGATTGATTACTGAATCCTGGTTCATCGAGTCTACAGCCAACATATGCAATGGGAATGACTCATCACTTATACCGGAAATATGGAAAATATTATTACCAATCAGCAAATCAAGCGATGGAAAATAATGGAACCCCCCCACTCGCAGTTTTGAGGGTTTCTTATAAACTAATCATGTTTAGGAATCAATCAGTCAGGAGTCGAACTCGAGCCTCCACCGTGGTTAGTGAGTATTCTACCACTGAATCAGTAGCTCACCCTACACATACTTAGTAAACATAAATTTAGAAAACATTTTACTTATGGGGGATGCAGACGGAACAAAGAATCGCAAACAACCTGAATATGTACAACATATCCCTGAGCTATTCGACTACATCACAAAAGAAAGCTTTTCAGGTTCTAGTTCACATGACCAAGTAACTAGTCTTAGCCTGCCAACATCTGTGTATGACATGTTCACTCGACATTTCGGACGGCAGTGGGGGGCGGTTATAACAATAAAAATAAGTGTTTTTGAAAGCTGTATTGACAAGTGCATCAGTCATTCATTAAATCGTCACATTTATATGTAATCATTCTACTGAGCAGTGAATGCTTCATTGGACGATATTCTTCCGCGCATCACTGTTGACACCAATGGAACATCTTATAAATATATGATAACTATGGTTGCTAGAAAAACCTTTACTTTTACGGATGAGATCCGTGAACTATTAAGGTAGGCTTAGTTAAGTGTCTAAGAAACCGAGCAGTAGCACTAAGAAGTACGAAAAAGACCTAAATGATGAAATAAAACAGATAGAAGTGGCGTTGGTGTTAAATAACTAACTATCCTATAAAATTCATTAGGAAGATCAGTAAAGGCCGAAAACAAAATAAAAATAATTGTGAAACTAGTAATGATAACATAAATAAGAGAGGATATAAGGCACCTACAGTAGTTTTACCGTATAAGGAGGGATGGGGCATCTGGGACCCTCACTACGTAGGATTCTCAATAAAGCAGGAATTAGGGTGGTATCATTTAAACCTACAAACTCACTCAGCGACCCAGCCGAATGGCCCAACTAGGCAAAATACTATAATTTACAAAATACCTTGCAATGACTGTGAGTTTAGTCAACTACATAGCTCAAACTAGTAGATCGGGGTAGTCAGATTGTTGGATAAGTAATTTAGACAAAAGTTCAGAATTCCACTGTATGCATTAACACGCAACCGCACAATATGGTTGAAGAGGTTTAAAATTTTAAGAAGTAATCTAGGTAGGTGGAGAGTGAGAGAAATTGATTACTGAATCCTGGTTCATTGAGTCTACACTCAATACGTGCAATAGGAGTGTCTCATCACTAACAACGGAATCGTGGAAAATATTACTAAATAATAAAATCAAGAGATGAGAAATTGTGCAATCATATAAACGAAGTTAGAAAGTTGTGTTCGGAACATGATCATCAATAAATATAACCGTATAACACTGTGACAAGACTTTATCAAAATATAGTTTATCCACAATGGTATTTGATAGGTGGTTCTACATTCTAGGGATGAGGTAATTAGATAAACGTCTTACCCACTTAACATTTGAGAGGTGTGAATATCAGTTGAGTTAAATGAAACTGTATGCAATAAAATACATCGTTAAGAATTGACCTCCTAATTATCAAGGTCATTTATCTATTGGCTTCTTCAACTTTTCCTTTAAAAGATTAATTCTTTAATTTATTAAGTGAAATGTCATTTTGCTACTAGCACACACCTCTAAAACCAAACTGAACTGAATTCATAGAATACGCGGAGAAAAGTGGAAACGGATTAAACATATGCTAAGATGGCATTCAAGTGACACAGTAAATCAGTGCATCTATTGAAACCTGAAAGGAAAGCGACATCTTGGACGTGCATCTGAGGGTGGAACAGTGGATATTATGTGATGAAGAGGAGGAGAAACCTTGAAGACAGTCTTGGAGCTAGTTGTTATTGATGGTTTAGATTTTGTTACACACCCCAAAGAGCTCTGAAGTTCTTCATGACCAACCTTCCCATTTTACCAGTCTTATTACTGACTAGGTGAGGTAAAGGAGTGCGTCGGCTAGGGATCGAATTCCAAACCACCTGCGCGGTTGGCAAGCATTCCATCTCTGTACCAACGATGCACACACACACATACACACTGAAATAGTGAATAAAATAATATAATCTTTGATCTCTTATTGATTTTTTTTCGAAAAGAAGATAAGAAAATGTCAAAATTGTGATCTGGTTAGAAGTATTGCTATTTTTAGCCTTTGTCAAAAATACCCTTTCGCACTATGCAATAAAAATTGGCATTGAAATCGCTCGCCGATTGATACCAGTTAAAGAACCATAGGAAAAGAGGGATTGCTAGATAGTTTCTTCGTCCTCTCTAATGTGCAATTTTCGCACTTAGATATGATAGAGAAGATTTGTAGCTCAGGTGGATGATTTTGATGTGGTTGTGTTCTCTGAGCTGGATGGTTAGTTTGCGAAGCTTTCATCACCTTACTGGGTGACATCTTCAGCGCACACTTCAATCTGAAGGAAGTGAGCTTTGAGATTTCTCCACGAGTTTATTAATCATCTCTCCTGGTGACCTTGGACGTGATTGGTTGTTTGTGTGTGTTTTCACACCTTCTAGGTTACTTGTATTGGAACCGGTTGTTTCTTGGACTTGAACTTTGACCCTTTGTGTATGAAGTTTCTTTCTTATTGGTTGATAACTTTTGTCTATCTTGATGTGTCTATTGATTGATGATTCACTGGAATGCCAAGCTTCTAAAAATTCTCTAGCATTCTTGTTATTTCCTTTGTCTAATATCTGAACGTTGTCACAGTCGAACTGATGTCCGTGGTTGTCTGTATGTAGTGATATGAGGGAGTGGATATCATGTCTTTTGACGGCTAGCTTATGTTCGTGGATTCGAAGAAGAAGGGGACGTCCACTTTGGCCGATGTAGTGTTTTACGCAGTTGTTACAGTTTATTTTGTAGATGATGTTGGTTTTGTCTTCTTTCGCTGTTGAGTCTTTTGGTTGACATAGAATTGAGTGAAGCGACTTTGTTGGTTTGTGCACGACGTCAATTCCTAAAGGTTTGAAGAGTCTTGTAGTGATTTCTGAGATATCTTTTATATATGGTAAGGCAATTTTCTTTGTGCTTTCCAAACCAACATCATCTACAAAATAATCTGTAACAACTGCGAAAAACACTACATCGGCCAAAGTGGACGTCCCCTTCGTCTTCGTATCCACGAACATAAGCTAGCCGTCAAAAGACATGATATCCACTCCCTCATATCACTACATACAGACAACCACGGACATCAGTTCGACTGTGACAACGTTCAGATATTAGACAAAGGAAATAACAAGAATGCTAGAGAATTTTTAGAAGCTTGGCATTCCAGTGGATCATCAATCAATAGACACATCAAGATAGACAAAAGTTATCAACCAATCAGAAAGAAACTTCACACACAAAGGGTCAAAGTTCAAGTCCAAGAAACAACCGGTTCCAATACAAGTAACCTAGAAGGTGTGAAAACACACACAAACAACCAATCACGTCCAAGGTCACCAGGAGAGATGATTAATAAACTCGTGGAGAAATCTAAAAGCTCACTTCAAATTGAAGTATGCGCTGAAGATGTCACCCAGTAAGGTGATGAAAGCTTCGCAAACTAACCATCCAGCTCAGAGAACACAACCACATCAAAATTTTTGGACTAGAAACTTGCACTGGGGTTGAAACACAGACCCTTCCGAATGCAAATTAGGCACATCGATTATTCAGCTAAACGAACGGTATCCATTGGACTATGAATTCTAGCGTCTACCAATTCATGAATTTAGCACGACCGCCAGCCAATGTCAACCGTGGTGACTATTTGTACTCATGTCCAACACGATCTACCTAACTGATACCAATCCGTGATCAAACTCCCGAACAGTAAAAATTCACATAACTCTTCACTCTTTCGTTTGTTCTACTTTTCATTTCATTCTACAACTCTTCAGTAACATGACTACTTACCTCAAAATTAACAAAAAAAATGGAAATTTAGGCAAAAAAATATAATAAAATCATAAATAAATGCATAAATAATAAAGTTTTAATTGTGAATAGTTGAGTGGAAAAAGAAAATTAAAAACTTTTGGCGGGAATAAGTGATCTGATGATTCAAAATGTGTTTTTGTTTGAGTGCATTTTAAGCGGGAATACAATATAGCGTGATGATAAGTGTAAAGCCAGCACCTCGAGTGCAAGTACTGCATATAATCAATGTGACAATATATGTGGACAACAATTACATCATGCAAACACTGTTAAGCAATATCAAATAGGTGCACAGTTTATAATTTGAAATAAAAGTAATGGAACCAAATGAAATTTAATTTTTTCAAAAGAATTGATACTGAACAAAGAATACTCTTTTCGATACCCTCTTCATCATCAGGCTCTACAGTTATGCATAAACATTATAGTGAATTAGTGTTAGGAACAACATTAATGTCGCTGTTTAAATAACATCAAATCAATAATATTGATAGATTAAAGCTGAATCGCATCAACACAACAATAAACTGAATGTCAGAGAAATTAGGAAAGATAATAATACAAATTCATGAATGTATGGTCTCTACTGAAGGCCGGCCAGGGCAGTATTAGTGGCTGGCTGTACTTGCTTCCTTTGAACACAGAGCACTGGTTGTTTGAGGCGAATTGCAATAGCCTGTGCTGTTTGAAGTATGCGGTGCTTCGATGATTTTGACAACCTATCAGGCAGCCGGTAGTTTGTATCTACCAATTCAACTGCACTTGTGGGGCGAGTTATATTGGCCGTTGCTCTATGAACTTGATTCTCCGTGCTCGCTTTAGAACATCTCCTACTATGCCTAATTAAAGGTGTAGTTAAAACCTTTAACAGTTCGATATTGAACCATCTGGTCCATACCGGCCATAAAGCCAGCCAGCATTGAAAAATCCTTCTCTATAATCTACTGGGTACCTAATAAATTATCAAAATCATCGAAGCGCCGCATACTTCAAACAGCACAGGCTATTGCTATTCGCCTCAAACAACCAGTACTCTGTGTGAAAAAGAAGCAAGTCCAGCTAGCCCCTACTAGTGCCCTGGCCAGCCTTCAGTAGAGACTATAAATTCATGAATTTGCAATAGTATTATCTTTTCTAATTATTCTGACATTCAGTTTATTGTTATGTTGATGCAAATGAATTGTATTCTATTGATATTATTGATTCGATGTTATTTAAACAGCGACATTAATGTTGTTCATAACACTAATTCATTCATTAATTCATTCACTATAATGTATATGCATAACTGTAGAGCCTGATGATGAAGAGGGTATCGAAAAGAGTATTCTTTGTTCAGTATCCATTCTTTTGAAAAAAATTTTAATGAGAATTTTTAATCAGTTGAAATTTAATTGTTGATTTTGAGATTGTTCTTTCTTTCCAAGTGAAATCATGAACTAACATGAGTTAGAGAACCACGGGATATTGCCACCCGCAGTTCCATCAGTAGTTTTGTAAACACTTCGTTACTAGGCGTTCATTATCTCACTGGAGATAGAGCTGAGAACCTTTAGTTTGTGAGGTAATTCTGCTGGGATAGTGTCGAGTAATTCATCAACTGTAATTTCTGCCAATTCATTTTTTTATATCTAACGTGTGTATATTATGAAGACTGACCTATCCGAAAATGGCGGTAAAATCACTCCTAAAGCCGTTAGGCCGGTACAATAACACAGGGCTGAAGAATGGGATTCTAATTACCTGATGGTCTATGAAATTTTTTCTAAATGACCATGGAAGTCATTTATTATAGATTCTATCAATCTTTCAAAATTTTCCCTACCTTTAGCTATTTAATAATTGGTTTTTGTAGGGATTTTGTTTAATTGGTTAGGAGATTTCAGCATGAACTGAAATCAGTTAGACAACCACTGGAAAACCACCTGAGAATACTGGACAGATAGCTGTTTTGTCCACCTAGTTTAGGACTAAACCTTCAGCAGTACGCACCCACCACAGGGATTCGAACTCAGGATCCTCCACCCAATCAAACAAGCTCCTTACAGAACTAATACTTGAAAATTAATCTGATGTTCACTAGCTACTGAAGTTCTATTGGGAGGCCGCGACCATTTGGTTGGAGCAGGCTGCAGGTGAGACAGTAACTCATCGAAGAAGACATTGCGAAAATGTCACGCTATGTCATGAATTGCCAGAAGTCAGAATTCATGGGCTGGCCATTGAATTGGCGGGTCCCAGTGGCTTAATGACCTTGTAACCAGAAGGTCCTGTGTTTGACCCTTGGCGGTGGATGAGTACTGATGAAGGGTTAGTCCCAAACTATGCTGACGAAACAGCTGTCTGGCAATACTCCCAGGTGGTTTTCCAATGGTTCTCTAACTGATGTCAGCTCATGATGAAATCCTCCAACCAAAAAGTTCATCAGTCTTAATGTCTAATAATTGGCGACCATGATATGAAATGTACCATCCTCTCAGGTGATATATTTTCGGAACAAGCAACTACTTGAAGGCTAAAATCTTTCAACCAGAGAACATCTAAACTTTCAAGAGTTAGTTGGTAGGGATTTAATTGGTTACAAGTTTGATCGCGGACTGATAACAGTTAGAGGACCAGTGAAAATTTAGGAGTGTTAGACACCTGTTTCGTCTCGGTTTGGGATTCTTAGGGGGTAATCACCCATGGTGAGACTGAATCAAGGACTTTTACTTTGTAACTCCAAGCTTGTAGACCATTCAGCCAACGTGGGTAGGAATTCACCTACCCATAAATCCTAACATCTGACGATTCGCAACTTAAGTGAGACTACTAGCGTGTATCATCGGTGAGTGCATGTTCACACATCCGATCCGATGAACTCCACTATTTATGTCTCCTCATAAGATCTCCAGGCAACTTCATCTTGGGGTCAGTCATTACTAAGCATCAGAAATCAATCAGTAATCAAACTCCAAACGTTTAAATTGCCTTAAAGGCGCGTGGGCTGTTACCATAGCAATCTAGTCTAAGCCACTTACACATTCTCTGATTGGTTGGTGTCACTTTGTTCAAAATCACAACCAATCAGCTGATTATTAGCCTTTATTCACTATCCTGCCTACTTAAACTCACCTGTACGCATATTTTCATAAAAATTTTTCAAACAAATTAGTTGAATTTTCAAAAAAAAAATTTACAAAAACACAACAAGGAGGAATCACACACTCGTAGGGATTCATTATCACTAGTCAGCTTTTCATTTGCCTCTGTCATCCACTTATTTTCATCTTTTTGCGTGGATAATTGTTGTTCTAATTGATTAATTTGTGATCTTAATTCCTCGGCTTGTTGTTCTAACCAATTCGCTCGTCTGTCAGTTGAATTTTTACTATGAATTAGTGTATCCAAGCGTTGTTGAAGTTTTTCGTTGGCTTCACGTTCAAGCTAAGAAAAGGAGACAAACACATTTGAATTTATAAGTACCGATAGTCTTACTGGGTGAAAATATTTAAAGTAGAATGTTTGAGAGAGAGAAAAAAAACAGAAGGATAAACTCCTATGTTCTACTTTTTAAATAATAATAATAATAACCGGAATCTATGATCACTTCCTCACACGATCTACTCCATTTCATCTGCGCCCACCGACGACCCACTCGTTGTTTCCCGTCGGGATTCCACTCGAGTAATGGCCTAGTGTGCGATGTCATTCGGCGGCGTTCTCCATGTATGCCCCACCCATCTCCACTTTCTCCTACATATTTGTTGACCGATCGGCTCTCGCTTGTTGGTTTGTTCTCAGGCAGAGTTTCCTGTAGCTCACTCTTTCTGACCAGCCATTTGATCTTCAGTATGGAGTCAGAGAAGACGGTAGCTGTTGATGTAAGTCTGCAACCTGCTGAAAATTCTTTTCGTGACACACTGGCCAAGTTTCTGACCCCTAGTGAAGAACCGACTTTACGGACTTGGTTCACGCAGTTATTTGCTCATAGGCCTTGTTTTTGAGAATCACAAAAGTTGGAAATCATTGACTGGCTATTAGATACCGTCTCAATGGTCAAACAGTTAACCCACTTACTTCATAAACTAATGGTCTTATGTTTGATCACCAACGGATGGGTGGTAACGACTGTTTTTCGCTAAGACACCTGAGACTGGGATGAAGTAGCTGCCAAGTACTTCCTGATTTGGAATTTAACTTCAAATCAGATAAATTCATGTGAATCAACGCTTGAAGACGTTCGATGCTTTTTGCACAACAAAATGAACTTAGAACAGTTATAAATTGATTTTCAATAGAGTAATGATTCGACAGAGTTTTTTTTATAAATATAAGCTTCTGTTATGTTAATTTCGATCAATTCCCCTGAAGAAGTTTGGACCAGATTGCCGAATGTGGGAAACATTGGAAGTACTCATTTCAATCTCACTGAGATTTTACACAAATATAATTTTTTTTACAAATGTCTATTTCTCATTTCTTGGCGACCAAATATTTTAGAACTATTCTGTCAAATCTTGACGACAGATAGTTCATTTGATGAATTATTTTGCAACTGAATTAAATTAACAAAGAAACTATGCTAATTGGCACAATCGTCGTGTTTTCACTCTCCACTGTCTCCTACAGAATAATGCATATCCTAAATCCGTAGATGTCAAGTCACCTGACAAGTCTCCAGTAGGTCGAATAAAGCAGCTCAATCTTCAGAAAGAAGACAAAGCAATAAGTTTGACAGGGTGCTTCAACTAAACTCTAATCCTAAGCAGCATAATTTTGAAAATACGTCTAATCATAAAACTCTAGATACTAATAGTTTGAACAGACATGAAGGTGTGATCGTGTTAGCTGATACATAGCAAATCCTAATTAATAAATAAAAATGGATTTGTATCACTAATTAATAATACTTGGTCAAAATTCCCGATTGTCTACATTTTCTTATGGAGAAGTTAAGAAATGTTTTACAACTGTTTACCCACACACACACACACACACAAACACACTGTTTAAAGAGCGTCTCGAATAAAACAATTCCAAAAGTGGTGTGAACACGGGCAGTAGTAATTTTGCTCGAAATATTACCAATAACAAAAATACTTATCATTGTGTGTAAACTATTGAAATATAATTATGCCTTTATTTAACAAAAGTAGTCCGAGGTCAGGTTTTGATGACAGCTCATACAATTTCGTTCATTATACTTGTTAATACTTCTTTTATGACTCATAATTAAACAAAGGTTTTAAAAACAAGAGATGTTTCTTTTATATCTAAACCTCTATTTTGTTAAATTCGATTAATCCCCCTGAAGAAATTCGGACCAGATTGCCGAATGAAACGTTGGAATTACTGATTTCAATCTCGCTGAGATTTTACACATATAGTTTTTTTTTACAAGAATAATGGAGAGTTTCAAAAAAGATCGATAAGTATACGTAACACTTTCTCAGTTCCACACATGTTACCCTATGATTCAGTTGGCGATTTAGTTCGTCTCGAAAACAATAAATCCTACTGAAACACCCACTGTCTAGATAAACAAATTAGTGGATACACGTTGATCAGTAAGGTGTAACCATTGTCATCGGTCAAGTCCTTGGTGTTGATGTTGACCGAACGCTGTCCGTGAAAATTTATACTTGGATCCCCAAGATAAGTGCGAAATACCTACAATTGAAGCATTGGATGACGTGGATTCATATTCCAGAAGTGAGATCAATATTTTTTAAAAATAGTTTCAGATACGTCATGCTCACGAATGCCAACATGTGCGAAATCCAAATTCATGGCTTCCTGTAGATTGTCTTCAACGAACTAATGCATTTACTAGGTTTATTCTTTATAACAGGACTCTTTCTTCAAGACAACTCTGTCTGACTGCCAATTAGATTATTTTATACTCCAAGGATTCTCAGTACAATATAGTTTTATACAATACCAAGAAGAAAATTTGACGAATTTTTAAACTAGTGAGAATTTGTGACCAGTTAG
Organism: Trichobilharzia regenti; assembly: GCA_944472135.2. NCBI lineage: Eukaryota > Metazoa > Platyhelminthes > Trematoda > Strigeidida > Schistosomatidae > Trichobilharzia > Trichobilharzia regenti. Next base: position 101,890,780 of record OX235263.1, on the reverse strand, counting down.
GTCCAACCAGTCTTTTATGTGAATGGATTTCGCGCCTATGACAGTAGTTAGCGGTTACACCAAATTACTAATTGGTAGAAGTTAGAACTCATGGGTTGTTAGCCATTGAGTCGGGTCCTAGCGGTTGAATTGTATACGAGTTTGACTTGAAACCGGATGGCCCTGGGACCGAACCCCAGTATTGCGATGATTACAAAACTAAAAATGAAACAGCTGTCTGGCAGTACTGTAGTGCTGGTTTTCACAGGCTCTATAACTGATATCAATCCAATGGTCATACTTAAAAAACGAACCTTATCCTTTCAAATTCAACTCTTGACATTTTAAACTAACAATACAAAAGAATTTCAATATAGCGAAAATATTCATTCAAACATCCATAAAACACAAAATAATTGAGCAAAGAATATCCCTGCCGATAATTTCCTCCTTCTCTAGCCCTGCAATTATTTACACATGTGTTTATATCCATGGAATATTCTAGAATAGTAGTCGATAACAATATTGTATGGAGGATTTCATCATGAACTGACATCAGTTCATGATGAAATCCTCCATACAATCAAACAAATCCCTACAAAACCAATACTTGAAAATAACAACATCGGCGTGTTTTTTAAATAATATCGATTTGTAAAGTAACGTCAATGGAATTACCACACTTCATTTTTTTTTCCTTTACGTTCCCCAATGGAACATAGGGCTTCAAGCTAGTGATTTGAAGTTTCTGTAGCAGTGTTTATTTTTACAGGATAGAGTTACTAGCCTCATACCCAACCTTTCCTCTTTACCAGCATTATTTCTGCCTTAGCGAGGTAAAGAAGTGCGTCTGTGGCCGAGGATTGAACCGCGGACCATGTGCATGGTTGGCGAGCGTACTAACCGCTATGCCACCGACGCCAGTTCATTAAAGATGCTTAAATTATAATAATAACAATTATTAAGATATAGTAGCAAATATAATATCAACCGAAATTTGGAAAATTCCACAAAACTTGAGGATTATTCATAACTAGATGGCCAAGGTAATGATAATGTTTGAACTAACTTCTTTTGGATGCACAAATTAGGCTTGTTAATGTGGCCAGTCTCAGCAATATTTAGTGAACAGTGGTGGCTGCCAAAGGCGAAAGAGATGGAAAAAGCATCGGCGATAGGCAACACTAGGCAACTCTTTAGACTCATCAGAAACGGGGGGAGAAGGCAAATCATAAGTGAGACTATTTCTGAGAAAAATGGCTCCTTAATTAGCTCTCAGGATAGACGCCTTGAACGCTGGAAAGAACACTTTGAGGGACAATTTAACTTGCCTACAGCCACACTGAACCTCCCCGCATCCAACACACCGAATGGGATATAGACACTGGTCCGCCGTCTGTAAGTGAGGTTACAAAAGCTATCAGTAATTTGAAACGAGGCAAAGCGGCAGGACCCGACGGAATTATTCCGGAGGTGTTTAAATATGGGGGTGACATACTAGTTTGTAGATTAACTGAGGTACTAGGCAAAGTCTGGGAATCAGAGACAGTGCCATCAGACTGGGGTAAGTCACTTATTATACCGATATTCAAGAAGGGAAACAAGTCCTCGTGTGATAATCATAGGGGGATCAGCCTAACGAACATAGTCTCTAAAATCCTAGGCTCAGTAATCATGCATAGACTAAGCAGAACTCGGGAGGAACAGACAAGGGAAAATCAAGCAGGCTTTAGACCAGGTAGAGGGTGCATAGATCATATCTTCACTCTTCGACAGATTCTAGAACATAGACACACTTTTCGGCGTCCAACAATTGTCATATTTCTTGACTTGAAGGCGGCCTTCGACTCCGTGGATCGAAAGGTACTATGGCAATGTCTGACTGTGAAGGGAGTGCCAAGAAAGTACATTGCACTAATCAAGGCACTCTATTCAAACTCACGTAGTCGTGTAAGGGCTTATGGGGAATTGTCATCTGAATTGGTAACAACCAGTGGTGTCCGACAGGGATGTCCACTTTCCCCATTTCTGTTTAACTTCATCATAGATATGCTGATGGAAGTATCCTTAACTGAACGTAATGACTTAGGAATCGACTTGTTACCAGGGAATATCTTATGGACTTAGAATATGCAGATGACATAGTCCTGTTAGGGGAGGATGCTGACAAAATGCAGAGTCTTCTGAACACCTTGAGCAGCAATCTTCGTATGTTTGGCATGCGATTCGCCCCTGCAAAATGTAAGATGCTGCTACAGGACTGGACCACGTCAACCCTAACTTAGTGATAGGGAGTGAAGTGATAGAACATGTTGACCACTTCACCTATTTGGGAAGTTGTATTAGCACCAACGGACTGATTGGCGATGAAATCTCAGCACGGATCCGAAAAGCTCGAGCTGCTTTCGCTGACTTACACCATCTCTGGCGTAGGCGTGACATCCGGTTATCAACCAAGGGACGTGTGTACTGCTCATCAGTTCGCTCCGTCCTTCTCTATGGCTCTGAAACATGGCCAATACGCGTTGAAGACATGAAAAGGTTGACTGCTTTCGATCATAGATGTCTGCGATCTCTGTCTCACGTTAGGTGGTTTAATAAGGTAAGTAATGTTGACGTTAGGCGTAGAGTGTTGGGCAAAGAGGGAAAATCAATCGACGAGGCTATAAAGTTACATAGACTAAGATGGCTAGGTCACGTGCTGCGCATGCCTAACCACCGCCTCCCCCGACGGGCATTGCTAGCTGATATAGGTTCAGGTTGGAAAAGAGCCAGTGGTGGCCAAACAAAAACATGGCATCAATCCATGAAATCCTTGACAGTTAAACTGAGTCAGGTAGGGAGATGCAGACTCCCGGGTTGGGGCCCTCGGGACTCTAGGAATCAATGGCTGGAGACAATAGGTGACATGGCTCAAAATCGTTGTCAATGGCCAGCAGATGTATTCAGTCTCTGTAATCTTTCATATTCCTTTCTACCATTACCCATTCTGTTTCACTCTTATACTTTTCAAACTCTATTGATTCTCTTCACTCATCTTCTTGTCTACCTCTGTGTGCTATTTGGAACGTGGCAACTCGAACTGCTGCACTTCGGTGCCAAGTTCTATGTTGAATCCAGACAGACAGACAGACAATATGTAGTCGTCGAACTCTGGAGGCGAAGTTAAGATTTGCTGATATGCGGTAAGTGACTTTGAAAGCTGCCTCGTAGACATCAATCTTGTGTTCTGTGTATCCCCCAGATGAGATAGAATAGCGCTATGCGAATAGATTTTGTTTATCCTTTACTTAACCAATCACTATACAGGGCGATGTTGGGAACTCCGACGAGAAACACGCTTAATTGTACCGCCTATGCAACTAACTGGCTCCACAGGAGAAGTTAAGTCGGTAGTATTGTTATTGACTACTATTGTAGAATATTCTCTGCATACAAACACGCATGTATATATAATTGTATAGCCAGAAGAGGGAATTATCTATCGAAACGGATATTCTTTGCCCAATTATTTTTTGTAATACATCTCACTACTACTCACCTGATATTTAGTAGTTTGTTCAGAAAATTCTTTCTCCAACTGTCTAACTTGTTTTTCAAGATTTTCTTTTACTTCATTTAAATCGTTCACTTGTCTTGACAGTCTCTCACGTTCAGACGAATTGATCTGTGAGCGTTTTTCAACTTGACGTTGATGTTTGATTAGATCATTACGTTCACATGTCAGACTATCCAGTTCACACTGAAAATAATAAAAACATGAAAAAGAAATTGTGAAGATTGTTAGAAAACTAAGTTCTTGTTGAATAAAAACTAGCAAAAATAGAAGGCACACCTGAGATACCACGTAGAACTTTTAATAGATCAGGAATCAGGGTGGTATTCAAACTTACAAACTCACTCAGGCAGGACAAGCTCTGTAGGCTAAAAGACCCGGTGAATGCAACTAGAAAAATTAATATAGTTTACAAAATGCCCTGCAATAACTGTGAATTAGGTGAACTATATAAGTCAAACTAGTAGATCGATGGTAGTCAGATTGTCGGAAAATAAGAATTTAGCTAAGGTATGAATGGTTGACCCCACCCGAGAAGATAAGTAATTTAGAAAAAAGGTCACCAGGAATCGCACTGCATGCATTTACACACAACCACACAATAGGGTGGGTGGGACAGAGTTAAAATTCCAAGAAGTAATACAGGTAGGTGGAGAGAGAGGTAGAGATTGATTACTGAATCCTGGTTCATCGAGTCTACACCCAACACATCGAACAGAAATGACTCAATGCAAATATCAGAGATATGCATGGAAGATATTATTACCACCGGTCAGTCAGTGAAATCACAGGAGGATAATAAATAATCTCAAAATTCTAATTTAATTCAATTCACGTACATCACAACATTCTAACAAGTTACTTACTTATTTTAACTATAAAACCACTCGTCTTATTTCCCATCTGATTGCATTTGATTGATAACACTAAGATTATTTCTGAATGTACTTTATCATCTTATATTGATTTTTACTCAAATGTCTAATCATCAATTTCACTCATGTGTATAAATGAAGTAAAAACGTTGTGTGAGTTAGTACCTAGATATGATTATGAGTGGCAATAATTTGTGCTATTCAACACTGTGTGATTTATCATAATAAAATCTTATCTATAATGCAGCATTTTGGAAACGCCCAAATTCTGAATGTTTAATGACTATTAGGTAACGCTACATAGTGAAATTATGTACACCTTATCTTCAAATCAATATTTGCACACATCTTCGTGTTATGCTACTTCTGGCATTCATATTATGTTTCTTTGTGTTCCTTTTACGTCTCTCATGTACCTCTTCAACTCTGTATCTCCCTGCTATTTGATATTTTTATGTGCAGATGAACGTCTCTTCATATACTACTGATAAATCTTATCAGTATTACACACCACAGTATGTCCTTACCTGACTAAAGCTCTGTGGGCATTTACTCCAGGTAACATGAGGAAAATCCGTTAGAACTACAGCGAATAACTACAGAAGACTGTCCTATCCTCCTATAACACAATTTTCATCCGAACACAAAATCATTGAGCAAGTATTGGAAACTAAGGTGGAATGAACGGTTGTTTCATCCCTGTGTTAGGACTTTTCAGCAGTGGGCATTTACTATTCCTCGTGTTACTTGATGTGACATACGTTTCTTCATATCTTATGTACATCAGAAGACTTCAGTGGCTTTTAGAAACAGTGTGACTGTATACAGAAAATTTTAAATGAAAATACGGTAACAAAATTCAGTATTTTTGATGCTTCAATATCTCACTTCTCACAATCAGGTCTGATAGATGATCCAGTATCGTAACTAAAGGTTCATTAGTAAATCGTACACCTACACCCTCTGTTTACGGTTCACTTTGGTATTTATGATTTGGAAAGATAAATTACAACATCAGTCATCATCAGTTTTCTTCAGGTTGTTTCAAATATAGAAGGCATGGATTAGGATGTCAAGACCAGGATGGAGTTAGGGAAGCAAAACAGGCCTTTATTACTTTGTAATTAGTATGCGGATCTATCATTTTAAGCAAACAAAATACCATGCGGATTTTTAAACAACAGCGTCAAGTCACTTCTTCTGTAAGGTTCACTCACTTGGCGCACATGCCATCGGAAACATTTCTAGCAGGCTAGCGAATACAGAATTTCATCAACCCGCCAACCCAGTTAGCCCCCCTCCCTCCCTTAATGGGCGTAGTATAGTGGGCCAGAGAAAAAGATGAGCAACAAGTAATTCTGCCAGACAACAAAACAGTTAACAATCTGTCTGAATAACATTATTAGAAGACGGAGATTATTTGAAAAACGATGTGATGTATTTTTTTTTTTATTTTATGGTTACAGCTTGATTCCACACCGTATTTTTGGTACAAGTGTGGAATATTCAGCGTGGATATCGGTAGCCCAAAATTCCCAGGCCAACCATAGATATCAGGTGTGCGTCGGCGAGGGCTCGAACCCCGGACCATGTGCATGGTCGGCGAGAGTCCTAACCACTGTGCCACCGACGCACACATGCGTTATACATTGCGAACAATCTGATCCCTCACACATTTACTTGTCAAGTCGCTTTATATAATAAAAAAAGGAAGGCAATTAAATTAAACAAAGCGACAAGCAGAATGATTTAAGAATGATTAATACCACATTTGGTAATCCAATCATCAAATAAGGATTACCAAGGTAGGTTAAGAGTAATAATTAACTGTTTCCGAGAGATGAAGATGAAGACAAAGATAAGTGAGGATTAGAGAGGTTTTGTGTGCATTTCGGATTGTGAGGGCGTTTGTTACTTCCCGGCTGCCCACACCGTGGAAGATGCTGCTACAGTACTGGACCAGGTCAACTCCTAACTTAGTGATAGGGAGTGAAGTGATAGAAAATGTTGACCACTTCACCTATTTGGGAAGTTGTATTAGCACCAACGGACTGATTGGCGACGAAATCTCAGCACAGATCCAAAGAGCTCGAGCTGCTTTCGCTGACTTACACCATATCTGGCGTAGGCGTGACATCCGGTTATCAACCAAGGGACGTGTGTACTGCTCATCAGTTCGCTTCGTCCTTCCCTATGGCTCTGAAACATGGCCAATACGCGTTGGAGACATGAAAAGGTTGACTGCTTTCGATCATAGATGTCTGCGATCTCTGTCTCACGTTACGTGGTTTAATAAGGTAAGTAATGTTGACGTTAGGCGTAGAGTGTTGGGCAAAGAGGGGAAATCAATCGACGAGGCTATAAAGTTACATAGACTAAGATGGCTAGGTCACGTGCTGCGCATGCCTAACCACCGCCTCCCCCGACGGGCATTGCTAGCTGATATAGGTGAAGGTTGGAAAAGAGCCAGTGGTGGCCAAAAAAAATCATGGCATCAATCCATGAAATCCTTGACAGCTAAACTGAGTCAGGTAGGGAGATGCAGACTCCCGGGTTGGGGGCCCTCGGGACTCTAGGAATCAATGGCTGGAGACAATAGGTGACATGGCTCAAAATCGTTGTCAATGGCCAGTGCAGATGTATTCAGTCTCTGTAATCTTTCATATTCCTTTTTACCATTACCCATTCTGTTTCACTCTTATACTTGTCAGACTGTATTGATTCTCTTCACTCATCTTCTTGTCTAACTTTGTGTGCTATTAGGAACGTGGCAACTCGAACTGCTGCACTTCGGTGCAAAGTTCTATGTTGAATACAGACAAACAGACAGAACTGTTTCCGAATACACAGTGCTGGGGTGGATTGGGGGCTTAAGTTTATGAATAACTATAGCCTCGGCGGATTTGAATAAGCACTCTTGACCACTTTTATAGATCCCCCCAATGGTTGAGCTACCATCAATCTTATTGTTCATCTCGATTAGACGCTTAGCTATAGACGAAGTTAGTAGTCTGACACCTGCATCTATTGGTTTTTTACAGTTCATTTGTTTTTCTAACCATTTCGGGATATGCTCGCTGTCCCAACCTCACATACAAAGTGCGATTACTCCTCCGTATGTATGTGTGTCCATACACACATACACACACACAAACTGGTAAATAGGGTGGGATGTGACATGATCGCTTGTGAACTTTTGAGATTTGCAGTGGAGCATATTTTTTTTGGCTTTTTCGATAATTACAAGCTGGGTTGCATAATAGGTTCTACGGATGATCGAATTCAACCTTTGTCTCAAAATCCTACTGTTTATTTCCCCGTTATATGCTAATTTGATGAAAACATTTTTGTTAGGGGTGGTAGAGATTGTAGGTTTAACGACCAATTGACTTCTACGCCTGTTTAAGAATTTTAAAGGATATCCGTTTTCAAAAAGAGGATCCATTAATATTTCATTTTCTTTGTCGATAATATCAGCCGTAGAAATACATTTAATCCTCTTAAATAGACATTTCACCAAACCTCTCTTATACTGTAATGGACAGTAACTGTGAAAATTAAAGTACTGCCCTTTCCAAGTGGGGTATCTGTAGATTGATCGTCTTATTGAACCATCATCTCTTCAACTCACAAGTATTTCTAAAAATGCAAGCTGGTTGAGACTTTCTTCCTCGCATATAAGACTAATATGATTCTATACAGAGTTAAGTCTATCTAATAGACGACTCGTATCTTGATGATCGTCACATATCAAAATGATATCATCTATATATCTCGTATAGAAGGGCGATTCAGAAATTAAATCAGGGGATAAGTTCTCAAAATAAGATATGTAAATGTCCACTAACAAAGGTCGTAATGGACTCTCCATAACAACGCCATCCACTTGTCGAAAATGTTCACCTTCAGACGTGAAATGGACATTGTCAGTACATGATTGTCACTTTGTTTAATTTAATTACCCTTTATTTTTTCCATATGTATATATCGAGTTGACAAGTAAATGTGTTAGGGATCAGATTGCTCGAAATGTATAGCTCAAATAGATCACACCCATTCTTCCAGATAATCTCCGTCTTCTAATAATGAATGCTATCCAAATTTATATAGGGACTGATTGTTTTGAAACAGTCTGTTTGCCCAACATTTCGGCCGAATGAAATGGAAACGAACTGGAAGTACATTTTAGAAGGAAATCACACACTAAGCAAGTCTTTGACTAGGAACCTGAATAGGTTCAGACAGGTTGACTGTCTCATGCGGACATTAAGAACATCCTGTAACCAGAAGGAAATTAAAGTCTTCGGTAGGTAATGGTAATAATAATAATGATAATAATGATTTACTTTATTCCAAAAACAGTACTTGTGATACAGAATAGAATTTTAAGCATTAATCACAAAATTGCATCTAATTTCCTCAAATTATAAATAAAAATTAATCACACAGAAAATTTTCCACATTTACAATAGGGGTAATGTCAGAAACATGCAGCATATAAAATGGAAATAACAATAATAATGATAACAGCTAGGCTAATAATAATAATACAAGTGAAAATTGCCGTGGGCTTGTTTCACACAGTATTGGCAGTGTGGTATAGGAATCCTAGAATGTTTAAAAATATTGAATATAATGTTCTCTCTTTACATGATATGGTGAGGGGAAAAACAAAGATTACAGTAGTCATAGAGATAAGTTGGTGTTTGCAATTATCAGAGTAAAACAAACAAAGAAGCAACAGGATCATAAATATAATAGAAATAATAAAAATAACTTGAAGGTATATAAGGATGGATGGATGGAGGAAATTGTTTATTCACTATTTTCCCTATCACATAAAATACGTGTCAAGTATGGTATCATAGAATTTCTATACTTAGACGTACGAGCACACAGTTTTCTGAAGTTACTTCTTGTTCTACCTGAGGAGATAGATGCAAGGTGAAAGCTGAGGGTAAAGTGGATGCTCCAAGTCAGACAAAATCCCTCTAGCAAATTTATTGCACGAAGTCAAGTGCCTATCGACAACGACGTTAACCATGTGGTCCACTTGGACACCACTCACCCTACTGGCTGGGCGAATGGAGTGGAGGTGTGCTACTGAAACTCTACAGTCCACTTGTAGTACAAGCAATGAATAGCACATATTTATATATACATGTGAAGAATTACCTGTAGTCTAACTTTCTCTTCTTCAATACTTTGTAGTTGACCACGTAGCCGCTCACACTCCTCCCTTTCTTTACGTAGTTTAGCATCAATGTCTGCATATCGTTCATGCATTCGTCTACAGTCAATTTCAATAACCCGGGTTCTTTCATTCATTTGACTTATTTGTAATTCACGTTCTTCTAAACGATTATTTTGTACTTCAGCTTCTTGTTTAAGTTGTGCAGACTCTTCATTCACTTTCTAAATAAATATTCAGGTCAAAAGAAAAAGTGTGTGTGAGAGAGAGAGAAAGAAAAGAATCAGATTATTTGAATAGTTTGATGTGATGGTAGTAAGATATGGTCGATAATAAGACAACTATCAGACCTGAGAGTTCAACAAACGGTGATGTCAGCACATGCTGAAATCCTCTATGCAATCTAACAAAATTCCCTACAAAACCAATACTTGAAAAACCGTAATAAACTGACGAAAACTACTCTAATCTAATTGGTGGATGGTGACTAGCAGTGGAATCCAGGACAACGTGAATTTCGTCCTATTTGGGACTGGCTCGTCAACTGGAAGGATGTAACTGCATTCCCCAGTCAGTGAGTTAGCGATGATGTTCCCACCATCGAGGTTTGAACCCAGTGTCCATAGTTTCAAATGCCAATGTGTTATCCACTAGACCACTTGGGCCACGAGAGCCACTGCCTCTTGTTCAACGGGTCATATTAATTATTTCATTGAATTTTAGATTTTCCTGTCGATTGATTGGACCGAAGTGCTCGATCTCAGGTTGATATGTCTGTCGGCCTCTTGTGCAGATATTACGACGATGTCTAGGCATGTAATTAGAATTTAATCCGGATGACGAGTCCCAAATAGGTCGAAATGCACGTTATCCTTGATTCCACTGCTAGTCACCATCCACCAATTAACTTCCGATTTCATGCCCAGACATCGTCGAAGCATCTGCTTAAGAGGCCGACATGTCAACCGGAGACCAAGCACTTCGGTCCAATCAATCAGTCGACGGGAAAATCTAAAATTCAAATTGCAGTGTCAATCACAATAACAGAATCACTACTGGAGTTAAGTAAAAAAAAGGGTATAAGAGCTTTGGAAACACACCGTTCATTGTCTAAACTAAAAGTCACAACTACTTCACAGTGATGCTGATTGTGTAAGTTCCAAATAAACATGACAAACACTAAATTTGTGGTGAGGACTGGCTGCTAGCCAAAATTGGTAGATAGTAATTTACGTCAATATTTACGTCCCCAATATTGGTCATGAGAAAAATAAGAACAAAGACGGACTCAGCGACCAATCACAGCAGACTTTGCGTATGTAGATACAATTTGCAAATAGATAATCTGAACTTCAAGAAACTGCCACAAGGAGATAAAAGATTAAAGTTCAACGAGAAACGAGAAACCACCCATCAGAAGACTGTGTTTGTTGTTTGCTTACAATAATCTATAATAATGTACATGTAAATCTATAAATATCTGTTGATTTCCTAAATAGATGATCTGTTGCCTATCCCTTGTCTTCTGTTGTTACAAATTGACGTATAAGTTAAAAAAGTCAGCAATAAATGAGAGTTGAGCTTTCAATAACTGTAAGAAATACGAAAGCATCTTTTTTATTTATTTTATTTATTTTTATTTTTGATTACAGCTTGATTCCACACCGTATTTTTGGGACAAGTGTGGAATTTTCAGCGTGTGAATATCGGTAGCCCAAAATTCGCAGGCCGACCATAGATATCAGGTGTGCGTGCGTTGGTGTTGGCTCGAACCCCGGACCATGTGCATGGTCGGCGAGAGTCCTAACCACTGTGCCACCGACGCACTGAACTAGTTCTTTTTGACTTTATGAAACATCTGTTAGCTGCTTGTTGATTTTTAGTCGTTAGTTTTTTTATTTTCGATTTACATCTTTTAAATGTGACTCAACATGAATTTATAAAACACAACATAATCGAGCAAAGAATATTCTTTTCAATAAATTCCTCTTCAGGCTCTACAATTATATATCTGTTTATATATACAGAATATTCAAGGTTGGTAGTTAATAACAATATCGGCGTGTTTTTTAAATAATATCGATTTGTAAAGCAAGATCAATGCAATTACAGTTCACTAAAAATACTTAAATTATAATAGTAATAAAGATATAATAGCGAGTAGGATATCAACTAAAATTAGGAAATTTCCACAAAAATTGAGAATCATTCAAACCTAGATGGCCAAGCGGTAAGGACAGCGTCTGAACTAACTTCTTTTGGACGCACAAATTAGGCTTTTTAATGTGGATCCCAACAGCCAACCTCAGCAATATTTAGTAATCGAACTCTCAAGGCGTAGTTGAGATTTGTTGGTATCTGATAAATAACTCTGAAAGCTTGATTAACACCAATCCTATGTTCTGTATCCACCAGATGAGCCAAAATAGCGCTACGGATAGATTTTGTTTGGCCTTTGCTTAACCACGCAGGGTGATGTTCGGAAATTCGACGAGAAACACGCCTAATTGTGCGGCATATGTAACTGGCTCCACAGGAGCAATTAAATTGGTAGATACACATGGATGAAGCGAAATTAGGCAGTTTGTCTTTTACTCCCGAACGCAGAAGAGAAGTAGTCTTAAAGATACAACGTAATTCGGCAGCAGGGAATTGTAATCTATCCTTATTGGCCTCCTTTAGTCTAACTCACAAACTAGTTAGAAAACCATGTGTAAAACTGTAACCACTTGATTGGCAAACTGTTGTGTATTGTAATAAAAATGCTATACGTAATATATTAGAGTAGAGCCAGAGATGAGGATCTAATTGAAAAGTAAATATTTCTTCGTTGCCCAATCTTTCTGTTTTCTAAATGTCTAAATGGGGATTTTTTTCTTTATTAAAACTATCATGTGAGAAAGCGGAACTGTACAAAAATAATAATGATAATGGTAATGTTTTCTATAATTGGTCTGTAAGGATTAGTTTTGTTTTTACCAGTTGATCACGGATTGATATCAGTTAGAGAACTATTGGTACTCACTAGTCACTTGCTACAGGACGAAGTTTCGTGGAGTTCTTTCTAGTGAGAAGTCGTGACCAGTGAAGTCCAACCCGTCATGTGTGAGGATGGATGTCCCACCGATGACATTGATTGATGGTCACGCTGAATCACGAATTGGTAGAAGTTAGAATTCATGAACTTGCCATTGAAGAGTTGGGTGACAGTGGCTAAATGGTATGCGAGCTAGCTTGCTCTGTAACCGAAAGATCGTGGATTCGAACCCTGGCAGTGGGTGTGTACTGCCGATGATCATCAAACTGGGCTGACGAAACAGCTCTCCAGTAGTCCCCCTCAGCTGATTCTCTAAGTGATATCAGTCCGTGATCAACTCGTAAAAATGGTAATGTTTACTAATTTCTTGATTCCGAAGCAGAAAGTACGACTTCGGAGGCACTTCTCCACTATCTGTTGTCCTCTGCTGTCATTTTCACTTGTCTTTGAATGGTCTTCAAGCCTTCATTTCCTCGATATTTCTTTGTCTCCTCCAAGTCATCCTTAGACCATGCTCAACTCATCCCCTCTCGTTTGGGTTCCACTTGAGGGCCTCGTTTTTTTTAGCTCAGCGTATATTTATCCAACAATAGTTTGTCGGTTGGCTTCGCTGCCTGCCACAGTTCCTAGTTTTTGTTAACCTTTCTGGCTTGCTATCTTATCTTCTGATATGTATCCACATATATATATATATTTATGTGTGTGTGTGTATGTTGGTCTCTCTTTCTGTTTGCTCGCTTAGTCTGTGACCATTTCACTGGTATGAACTTGTCTCCTTTATCAATGTGTATTCTCCTTATATTATATTATATATAATATGAGTGTTTGTTGACAGTCCGTTGCTTGGTGACATATATCCATATATGGTTGTTGACATGTCTGTTATATTCGCTATGTATAATTGGATCGACACTCCATTATAATTAGCCATTCATGTTAAGACTGTCTAATGATTTTTCCCACGCTTGTCTGAATTATTTATATATATTCGCATTTACAATTTGTGTGAACTACTTTACTTTACAACTACTTTACTTGCTTACCACTTTGGTGTGAGACCATCTATTTTCGTCTCCTTGTGTTTGGACAATAGAAGTATCATCGCAACCTAGTGGTCTTCTGATTTCCGCCTTCTCGCGTCAGGAATATTAGTTTCTCGACCAGACCATAACAATAATTTAGCGACGAGTACATAACATCTTCATTATCCGACAAAGAGGGCATTGGTCGATAAAAGTTTGCAATGGTCTATTAGAAATACTTTTGATGGCTTTCGCTCGGGGATTTATGAGTACATATGTGACATTCAGCATAAGTCATCTATGAACTCCATATCTTTTAGAGTTATCCTAATTGTCGAATGTAACCCTATCTTCTCATTCTCTATCCGCCACATCGCGCAGTTCATGATGATATATTTATATGCCTTTGCTTGATCTCAGATCCATCCAGAGAAACTAGTAAAACTGAGAAAAACGTACATTTTATAGATTAATGTTTTGAGTGGACACTAGTAACTAGTGTGATGTGTCTGGCTAGTCCTTCCTTCGGTGCAGACTGAATTCTATCAGTCAGTCAGGTTTGCAATGTGGCCACTAATCTATGTAGCTCACCATCGCGATGCAAATTGATTTGATAATATTAGATGCTTGGAGGCAATAGGCAGGAAGCCTTGCCCGACCTACGTTTAATGCTAGTTGGCACTCACCAGTCAATAAGGCTTATCTGAAACCTTGAAGGAACTCATGTCCATTCTGAGATTCGAATACACGTCACCCAGTGCCGCCTACATTCACAGATGTCATCACTGAGCTATTCGGGCTCACGATTGACCTCCTTCTTGTAGGACTGTAGTGGGTACTTTGAGTTCAGTCTGCACCAAAGAAAGGAGGACTAGACACGTCACACTAGTTACTAGTGTCCAATCAAAATACCCACCCACTACAGTCCTACGGGAGGTCAGTCACGAGCTCAAATAGGTCCAAGGCTTCCTGGGGCCGATTGCCTCCAACTATCTAATATCATAGATTGATCTTGCTATAATAGTTTTACTGATATCATATCCATATCAGTCAAAATAATTATGGAAAACCCATTAATTATGAAGAATAGTTTGCAAATATTCCCAAACTGTTTATGAGTATCAACGAAAATGCCCATTGAGTAGTCATGAAGAAAATAAAAGACAATTGAGGGAAGAAAATTTTCTTTACCGACGAAATCATCTTCAGAGGCTGTACAGTCATATTTATGTCAACCCTTATTACTTACTCATTAGTAGACTACTATACACTTTTGGTGAAGGGCGACTTAGGACTCTGCAAGAACTGGCGAGGAATCACGCTGCTGTCGACGCCAAGTAAAATCCTCAGTCACATCATCCTGGAGAGAATAAAGAACGCACTGGATACAGAACTCCCACCAGAACAAGCTGGATCCAGGAAAGTTAAATCATGTTCGAACCAAATTGCAACTCTACGTATCATCATCACAGAACAAAGTATGGAATGGCAAACAAACCTCCACCTCAAATTTATAGAATTCGAGAAGGCATTCTACAGACAGCGTTGACCGCGAAGTAATTTGGAAATTACTTGAGTACTACGGCGTACCCCAAATATTCATCACTATTATTCAACAGCTGTATGACAACGGCGGCACATGTCAAGTGATTCACAACGGAAAACTCGGCGAGGCGTTTGGAGTAAACACAGGAGTCAGACAAGACTGCCTGCTTATTATCACCAATGATATTCCTAATTGTGGTGGACTGGCTGGATTATGCGTCAGACTCTGAGAGGGAAACGAGAAGACAGGGATATCCTGGACCGACCGACGTGAAGAACCTAGAAGACCCGGATTTCGCCGTGGATGATTTATGTTTGATGTCACACAAAATCGAAGACTTGCAAGCGAAAACCGACAAACTGGTCGAAGAAGCAACCGGCGAAGACAGGACTCAAGGTGAAAATAGAAAAGACGAAGGTTATGAAAATAACTAACCAACCAACAACAAGAACAAGAGCATCATCCAGCGCCAATCACCATTAACGGGACAGATTTGAAAGAGGTCACTTCATTCACTTATCATCTTGGGAGCATTGTCTCAACTACAGGAAGTCGGAATGAACGAGGATGTCAAATCCATCGAGAATTGGGAAGGCGAGCGAGAAACACATTCATCAACCAACTGAAACCAATCTGGAAATCTTCGTCACTCAACTCAGCATCAACAACGAAATTCCGTCAGATTTTCAATACAAACAACGTCAAATCAGTCAGCTCTTCTATACGGATGCAGAAACTTGGCGGGCGGGTCACAAAGAATATTTCCACCAACAGCCTGTTGCAGACCTTTGTCGACAACTAACTGTCTTCGCTGGCTCTATACTGAAGATCAGATGGCCGGGCCGGAAAGAATCACCAACAAGAAACTATGGACACTAACAAACAAAACAAGAACAAACCAATCGCCAACCAACAAATATGCAGAATGGAGAAAGTGGATTGAGATGGACTGGATGCTCGCTGAGCCTGGAGTTCGCTAGGTGACATCGCGCGAGCGTCAGGCCATTGCTCGAGTGGAACCAGGCCGAAAGGGAATCGGCTAGTGGGACGTCAGTGTAAGGGTGACATGGAGGAGATTGTGTGAAGAGGAGTTGAAAGATTATGGACTAAGATGGATGCAGGTGAAAAGTACAGCAGAAGGAAGACAGAAGTGTCAAGTGTAGACGTGCAGTTGAAGCCCTATATTCCACTAGGAACTCAAGGGAGTAATAATAAAAATAATAATAATACACTTTTGTTAAATATAAATACGACTGTATAACCTTTGACGATGATTTTGTCGATAAGAAACTTTTCCTTCGCTGAATTGTCTTTTATTTACGAGTACCAAACCAAATCTCTAGATTCAATTTTACTGACTGATTCTGTTTTACCGTATGCCTCAGGTTGCATATTACACGGAACTACTCCTGTCTTAAGAGACTCCGCGTTTCATTGAAGCCTTGCGAAGCAAGTGAATGCTGAATCATTAGTTAACATTCATTTTATCCATATTTACTATTCTTAAAATAGAATAATAATAATAATCACCATTATGTCAAAACTCACTTTAAGTAGTTCTTGTCGTTCAGCTAAAGTTTGCTCCAACTGTTGTTGACGTTGATGCAATTCATCAATACGCAATCGTAATGTCGAAACACGTCGTAGTACTTCATCACGTTCTTCAGCTACTTGGTTTAAACTATTTTCTAAATGATCCAACTGATTGGTTAATCGTAATTTATCAGAATGTGCAGTTTCTGTTGAATTCTAACACGCAATAATGAAATGTGTGCAAAAAATTGAAAAAAAACAAACAGTACAAAAGATCCAAGACCTTGTGTATCAGATGATTATATTTTTTTTAAATATACAACCATTTTTCTTCTCTGATGTTATCAGTTTCATGAAGGACATACTTAGGTGTTAGTCCCTTACATTTAAATAAGTCAATAATCAATTTAAACAAATTTTGCCGCCACATTTGAATTTCCCGGGCAGTAATGGCTACCATTCAAAGTGAAAACAGATTGAATGATAAAATGCAAGACAGAATCAAAGAAATATGAAAATTTGTGCTCATATTTAACATTTTTGTTTGATTTTAATGATGAATAAGCATGCAAAGCTCGTGCTCGTGCATAAATATCTATGGGTGCTCATTAGTGTGTGTGTGTGTGTGCGTGCATGTGACTAAACCTGTTGACACTAAATTAAAGCATAAAAATAGTACTGACATCAACAAAAAAGAACAACATACTTTATACTTAGTTATTAAACTATCCCGTTCAGCAGTAACTCTTGATAAATCAACTAAAGCACGATCCCGTTCCGCTTCAACTCGACGTAAAACAGTCTGTGTAGTTTGAGTATTACGATCACCAGTTTCATGCATTGCATAAAGATCTTGATGCAACCGGTGGATTTCACAACGTGACTAAACAAAAATAATTAATAATTATTATGTGTACAATGCTGGAATACTCTAATGTGCAGTAATATATGCGTATAAGAAATAGTATTAGCGACCTAGGTATATTTACCATTTTCTGAACATATACCAAAAACCTTATGTCTAAAGGGAATAAATGCTTTGAAGAGTGCCATCGTCAGGCATCCTCTTGACACGGGTCATGAGGTGGATGTTGTGAGATCGTTCAAAATGATCAATAGGCAAAAAAGTGTTCAATTCTCCTCAAACTGGCTGAAGCCATCTTTTTTCTGCGTCGGTGGAACACTGGTTAGGATTCTCGCCGACCATACACATGGTCAGAGGTTCAATCCCCTGCCGACGTACACCCGATATCTGTGTTTGGCCTGCAAAATTTGGCCTACCGATATCACATGCTGAAAATTCCATACTTGTACCAAAAATACAGTGTGGGATCAAGCTGTAATCAAAAAATCAAAAAATACATCAAGCGCCTGAAACCTGATTTATGCGTTCAGAAAGAAACAGTTGCCAGTCTTTATTTGCCCTGTCTGGTAACTGGATATTTTCACATGTCTTTCATCTAAATGCATAATGGCGAACATTTACATTGCGTATGATCATTTTGGTTCGAAATAGTGTTTAATATATATATATATATATATATATATATATATATATATATATATATATATATAATTACTGTATGCATGTATTGATTGATTTTTGTTTAAAATGAAGTCTGTACAAATTTGTTAAAATAGATTCTGTAGACATATTTAATAATGAAAATGGGCAGTAAGCAGTTGATGAGAAGCCAATGAAATAAACAATGATGGTAGCATTTTATTCTGCAAAAACTGTTGTTCTTGCTTTGTTTAAATGAACCATAAAATGTTTGAGCAAAGAATACCCATTTCGATAATCTCCTCTTCTGTCTCTACAGCTATATATCTATATGTGTACATTTACAGAATATTCTAGAATAGTAGTCAATAACAATAATGGCGCGCTTTTTAAATAATATCGATTTGTGAAGTAATATCACAATGGAATTACAATTCATTATAGATGCTTAAATTATAATAATAATAATAATAAATATATAGTAGCAAATAGAATATCAAATAAAATTAGGAAAATTCCACAAAAATTGAGGATCATTCAAATCTAGATGCCCAAGATTAAGACAATGTCTAAACCAACTTCTTTTGGACGCATAAATTAGGCTTTCTTAATATGGATCCCAAAGACCAGTCTCAGCAATATTTAGTAAACGAACACTTAAGGCGAAGTTAGGATTTGTTCGTATGCGGTAAATGACTTTGAAAGCTGCCTTGTTAACACTAATCAATCTTGTGTTCTGTGTATCCACAAGATGAGATAGAATAGCGCTATGCAAATAGATTTTGTTTGTCCTTTACTTAACCAACCACTATGCAGGGTTATGCTTGAAAATTAGACGAGAAACACGCCTAATTGTGCGTCTTTTGTGATTGGCTCTACAGGAGCAGTTAAATTGGTAGATACACATAGAAGAGGGGAAATTAGGCAGTTTATCCTTCACTCCCGAACGCGAAAGAGCAGTGGCTTTGAAGAAACAGTGTAATTCAATCAGCAGGAAATGCCCTTTTTACTGCATTTCTAAGGCGTTGCGTTAGTATCTCGCTGATGTTGTCCCCAAGGAACTGCATTCGTAAAAATAAGGTCTTTTTTAGGAACTGTTGGTACCTTGAGCTGCCTTGATTTTAGACTCATATTCTTATCAATCAACCTTTCTGGATAACCATTTTCACTCAGCGACCGTTTAATATTATTATGTTCCTCATCAAGACATTTATCCGAGCAGATTGCGCTTGCTCTGTGTACCAAGCACTTTATCACGTTGCGTTTGTATTTCGAATGTTCCCCCAATCTTATATCTCAATACTGTATGGGTAATAGGATTTTAAAAAGGTGTAATCATCCATCGTCTTGTTAAAGTTGAAACAGTTATCCACACAGACAAATTAGGAGGTTATCTTGATAGTATCGGCTATATCCACAACACTGTTAATTCTTCGACTGGATCGACGGGAAAATCTAAAATTCAATTAAATAATCAATATGACCCGTTGAACAAGAGGCAGTGGCTCTCGTGGCCCAAGTGGTCTACTGGACAACACTTTGGCGTATGAAACTATGGACACTGGGTTCGAGACTCGATGGTGGGAACATCATCGCTAACTCACTGACTGGGGAATGCATGTACATCCGGCTGATGAGTCCCGAATAGAACGAAATTAGCGTTGTTCTGGACTCCACTGATTGTTACCATCCTTTAGTTAGCTGTTAATTATTCTTCTGATTTTGTTGATCCGTTGTATATCAGATACGCTGATTCTGTTGGATGATTCTGTGGATGTTGGTTTCAATCGATAAATGCGTCACAAAATAACATAATCAGCAGTCATCTGGATGAATTCATGCACACGATTTGGTTCGGACCAACATTAAAAACTGAGAAACGACAAAGTGGGAGACATTTATAGAACATCTTATTATTGTTTTTTTATTATTGTTCCCTTGGGTTCCTAGTGGAATATAGGGCTTCAACTGCACGTCTACACTTGACACTTCTGTCTTCCTTCTGCTGTACTTTTCACCTGCATCCATCTTAGTCCATAATCTTTCAACTCCTCTTCACACAATCTCCTCCATGTCACCCTTACACCGACGTCCCACTAGCCGCTTCCTTTTTGGCCTGGTTCCACTCGAGGGCCCGATACGCGATGTCACCTAACGAACTCCAGCCTCAGCGAGTGTCCAATCCATCTCCATCCACTTTCTCCACTCTGCATATTTGTTGGTTGGCGATTGGTTCTTGTTATGTTTGTTTGTTCCCATAGTTTCTTGTGGGTGATTCTTTCCGGCCCGGCCATCTGATTGATCTTCAGTAAAGAGCCAGCGAAGACAGTTAGTTGTTGATAAAGGTCTGCAATATCCCTTTGGTGGAAATATTCTTTGTCACCCGCCCGCCAAGTTTCTGATCCGTATAGAAGAGCTGACTGATTTGACGTTGTTTGTATTGAAAATCCGACGGAATTTCGTTGTTGATGCTGAGTTGAGTGACGAAGATTTCCAGATTGGTTTCAGTTGGTTGATGAATGTGTTTCTCGCTCGCCTTCCCAATTCTCGCTGGATTTGACATCCTCGTCCATTCCTACTGTAGTTGAACGGATATTTGAGGGACTGTAATTAATGAACACATCTGTTTATAAAAATTGTCCATCCTGATTATATCTTTCATCTGTCAAGGTCATTTGATTGATTGTCCGCTTGTCTGGCTAAGTAAACATAGAGACGATGGAGTTGATATAGAGATTTAACAGATAGCAAGAAGCATCACTCACTATCAACCGGAGAAACTTGAAAAAAATCGATTCCTTCGCTTATCTAAGAAGCACCGTTTCAGCTACAGGCGGAATCTATGAAGATGTTTAAACTCGAATAGAAACTGCAAGACAAACATTCACCACTCTGAGGTCAGTGTGTAAATCTCCTATAGTCAGTATGCACAACACTATTCTGATTTTCAACCCCAATGTCACGTCACTTCTTCTACTTGGGTCAGAAACTTGTTGCGTCAAGAAAAGCATTCCCAACAGGTTCCAGACCCCTTTAAACACTTGTCTTTGCTCCATATCGAAGATCAAATGGTCAAAAACGACCAGAAACGGGGGATTCCAAGAACAAACCAACCAAGAATCTTTTGCTCAAGAAATATGTAGAAAATAATAGAAATAAACTGAGAACACATTGAGGAGATTGTCAAATGACATTGGGTGTCAAGTCATCTCTCAAGTTGAACCCAATTGGGAAACGACGAGTGGTTCGTCCAAGGGTGTCATGTAAGAGTTTGTGCGTGGAGGAGATGGGAGACTATGGGAAATCGTGGAGCCAGCTGAAGAGGACAGTAGAAAATATTAACAAATTGGAGATGTGCTGTTGAAACTGTATGTTTCCTTCGGGATCCAAGGAAATAATAATCATACATAATTTTTCGATGAAATATGATAAATTTAAGTGAACTCAATATGAACATCACAGTATGTTAACCATCAGTGTCTACAAGACATTACTCAAGAGTGTTTTAGTATAAATACACGTTAAACAAATGTTCTGACTCAATCAACGTGCCAAGGTAATCGAAGTGATCGTAAAAACAAAACTGTTTCACCACTTGCAGTGAGGTACATGATTCTCCAGTTGCATGTGGAAATATTAAAGAATAAGTGTCGGACACAATACGCATCACTTTTCGTTGAATTTGCTTGACTATGTAATTCACGACATACCAGACATGTTGCTAGATCATTCACTAATAAGGGGCACTGTGAATCACTTCGATTTTGGACACAGTTCTTTCCAGAAATTTGAAATAATTCGTTCCCTGATAGATTGACAATAGTTCTTGGTCAGAATCCCCAGCCAACTCACTTCTCAACTCCGCCTAGCTTATTAGTCAGCAGTAGATTCATAACAGATGGAATGGTGAGAGTAAGGCCAGCAACTCTCGATTGCGCAACGATTTCTTTGACCATTCACATACTGACATGAAATCCAGTGGTATCAAGTTTCCAAATCCCTCAGGGGTATGTGTCATGGGTTCACAATGTCAAAGAGTTACGAACTGTGACGAAACAACTGACCAGTACTCAGTGGCTTTCAACTGTTCTCTAACTTATTTCAATCCACGATCAACCAACTGACAATGTATTATTGCTTCTGTCATTTTTAATGCTACTACTATTACTACTAAATATAATTGTAAGTAGAATAATAAAAATAGTCGAATAATTCATGAATAAATAAGTGACAACTTACATCATTGTAGAGTTTGTTAATTTGATCCCTTTCTTGTGTTATTGTATGAACATTACGCTGAATCTAGATGAGTTTTCATTTTATTTTTGCAAAGAATTAGAAAACAGAAAGTTAATATTCCACCATACGATGTACTACATCAGATCATTGGGCAAATTTAAACTCTGTGACCTTGAACAACCAATCAGAATCCAGATGTGGAAAAGTGGCGTAATAGTTTTAAAAGAATTTTAAGAGCGTTACAAACGTGATATTAAACTGGATAATGGTCTCTAATGTGTTGTAAAAATGTCACCCAGTTTCTCCAAGGATAATCGGCGGAGAAACCATACCCCACCCGATACATGTATTCATCGATGTAGTTAAAAATCTCGGTATTTCATTGATACACCTCATTGTTTTCTTCAACCTACCCCAAATCCTTCCATAGAAAAAGTAGTTGTGCCCATGGTTGGGTCTACACTGTCGGAGTGATGGTTGACACGGTAGTGAATGTAACCCCTCCATTCATTGGTATGTATGGTTGTTCCTCACAATACCACGTGTTGGATGATTGGAATTAGTGATCCCGCATTTCTGTTAGGTACTGCTTCCAAAACACCTTTGCCAAGTGAAGTGGCGTAGATTCCCAGCTTCCACACTTGATTCGCTCTTCATCTCCCCTTGTTATACTTCTTCTTAATAAAAAAGTGTCATCGATGTGAACGACTCCCCCTACTCCTTCAAAACAGCCGGTAATCTCCTACAGCTTCCAAAAGGCTATGTCTCTACAATGCTGATACCATTGCACTGAATAAACTAGGAAGTTTTCTGTTTCACTTGCTGCTGACCTTATAGGTCATTGTAAAATCCAACGCTACATAAGGCCTGAGATATCTGTCAAAGACAGCTTAGACTCAGAGAAAAAGGTACCTAAGGAATAGATAAAATGCTGCACATCTATCCTCATGAAAAGATTTTCTCTTATGACGTGAATTACATCTATAGCAGTATTTATCTCCCAACAAGGTTGCATTGCTTTTAGTGTCATAGTGTGGTGAGAGCTGTCTGCTAGGCAAAATTATAAACGGCGATTCACGTCAATGTTTATGTCTGGTATCGGGGTCACGAGATAAAACAATAGCAAAGCTTAAGCTCGAGGAACTCAACAACCAATCACAACCGGTTAAACGAGTGCAAATGTGATTCATAGATATATAGCTTAGCTTTCTAAGAAATGGTCACAAGCAGTACAGAGTAACCTTGAGTAAGAAGACAACCAATCAGAAGACGTTGGTTCTCTAGTAATAATAACGAATAATAATGTACATAAAAATCTACCAATATCTCTTGATCCTCACAATGGACGATCTGTTACCTGGCTCTTGTCTTCTGTCGTTGCACAACTCTTAGTCACTCAAATTAATCCATTATTAACACAGTACCTAAGTGCTAAATATCTTTGTGGAAATCCCAAACAAAATCTACCAACATAGGCATGATTTCTATCTGGAATGATCCTCTGAAGCATTCGAATAATCTGACTAGTTCTTTATGGTCAATCTTGAAAGATCTTGCTTGTGGATATGATAGATACTTTAACTTCACCGATCATTGCATAACCATTCTACTAAATGAAATCTTTAATATTCAAGTATTGGTTTGTAGGGATTTGATTGGTTACAGGATTTCATCATGAGCTGACATTGGTTAGAGAACCATTGGAAAACCACTTGGAAATACTGGACAGCTGTTTCGTCCTAGTTTGGAACTAGTGGTGATTTTCCACTGGTCTTTTAACCAGCTTATGATGAAAACATATAACCAATCAAATGTCTACAAACCAACACTTGGATATCGATGAGATGCTCAATGGCGACTTGCCCTATTCAAGTAGGTAGTTACGTGGGGTTCTAGTAAGAATTCGGGACCAGTAGGGTACGGCAGGGCGAGTGTGAGGACAAATACTCGCCGAAGACATTGCCTAGTGGTTGCGCTACGTCATGAAGTGGCAGAAGTTAGAATTCATGGACTGCCTGGCCATTGGACTGGGTCCAAATGACTTAGTGGTCTACTAGCTCAGTTGCCTTGTAACCAGAAGGTCATGGGTTCGAATCCCAGTGTGTGTGTACTGCTGGAGACTTCTTAACTAGGACGAAACAGCTGTCCTAGTACTCCCAGATTTTCCAATGGTTCTCTAACCAATGTCAGCTCATGATGAAATCTTAAATAATACGGTGAGAAAGTACATGAGTGTGGTAATGGGATATTCCCACAAACAAATTGTCTATCCCTTAATGAAATAATTCATCCACAAGAGAAAACATTTGTGTACCCTGGAGTAAACTTCACTGACGACGTCTCCATTGAAATACCGCCTAAATCGTAGTTTGTTGCACGTTCTTGCATACAGTGCTCTTTTTTTGGCTCATAAATCTATTAGGATAACCCACTGCTATCACATCATTATGGTTACATTCTAAATTATCGTCTAAGCAATACTCGTAGGTACATATAATTTTCGTTCTATTTAAGAGGCCTTTGACCAAATAAATTTTTAAAGAGGAAAAGTAAGAGTATAAGGAAATATATTTATTTTCCAATAGATGCAGTCTTTCAATATTAGTCTGTTTATTAGATGTATCACACAGTCAGTGAAACAGTATTATCGTTTACTGGATGACAAGGTTTCGAACACAATTTATCGTATTGTTTTTATCATTCATTGATAAATACGAACAATCTTTATTATAATGAATATCATATACCCGAATTTTTTCAAACTGTTAAAAGTGAACTTGGTTTGCACATATACAACAATTTATTGTTCGTTGTCATTTTATCAATTATAATCACACACGACTTCAAACCTTGGGTTTTATAGTTTTCTTTGTTCTCTCCTACATGTCATCGTTGGAGTAGTAGAATTTTCCAGATATCTGGGTGGACAGGTGTTGAATCATTCTTATTACACATATTCTCTTCGATTGATTCGATAAACAAAGAAAGCTTCTGTTATCAATATCTCTCCATTCACCATGTTAGTTGCATTAAATTTTGAAACTGTCATCCTATCCCATCCCATCCTATTGTATGGTTGTGTGTAATTGCATGTGATGTAGTGATGTAGCTAAACTATTTATCAAATCAACCGCAAATATCTGTAATAGAAATGATTTAACAGATGTCCACCCAGATATCTGGAAAATTCTACTACCCCAACGACGACGACAAATAGGAGAGAATAAATAAAACTATAAAAGTCAAGGTTCGAAGTCGTGTGTGATTATAATTGTGATGAAATGATTATGAACGATGAATAAATTTTGTTCGAAATCTCGTCATCCAGTAAACAGTAATACTGTTTAACTGACTGTGTGTGTGTGTGTGTGATACATCTAATAAACAAACTAATATGGAATTATAAGATGAACGCATCCGGGATATAAGCATTACAATTTTCAGTTTAAATTACCATCAAATTACATATTATCAAACTATCAAAATATAGGTGGAGACGGGGTGAGACAAGACAGAAAATAGAAAATTCTCATAAACAGTGTTATCTTGTACGTCAACTCAAGAAGGTTAAATTTCATCAAATTGAAAAGTTGCTTGTTGAGCTGACCTCACTAGTGTGTATGTCTAATCAGTGTAATGAAAGTGATACGGTTACGAAGGGAGTGAGAGAGATCGACTACACTCTCTCTGACGGTTTTTACAAGTTTGGCCTATGAAGTTTGATTGCAATTGCTTCAGCATTAATTTCTAGTAGAATAGCTGTCCTTTGTAGGTTTAGTGTTTTGAATGATTTGGAAATCTCAACATATTGACCCGTATCCACAAGGTGGGTATCATGTGATAGCACTTGGTAAATATGTGCTTCCTTTTAAGCATAAATTTCTCGGAATATGCACTGAAAATCGGAAAGAAGCCCTTCTTTTTGTCTTTCCAATGTACTTGCTTCAGCAGGTGCACGTAAATTTCTAAATGCAATTCGAGGTTACATCAGCAGGGTACTTGTCCAGTTTCGATTGGCTTATATGGGGATGTAGTTCTGTACAGTGTCACCAGCCTGAATACAGGGAAGCATCTCTTCATGGCTCCTTTCATCCTCTGCTCATTCATTCACACTAGTCAGTTCAGCTGTCTAAGCAACTTTTGAATTTGATGAACTTTAACCTTCTTCTTCAGTTGACGTACAAGCTAACACTGTTTATTAGATTTTTCTGTTTTCTGTCTTCTCTCACTCTACCCCAAATCTTTTTTTTCATATAAATTGATAGCATATAAATTGATGGTAACATTAAACTAAAAATAATTCTGATACTTATGCTCCGGATGCGTTCATCTTTTTTTAATGATTTCTCTATTTATTACCTTTCAAACATTGAAATAGTTTACAGCAGATGATAAGAACCTGTGAAACAGAATGACGATATCATTTTATACTGCAAATCTCACCTTTTTTT
Source organism: Trichobilharzia regenti (assembly GCA_944472135.2). NCBI lineage: Eukaryota > Metazoa > Platyhelminthes > Trematoda > Strigeidida > Schistosomatidae > Trichobilharzia > Trichobilharzia regenti. The sequence continues at coordinate 101,863,847 of OX235263.1, read as the reverse complement.
TCTCTTTCAAAATTTATCAAGGGAACCAAATGTTTGTAAGTTCTAGGTTGTAAGCAGTTGAAGAGAATCCACCGAAATAAGTAATGAATGACCTTATATTGTTTATTCTTCACAAACAATTTGAACAAACCAAGTATTACTCCAACATTTATTTCGTTGTCTTTGCGTTATCTGCTTACATGGCGAAGAGATTATTAAATATATCTACAGAAACAATTTTAACATACTTGCACAGAGTTCATTTTTAAACAAAAATCAATCGATCAACATATGCATACAGTAATAATATATATAATATTAAACACTATTCCAAGCAATAGTGATCATACACAATGGATACCTTCTGAATTACGTAATCAGATGAAAGACAGATGAAAATATCCAGTTACCAGGGCAAAGAAAGACTGACAACCACATTGACGACAAATAGGAGAGAATAAATAAAACTATAGAAGTCAATTTTCGAAGTCGTGTGTGATTATAATTGATGAAACGATTATGAACGATGTATAAATTTTGTTCGAAACCTTGTCATCCAGTAAATGATAATACTGTTTCACTGACTGTGTGTGTGATACATCTAATAAACAAACTAATATGAAATTACTTACTACCACAGTGCCCAAAGGTTACATATATATTAAGATGTAGTCTTTCCAAAAGCATCTCTTTTTAGAAAAAAAAATTTATTCTTCTGCTCAATTAAACATAAAGGAAATGTAATTCATTATCATCTTCTGTACCCCATCGGACTTCTTCACCAATGACTGTCTACAGCGACGCATTGTTTGCCATTTCTCAGCTGACTACTAATTATCATTGCCAGGGTAAAAGATAAGCTCCCTAGTTGTGCCTTATCTACATGCCTTTACAAATTTAATTGCTCCTATGAAGAAAGTTATATAAGCGAAATTAAGTAAACGCCTTAAAAATACATTAATGATTACATTTCTTTGTGGTTCACCAACGTTCAGATAAAATCTATGAGAAGTACAATTTCATCTTATTTGATTGAGAGTAGTCACCAGGTGGATAGAAGAAGTGCTTTCATGGTTAAATGTTGGATTCCATCAAGCCTTTCTATTAGAGTTAAAACCCCCTCTTAAACAATATGGCCAAAGCTGTAGGAATTCATAGAATGGTTCTTGCAAAGGAAAGAATTTTGTTCTAGATTTCTTACCATCTTAGTTGCCGGATAATTACATCACTTAAAAATATATAGGGAATACTCTTGATTGGTGTGGATTGTACCCAACTACTTATATCACTTATAGCGAAAATACTCATTCAGACATCTATATAACACAAAATAATTGAGCAAAGAATATCCTCTTAGATAATCTCCTCTTCTGGCTCTATGATTATATACACATGTATTTATATACATGGATTATTCTAGATTAGTAGTCAATAACAATAATGGCGTGCTTTTTAAATAATATCGATTTGTGAAGTAAAATCACAATGGAATTACAATTCCTTAAAGATGCTTATATAATAATAATAATAAAGATATAGTGGCAGATAGAATATCAACTAAAATTAGGAAAATTCCACAGAAATTGAGGATCATTCGAACCTAGATGGCCCAGCTTAAGGCAATGTCTGAACTAACTTCTTTTGGACGCATAAATTAGGCTTTCTTAGTGTGGATCCCAACAGCCAGTCTTAGCAATATCTAGTAATCGAACTCTTAAGGTCAAATTAAGATTTGTTTATAAACGGTAAATGACTTTGAAAGCTGCTTCGTTGACATCAGTCTTGTGTTCTGTGTATCCAAAAGATGAGATAGAATAGCGCTATGTGAATAGATTTTGTTTGTCTTTTACTTAACCACACAATGTGATGTTCGGAAATTCTACAAGAAACACGCCTAATTGTACACAAGATTGATGTCAACGAGGCAGCTTTCAAAGTCATTTACCGCATACCAACACATATTAACTTCGTCTTAAGAGTTCGTTTACAAAGTACTACTGAGACTGGTAGTTGGGATCCGCATTAAGAAGCCTAATTTGTGCGTCCAAAATAATCTATCTAGTTCAGACAATATCCTTAACTTGGACATCTAGGTTTCAGTGATCCTAAATTTCTGTGGAATTTTCCTAATTTTAGTTGATATTCTATCTGCCACTTTATCTTTATTATCATTATTTTTATTATTATTATTAATATAATTTAAGCATCATCTGGGAGCGAACCAATCAGGAACCGATTGTGAAACAAATAGGCAGAAAGAAATGGAGATGGATTGGCCATACGCTGAGGAAACCATCAAGTGACATCACTAGACAAGCCATTGCTCAAGTGGAACCCGAAAGGGAGGCGGCGAGTTGGTCGTCAGTGCAAGGGTGACTTGGAGGAGGTCATGCGAGGAGGAGATGAAAGCATGTGGACAGACCTGGAGCAGGGTGAAAAAGTTGTCAGAAAACCGAAGGCAATGGAGGTGCGCAGCTGAATCCCTATGTTCCTCTAGGAACTAAAGGATACAATAATAATAATAATAATAATAATGAATTGTAATTCCATTGTGATATTACTTCACAAATCGATATTATTTAAAAAACACACCAATAGTGTTACTGACTACTAATCTAGAATATTCTATGTATATAAACACATGTATATATAATCGTAGAGCCAGAAGAGGGAATTATCTATCGAAAAGGATATTCTTTGCTTAATTATTTTGTGTTTTATATCACTTAGTCAGTCAGTATTAAATAGCACTGTCCACCATAATTATTAATTTACGGAAGCAGTGTGACTTACCAGCCACCACTAGCCACACTTACCATCAAATGTTAAAACATTTTAAAGGTAATTCTTAAAAGTTTTCAAAAAAAATTAAAATCATCGATGATCCTGACGTTTCAAGCACAGAGTTCAAGTGGTTGCGCTACATTGTGAATTGGCAGACATTGGAATTCATGGGTTGGTCAATAGATTGGCGGATCCCAGTAACTTAATGATCTACGAGCTAGCTCACCTTGTAACCGGAAGGTCTTCGGTTCGAACCTGTTGAGATGGGTACGTACTGCTTAAGGGTAAGTCACAAACGAGGCTGGTGAAATAGCTGTATGGCAGCACTCCCTAGGTGGTTTTTTTCAATGTTTCTCTAACTGATGCCAGCTCATGATGAAATCCTGTAAACCAATTGGTCAAATCCTTACAAACTCATACTTGAATTTGAATTTTTAATCACATAACTTCTGCCAATGGTTCTCTAAACAATAACAAGCAAGGATGACAAATCTATCAGGATAATATTAGCTCATTATTAATTTATTTGGCAGTTTCTTCTTAATTAGCTAACTATAAATTGCATAGGAGATATAAGCATTCGTTTTTACTCGATAAAAAAGTCTTATTTTTTAACTCATGGAAAATTCCCATTGTAACATTTAGAAAATCAAAATAAGTGGTGATTCAGCGAAGAGACTCTTTTCAACGAATTTATCATCAAGCTGTACAGTCGTATATATATGGTTTTTAAGAAGTTATATCCGGTTAGGGAATTGAATCTTAGGTGTGAATGCATAAAATAATAATCATAATAATAATCATATGAAGTTCAATTACAACTAAAGTGTTTGTGATTATAATCGTAGTTAAATGTCAAGTGGCAAAGCAGATTAATGTCATATATAGAATAATTCATAGGAGGGATAGAACTTGAAAAAGGATGTGCAATTATAGGATTAGTAGGCAAATCGAATAAAACAAAAACGTTACGTAATATTGTGTGAAATTTAATAGCATAGAATTTATCGTTGTAAAAAGAATTGATTTAGAATGGCAAGTGGAACAAGTGAAATAATACCGGGGACAGTTCAAAGTGAGAATAGTAATAATAACAATTGACTTAATAAGGAAGAGTATACAAATTGAATAGATAAAATGAAAAATTGGTAGAGCTAAAATATGATTGGGGATAAACCATATATATACGACTGTACTGCTTGATAATAAATTCGTTGAAAAGAGTTTCTTCGCTGAATCACTTGTTTTGATTTTCTAAAAAAGTGTTATTCATAAGAACAATATGTAGCATATATCTGGAATGATGTAGGTTTGAAAATTATTAACCGCTAAAAGAATTGACTATTGTGGTTAGAAATAAATTTTAACTAGAAAGTGTATATCAATGCAACAGGTTACATAATTTATATGTCCAAACCAAGTGTTCACTTTTAACAGTTTGAAAAATAATTTAAGGCGTTGTGTATATGATATTCATTTTAATAATAACAAAGGCTTTATTTTATGTATTTCCCAATGAATGAAAAACAATGAACGATATTGTTGGTTGTACTAACGTCAGACGATATCATCAGAAGAGGAGTACTCAATAAGCACCACATCAGAATTTTTTTCAAAACATCAGACACACACACACACACTGCGAAGCAACTTTGTCCATGTAAAAGACCAAATCCTTCAGGATTCTCAACCTTATTATGCCTAGGGAAATAAAATACTTGGAATGCGATACAATATACATCGGACAAACATCGCAAGGAATCAGAATCAGATGAAATGAAAAAAAGTAGAGCCGCCTCTGCTCGACCATCGAGAAATCCAGTTGAACTAGAAAAACTTCGAAAATCAGCAGGCATAGGTTGTCTACACGCTATAGAATCAGGTCACAAAATTGATTTTGACAATATTGAAATCTGCATCCAGAAAAAGCATTTCAGAAATCACAAAGAACGTTGTCTAATATCATCAGAAGCACTTCATATTAAATGGAATCCAAATTATTTGATGAGCCAGAATGATGAACTAAAACAGAATTTCATATGGTCACAACATACATACTCCCCTCTCACATGAAGTGACAAAATCAACACGAATGTGATAAACAGTTCCATTATGTAAACACACTCTGTTGTATCAAATCCAGCAGTCTACACCTGGTTTTGTTATCTTTACCAATTGGCTGATTGGACAACGCGAAAATGAACCCATTATGAGGAGTGACGATTAAGTTGTTATATATATAAGCTGAGTGGGTTTTGTAAATTATGGTTTAATATTACTACTTTGATAAAGCTATTAGCAGCAGCATTAATGGATAGCTAAACGTCAGCAAAACCGACTCTGTCGTTTTATTTTTCATTCATTGGGAAATACAAAAGTCTTTATTATAATGAAGGTTAAGTAATATGTTCTTATAAAGTAGCAAAAAGTAGGCATAAGATGATTAACGATCATATGAAACAGTAAAATAAGAGAATGTGTGATGTAATCAAAGTTATATAACTTTGCTATGCAAGTTTAATGAGATCAAGAAAGCACAAAGTGTTCACAGTTGTCTCTTCTTGCCTGAATAGACTTGGTTTGATCACGAGACCGACTCATTTTTTACCTATGATATATCAATAATTGGTCGTAGTGCTATAATACACTGATTGACAGAATTTGAAATTCAAAGATGAGTAAATTTCAACTCATTGTCTGGATGGTTAACGTGTTCGCCTGGAAATCTAAAGGTTCTGTCTTCATTACTCAGTAGGGTGATGAGTTCTCTGATCATAGGTGACTGCGTTCTATCTCCCGTGCGAAGTGGTGTAATACTGTGAGCGATATTGAGGTTAGGTATTGGTTAAGTGCTAGGTGAGTTGGAGAGGAAATCGATCGACAAGGCTATGAAGCTATATCGACTGAGATGGTTAGGACGCGCCTTACATATGCCTAGCCATCGCCTTCCTTGACCGACGGGTGATGTTAGCTGACTGACATGGGATGGATCTGGTTGACAAAAGAGCCATTGGTAATCAAAGCAAAACATGGCTTCATCAGTCAATGAAATCCACAACATTTGGTTAAAGCCAGCCAATCATGTAGGGAGGTGTAGACTGCCTGACCAGTTGGGGTCCTCGGGATAGTAAAAACCAATGAAAGCTGGAGACAAATGGTGATATGGCTAAAAATCTTCGTTCTCAATGGCTGTCGCAGATGCATTCACTCTTTGTGACTTACAATATCTAATAAAACTATACTGTTCTTCGATATTACTATTCGTTTTGCCTAAAACATCTTGTACTCCCTGATTTTCTCTAACTGAGATAGGTATAATACGAAAATTTACACTGTATTAGTTGAAAACAATTTCATTAAAGAAAGAAGCCTTGAAATGAATAACCGCGAAGACAAACTATTGAGTTAGACTATTGTGAATATAAATATATGTCCTTCTAATTTCAACTTTGCGACATCTCACTGTATGATGATAGATATTTGCTAATAATTGCTATGACAACGTTTACAGTTGACCTTGGAAGTTTCTGTATTCCTCTTTTTTTCAAAAAAAAATTCAAAGTAAAATTTGTCTAAAATTAGTTCAGAAGTGAATGAATGACTGTCATTTCTTGATGTACTCAATCAAAATAAGCTGAAAGTATTAGGTAAAGGGGGATTTGTGTTATCCGAAACACAACACAGGCAGGATAATGAGGGAACTAGAATTTGGACACAGATGCACGCGCGCACAAACACAAGCACGCATAATCAAGTGTATCTTTTATAGACGCCTTACACCGTTATCCCTCCAAACAAATGTTTGACAGGTGACGGATAGTGTTTTGTATTCAGTCTAACATTCATGTAACTATTAGTAATGTGTACAAGTACTATAATTTAAATTATAGAAATTCCTTAACTGTAGTTGATAACAAAATTTGTAATGTCATACATTTATTCCCGTTTATGAATGTAAACAAAATGCAAAGATAAATTGTACTATAAATCGAGGAGAATATACTCTATAGAGAAATTAGAGGAAGAATTTAAGTTTCTTGAAAAGATATTAAAGAGTAATGGGTACCCTCAAAGGTTCATCAACAATTATGGAAGATCTGAAGTCACAAATGTAAAACAAATCACAGTGGAAAAAAGCCAGTCTACATTCAGGTTGATTATAAAGGTGAAAACATTGCAGCAATAATCAACAGAAGGCTAAGTACAACATCAATAGCCATAGCCTATCTTGCAGCTAAGCTCATCCCCGTCTATCGAACAACTAGCTCTCCTTTGAGGCAATCAAAAATCGATAGATATCCTTCTCATGTTAACTCCAACTGTGTGTATACAAATTTACATGTATCTGCGGGAGCAGTTACATTGGAAGGACAGAAAGAAGAAGGGCATATCTACGACTTTCTGAACATGTACCAAAAAGCTTATGGCGAAAGAGAAGAAATGCTTTAAACAGTGCCATCTCAAGAAATCTCCGTGACACGGGTCATGAGGTGGACGTTGAAAAGTCTTTCAAAATGATCAATAGGCAAAAGAGTTCAATTCTCTTCGAGTTTGCTGCAGCCAATTTCCATCAAGTGCCTAAAACCTGATTCATGCGTCCAGAAAGATGTGATTTTCAGCCTTTCTTTGCCCTGGTAACTGGATATTTTCATCTGTCTTTCATCTGATTACATAATTCAGAAAGTATCCATTGTGTATGATCACTATTGCTTGGAATAGTGTTTAATATTATATATATTATTATTGTATGCATATGTTGATCGATTGATTTTTGTTTAAAAATGAATTCTGTGCAAGTATGTTAAAATTGTTTCTGTAGATATATTTAATAATGTCTTCGACCTGTAAGCAGCTGACGCAAAGGCCACGAAATAAATGTTTGTTCAAATTGTTTGTGAAGAATAAACAATATAAGGTTGATATGTATCCATTTATATATATATATATGTGTGTGTGTATGTTGGTCTATCTTTCTGTTTGCTGGCTTAGTCTGTGACCATTTCACTTGTATGAACTTGTCTCATTTAACAATATATATTCCCCTTATATTATAATATAATATGAGTGTTTGTTGACAGTCCGTTGCTTGGTGACATATATCCATATTATATGTGTGGTTGTTGACATGTCTGCTATATTTCGCTATGTATATGTGGATCGATACTTCATTATAATTAGCCATTCATGTTAAGACTGTCTAATGATTGTTCACACCCTTGTCTGAACATTCATATATATTTCGCTCTCACAATTTGTGTGACTTACTTACTTACTTACCTACTTACTTTGGTGTGATACCACTTACTGCTTCTCCTTGTGTTTGGAAAATATAAGTATCATCGCAAACCTAGTGGTCTTCTGATCTCCGCCTTCTTGCGTCAGGACTATTAGTTTCTCGACCAGTCCATAACAATAATTTAGCGACGAGTACATAACAAAGGTCATTACTTATTTCATTGGAATCTGCTCAACTGCTTACAACCTAGAACTTACAAACATTTGGTTCCCTTGATAAATTTTGATGTAGAAGAAAAAGGCGAGATTTACAGTATAAAATGATATCGTCATTCTGTTTCACAGGTTCTCATCATCTGCTGTAAACTGCCTCAATGTTTGAAAGGTGTAATAGAGAAATCATTAAAAAAAAAGATGAACGCATCCGGAATATAAGTATCAGAATTATTTTCAGTTAAATTTTACCGTCAATTTATATGCTATCAATTTATATGAAAAAAAAGATTTGGGTTAGAGTTAGAGAAGACAGAAAACAGAAAAATCTAATAAACAATGTTAGCTTGTACGTCAACTGAAGAAGGTTAAAGTTCATCAAATTCAAAAGTTGCTTAGAGAGCTGAGCTGACTAGTGTGAATGAATAAGCAGAGGATGAAAAGAGCCATGAAGAGATGCTTCCCTGTATTCAGGCTGGTGACACTGTACAGAACTACATCCCCATATAAGCCAATCGAAACTGGACAAGTACCCTGCTGATGTAACCTCGAATTGCATTTAGAAATTTACGTGCACCTGCTGAAGCAAGTACATTGAAGAGACAGAAAGAAAGGCTTCTATCCGATTTTCAGTGCATATTCCGAGAAATTTATGCTTAAAAGGAAGCACATATTTACCAAGTGCAATCACATGATACCCACGTTGTAAATATGGGTCATTATATTGAGATTTCCAAATCATTCAAAACACTAAACCTACAAAGGACAGCGATTCTACTAGAAATTAATGCTGAAGCACTTGCAATCAAACTTCATAGGCCAAACTTGTAAAAACCGTCAGAGAGTGTGTAGTCGATCTCTTTCACTCCCTTCGTAACCGTATCACTTTCATTACACTGATAAGTCATACACACTAGTGAGGTCAGCTCAACAAGCAACTTTTCAATTTGATGAAATTTAACCTTCTTGAGTTGACGTACAAGATAACACTGTTTATAAGAATTTTCTATTTTCTGTCTTGTCTCACCCCGTCCCCACCTTTATTTTGATAGTTTGATAATATGTAATTTGATGGTAATTTAAACTGAAAATTGTAATGCTTATATCCCGGATGCGTTCATCTTATAATTCCATATTAGTTTGTTTATTAGATGGATCACACAGTCAGTGAAACAGTATTATCATTTACTGGATGACGAGATTTCGAACATAATTTATTCATCGTTCATAATCATTTCATCAATTATAATCACACACGACTTCGAAACTTGACTTTTATAGTTTTCTTTCTTCTCTCCTCCTATTTGTCGTCGTGTGGGGTAGTAGAATTTTCCAGATATCTGGGTGGACAGGTGTTGAATCATTCGCATTACACACTAATTTTATATTTCATATCCTGTGGTGCATTGTTTAAAATGTAAACGCAACGCTGTTGTTTTTTAAGTGTTGGTTTGTAGGGATTTGATTGGTTTCAAGATTTCGTCATGAGCTGATATTAGTGGTCACGCTATGTCGTGAATTGGCAGAAGTTAGAATTCAAGGACCATTGGATCGGGTCCCAGTGGCTTATTGGTATACGAGCTCGCCTTGTATCCGGAAGGTCCTGGGTTCGAATCCCGGCGGGTGCGTAGTGCTGAAGAGTCACAAACTAGGGCGAAACAGCTGTCCACTACTCTCAGGTTTTCCAATGGTTCTCTAATTAATGTCAGCTCATGATGAAATGCTGTTGTTTTTATTTATTAATCTTTTTATGTGTTGCTTTTTAATTTTAAAATCTTATGAGGTAATTAGACGCTATACATTGTAATGCACGCTGAAAATTGAATGCCTGTACACAAATACTGTTTGGAATAAAGCTATTATTATTATTATTGATTCTCATTTGAATCGATAAACAAATCTTCCGCTGTCACCAATTTCTTCCTCCAGCATGCTAGTTCTATTAGATTTCGAAACTGTCATCTTATCCCATCCAGCCTATGCTGTATGGTTGTGTGTAATTGCATGTAGTGAGTGCTATAGCTGAACTATTCTCTAGATTTCTTATCTCATTAGGGTCAACTGAACTAGAAGGAATCTCGGAAAGATTTTACGGAGAATTCCTAACAATGCACAGATAAAAGTGGCATCCACACCCACGAAGTCAATCAGAAACAAGCTTTGACGGTTAAAGGACTAATCCTATGGAGCAAATTAAGCAAAACAATTTAGTTTACCTAATACCCCGCTGGAATGATTGTCAGATTAAATACATAGATCAAAGTGGTAGAACGAGGCCTGTCAAAATAGCGAAGCACAAAAGTTTAGCAGCAAAATCTAGATTAGTTGAGCCGAATAAGATAAGATATCTAGAGAATAATTCAGCTACAGCATTCACTGCATGCAATTACACACAACCATACAGCATAGGATGGATGGGATAAGATGACAGTTTTAAGATCTAATACATCTAACAGGGTGGAGGGAGAGATTGATAACAGAAGCTTTGTTTATCGAATCAACTGACAGAGAATCCGTGTAATAGGAATGATTCAACACCTGTCCTCTCAGATGTCTGGAAAATTCTACTGCCCCACACGACGACGACAAATAGGAGGAGAGAACAAAGAAAACTATAAAACTCAAGTATTGAAGTCGTGTGTGATTATAATTGATGAAATGATTATGAACGATGAATAAATTTTGTTCGAAATCTCGTCATCCAGTAAATGATAATACTGTTTCACTGACTGTGTGTGTGTGTGTGTGATACGTCTAATAAACAAACTAATATGAAATTACTTACTACCGCAGTGCCAAAGTTTTACACATATATTAACCTCAAAGTCACTAGTACGTTCTCACTCACTGATCGCTATTCCCTCTGTTCAACCTTCGATAAGACACTAGGTAATAAGTAATCACATGTGTCTAATCTGTGTAGTTGGTGCAGACAGAATTGTATCAATCAAGCTTTAAGTCATCTGATAGTTCTTGTTGATTGTTTTTGTATTGCACGGTCACTGATAACCTATCAACTCCTGGTACGGACGCTTTAATACTATCTGGAAATTAATATGACGTCATTTAGCGAAGTCTTTCTTGTTTTATCAGTCTTACTGTATCATTCCTCCTGTACTCAATATTTTGTTTTCTGTGATGTAAGAATATGAGAGAGGTAAGGTCAGCAGTTAATTATGTTTAGCTGAGCAGAAGATTGTAATTGACCTAGCGCGGCTTCTCATCAAACTGGATGTACACAAATTTCCGATCAGGTGACCTAATAGACTTGAACTAGTACGCTATTAGCTGTGTCCTACCAAAAACACCAACCAATAAGATGGCAACAAATCTGAACGTGCATGAAAAACCTCAAAGCAGCACGGGGACTCCGATCCAAGAATTCAGCGAAGTTTCTGATGGTGGCCATGCGTTGGATGGAACTAGTCTCGTACGAAATGATATCAAGATATACGCTTTAGTTATTGATTTTTGTGGGGATTTTGTTTGATTGGTTGCAGGATTTCGTCATGAGGTGACATCAGTTAAAGAACCTTGAGAAGTGGTGATGCTGTGCCTTGGATTGGTAGAAGTTAGAATTCATGGGTCGGCCATTGAATTGGCGGGTCCCAGTGGCTGAATATTCTACAAGCTTGTTAGCCTTGTAACCAGAAGGTCCTTGGTTTGAACCCCCCCCCACCGTGGTGGGTGCGTACAGATGAAGAGTTAATCCCAAACTAGGCTGACGAAACAGCCGGCTGTCTGGCAGTCCTCCCAAGTGGTTTTCCGATGGTTCACTAACTGATCTCAGCTCATAATGAAATCCTCCCTCACTCTCTCTCTCTCACACACACACACAGTCACAGTTACTATGAGTCAACAGTTGATTTAATGAATAGGGGTAGCTTTCCAATAAATTTTCTACTCCCAATATTGAATTGATTAAAGACAAATATAGTTTGATTGACACTGGCTTAGAATGTTACACCCAGAAAATACATCACCCAAGTAAAAATACATTTTAGTAAGGTAGAAAATGGTATGTGTGAAGTGGAGACCTGGTCTTTAGTTAGAAAAAGTAAATTTCCTCCACTCTGTCTGTATTGAATAATTATATCATCTACATATTTCCTTATTTTGTTTTTGAGCGCGCCCCCCCCCGCTTCCCCACGCTTTATTCCCTTTCCTGTTTTGAATTTTGTTAAGGAAAACAAAAACATCCAACATAGAGTATGTCTAAATAATTGTGGTGCTGAGTACATTTCGTTTCATTTTGGAACAAAAACAAACGTTTATAGAAAAAACATCACATGCTTTCAATGTATGACAAACCTGTATACCAGAAAAAACAAACAAGGTATAAACATGAGTTTAATTTGTTCTCGCCCTTTCACCACTTATGATACAGTTGACTTATCTATTATTTTTTTTTCCTATGACCTACTCACTGCTTGTCATAATACAAATAAACTGGAAAGTAGTATTAGTAGTTGTTGGATGGTTGGAGGCAATCGACAGGAAATTCTACACCTCTGTTTCATAATTGTCATTACTCATCCGTCAGCTAGGCGTGTCTGCAGTTTCGAAGAAACATGTGACTCAAAGCCCAGTAAATCACCTAGTGGTGTGATAGAAAAGATTTGTACCTCAGGTGGATGATTCTGATGTGGTTGTGTTCTCTGAGCTAGCTGGATGGTTTATTTGTGGAGATTTCATCATTGTCCTATTAAGCAACATCTTCAGCGAAAGTTTATTAGTCATCTCTCCTGGTGACTACCTTGAATGTCGTGGTTGGTTGATCGGTTGGTTGGTTGTGTATGTTTTCATACCCTCTAGGCTACTTGTATTGGAACTGATTGTTTCCGTCAAAAGAAATGACATCCAATGCTTCCATCATATTACTTCACACAGACAAGCACTAACATCAATTCGACTGGGACAACCAACATTTAAAATATTAGACAGAAGAAACACCAAGAATGCTAGACAGAGAATTTTTAGACGCCAGCCTGGTACTCCTGCGAATCATCAATCAATAGACATATTGAGATCGACAAAAAATTCACCAATGGATAAGAAGGAAACCTCACGCACAAAGGGTCAAAGTTCAAGTCAAGGAAACAATCACTTCCAATACATGTAGATTAGAGGCTGTGAAAACACAAAAAAACAACCAATCACTTTCAGGGTCACCCAGAGAGATGATTAATAAACTCGTGGAAAAATCTAAAAGCCTACTTCCTTCAAAGTGAAGTATGCGCTGAAGATGTCGCCTAGTAGGGCAGGGAAAGGTTCGCAAATAAAAGCCAACCAGTTAACTCAGAAAACGCAACTACACCTATTGGTATGCGCAGAGACATTAAAACTGAGTTGTTCGGGCTCACGAATGATCTCGTATAGAACTGTGATGACTACTTTGAGTGGACACTAAGCAGTAACTAGTCGTTGGTTTTGGTACAAAGGAAATTCTATCCATCAAGCTTGCAATATGGACGTCGCGTGACAACAATTCACAGAATTCGTCATAGTGGTAATTAACGTAGCATGGTAGCCATATTGTTAAGACGACTAACAGAATTCAGTCCACACCAACTCTAAGGACCAGACACATTCCACTTGTTACAGGCTAGTGTCCAATCGAAATATAATTAATATTGATAGTAGTAGTAACATATCTGAGTAGAGTTAATGCTACACAGCACATTAATGACGGTGTTAAGTTTGTACATTCAGAGAACAAGGGATAGGCAACATATAGTTTATTGAGGAAATCTACAGATATTTATAGATTTTTATGTACATTATTGTCTGCGGAGAAGCAATGTCTTCTGATTGGCTGTTTTCTTGCGGAAGGTTATTCTGCACTACTTGTGACCGTTTCTCAGAAATTTAGGCCATATATCTACGAACCGTATTTGCACATGTTAAGTCTTCTGTGATTGGATGTTGAGTTCATCAATGTTAAGCTTTGTTACTGTTTTCCTCATAAACCAGATTCGGGAAGTAACACCGATATAAACTGTGGTCTACAATTTTTGGCTAGCAGCCAGCTCTCACCATACATGGACTTCTTCAATATTATTATTATTGTATCCTTTAGTTCCTAGAGGAACATAGGGCTTCAGCTGCGCACCTCCATTGACTTCGGTTTTCTGACAACTTTTTCACCCTGCTCCAGGTCTGTCCACATGCTTTCATCTACTCCTCGCATGACCTCCTCCAAGTCACCCCACTGTGAGACGACCAACTCGCCGCCTCCCTTTCGGGTTCCACTCGAGGGCTTGTCTAGTGATGTCACTTGATGGTTTCCTCAGCGTATGGCCAATCCATCTCTATTTCTTTCTGCCTGTTTGCTTCACAATCGGTTCCTGCTGGATTGGTTCGCTCATTGCCAGAGATCCCTGTTGCTGATATTTTCTGGCCATCTGGTCTTGAGTATTGAGCGGAGACAGCTGTTAATGAAGGTCTGAAGTTTGTTTGAGATGCTGTTTATGACTCGCCAAGACTTCTTCAATATACAATATTTAAATATTTCATGAAACGATTGGACAGGTAACTGGAAGAATAATAAATCGAATACTCATTAGTAACCGACTGCATGATGAAGCTGCTTGAAGTTCAACTAAGTGGTCATGGCCGAAGGGGTGCACCAATCCGGATATGAGGACAAAGACTTTCTGACGATATTGGCCTGAGGAATGACGTCTCAGTAGTTAGACGACCGATGGATTCGCCTCGCAAAAGAAGTTCATGAGTTTGATTTGTGGTCAAATCATGGGTACATACTCATGAAAAGTCTTCAAAGAGGACGTAACAGATGACCAATAGTCCCTATTTTCCAATAATTCTTTAATTGATATCCGTTTATTATCAAACTTAACATCATTCAAACACTGACAAGTCAAAAACCAGAAAAGAAGTCTTTCCGTTAGAATGTATGTTTCATGTATAACGTGTTTCCTGACCATTGAACAGCAGTTTAGAATCAATGTAAAATTTTTTAATTTAAATAAATTATTTCCTCTATGGTGTAGTCTTAGGTCTGAACGTTCTGAGTCTTTTGATGAGTAGTCGAATATCCGGACAGTGATTAAAGATGAAAGCTTGATAACGTCAAATAAGCCTTCTGTAACAATACTAGGAACTACGTAAGCATCAGGTTCATCATTAATATTTTATTCTTATTATTGTTTCATTCAATTCCTAGAGGGACACAGCCATTTGTCTCAGTTGCGTTCAGTTCTCCACCAACGTTTTCATGCGACTCCACGTCTGCCCACATGTTTTCATCTCCTCTACGCTCAACCTTCTCTTTTCCATGTCACACTCTCACTGACGACCAACTTGCCACTTCAAATTCCGTTTCCACTCGAGTGATAGAGCGACGTGTGATGTCACTCACTTGATGCTTTGTCTTCTCAGAGTATGGCGTCCAATCCACCTGCCTCCATTTCTTCCTGCGTATTTGTTGCACAATTGGTTTCTGCTGGGTTGATTAGTTGGTTCATTGCCAGAGATCTCTCCCTAGTGCTGATCTTTTCTTTCAGGCCATCTCATCTTGAGTAGTATTGAGCGAAGACAGTTTTTGATGAAGGTATGTAGTTTGTTTGCAGTGCCCTTTGTGACACGTCAAGTAGCAGTGACTCCACATTGGAGTTGAAAATCCGGATCTTATTTTTCATGCTGAGTAGTGCTATTAATCTCCACACAGACATGAGTGTAATGAACGCCTACCCTGCTTTCCACACTCTCGCTCTGATATCCCCATGAGTTCCGTCCGCCTGTAGTTGAACTGAAGCTTCCTAGGTAGGTAAAGGAGGTTTTTTCTCTCAGATTTCTCCCATTTATGCTGATTGTTGTCTGTTGTTGGTGCCGCCGTTGCTGTATTGGCCAGGAATCTTTATCGCCTCTGTTTTCTCTATGTTCAGAGATGTTGTAGATTCTTGGCCAACAGCAACAGCAACAACCACAACAAACAGCAATCAGCATAAATGGGAGAAATCTGAAAGAAACAACCTCCTTTACCTAACTAGGAATCATCGTTTCAAATACAGGCGGACAGAACTCATGAGGATATCATTATCAGAGCTGGTAAATATTTTATTTATTCGGTGTGAAGTAGAACTTCTCTCTGGAATATTTTTTATAATAGCAGTATTGTCGCTAAGATAGACTAAATACATAAAAATTTAAAAGTAGTTTATACCCAAGAAGTACATTACCAAAAGTATTCCCTGTATTCCCTTCATTATATGTTACTGATTTGTGTGACTAACTGAGGGTGATGCGTAAAGTAAATCCAGACAATACTGAATAAATTTGTCAATATGTCACATATACAGAGATGTACTTTGGGAAGACTTTGGATATACATCAGGAAAGGTAATCAACAGGGACCCCTGACTGACCTAGACTTCGCCATTGTTGGTACTCATCAGCAAGATGTATCCATACTTTATAACAGTTTGAAAATGATTTGGGCATTGGGTATATGATATTCATTATTATAAACGTTTTTGCATTTCCCAATGAATAAAACACAAAAAACGATATTGTCGCTTTTACTGACGTTTCGCCATTTAATGCTGTTGCGAACAGCTTTATCACAGCAGTGTTATTAAACGAGAATTTAAAAAATCTCAATCATCATGCATCCGCATTCCTCATCGATACTAAAGCCACTGCAAACGGAAACTCGGAATGTTATAAAAGATTTCTATGATTTCAAATCCCAAATATAACACCGAGAAATTGATAAAAAAGACATTATGGTAAGCTATGATATTAACTCATTATATACTAGCATCCCTATTACGTAAAGTTCTGATATCATTTTGAATTAATTAGAATCAAATGCAACTCTATCAAAAAGATGTCCACTGGACATCAGTGAAATAATTAAAAGCTTAAAATTCTGTCTAGAAAGTAATTATTTTACATTTAAAAGGAGTTTATATAGACAGACAAATGGTGTTGCTATGGTTTCACCACTATGCCCAATAGTCTCTGATCTTTTTATGAATAGATTCGAATATATAACATCTTTTCAAGCATACTCACGTCTAAAATATGGTTAAAATTTGCAAATGATACTTTTGTAATGCTAAAACGAGATCTACACAGTTCATTCTTAGAGAAAATAAACAATCTATCCCCCCGAAACCAGTTTACTTTGAAAGCAGAATCAGACGTTGGTGAATTATCATTTCTAGACTGCCAGCCTAGTCAAGAGGAGGGAAAACAGACATTTTAGCATATCTGTATTCATGAAGAAAACACACTTCAACAAAAAATTTAGACTTCGGATCATCACACCCCATCAGCGCGAAGGTATCAGTTCTTTCAAGTCTTCTTAGACGACGACACTGTTTGGTGTTAACGGATGAAAAAGAAGGAGAAGAATAAATATCAAACATTACTGAAACTGTCAAGAAAAATAACTATCCAAAGAACTTCCTTATCATAGCCAGCATCAATATTAAATATGGTTGAAAACGTAATCCGAAGGCATGAACCTCCACTTTGCTATTCCAAACAGATCAAAGACGTCAGATGATATCAGAAGAGTGCTTAATAAGCTCGACATCATAGTTTTCTGCAAAACACACTACGAAGTAACCTTTTCCCTAAGGATTCCTAACTTAGTTCTGTCTACAAAATAAAATGCTTGGAATGTGATGCTATATACACTGGACAAACATCTCAAGAAATCAAAATCGGAAGAAATGAACACCTGAGAGTAAGTGCATGTTCAACCAGCAAGAAGCCAAGTTAAACTAGAAGAACTCGAAAAATCATCAGCCATAGCTTGTCTCAGGCAATCGAATCAGGTCAAAAAAATTATTTTGACAATATTGAAATCATCATCCAAAAAAAGCATTTCAGAAATCACAAAGAATGTCTAATATCATCAGAAGCACTTCATATCAAATGGAATTCAAATTGTTTGAGCTGAATAGGAATGATGGACTAAAACAGAATCTGACCTGGGTACAACACACACACACATTCTCCCCCATGAAATGACAAAATCAACGCGAATGTGATAAACAATTTCATGATGTAAATATACGCTGCTTTTATAATTTTACACACTTAACAAATCCAACAATCTACACCTGACCAACTTAACAAAGTAAGCAGAATTACCCGATGCTGAGGAACGATGATTAAGTTGTTTTACATTAGCCGGGTGGATTTTATAAATTCTGGTTTAATAATGCTACTTTGATAAAGTTATTAGCAGTATCATTAAATAGCGAAACGTCAGTAAAAACAATATCGTTTTTTGACTCATTGGGAAATGTAAACCTGTCGTAATAATGCATATCCACACTACTGTAGGAACCAACATATATATGTGGCGAGAGTTGTCTGCAAGCCGTAATTGTAGACAACAATTTACGTCAATGTTTACGTCCCTAATCGGGGTCATTAGAAAACTATACAATAAAAAAGCTTCAAAGCAAGAACTACAGTTTTAGCAGAATAAAATGGTACCATCATTCTTTATTTCGTTGCCTTCTCGTCAGCTGCTTACATGGCAAAGACATTATTAAATATATCTACAACAACAATTTTAACATACTTGCACAGAGTTAAGTTTAAACAAAAATCAATCGATCAATATACGCATACACTAAAAATATACATATATAAATATGCAATATTAACCACTATTCCGAACAATAATAATCAAACACAATGGAAACTTTTAGCATTTCACATTCGGATGAAAGAGAGGTGAAATTATCCAGTTACCAGGGCAAAGAAAGGCTGATAACCGCTTCTTTCTGGACGCATAAATCAGGTTTCAGGCGCTTGATGGAAATGGCTTCATCAAACTTAAGGAGAATTGAGCTATTTTGCTTATTGATAATTTTGAACGACTTTTCAACGTCCACCTCATGACCCGTGTCGAGAAGATGCCTGGTGATGGCACTGTTTAAAGCATTTGTTCCCTTTAGGCATAAGCTTTTTGGTACATGTTCAGAAAGTCGTAGATATGCCCTTCTTCTTTCTGTCCTTCCAATGTAACTGCTCCCGCAGATACATGTAAATTTGTATACACACAGTTGGAGTTAACATGAGAAGGATATCTATCGATTTTTGATTGCACCAAAGGAGAGCTAGTTGTTCGATAGACGGGGATGAGCTTAGCTGCAAGATAGGCTATGGCCATTGATGTTGTACTTAGCCTTCTGTTGATCATTGCTGCAATATTTTCACCTTTCTAATCAAGCTGAATGTAGACTGGCTTTTTAATAACTGTGATTTGTTAAACATTTGTAACTTCAGATCTTCCATAATTGTTGATGAACCTTTGAGGGTACCCATTACTCTTCAATATCTTTTCAAGAAACTTAAATTCTTCCTCTAATTTCTCTGTAGAGCATATTCTCCTCACTCTATAGTACAAAGTCTTGACTAGACGACGTTTAAAGCTATGTGGACAAAAGCTATTAAAATGCAAGTATTGTCCTTTCCATGTGGGCTTTCGATAAATTGACTTTTGAAGACTACCGTCTTCTAGGCGTTCCATGGCTATGTCAAGGAAGTCAAACTTTCCGTCAATTTCGTGTTCCATAGTGAAGTCAATATTGGCGTGTGCACCAATGAATAATCTTAGTAAGTAATCTGGATAATTTCACCTCTCTTTCATCCGAATGTGAAATGCTAAAAGTTTCCATTGTGTTTGATTATTATTGTTCGGAATAGTGGTTAATATTGCATATTTATATATGTATATTTTTAGTGTATGCGTATATTGATCGATTGATTTTTGTTTAAACTTAACTCTGTGCAAGTATGTTAAAATTGTTGTTGTAGATATATTTAATAATGTCTTTGCCATGTAAGCAGCTGACGAGAAGGCAACGAAATAAAGAATGATGGTACCACTTTATTCTGCTAAAACTGTAGTTCTTGCTTTGTTCAAATTCATTAAGGGGAATAAATGTATGAAAAAAGCTTCACCTTGAAAAATTCTCCACCTAGTCACAGCTGACTTAACGTATGCAAATAGGATTCTCAGATATATGGCCTGACCTTCTAAGAAACGGTGAAAAGCATTACCGAAAACAGCAAGAAAACAAACAGTCAGAAGACGCTGATGTTTTACTTACTACAACGTTGATTACATATATATATATATATATATAATATATATATATATATATGCATGATGATGCTTCAGAACTTTGTGAAATCCTACTAATTTTACTCTCATTTAAAGTTATTGTCAAATCAAAGTCAATGATTTTAACAATGGCGAAAAGAAAGCCTAATTTGAATGAAACATTGTCATCAACATTGTTTAAAGTTATCAATAAGAAGAATATAATCTTGAATATTGATCAATCAACGGGTTATTCAAGTTAATCTACTAACTGCACTTACTTCTTGAACTCTATGCTCTAATTTATTGAGTAGACTTCTTAATTCATCACGTTCCTGTCGAAGTTTAGTTAATTCCATATAATCATCTCGAGACTAGACAAGTTATAAGAAAGAAAAAGGGGCAGCGGAAAAAAAATAATAAAGTAATATTCAAGAAGTAAAAGTTATACTTTATGATGAATTCCATTCACTATGAAACTATAATTGTATATTATATTAAGGCAGCAGCACGTATCATAAAGTTGAACTATAAGACCAAAACCGAACCAGCACATCACTGACTTAATTATTATTATTATTGTTATTCCATTGGATTCCATTGGACATACAGCTTTAGAAACACAACGGCACGTCACTCTATTCTGTGAAGTATTTTTACCTGACTTCACAATTACCCATAAGCTTTAATTCCCTCCTCCTTGAACTGACCAATCGCATGAAAAAATACGAATTTAGGTGTAATTAAGGGAAATCAAGTTACTGATGTACACTGTGATGAAGAATTTCAAGCTGAGGAAGTACAGATATCAGGTGCTCCCTACTTTTTTATTATTGATTTTGATATCTTTTATTGAAAGATACACTTTTTAATGGATAATTTTATTCAAGTGTTGGTTTGTAGGGATTTGATTGATTGGTTACAGGCTTTCATCATCAGGTGACAGTGGTTAGGGAGTACTGGACAGCCAGCTTTTTCGTCACCCTAGTTTGGGATTATCTCTTCGCCGGTACGCACCCATCACGGGGGTTCGAACCCAAGACCTTCTGGTTACAAGTCTAGTGAGCTCATGTAGCATAAAGCCACCGGAACCCGATCCAATGGCCCATGAATTCTAACTTCTGCCAATTCACGACCTAGCACAACCCTTAATTTTACTATTCATTACTTGTGTTCTGCCGTAGGTGGCACAGCAGTAGAATGCTCGCCAACCACGCAAGTAATTTGGGGTTCGATCCTCGACCAACGCACTGCTTTACCTCGCTAAACCAGTAATAAGACTGGTAAAGAGGGAAGATTGGGAATAAGGCTAGCAACCCTATCCCGCAAAAATAAATACCACTGCTACAGAAACTTCAAGGCCCTAGCCTGAAGCCCCATGTTTCACTGGGAATGTAAAGGAATAAAAAAGAAAACTTGCATTCTGTGTGAAACACAGGGATTCAGCGGTACATTTCCCTTACACCTGACTCTCTTTCAGCTTATTAGCTGGCTCTACGAATACTCAAAAGCTTTTATTTACTCTTCTTACGAACTTCTTCATATCACTGTTGAACTCCCAACCAGTCGCTTCTCATTCAAGGTGTAATTTCACTTGATGATTTTCTCAATGTGTGTTTAATCCACCTTCACTTCATCCTGCATATTTCTTGCGCGATGGATTCTCCACTTTTGGGCTAACTACTAGAGTTCCTTGTCGCTCAAATCTTCAGTTTCACTAAAGGTGTCTGAATCAAACTTATTTAAACTATTATTTATTTTATTATTTTATATTTTATTTTTGGTTGTGGCTTGATTCCACATCATATTTTTGGTACAAATATGAAATTTTCAGCGGATGATTTCGGCCGACAGTTGATATCAGATGTGCATCGGCAGGGAGTGAACCCCGGACCATCTACATGACAGATGGCAGTCCTAACTGCTGTGCCACCAATGCACAAAAAAACGGGAGGACCATGAGGCCACTCTACTGACAAAAACGACACACTCGAGAGCCCCCGATTAGGGTTCCTAAGCGAGTTTCAACCCACAGAGGTGCAATGGTGAGCCTTCACATAGGGTCAGAACATTCTTGATCACCCTGAACGTGGTGCCAGGATCGTGCATGCAGATTGTATACTTGTCTTATAAACAGATGCAGAATAAATTTCTATGGCGTCTGCATTTGACTCAATCATACTGGTGGTAGCAAATAAAGTTGGCAAATTTATATGCTTGAAGTTATTCAATGCATCCATCCTAGAGAGATAAGTGCTGGTAGACATGTCATACAGGTTGTACAGACACAGTAAAAAATGCCAGGTTGGTATCGATTTTAACTCCTAGAGTGAAAAACGTGGAAAACTTAGTTTGAATTAAATCGTAGCAAAAGGTGTCATATCAGTCAAGGTAGTTTTTCCTTGAAATAACATCAAAAACCACGGGAAGACTTTTCCCATAGCCTTAAATTTAACAATACACCATTCCAGTGGCAAATCATGACCAGCAAGATCCACCAAGTTGGGTGTTAGGACAAACACTGGTTGATGATATATCGACTGATAGTAGGGCTACATGTCACGAAGTTAGTTATGGTAGGCCTGTGGGTTATGTTACAATATCGGTAACAGTGGTTCGATTCCGGTCGAGTGGTGCGTGCGTAGTGACGAGGTGTCTTAAACTTTGACGAAACGTCTATTCAGTACACCCGATTACTACTCATGAGAGTGAATAACAGCATTTTATATACACAATTACAATATAATGTAATAAATATTATATAGTCTCATGTGTTTTAAACAAAGTGTTGTAATTATTATTATTTCCCTTAGTTCGTAGAGGAACATAAGGCTTCAGCCACATGTCTCCATTGCGTTCGGTTCTCCACCAACATTTTCACCTGACTCCACGTCTGCCCACATTCTTTCATCTCCTAATCGCTCGACCTCTTTCATTCTATGTCACGCTCTCACTGACGACCAACTCACCACTTCTCACTATGGTTACACTCACGTGATGGCCTGAAGTGTGATTTCACTCACTTCATGCTTTGTTTTCTCAGATTTTGGCCTCCAATCTACCTACTTCCATTCGTTCCGGCATATTTGTAGCACAATTGGTTCCTGCTGGGTTGGTTCGTTGGTTCATTGCCAGAGATCCCTACCTGTTGCTGATCTTTTCTCGCTGGTCATCTGGTCTTGAGTGAAGTATTGAGCGAAGACAGCATTTGATGAATGTGTGTAGTTTGTTCGAAGTGCCACTCGTGACACGGCGTGGAGCCAATTCTCTGATCCGTATAGGTAAGTAGCACTGAATTCACATTGGAGTTGAAAATCCGGATCTTATTTTCATTTTCTTGGTGAGTAGTGCTGTTGATCTTCACATAGACATGAGTGTAATGAAAACTTGTCTCACTTTCCCGATTCTCGCTTTGATATCCGCATCAGTTCAGTCTGCCTGTAGTTGAAACGATGCTTCCCAGGTAGGTCGGTAGGTAAAAAAGAGGTTGCTTTCTTCACATTTCTCTCATTTATGCTGATTGCTGTCTGTTGTTGTTGCTGTGGCTGTTGGCCGGGAATCTTCATCACCTCTGTTTTCTCTATGTTCACCTGGAGTCTTATCTTTGGTACTTCTTCTGCCAACTTGTTACTTTTCACTTGCTTATCTTTCAGTTTGTGGGAAATCAGACATATATCATCATCGGCGAAGTTCATATCCTCCAAGCCTTTTGTGTGGGTCCATTTAACTTGTTTCTTCGCTGCCCGCTGTCTGTCATATTAACCAGTATACCTCAGTCAGGAAAATCATCGGAGATAGTAGGTAACCTTATCTTACTCCCGTCTTCACTTCAAAGGATTCCTTGGGTTTCCCGTTGTGGATTACTTGGCATGCAGTATTGTCGTACAACTGTTGGATGAGATGTATAATTGCTGGAGGCATCCCTTGATAGTAGCGAATTAGTTTCCAAATCATCTCTCGATCAGCGCTGTCGAAGGCCTTCACAAATTCGGTGAAGTTGAGGTGACTGGCATTCCAAGCCCTGTTCAATTATGATTCTTAGTGTTGCGATGTCATCGATGCATGACTTGTTTCTCCTGAATCCAGCTTGTTCCGGTCGAAGTTTTTCATCCGGAGCTTGTTTGATTCTCTCCAGGATGATGCAGCTTAGTATTTCGCTTCGTATGGACACAAGTATAATGCCAATTTTTAGAATCTTGATTGCCTTCAGGATTTCTGTTCTCATCAAAGGGTTAATATCCACTGGTAGTTCTGCTTCCGCTGTTGGTATTATTGGGCGACTTGTAGGTGGCGGTCGATTTAGAAGTCTTTTTAAGTGTTCAACACAGTGTTTCCTTTGCTCCACCTTTTTGGTGATTGGCTTTCCATTGTCATAAAGTGCCATAGGGAAATCGAATCATGATATTCCATTTTAATATTTTAAATTTTGCACTGAACATTGATCGACAGAGAGGCAATTTCAAATTCAACTATTTTATCTATTGCTATGTTATATATTATTCAAATTTATTAAGACTTATCCATTGAGTCATGTGTTACTGGGTGCATATGACATTTTGTTTATATTAAAACTTTTGTTTTGTTTATTCCACACTACTATTGACATTTTAAATTAGTCTAATTATTTGATATGCGTATTTCAATGTATTTGAATGTAAATCCATAAATGCAAACGCAATCGAATATTATTCGTTGTATAATTTAAAATATCATATCGGATAATGATGGCTAGTAGTGAAATCCAGGATGTCGCCATTTGTCCTAATTGAGACACCCGTCATCTGGGTGTACGTGAATTCCCAGTGAGTGATGATTTGTATTCCCACTGGGACTAGAACTCGTCAGTCACCGTTTAAACCGAAAAGGCGTTATTCATTAGACCACTAAGACCACGATAGCCACTTCTTGTGCAACGCGTATCAGTAGTTAACGGTTTAATTCGTTAGTTTGTAAACACACATATTAGCCATCGAATATTATCAAAGTATCCGAAGTAGTTATCAGCCGATGTGTCAACACAAGCCAAGGATTTCTGTCGAATATAACTCAAAATCAAGACATATTCCGATGAATGCACCAGCTTTATGTATATACATATGTACGATGGAAAAGAATTGTAGCTCAGATAGATGATTTTTATATGGTTGCGTTCTCTGAGCTAGCTGGATGGTTTATTTGCGAAGCTTTTATTACCCTACTAAGCAACATCTTCAGCGCGTACTTCAATTCCAGGTGAGCTTTTCGATTTCTCCACGAGTTTACTAGTCATCTTTTCTGACGGGTGACCAGCTTGAACGTGATTCGTTGTTCTTGTGTATTTTCACACCTTGGAGCTGTTTGTTTCCTTAATTTCAACTTTGAACTTTTTTGTGTGTGAGGTTTCTTTCTTATTGGTTGGTAAATTTTGTCTATCTCGATGTGTCTATTGATTGGTGATTCACTGGAATCCAGCCAAGCTTCTAAAAATTCTCTAGCATTCTTGTTGTTTCCTCTGTCTAATATTTGAATGTTGGTTGTCCCAGTCGACTTGATGTCCGTGGTTGTCTGTATGTAGTTATATAAGGGAGTGGATATCATTTCTTTTGACGGCTAACTTATGTTCGTGGATACGAAGACGTAGGGGACGTCCACTTTGGCCAATGTAGTGTTTTTCGCAGTTGTTACAGTTTATTTTGTAGATGATGTTGGTTTTATCTTCTTTCGCTGTTGAATCTTTTGGTCGACATATAACTGAGTAAAGTAATTTTGTTGGTTTGTGTGCGACGTCAATTCCTAAAGGATTTGAAGAGTCTTGCAGTGATATCTGAGATATCCTTTATGTATGGTAAGGCGATTTTCTTTGTGCTTTCCTTGGGGCTTTTGGTTTGGTATGTTGGCTTGGAGGCATATGATTTTTGATGAAATTCTGTGGATATCCATTCTTTTGAAAGATGTCCATGAGATATCTTTCTTCAATTTTCCTTTAGATTGGAGTGCTGCAATGAGTCCTGGCCCTCTTGATTAATGTTTGTGTACAGTTCCTTTTGGGTGTTACTGGATTGTTACTGTTGTAATTAAGTATTTGATCTGTTTGATTTGATTATCTATAAACTTGAGTTACTAATTCCTCTGTGGTTTTTCGCTTGCCTAAGACCTCCAAGAACGGGATTTTGTTCTCGGATTTCTCTTGTTTTGTGAATTTGATGTCGTCGAATACGTTGTTTATTAAGCTGTGAATTTTATCTAACTCGTTTCTTTCGATTATTACAAATGTATCGTCTACGTAACGTATCCAAATTCAAACATTAGACAGAGTAAACACCAAGAATGCTAGCCAGAGAATTTTTAGAAGCCCGCCAGGTATTCCAGTGAATCATCAATCAATAGACACATCGAGATAGACAGAATTCACTAACCGAAAAGAAGGAAATCTCACACACAAAGGGTCAAAGTTCAAGTCAAAGAAACAATCAGTTGTAATACAAGTAGCCTACTTGGTGTGAAAACACACAAAAACAACCAATCACGAGGTTCAAGGTGATCACCAGCAGAGATGACTAATAAACTTTAGCTGAAGGTGTCGCCTGGCAGGACAATAATGAAAGCTTCACAAATAAACTATCCAGCTAGGTCAGAGAACACAACTACATCAATATATATATATATATACGTATATACTATATATATATATATATATATATATATATATATATATATATATAATTTACCTGAAATCTATTCAGTGATCTTGACCTGGTAACTGGTGATGGACTCCTGTGACGAGTTCGTGTTAAATTATCTAACTCTTGTCGTAGTAGATCTCTTTCAACGCGTAACTCTTGAACTTGTTGTTCAAGCTAATAGTCAAGAAAAAGTGAGATCAGGAAAAATTGTAAAAATTTTCTAGAGTCAACCAGTGAAAAACACATATGAAAAACAAATATGAAAAAGTTATTTACCAGTGTTCTCAAAAGAATACAATGAATAGATGATTAACGATAAAGGGATACATTTCCATTTTTCCTGGTTCCAGAACTTTCCTTCCTTTACAATAATAATTTTCAAAGTAATAATGAAGTTCATAACAGCCAAATAAATAATTTTTGTGGCAAGTCAATTAATCGTATTATTATTATTATTATGGATGGTTGGAATTCATTATTAACTCTGTAGGTAGCCCCGTCTAGAGAGTCGACTTCCATTCTGTTTGGCCGCATACACTCCTCTTCTCCATTTTGTGTACACTGATTTACATCTCCACATTCTTGAATTGAAGTCTGCCTTTGTTCTGCTGCGTCCATCTAGTGAAACTCATACAGCTTTGTGGATATTCTAATACTTGTATAAGCTATTGGATTGAATTTTTGATTTTCCCGTCGATTGATTGATTGGACCGAAGTGCTCGGTCTCAGGTTGACATGTCGGCTTCTTGTGCAGATGCTTCGACGATGTCTGGGCATTTAATTAGTATACAATTGGTGGATGATGGCTAGCAGTGGCCCAAGTGGTATAGTGGATAACGCTTTGGCGTTTGAAACTATGGGTACTGGGTTCGAGCCTCGGTGAGAACATCATCATCACTCAGTGAGTGAAATGCAGGTACATCCAGATGACGAGTCCCAAATAGGACGAAATGCGCGTTATCCTGCAAGATTCCACTGCTAGCCACCATCCACCAGTTGTATTATTGTATAAGCTACTTCAGAAGTTTGCGAGGAACTTAACCGTTATCATTCACTTCGCCAAACGCCTTACGACCCATTATTGCACCGCTTCCTGTTTTGTTTGTTCCCAGTTTGTCGCCTATGTTAAGCAATTTTAATTTTTATTCCGTAATCTGAGGTCTTGTCCATTAATATTTATAGTTGTCCGTAGAAATCCTACTTTTTCTTTTTATCTACACTATTTGTAGGCGTATAGCATTGTACAACTTAAATTTTCCACTTTTTGAATTGAATCTTGCTGTTACAATCCTTAGGGATAGTGGTTCTTTCGGCTTAAAAATCTGTGAGATTGTTGATGACATCTTAATAGCTATACCCTCAGTTTGCTAATGTAAGCTATGTACTCTCCATTAATCATTTTTCACAGTCCATATCTATCCCCTGTGCTGGCACAAATTCTTAAGACTTTCACTCGATTTCAAATATATTTTGCTCTGGGATTTGAAGACAACAGGCGTGAGGCCCGACTGATTTCATAAATTCCGATTTTAAGGACTTTGACATCATATCTACTTAATTCTTCTAAAATTTAAGAAAACTTGCTCTCTATCCTGTTTTCTGGCCTCTAATTAGAGTTTTGTTGTGAGCCAGCTACCAAAACTTTTGGAATCTCCTTCTAAACTTATGATAAATGACTAATTTCTTTTATTGTCAGTTTTAATGATTCTACCATCATTATTTCACTCATTCCTACCTTCATGCCTGACTCCTGTTCAGTAGGATGCAATTATATGTGTTCTTGCCTAATTAATCTTATGTATGTTATAGGCTGTCTACAGTTAAAGCGAAGCCTCGAAATGGACAATTTTGAAAATTTCATTCTGCATCGGTGGTTCAGCTGTAGGGTCCTCACCAACCACGCACGTGATCCAAGGTTCGACCCCCAGCTGACGCACTCCTAAACCTCATCTAGCTCTCAATAAGCCTGGTAAAGAGCGTTGGAGGGTTGACCTTGGAGGTAGCAACCTCATTCTGTTAAAAAAAACATCACTGCTACTGAAATTTTCAAAGCTCAATGTTTGAAGCCCTCTCTTCCACTCGAAGTGAAAAGGTATACAAAAGGTCTCTACCGCGGATTATTTTTAAAAGCGTATAAATGTATGTACCTTCTTTTGCTTCGCATCTTTAATTGTTCCGCCTAATTTACATGATGGATGTCCTGTTGGTGGTTTTGATTTCAGTCGACTACCAGTTATTGTGCCTGGTCTACTGCCTACATTTCCATCCATTCCACTGGTCAGTGCAGGATAGTTTAACATTTGTTGTAATAGTTCAACTTGTCCACGCCAATAATCACGATCTGATTCAATACCGGTGATAAATTCATCCAACTGGCTGATACGTTTACTTCGACCATCACTTGTTCCACCATGACGTTTAAGCCTTTCTAATTCAAGAACTAAAGCACGTTCTAAAAAGACGAATAGAATGAAAAGAAATTTTCTTCTTTTATTTTAAATAGGTGCATTTTGATCATTGAATAGTATAGTTTGTTTAAGTGAATGAAAAGGTAAAAAACAGGGCGGGGGCGGGAATATGATTTGGCATTATTGATAACGGAAAGAAACTGCAGGCAGGCTTAGTTAAGTGTCTGTCCAGCAAACCGAGCAGTAACACTAAGTAGCACAAAAAAGACCTAAATGATGAAATGAAACAGACAGAAGAGGCGTTGGTGTTAAATAACTCACTATCCTTTAAAATTCATTAGGAAGATCGAAAAAGGCAAAAAGCAAAATAAAAACAATTATGAAACCAGTAATGATAACATGAATAAGAGAGAATATAAGTCATCTACCGTTATACCATATAAGGAGGGGACATATGAGACCCTACGTTGAATTCTCAATGAAGCAGGACTTAGGGTGGAGGAATTCAGACATACAAACTCACTCAGTGACAAGCTCTGTAGGCTAAGAGACCCAATGGACTCAATTAAACAAAATAATATCATTTACAAAGTGCCTTGCAATGACTGTTAGCGAGGTCACCTATATATGTCAGACTATTAGATCGGGGGTAATCAGATTGTCAGAATATAAGATTTTAGCTAAGGTAAGAATGGTTGACCCCGAGAAGATAAGTAATTTAGAAAAAAGCTCAGCGATTGTACTGCATGCATGCATTAGCACACAACCACACAATAGGGTGGTAGAGGTTTACAATTCTAAACAGTAATACAGGTGGGTGGAGATAGAGAGAGATTGATCACTGAATCCTGGTTCATCGAGTGAATCTACACCCAACACATGCAACAGAAATGACTCAATGCAAATACCAGAGATATGCATGAAAGATATTTTTACCATCAGTCAGTCAAATCAGAGGAGGATAATAAATAATCTTGAATTGTGTTCTATTTCACTTCAATTCACGTACATCATAACATTCTAAAAAGTTACTTATTTATTTTGACTACAAAAACACTCGTCTTATTTCCCATCTGATTGTATTTGATTGATAACACTCATATTATTATTTCTGAATGTACATTATCTTATATTACTGATTTTATTCAAATGTCTTATCATCAATTTTTACTCATGTATATAAATGAAGCAAGAGAGTTGTGTGAGTGAGTAACTTGATATGATTAAGAGCAGTAGTCAGTTGTGCTCGAAACGTGGTCATCATTCAGTACTACTATATAACACTGTGTGATTTATCAAAATAAAATCTTATCTAAAATGGAGTTATACTCTACCACCACAGTCGCCAAGTTTTATACTTATATCAATAAAAGCAACTGCAGGTATCACAAGCTAAAAGGACTAACTAGTTGAATTTTCTAAGTATACGATTACACACTCCCATCTATGCAAAACACAAATGCTCACTGTTATTGCATAGATAGCAGGTTACACGGAGAAGAAAGTTTTTTTTCATAAACCTCAGTATATGTGCATCTGTGGTTCAACTGTGCACGCACTTCGGGTTAGATTCTAGGCCGAAGCATATTTCTCAACCCTGTCAAGCCAGTAGTAGGCCAAGTGAAGATGGGAAAACCTTCAGAGACTTAAGGCTTAAATCCTATGTTCCATTCGAAGAGTAAAGAATTGAAAAATACCTCAAGGTCATAACCTACTGACGAACAAAAAGGTAGTCTCCTTAATTTATACAAAACATTAAGGATTACAAGCTTAGTTAGTCATAAATCGAGTTTTGCTTGGATTTGGAATAATTTTAGTGTAGATTTTCGTTATTAACTGATGTCAAGTGGAGAAGTGTTGAAAACCAAAGGGCACTAGATTTCTTTAAAAATTGCTAAAGCTGTAGCCGTTTAAAGGCTGAAACTTGAATTGTGTGCAAAAAGCGGCTGTTACCATGGTGAGCACTGATTCTTTCATCTTAAATCATCAAGATTTCATTTCATTTGTATGGTGTAACTTATCGTTTGAATTCATTAGTGTTTAAATAAATTATAATCATATTTCAATAGTTTAAACGCAATGATAACTTTTCAACCGTTGGTTTCTAAGGATTAGATTTATTTTTCGAGTTTTACCACGAATGGATATCGGTTGGAAAAACATTGAAAAACCTCCAGGGAGTACTGGACAGCTGTTTCATCCTAGTTTGGGGAATATCAGTAGTTTACATCCACTGAGGTTCGAAACCAGGACACTTTGGTTACAAGGCAAGTTGTCCAGTACTCCCTAGAGGTTCTCAGTGATTCTCTAAGTGATATCAATCCCTCATCAAACTCATAAAAACGAATATAATCCTTACAAACCAATTCTTGAAAACTAATCTGATGCTCACTAGTCACTTGCTACAGGAAGGAGTTTCCTGGAGTTCTAGAGAGAAGTCGCGACCAGTAAGGTCCATCTAGTCAAGTGTGAGGGTGGATTTCCCACTGATAACATTGGTTGGTGGTCGTGTTAACTCACGAATTGTTAGAAGTTAGAATTTATGCATTGACCATTGAATCAGGTCCCAATGGCTGAATGGTATACGAGTTTGCTGGCCTTGTCACCGGAAGGTCGTGGTTTCGAACCCCAATAGGTGTGTACTGCCAGTGAATCCCAAAATAGTGTGACGAAGCAACTGTCCAGCACTCCAGTGCTGGTTTTGAATGGTTCTCTAACTGATATCAATTCATGGTCAAACTCGTAAAAACCAGCTTATGCTTCAATTTAATCAAGACATATATTCAGTGTTGCATTCAAGGTCATACATATTATCATAACTTCCGAAAATGGTTTCACACTATAAGTTTAGACATTTGAGAATTTATGAATTACTTCACATATACATAAATACACATTTTTCGAGTGTTGATCTATGGGGATCTGATAGATCACAAGTTGGAACACGAATTGACATGAGTTAAGGAACCACTAAAAACCAGCAAATATTGGATAGTCGTCCCATCCTGCATCGCTAAATACCTAGATTCAGTGGAGATTAGAATCTGTGGTTCAGCCAGTGAATTTCATCCCACTGGTTGGTTGATCAACGTACAATCTATGTAAACTGAAGGTCTTGGGTTCAACCCTCCGTAGGATCCCAAATTGTGCTCTGTGATCTTCATTTCATGAAATACATAGATATATACTTTTTTCAAGAGTCGGTTTGTTAGGATTAAATTTGTTTTTACGAGTTTGACCACGGATTGATATCAGTTAGAGAAATATTGAAAGCCAGCACTGGAGTACTGGACAGCTGTTTTATCCTAGTTTGGGAATCATTGGCAGCGCGCACCCACTGACTAGAAGTTAGAATTCATGAGCTGGGCATTGAATCGGGTTCCAGTGGCTCATTGGTGTCTACGAGCTTGCCTTCTAACCGGAACATCCTGGATTCGAACCTTGGTGGTGGGTGTATATGGCGATGATTCCCAAACTAGGATGAAAGAGCTGAGCACTACTCCGGTTCTGATATTCAATGGTTCTCTAACTGATATCAATATATACATATATGCTTTAAAAACAGAAATTTAAGGTGTAAAAGAAAAATAGGTAAAAGTACCATTTGCTGTTAACTTTTCAATTCTTTGAGCTAATCGCTTTTTATCCTCCTCTGCGCGTAAAATTAAATTTCGCATATCCCGTTCACTAGTATCCATTGTATGACATTTTTTCTGTACATCAGCTAGACTACGCTCAAGATTTTCTCTTTCCTGACACAGTAAAGAAAAGAAAAGAGATTTTAAGTTTACAAAAGGGGAACAAACAAACAAACGAACAACAATCAAAATGATAAGAGTTGATTACTACTCAGTGAAATAATGCATCAGTTAGATCATTTCCAGCGTATAAAACAGCCTTTAAAAACCCAGACCCTAGACGTCGTCAAGTCAAACTGAATCACTATAAAGCTGTCCTTTGTTGGTCCATTATTTTACGGCAAAAGATACGTAGACGATACTTTCGTTACTTGCAAAAATCATGATATCTTGTTTGCTTTCAACAACTAACATCCTTCTTTACAATTCGCCATAGAAAAGGAATCTGAACTAAGTAATCCGTCTACAATTGGTGGATGGTGGCTAGCAGTGGAATCCAGGATGCGCATTTCGTCCTATTTGGGACTCGTCATCTGGATGTATCTGTATTTCACTCACTGAGAAATGCAGGTACATCCGGATGACGAGTCCCAAATAGGACGAAATGCGCTTTATCCTGCATTCCACTGCTAGCCACCATCCACCAATTGTATACTAATTAAATACCCAGACATCGTTGAAGCATCTGCACAAGAAGCCAACAGACATGTCAACCTGAGACCGAGCACTTCGGTCCAATCAATCAATCGACGGGAAAATCAAAAATTCAATTCAATAAGTAATCCGTCTCTTGATGTGTGCCATAATAGACGTAATGACGGATGTGTCATAAGATCCATCCACTGGAAACTTGCAACGGACAACTAACTAATTCTTGTAACCTAATTCATTCACTGTGCTTAGGCTAAGAAACATTTGTAATTCTAATTGTGTTGACTCACAAATTTACTTCCCAAAACGGCCACGCTCGCAGAAAACGGTTACCCGAACCAATTTATCGACAGTAACTTGAAAGATAAGCAGTCTAAACTGCTTACTGACTCACTTACAAAGAAAACCTTATTCATGAACTGCAATTCAAAGGTGATCAAGCTTCACATATGCTCAAAACAACCGTCTCTCTGAAAATCAGTCAGTAAAACATCCTTTGCAGCAAAATTAAAAAATGACGTTCACCAACCACAAGTTGTTCTCCATCTCTGTAAAAGATAAGCTCCACCGTCTAGCCGCCTCCTTTATCACTTCACCTGCTCTTGTGGAGCAAGGTATATTGGCACTGGCCGTAGCCAGAGGACGCTTTCTACATGCGAAACTCTATTCTAGAACACCTCATCGAATTCTGTCACTCTGTCAACCTTGACCATGATTTTACGATCATATCTACCTAATTCATGCTAACTTGTTGGGTACGTTTTCTGCGTTACAGACTTCTAAAGAAAGCGGAGGCCTTGACCATTCATGACTTTAAGCCAGACCCTTGTGTTACCAAAAGACGTATGTACAATCCCTACTTCTGCCTTGACCGTAGACGGATAGACATTTATTTATTTATGTGCTCTGTTTATTTAATTATTCTATGCACCTTTCCTTAATAACAACGATTATTACTATCATTATTATTATTACTACTATTTTTATTTTGAATGGTTTCCGCTTAACCCACTTGTCATGCGAAATCCAAAATTATTATTTTTTGTTTTCCCAATATTGAATTCTATCTTCTCAAATTTCCCACCATGTTATGTAACACTTTATATTCGCCTACTAATCTTATAATTATGCACCCCTTCTTAACACCTATACACCTTATGTTTTATTCTATATATGACATTGATTGTTTTATTACTTTACATTTAACTATGATTATAATCACAAATATTTTAGTTTTTTAATTGCATTTCATACTACTATTATTATTATTTTATGTGTTCACACCTTTGACATAATTCCCTCACCGGATATAATTTCTTAAAAACCTTATATATATTCGATTGTGCAGCTTGATAATGAATTCGGAGTTGAAAAGAGTCTCTTCTCTGAATATTGTATTCTTAAATATAACAGCCAGTAAGAATCAGTGTTTTTTGAAGAACAACTTGATCACAGGGAGATTGAATATATAGACACTAATTAGCGAATTGGCAGTGCTTAGAATTCATATGCTAACCCTTGGGTTCCCTTTCAGAGATTAATTCATCAACCAGCCTGCCTCGTAATCTGAAGATCTTATCTTCAGTCTCTAGCAGTGGGCTGAGTAGTACCTACTGCTGCAGTCTCAAGGTTTTCAGCGAATCCATAAAGGATATTAGTTCGTGTTCAAACTTGCTACTATTTAAATCCCTGAGAACTAATATTTCAAAATATATAAATGAGGTTACCAGTGATTTTATTTATTGATTTAGTTTTAAAATAGTACTTGTTTGCAATGACCAGTAATATCATCTAAAATGAGCGTTTCATCCTTACTTAAACTCATCAAGTTTTTTGATGATATTTCGTTTGTAAAAACCCTTGAATTCTTATCACTGTGCTTTTTTGTTGTTGTACAATATCACAGAGATATATATATTCATGAATTATCCTCATCCAGACACTTCAGGAAAAAGAGGCACATTTAAACATTTAAACCCGGTGGGTGCGTACTGCTGAAGAGTCCCGAACTAGGACGAAACAGCTCTCCAGTACTCCCAGGTTTTCCAATGGTTCTCTAACTAATGTCAGCTCATGATGAAATCCTGAAACAAATCAAATCCCTACAAACCATCACTTCAATTTTATTTTCACTGATTAAAAATGCCCATTAAAATTTTCAAAAGAATAGATACTGAACAAAGAGTACCCATTTTGACAACCTCTTCATCATCAGGCTCTACAGTTATGTATCCATCCATAATAGTGAATGAATGAATTAGTGTTATGAACAACAATAATGTCGCTGTTTAAATAACATCGAATCAATAATAATAATATCAGTGGATTACAGTTCAATAGCATCAACATAAAATAAGCTGAATGTTAGGCAGAAAAATTAGGAAAGATAATATTACAAATTCATGAATTTATAGTCTCTACTGAAGGCCAGCCAGGGCACTAGTAGTGGTTGGCTGGACTTGTTTCTTTTGAACACAGAGCACTGGTTGTTTGAGGCGAATTGCAATAGCCTGTGCTGTTTGAAGTATGCGGTGCTTCCATGATTTAGGCAATTTATTAGGCACCCGGTAGATGATAGAGAAAAGTTCATCAATGCTGGCTGACTTTGTGGCAGGTTTGCACCAGATGGTTCAATATCGAGTTGTTGATGGTTTTAACTACACATTTATTTAGCCATAGTGGGAGATGTTCCTCAACGAGCACGAAAAATTAAGTTCTTAGAGCAACAGCCTATATAACTCGCTCCATCACAAGCGCAGTTGAATCTGTAGATACAATTTTAATTGGCTCTATAACATCTCCCAAAATGGCTAAGTAAATGTGCAGTAAAAACCATCAACCGTTCGATGTTAAGTCATCTGGTCCAAACCGCCCACAAAGCCAACCAGCACTGAAGAATCCTTTGGATCATCTACCGAGTACCAAATAAATAAACACCAGTTACCGCATAATCCAAACAGTTGGTGATATAGCGATTCGCCTTAAACAACCAGTGCTCTGTGTGTTCAAAAGAGACAAATCTAGCCCCTACTACTGCCCTAGCCGGCCTTCAGTAGAGACTATAAATTCATGAATTTGTAATATTATCTTTCCTAATTTTTCTGTCTGACATTCAGTTTATTTTTATGTTGATGCTATTGAACTGTAAGCTATCAATAATTTTGATGTGGTTTTGTTCTCTGAGCTGGATGGTTAATTTACGAAGCTCTCATCACCCTACTGGGTGACATCTTCAGCGCATACTTCAATTTGAAGTGAGCTTTTAGATTTCTCCACGAGTTTATTAATCATCTCTCCTGGTGACCTAGGATGTGATTGGTTGTTTGTGTGTGTTTTCACACCTTCTAGGTTATTTGCATTGGAACCGGTTGTTTCTTTGACTTGAAATTTGACCCTTTGTGTGTGAAGTTTCTTTCTTATTGGTTGATAAATTTTGTTTATCTCGATGTGTCTATTGATTGATGATTCACTGGAATGCCAAGCTTCTAAAAATTCTCTGGCTAGCTGTCTTGTTGTTTCCTCTGTCTAATATTTGAACGTTGTCCCAGTCGAATTGATGTCCGTGGTTGTCTGTGTGTAGTGAAATGAGGGAGTGGATATCATGTCTT
Organism: Trichobilharzia regenti; assembly: GCA_944472135.2. NCBI lineage: Eukaryota > Metazoa > Platyhelminthes > Trematoda > Strigeidida > Schistosomatidae > Trichobilharzia > Trichobilharzia regenti. The sequence continues at coordinate 101,826,572 of OX235263.1, read as the reverse complement.
TTGACGGCTAGCTTATGTTCGTGGATACGAAGACGAAGGGGACGTCCACTTTGGCCAATGTTGTGTTTTTCGCAGTTGTTACAATTTATTTTGTAGATGATGTTGGTTTTGTCTTCTTTCGCTGTTGAGTCTTTTGGTTGACATAGAATTGAGTGAAGCGACTTTGTTGGTTTGTGTACGACGTCAATTCCTAAAGGTGTTTGAAGAGTCTTGCAGTGATTTCTGAGATATCCTTTATGTATGGTAAGGCGATTTTCTTTGTGTTCTCTTTGGGGGCTTTTGCTTTGGTAGGCTGGCTTGGAGGTATATGTTTTTTGATGAAATTCCGTAGATATCCATTCTTTTGGAAGACGTCAATGAGATAATTTTCTTCAGTTTTCCTTGAGGTGGGAGTGCTGCAATGAGTCCTTGCTCTCTTGAATAGTGTTTGTATGCAATTCCTTTTGTGTATTATTGGGTTGTTGCTGTTGTAATTTAGGATTTGGTTTGTGTGAGTTGGTTTCCTATAAACTTGAGTTTCTAACTCCCCTGTAGTTGTTCGCTTGACTAAGATGTCCGAAAATAGTATTTTGTCCTCGGATTCCTCTTCTCTTGTGAATTTGATGTCGTTGAAGACGTTGTTTATTAAGTTGTGAGTTTTATCTAACTCGTTTCTTTTGATGATTACAAATGTGTCGTCGACCTGAGCTACAAATCTTCTCTATCATAGGTATCAATGATATTGATTCGATGTTATTTAAAGAGCAACATTAATGTTTTTCATAACACTAATTCATTCATTCACCATAATGGATGGATACACAACTGTAGAGCCTGATGATGAAGAGGTTATCAAAAAGAGTAAGTATTCTTTGTTCATTCATTTGAAAGTTTTATATTTTCTTAAGCTATGTAGTCACATTTTACAGCCTTCATTTTCACGGAAAAGGATATTAACATTAAAGATGAACTACCTTGTAAGCATAGTTGTTAACATTAATTCATACAAATACGTTAAATAAACGTGACAGTGGTTTACCATATTGATAAGTAATTTTCATGAATTAATTTTAATGGAAATACTCATTGAAATGAGAAGGATTGCGATAACACGTAAGAGTTCACAAGAAACTGAGGTAAGAAAGAGTTAAACACAAAAACAGGTTAATATATGTGTAGAATTTGGGCAGCATGGTAGTAAGTAATTCCACATTAGTTTTTATTAGATGTATCACACAGTCAAAGAAACAGTATTATTTGGTCATAGGATTTCATCATGACTTGACATCAGTTAGAGAACCACTGGAAAACCTGAGAGTACTGGACAGCTGTTTCGTCAGCCTAGTTTGGGACTAACCCTTCATCAGTACGCACCCACCGCCACGGTTCGAACCCACGACCTTCTGGTTACAAGGTGAGCTAACTCGTATACCATTAAGCCACTGGGACCCGATCCAATGGTCCTTGAATTCTAACTTCTGCCAATTCACGACATAGCGCGACCGCTAGCCAATGTCTTCGGCGAGTATTTATCCTCAAACCCGACCGGCTGCACCCGACTGGTCATCACTTCTCACCAGTAGAGTGCAGCCGGTCGGGGGTGGGGACAAATACTCGCTGAAGACATTGGCTAGCGGTCGCGCTATGTCGTGAAGCGGCAGAAGTTAGAATTCAAGGACCATTGAATCGGGTCCCACTGGCTTAATGGTATACGAGCTAGCTCACCTTGTAACCAGAAGGTCGTGGGTTCGAACCGTGGCAGTGGGTGCGTACTGATGAAGGGGTAGTCCCAAACTAGGCTGACAAAACAGCTGGCTGTCTGGCAGTGCTCCCTGCCTGGTGGTTTTCCAATGGTTCTCTAACTGATGTCAAGTCATGATGAAATCCTATAACCAATCAACCAAATCCCTACAAACCAACACTTGAAAGCAGTATTATTTACTGGATGACAATGTTTCGAACGAAATTTATTGCTGTTCATAATCATACCATCAATTGTAATCCACTATTTCGAAACCAGAGCTTTAAAGTTTTCTTTGTCGGTGTTGGCGTAGTAGAATTTTCCATATATCCGCATATATTTGCAGTTGATTCGATAAACAAAGCTTCCGCAATCACCAATCTCCCCCTCCACCTTGTGACATTAGATGCTCAGCTAGTCTGACTGACAGATGCAGTCACACTAACAGAGCGAAAAATCCTTGCAGCAAAATCTAGATTAGTAAACCCGGATAAGATAAGAATTCTAGAGAATAGTTCAGCTATAGCGCTCACTAAATGCAATTACACACAACCATACTGCATAGGATGGATGGGATAAGATGACAGTTTTAAAATCTGACAGAACTAACATGGTGGGGGAGAGATTGATATACAGAAGCTTTGTTTGCTGAATCAACTGAAGTGAATACGTGTAATAGGAATGATTCAATACCTGTCCACCCAGATATCTGGAAAATTCTATTACCCCCACTGAGACAAATATGAGAGAACAAAGAAAACTACAAAACTCAAGTTTCGAAGTCGTGTGATTTTTTTTCCCTTCACGTTCCCCAGTGGAACATAGGGCTTCAAGCTAGTGGCTTGAAGTTTCTGTAGCAGTGTTTATTTTTACAGGATGGGGTTGCTAGCCCCATGCCCAACCTTTCCTCTTCAACGGAATTATTTCCGGCTTAACGAGGTAAAGGAGTGCGTCGGCCGGGATTGAACCCCGGACCATGTGCATGGTCGGCGAGCGTCCTAACCGCTATACCACCGACGCTGTGTGATTATAATTGATGAAATGATTATGAACAATACTAGATTGTGTTCGATACATTGTCATCCATCAAAAATAATACTGTCTGACTGAATGTGTGATACACATAATAAACAAACTAATATGGAATTACAAAAATAGGTTCATCGCCCCGACAGTAGGAGTGGTCTATGAATTTTATTTGTATTTAGAGCTCCAGCCTTTCTTTCTGGATCGTTAGAACTTCAGTGATGCAAACATGGCGAAAGTATGTTGTCTCTTTGACAAATTTGTATTCACTTTATAGATTATTTTGTAGGAGAAGTTGTCACACTTTTAATAGATAGGTTGCTTCGCTTCTGCAGCCAAGTCGCGTTAGTGCTCTTGAACACTTTTAGGCAGAATACGCGTCGAGTTAATACATGGTGAACTAAATATAATAGTAAATTCCTTAACTTCCGTAACCACCAGCTGTTATTTTGAAAACCTTTATAAAAACTGAAGGTTTTCATCCTCTCTGTAAACAATTAGCTGAAATTCATTTATCACAGATGCATTGATATTATTATTATTATTGTATCCTTTAGTTCCTAGAGGAACATAGGGCTTCAGCTGCGCACCTCCATTGCCTTCGGTTTTCTGACAACTTCTTCACCCCGCTCCAGGTCTGTCCACATGCTTTCATCTCCTCCTCACATGACCTCCTCCAAGTCACCCCACTGTGAGACGACCAACTCGCCGCCTCCCTTTCGGCCTCGTTCCACTCGAGCAATGGCTTGTCTAGTGATGTCACTTGATGGTTTCCTCAGCGTATGGCCAATCCATCTCCATTTCTTTCTGCCTATTTGTTTCACAATCGGTTCCTGATTGGTTCGCTCAATGCCAGAGATCCCTGTTGCTGATCTTATCTGACTGGCCATCTGATCTTGAGTATTGAGCGAAGACAGTTGTTAATGAAGGTTTGAAGTTTGTTTGAGATGCTCTTTATGACTCGCCAAGTCTCTGATCCGTATAGTAGCACTGACTGACTTCACATTGGAGTTGAAAATCCGGATCTTATTTTTGATGTTGAGTAGTGCTGTTGACCTCCACACAGATTTGAGAGTAATGAAAGCTTGTCTTGCTTTTCCGATTCTGGCTTTGATATCCCCGTCAGTTCCGTCGGCCTTTAGTTGAGACGATGCTTCCCAGGTAGGTGAAGGAGGCTGTTTCTTTCAGGTTCCTCCCATTTATGCTGATTGTTGTCTGTTGTTGTTGCTGTTTGTGTTGGCCAGGAATCTTCATCACCACTGTTTTATCTATCTTCACTTGAAGTCCTATCTTCTCTGGATGCTTCTTCTGCCAACTTGTTGCTTTTCACTTGCATATCTTCCAGTTTGTGGGAGATCAGACATATATCATCGGCGAAATCCAGATCCTCCAAGTCTTTTGTGTGAGTCTATCTTATGCCTGTTCCCTCGTTGGTTGCCATTGTCTGTCTCATTATCCAATCAATTGCAATCAGGAAGATCATTGGTGATAGTAGACAGCCTTGTCTCACTCCCGTCCTCACTTCGAAGGCTTCCGTAAGTTTCCCGTTGTGGATTGTTTGGCATGCAGCATTGTCGTATAACTGTTGGATGAGATGTATAATTGTCAATGGGACCCCGTAGTAGCTAAGTAGTTGCCAAATGACCTCTCGATCGACGCTGTCGAAGGCCTTTTCAAAGTCGATGAAGTTGAGATAGAGAGGTGACTGCCATTCCAAGCTTTGTTCAATGATGATCCGTAGAGTGGCGATTTGATCAATACATGATTTGTTTCTCCTGAATCCGGCCTGTTCCGGACGAAGTTTTTGACTAACAACATCTCATTCAAGTAAAACACATAAAAAATAACGTGATTCGTGTAACATATCGCTATACAACGCTAAAAATATTCACAATGGACAGCAAATGGAAGCATATAGAATAAAAGCATGACTAAAATAAAGCAGTCTACTATCACCAATGGTCATCTTTATTGCAGTAGACTGAATCATGAGGGACAGCGTGGGGAGCCACATGATGAGTGTAAAGTTAGACCGAAAAAAATGACTCTGTGTGATCTGCAATCCAGGGATGATTTATGCTTCATATCACGAAAACTCAAAAATTTTAAGAGCAAAAACTGACAAGTTAGTAGAAGGGATTGTGGCGATAGGACTTCCGGTGGACATGGAGAAGAAAGGAGTGGAATAAGGCACTCAATCAACAACAAAAAGCAACCGTTAACGGGAGGAGTCTAAATGAAGTCACTACTTTCACTTGTCTCAGCAATGTCGTTTCAGTTTCAGATGACACGGATAGGAGTGTGAAAAGTAACTAGCAATAGTGAAACAAAAGAGACGATTGTTACTCTGAAACCAGTGTGGTTATTGACAACACTGAACACAACAAACAACATCTGAATTTTCAATACTAATGTCGAATAAGTACTTCTGTTTTGTTCCAATGCATTATAAAAAGAACTCAGTCAGAACACTATTCAACAGATCACGAAAAATTTGTTCTGATGGCACCATTGAGCATTAAATAAAGGCTCTGAAGGATATTTTATCTAAGAATGGATATACCGAGAAATCTATTAATAAATAATCTTTTTTTAATTTTTTTAATTTTTTTTTTGATTACAGCTTGATTCCACACCGTATTTTTGGTACAAGTATGGAATTTTCAGCGTGGATATCGGTAGCCCGAAATTCGCAGGCCGACCATAGATATCAGGTGTGCGTCGGCGTGGGCTCGAACCCTGGACCATCCATTAATAAATACTCTAACGAAAGAAGTCCTAGCAAAACTATTCAAACAGTTCCGAACAAATATGTATATATCAACTTTCCGTCCAAAGGAAATGATGGACAAGAAGTAGTCAAACGTAGACTCAATAAAGCTATCAAGAGAAATTATTACGTTGTAAAAATTAATTTTCTTAATACCACCAAGCTAGTGCTTCAACAATCTGGGAAAGATCAGTCGCCAATCCTCGTCAATTCAAACTGTCTACATCAAGTTGAATGTGTTTGTGAAAGCAAATACATGGGTGTTACAGAAAGGCGATTGTCTACTCGAATGATGGAGCATTCACCAAAAGTGGTTGAAAAAAGCGGAGTGCAAAGTGCCAAAATACCTCAATAACAAAGGAGCATCTTGTGGACTATGGACATGATATCGACTCTGTCAAGTCATTAACTGATGTCAGTCAGAAGTCAAAGAAACAAGAAGATGCTTGCGATCTCCGAGGAGGCTTGTGCAATTCGAGTTTATAAACGAGGTCTCTGTGTACAAAAGGAGATGGTCGTCACTCTAAATCTACTATGGTATTACGTTTTACTTTTTATTCTACCTCTTATTGTTACTATTCTTGATTCATTTACAGCTATCCTTTATCAGTAGGATTATCTTAACTCACTTCAACATTATTATTATTATTATAACTACTACTATTGATATTACTCTGTTTGCAATTCTTGTTGTATTCTCTAATGACTAATTGTTTATTCAAGTGATGTAATTGAGGTGTAATGCATGTAACCTTAATTTCAATCTCTCACACTACCTTCATTCACCTTATCAATTTGAGCATGACCTCAAAAACATTCACACGTGTCGTTTTGCATGATTAGTCCAATTTAGTTTATTTGCTTATCAGTCTTATATCTCTCAGCGTAATTTCAATGGCATATATATATTCGTGTATGCAGAGTAATGGGCAGCTGACGAGTTCTACCGGAATTCGATGAATTCATTAAATCCTGTTTTATTAACACCTTTTGTTGCTTGTTTTCAATTTTTATCGGGAAATAAATCTTTCGGCTTCTGTATACTTCAGGGACTTGACACGCACACATCACAAAAGTATTTCCAGCAGGTTATCGCAGAGTTTCAGCAAAACCTACCCTCCTCACTGTATACCTAAAATTTATTTTATTTATTTTTATTTTTGATTACAGCTTGATTCCACACCGTATTTTTGGTACAATTATGGAATTTCAGCGTGGATATCGGTAGCCCAAATTTTGCAGGCCGACCATAGATATCAGGTGTGCGTCGGCGAGGGCTCGAACCTCGGACCATGTGCATGGTCGGCGAGAGTCCTAACCACTGTGCCACCGACGCACAGTGATCTAGTGATCGGACATTATATGCACAAAAACAAAAAAAAATCTGACAGACAGTGAATTACCCGAAAACCTTTCGTCCAGCAAATAGGGGGGAATGAGATGGACGTGGATTGGATATACACTGAGCAGACCTCTGAGTGACTTTATATTTCATAGTAAGATCACACGCCAGGCATATCCTCGAGTGGAACCGAACTGGAAAATGAACAATGGGGTGTCAGGGGGTAAGTTGGAGATCATGTGAGGAGGGAATGAATTCCTAAAGGCAGTCGTGGAGCCAGCTAGTCAGGACTGCAGAGGAGAGGAGGTAAATGGAGATGTGCTACTGGAACCATATGTTCCAATAGGAATCCAAAGGAATAATAGCAATATAATATTATCAGGGTGGTGTGATACAGACAATGTGTGCCAATGGGACGTTATTCTCATATGTTTCCACAGTTCAATTCAGCATTAACAACAGAATTATATAAATATATATATATATATATATATATATATATATATATATATATATATATATATATATATATATATATATATATATATATATATATATATATGTAAGAAACGCAGAAACTGAACTGTTAGCATCGAAACTCCGAAAACTAATTGCTAAAACATTCTTTGCGGCAACAATGTGTTTAAAATCCGCCACTCATTGTATAATCCCAATATAAGTGAAGGATAAGTTACTGAGTCTGACGACTCCAGTGTGCACTTAGAAATGTAATTTTTTATATAGAGACAATTACATAGGTAGGTGGAACGACTTGGCAAGCCCACCGTCGCTTTTTGGAGCACTCTCCAACCTGGTTAGGTAGAGGAGTCTTAAAGTCAATCAGGATTTCCATACTGGCACTTCTTGTGGATACAAAGCACAAGATTGATAAAAATTCAACCTTTAAAATTCTATATAAGGTGTCACCTCAACTCCTTAGGTTGATACGTCTCCGGTTGCTAAGCATAGATGAGGCAGTTGCCATAATTATTTTTCAAAACAATCTCTGTGTTCAGAAAATGTCTGTTTAATCTCCATCCCTCCCTCCCTTGGCCTTCACCCTCACCCTTAGATAGTTTGGTTACCTCTCCTGGTGACACCGGATAATTGTACATTTTTATCTTATTATATTTTTATTTTATTTTATTTGCAATGCTAACTGCATTATCAGTATCATGCTAAGCTGTAGTTGTACATTTTAATCTGGGTTTCACAATTTATCATTATTATTATTATGTTATCTAATCACTACGTGACAATAGCTATTTCCCCTCAATCACTACTAGTGTGGTGAGAGCTAGCTGTTAGTCAAAATTGGTGGACAGTAGTTTTCTTCAATGTTTACGTCCTCAATATTTATCGTGAGAAAAATGAGAACAAAGACTTTGCGTAGGCGGATACAGTTAACATATAGATGATCTGACATTCAAGAAACAGTCACAAAGAGATGCAAGGTTAAATTTCTGTGAGAAACAACCAATCAGAAGACTGTGTTTTTCTGTTAACAACAATCTATGATATGTATATGAAAATCTATAAATATGTGTTGATTTCCTTAATAAAGGATCTGCTGGCCGGCCCTTGTCTTCTGTGGTTACGTTAGTATGCATGTTCTTCCTACACACACCATGTGATGAGAGCTGTCTGCTAGCCAAAATTAGTAGATGGAAATAAACGTCAATGTTTACGCCCCGAATCAGGATCATGAGAAAATAGAATAACAAAGCTTAACCTTGAGGAACTCAACAACCAATCACAGAAGACTTAACGTGTGCAAATACAATTCGCAGATATATGGCCTGACCTTGAAAGAAACGGTCTCAGAGAGAAGGCAGAATAATTTTCAGCATGAAAACAACCAATCAGAAGGCACTGTTCCTCTGCTAAAATTAACGAATAATCTTGTACATAAAAATCTATAAGTATCTGTTGATTTTCTCAATAAAAACAATCTGTTGCCTGGCCCTGGTCTTCTGTCGTTACTACCATTGCCTAGATTATATGAACACTTGAATGAGTTATCCTTATTATTGTTATTATTATTATTATGATCACCTAGATTGTCACTCATGAATTCACATCCCTGAACTCTGATCCTATATCCTGTTAACCACATTAATTTAAAGGCCTATGAATAATATTTCATTATAAGGCGTCGATGGCACAGCGGTAAGGACGCTCGCCGACCATGCACATGGTCCGGGGTTCGATCCCCGGCCAACAGACGTACTCCCTTACCTCGTTAAGCCAGAAATAATGCTGGTAAAGAGGAAAGGTTGGGTATAAGGATAGCAACCCCATCCTGTAAAAATAAACAGCACTGCTACAGAAACTTCAAGCCACTAGCTTGAAGCCCTATGTTCCACTGGGAACGTGAAGGAAAAAATGCTGTAAAAGTAAAGCCTAATAAAGATTTACCAAAAGTACATATTTTTGCTTAAATCATGTTCAGTAATTATTATTATTATGGCAATTTTTAGATTACTGGAAACCCAAAATGTCAGAATACCATCCTCCAGATGGTGAGTGACAACTGGAGTTCTAGTGCTATACCACGTGATCAATGGGTTCCACCATATCAGAGCGAAGCATATGTTTATCGATCACAGTAACAAGCGATGATGCCATATTTAGAACTGGTAGTCGTGAAAGATCACGGGCCATTGAATTCACACCCATTGGCTGTGAATAGTTAACAAGTAAGACTCGTAAATTGAAAAACCTCAGTTGCATCTTTAACAAAAGGATCATGTGTGTGCGTGCTGCTAAGGAGTTCAAAACTAGGACGAAACAGCCAACAACTGCTACTTGGCTTTCAATGCTTCTCTAACTACTGATGGTACATGACGAAATCTGCATAGAAATTGATCCAAATCTCTGCAAAATCTCGAAATCTAAAGAGTCAGACGGGCATTTTAAATTTTAAAAATTCAAATTGAACTTCAATTTTCAAATGTTGATTTGTAGGAATTTCAATTTGTGTGTAAAACTTCGGCACTGTGATAGTAAGTAATTATATACTAGTTTGTTTATTTGATATAGCACACAGTCAGTGGAACAGTATTATTTACTGAATGACAAAGTTCCGAACAAGATTTATTCATTGTTCATAACCATTTCATCAATTATAATCACACACGACTTCGAAACTTGAGTTTGATAGTGTTCTTTGTTCTCTCCTATTTGTCGTCGTCGTTGGGGCAGTAGGATTTTCCAGATAGGTGGGTGGACAGGTGTTGAATCATTCCTATCACACGTATTTCCAGTTGAATGCCACTTTTATTCCTGCCTTGTTAAGAATTCAGCGTAAGGCTTCCGAGGTTCCTTCCATGTATGGAATTACTACTGTTGATTTAGATTTTTTTTATTGTTGGCGTTGTCTTGTGCAAGTAAAGAACCTCGGTAGCTTTACACAGAAGTGGCATTCAAACCACCCACAAACTCAATTGGGAACAAGCTTTGTCGGTTAAAGGATCCTGCCAGTGAACCCTTTATCTAATACCCTGCCTGCGATGATTGTCATATCAAATACATAGATTAAAGTAGGAGTCAGACTAGCGGAGGACAAATTCCTACCAGCAAAATTTAGATTAGTTTACCCCAACAATAAGATAAGAAATCTAGAGAATAGTTCAGCTATAGCAATCACTAAATGCAATTACACCAACCATACAATAGGATGGATGGGATAAGATGACAGTTTTAAAATCTGACAGAACTAACATGGTGGAGGGAGAGATTGATAACAGAAGCTTTGTTTATCGAATCAACTGACAGTGAATACGTGTAATAGGAATGATTCAACGCCTGTCCACCCAGATATCTGGAAAGTTCTACCACCGCAACGATGACAAATAAGAGAAGACAAAGAAAACTTTAAAACTCAAGTTTCGAAGTCGTGGGTGATTATAATTGATGAAATGATTATGAACAATGAATAAATTTTGTTCGAAAATTTGACATCCAGTAAACTGTAATACTGTCTCACTGACTGTGTGATACATTTAATCAACAAAATAACGTGGAATTGTAGGAATTTCACTGGTTTCAAGTGTGTTAATGGTCCGACTACTGGGCACAGGTGTCTGAAGTTCTGGTGAGATGTCAAGGTGAAAAATACTAACCACTGGCGGTTGTTCACAGTGGTTGAATGATCTAAGAGTTCGCCTTGTAACCTGAAGCTTTCGACTTGAATCTCTGGTAAGGTCATGGGTGTGTTCTGATGAAGAATCGCGAACTGGGACAAAACAGCTTCCTAGTACTCTGTAATTTTCGCTAGTTTTATCTAACTGACATTAATCCTTGAGCAAACTTAAGAGCAAACTTAACATTCTAAATTTGCTTGTATATATTTTTGTAACTCATTGTACTAGAATTAGATGTTTACGTCATTCTTAAATTATGAATAATTGATTATGTGAATATTCACATGTTTAACTCGTAAAATAATCAATAGATGAATTGATGAATTTCTCAATAAAGTGAAAAGTTTAACCATAGATTAACAAAAGCTGCTAGGCATATGTTAATCAGTTGAAAATATTGATTTTAATGCCTATTGAGAAAGCTGAATTTAAGTCATTCGTTATTATTATTATTATTACTGTTTCCTTTAATTCATGGAGGAATATATGGGCCTCAGCCGCACGTCTCCATTGCTTTCAGTTCTCCACCAACGTTTTCATCTGACTCCATGTCTGCGCACAAACTTTCATCTCCTATTCGCTCGGCCCCACTCACTTCTTGTCACGCTCACACTGACGATCAACTCTCTGCTTCCCCTTCAGGTCCCACTCCATTGATGGCCTGCCGTATAAAGTCACTCACTTGATGCTTTGCTTTCTCAGAGTATGGCCTCCAATCCACCTACCTCCATTTCTTCATGCATATTTGCTGCACAGTCGGCTCCTGCAAGGTTGGTTCGTTGGTTCATTGCCAGAGATCCCTTCCTGGTGCTGATTCTTTCTGGCCGGCTAACTGATCTTGATGGAAGTATTGAGCGAAGATAGTTGTTGATGAAGGTCTGTAGTTCGTTTGAAGTGCCTTTCTTGACGCGCCAAGTAGCGCTGACCTCATACTGGAGTTGAAAATCTGCACCTTATTTACATTTTCGTGCTGAATAGTGCTGTTGATTTCCACACTGACTTGAGAGTAATCAAAAGCGTGCCCTCTTCTCCCGATCGTCACTTCCATGTCCTATTCAGTTCCGTTCGCCTGTATTTGAAACAATGCTTCCCAGGTCGATGGGCAGGTAGGTAACGGAGGTCGCTTCATTTATAATTTTGGTTTAACTGTGCTTTGAAGTTCCTATATCAATCGGGCTGGCTATGTTTGCATGGGGCAGGGTTGTCAGTCCTACGGACCACCTTCCACATCTTCCAGGCTTAGGAACAGCTGGTTAAACCAGGCAAGAATCGGAAATACAGGATACTCATGTGCTCATTACTCTGAAATCAGTGTGGAGATAGGTATTCAGAGCTTAGATGAAGAAATAAAATCCGAAATCTCGGCAATAACAGTAGTCAAATAAGTGCTTCTTTATGGTTTAGAGACTTGGTGCACAATTCATCAAAAGGAGCCCTAAAAGGTCTACTGCAGGCATTCATCAATACCTGCCACCTTCAATCAACATCGAATCAAGGTCATATGTCCAGCGAGAATCGAGAAGGAACAAGGAGCTCTGACGCTAGACGAGCCAGTCAACAATCTATTGTGTAACAAATATATGCAAAATGAAATACAAAAGGAGTGGACACACTCAGAGGCATTAAAAGGAACCCAAAATAGGAATCCACAGGTTGAGTATCCCAGTATAATGTGAGAGTGATCATGTATTGAGGAGGAGGAGGAGGTAATGAACGTTTTTTTAGCAGTTGTGGACCCTGCTGCGAGCGATAACTGAGGACGGAGTAGAGTCAAGATGTGGCTTTGAAGTCGTATACTCCACCAGGAATGGTTTTAATTAAAACTCATCCGTGAGAATTTAAAGAGAAATCAGACTGAAGTTGGAGTCTTTCAAACTTCCGAAAAACTTCGATTATGGATAAAAATGTTTTTGATAAAGTCTCACAGTATTATAAAATAATACTTACTGATGAGATTTCGAACATAATTTATTGCTTTGAAGGTTAAGGGAACCCATCGATTGACTCAATCAGACAAAGCAATATAATTTTAAAAAATACCTTGCAATGACTGGGAGTTAAGTCAACCACATAGGTTAAACTAGTAGATCGGGGGTAATCAGGTTGTCGGGACATAAGAATTTAGCTAAGGTAAGAATGGTTGACCCGAGAAGATAAGTAATTTGGAGAAAAGCTCAGCAATTACACTGCATGAATTAGCACACAACCACACAATAGGGTGAGTGGGAGAGGGTTAAAATTCTAAAAAGTAATCTAGATAGGTGGAGATAGAGAGATATTGATTACTGAATCCTGCCTGGTTCATTGAGTGAATCTACACCCAACACATGCAACAGAAATGACTCATCACTAATACCAGAGATATAGGAAATACTACTGCCAATCAAATCAAGAGATGAGAAATAGTTTAATCATATAAACAAAGTTGGAAACTATTAGATGGTCGGAGGCAATTGGAAGGAAGCTATGTTTTACCTAGATTTTGTGCTAGTTGGCACTCACCAGTAGTCAGCAAGGCGTATCTGCAACCTTGAAGGGCCTCATTTCTCTTCTGAGATTCGAATCCGCGTCATCCACTGTTGCAGTCAGAGACGTTACCACTGAGCTATTTGGGCTCGCCATTGACCTCCTGTAGGACTGTGGTGGATATTTTGAAAGTCGTGCGATTCACCTGATATGATTATGAGGAGTGGTAAATTGTGTTCGAAAAGTGGTCATCAGTAAATATTACTGGATAACTCTGTAAGACTTTATCAAGATAAATTTTCTCCATAGTTGTGGAATTATACTCCTTACCACATTGCTCAAGTTCTTTTCTTATTTTAGTGAAGCTTAAATAGATTTTTTCTCTTTCACTGTCAGTTTTCAACTTGTTGTGTTGTAACAATGCTCAAATTACTTATAATTGTATCATTTCAACTGATTCAGAACTGTATTACACACACACACACACACATACACACACATAGAGACACATGCCCATGATAGGCTTAATTCAAAACTTTGTGTATCACGTGGATAATACTAACAGGAAGAAAATACAAAGGATCTTAGGATAGATATCAGTTAGAGAACCATTGAAAACCAGCATTGGAATACTGAACAGCTGCTGTTTTATCCTAGTATGGGAATCATCGGCAGTAAGCATCCACCCCCAAGGTTCGAACACAGGACCTTCCGGTTACAAGGCCAGCAAACTCGTATGCCATTCAGTCACTGGGACCCAATTCGCTGACTAGCCCATGAATTCTAACTTCTACTAATTCGTGATTTAGCGCGATCCCAACCATTTTCGTAGGTGGGACATCCATCCACACACGTGACATCTGGATGCACCTCACTGGCCACGACTTCTCACTAGAACTCCAGGAAACTCCATCCTGTAGCAAGTCACTAGCAAGCATCAGGTTAATTTTCTATAGATTCGTGGATGGATGTCCCACCGACAACAATGGTTGGGGTCGCGCTAAATCACGAATTGGTAGAAGTTAGAATTCATGAGCCATTGAATCGAGTCCCAGTGGCTGAATGGTATACGAACCAGCTTGCCTTGCAACCAGAAGGTCCTGGGTTTGAACCCTGCCCTAGGGGTGCATACTGCCAATGATTCCCAAACTGTCCAGTACTATAGTGCTGGTTTCCAATGCTTCTCTAACTGATATCAATCCGTAGTCAACTCGTAAAGTAAAATTATAACTAACCCTTTAAAACCAAACTATAAAAAATCTTAGGATAGTTAAAAATCATTTTTTGGTTGTTTCAACTTTATTTGACGCAAACGTAAGCGAAATTAAACTTTAGTAAAAAAAAAGGCCCAACAACAACAACAATGACCTTGGGATGCTTAGTCACAGCAAGGCAGGAAGGCCAAGTAAATAATACTATATCCACGAAAAGAATGGTATATAAAGTGTTATGATATCGATGAACTACCATTACTAGACTGCCTAGTTAGCAGGAGAGAAAAAGGACATTTTAGTGTATTTATATTCAGGAAGAAAACCCACATCAACAAATTTTTCGACTTCGGATAATCACACCCCATCAGAGCACAAAATTACCAGTTGTTTCAAGTCTTCTTAGACGAGCACACTCTTTGATGTTAACGGATGAGAAAGAGAAAGAGGGAGAAATATAACTGAGACAGTACTGAGTGATGTCACTCACTTGATGGTGGTTTGTTTTCTCAGATTTTGGCCTCCAATCTACCTACTTCCATTCCTTCCGGCATATTTGTTGCACATATGGTTCCTGTTGGATTGGTTCGTTGGTTCATTGCCAGAGACTCCTCTCTGTTACTGATTTTTTTCTGGCTAGTCATCTGATCTTGAGGGAAGTATCGGGCGGAGTCAGTTGTTGACGAAGGTGTGTAGCTTGTTTGAGGTGCTTTTTATGACGCGCCATGTCTCTGATCCGTGGTAGCAACATTGACTCCAATGATCCACTGAGATACAGTGTACTGATTAATAGTTGTTGATAGTAAAGGGTGAAATTTTCCATTTAGGGATAGCAAAAACTGCTTCACAGTTGAATTGCCTGACTAAGCGAGCAAGTAAAAAGATACGCCGGTTCTTATATAGCATGTTACAAATACATCTACATACCAAAAACGTAACTGGCGTGCTTTATGGGTCAGAGACTTGGCGCATCATGAAGAGCACCTCAAATAAACTGCACACCTTCACCAACAGCTGTCTTCACTAAGTACTACTCAAGATCAGTCGGCCGGCCAGAAAAAATCAGTAACAGGGAGAGGTCTCAGGCAATGAACCAACGAACCAACTCAGCAGGAACCAATTGTGCAAAAAATTTACATGAAGAAATGGAGGTAGGTGGAGTAGAGGTCATACTCTGAGAAAACAAGGCATCAAGTGAGTGACATCACACGCCAGGTCATCGCTTGAGTGGAACTCGAATGAGAAGCGGTGAGTTGGTTTACAGTGAGAGGATGACATGGAATGGAGGAAGTTATGTGAAGAAGAGATGCAAGCATGTGAACAGACGTGGAGCTAGGTGAAAACGTTGGTGGAGAACTGAATGCAATGGAGATGTGTGGCTGAAGTTCTGTGTTCCCATAATAACTTTAGGAAACAATCATAATATTAGAGGGCTGTCTATCTTCCCTCTAGTCTCTGGTATCGACAAAAAACTCACATGTGAAATGTGTTCACCAAGTTAAATAATATGATTCCACACTTATGTATATTTTAGTATAATTTATTACTATTTATCGTCTAGATTCCAAGTGGAACACAGGACCTCAGAGTCACACTTCCATTTCATTTGATTCTCCATTGTCATTTTCAACTGCTTTGACAACTGTCCACAGAACTTAATTTATTCTTCACATAACTTCCAGTATGTCACCCCAGGACGCCCAATTTGTCGCACTGTATTAAGAAGCCGTCCCGAGAACTTCCATTTGACACTCTTTTACCCTGTACGGAAGTTTATTCATTTTTGCATTAAAAAAGAAACGCATTCGCCACACTAGGAGGAGTCAGATTCTTTCTATTATTTATGCTATTAAGTGTAAAATTCAGAATGCTTACAACTCTGCCATCCAGGGGATTATTCTGCACACATCTAAACAGTGTGTAAGGACATCATACAAAAGTCTCCGGTAGTGGATAAAGGCCATGAATAGTTGGTTAACTCCAATGTCAGATAAATGAAATCATCAAGAAGTGAAAACATTTATTTCCCGAAACAAGCAGCAAAAGACTTTAATAAAGCAGGAATTATTGAATTCATCAAATTTCGGTGGAACTCGTCAGCTGCCCATTACTCTGCATACACGGATATATATGCCATTGAAATTACATTGAAAGATATAAGACTGATAAGCAAATAAACTAAATTGGACTAATCATGCAAAACGACACGTGTGAATGTTTTCCAGGTCCTGCTCAAATTGATAAGGTGAATGAAGGTAGTGTGAGAGAGTGAAATTAAGGTTACATGCATTACACTTCAATTACCTCACTTGAATAAACAATTAGTCATTCGAGAATATTTCAAGAATTGCAAACAGAGTAATATCAATAGTAATGGTTATAATAATAATAATCATGTTGAAGTGAGTTAAGATAATCCTACTGACAAAGGATAGTGTTAATTGAATCAAGAATAGTAACAATAAGAGGTAGAATAAAAAGTACAACGTATCACCATAGTAGATTTAGAGTGACGAACATCTCCTTTTGTACACAGAGACCTCGTTTATAAACTCGAATTGCACAAGCCTCCTCGGCGATCGTAAGCATCTTCTTGTTTCTTTGTCTGCTGACTGACATCAGTTAATGACTTGACAGAGTCGATTTCATGTTCATAGTCCACAAGATACCTTTTTGGTATTGAGGTATTTTGGCACTTTGAATTCAGCTGTTTTCAACCACTTTTGGTGAATGCTCCATCATTTGAGTAGACAAATGCCTTTCTGTATGACCTATGCATTTACTTCCACAAACACGCTCAACTTGATGTAGACAGTTTGAAGTGTCTTTCTGCATGACTAATTCAATGTAGCTTAGTTGCTTTTCAGTCAGTATTCAGCTGACGATTTCTACCGAAATTTGATGAATTCATCAAATCCTGCTTTATTAATTCTTGTTGCTTGTTTTAAACTTAAATCTAACAGGCAGACATAATATAAATTTCATCACGAGCTGACATTAGGGATAGAACCATTGGAAAACCTAGGAGTACTGGACTACTGTTTCGTCCTAGTTTGGGACTCTTCCTCAGTACGCACCCATCGACAGGGGTTCAAACCCAGGACCTTCTGATTACAAGGCGGACTCACATACCATTAAGCCACTGGGACCCGATCCAATGGCCCATGGGATAAGTCGTGACCAGTAGGGTGCAGCAGGTCTAAAGTGAGGACAAATACTCACCGAAGACATTGGTTAGCGGTCGCGCTATGTCGTGAATTGGCAGAAGTTTGAATTCAAGGACCATTGGATTGGGTCCCAGTGACTTAATGGTATACAAGCCAGCTCGCCTTGTAACCAGAAGGTCCTGGGTTCGAACCTCTGTCGGTGGGTGCGTACTTCTGAACAGTCCCAAACTAGGACGAAACGGCAGTCCAGTACTTCCAGGTGGTTTTCCAATGGTTCTCTAACTAATGTCAGCTGATGATGAAATCCTGTAACCAATCAAATCCCTACAAACCAACACTTGAATAATATAAATTGTCCACAGTAGATTGTTAGAGTGACGCCTACACACCTGTAGGCTGATTTTTTCTTCTCTCATTGGTCGACTTCAGTTTACTGACATCACAATCAGTCTGCTGATGACTGCCTTCATCAGCTGTCATGCTGTGTAGTACTTATTCATATGCATTCGTATATGAATCGTAAACGAGAAAAAATAACCGATATGCTTACAGAAACACACTTACTAAGTTAGTCAATCAATCATGTGCTAAATGTACAACAACACGTAGTTATCTGTGATTCGTCAAAACAGCAAATAACCTTGTCATTGCCAGTGTCTTTGAAACTGTGTTAACACGAATCTGTAAACCAATTTCAAATAGGTTGTTGCTTTTGGGCTCCAATCAATCATTAATATATAAGCTTGACAAGAACACTGGTAATTAACTATACACAAAATGGAATAGTGCAGGGATTTAAGGTGTTACAATCAGATGAAAATAGGCAGAGATTTCACTACCGAGTGCCTCAAACCATTAAAAACAGGAGTAAGACATGGCTGGCTGCTATCACCAGTGATGTTCCTGATTCTAGAGAACACTGGAGGGGAAGGTGAGAAGATGGCCTTAAACCGGACTGGAGGAAAAGCACTAGAAGACTTAAACTTCACGGATAATATATGCGTGATGTTGCATAAATCCGAAGATCTATGGAAGAGGCAAATAGTGAACATAGAGAAGACGAAGGTGGTGAAGATAACCAACCGATCGACCAGCAAACATCCGTGAGATAAATCTGTGGTGAAAGCTGGCTGCTAGCCGAACTGGTAGACAGTAATTTGCGTCAATGTTCACGTCCCTAATATTGGTTATGTGAAAACAAGAACAAAGACTGACTCAACAGCCAATCACAGTAGACCTTGCGTAGGCGGAAACAATTAGCGTATAGATGATCCGACCTTTAAAAAACAGCCACAAAGAGATGAAAGATTAACTTTCAGTGAGGAACAACACTCAATCAGAAGGCTGTGTTATCTATTAACAATAATATGTAATAATTTACATGAAAATCTATAAATATCTGTTGATTTCCTTAATAAAGGATCTGTTGTCTGACTCTTGCCTTCTGTCATTACAAATCTAATCAAATTCGTCTCTTTCACATACGTCGAGAGCATGGAGTCAGCTACACGCAGTACGGACGACGATTTTAAAGCTAGACGGAGTGTGGAAAGCAAATTTATATTCTCATTATTCTGAAAGCCACACGATGATCAACAGTACTCAGCACAAAGAACAAGGTATGAATCTTCAATAAACCGTTTCCATTAGTCTACAAACTTTCATAAAAAGATACCTTCGCTGTGTAGTGAATGAAAATAAAATGGATAGAAATGAAAAGTAACGAGAAATTCATGCAATGAGGCAAAAGTTAACCTATCATCGAAGAAACAGGCAGAATGAATAGAAGATTTATCGATTGAAAACACGCTGAGTAGACCACACCATGAGCCAGGCCGGTCCCCTAGAGGAACCTGAGTGAGAGATTACGATTTGGGCACATTGTCTTAGGATGACATGAAGGAGTTAGTGTAGAGCTGAGATGATATTTGATGAGTTATCGTGAAGCCAACTGCAAAAGACTTCTGAAGGACAGAGTGAACTTGCAGTGTACTGTTGGAGTCCTGTATTCCACTTGGAAACCAAAAGCTGTCCAGTACTCCATGCTGGTTTCTCTGTGGTTATCTAACTGATGTCAGCTCATGACGAAATCCTCCATCCACTCAAACAAAATCCCTAGAAATCAGTACTTGAAAATAATATATCACCCATACATAATTAAACTGTCTTCAAATTAAAATTTGTAAAGTTCATCCTATCGATTATTTCATGCATATATAACCTTGAAATTTTTAATAAACTGGTAAGAATGTTAAATCTGCATCACGTGTGTTTTTGTAATATGCATAAATATAAGCTGCGTATTTTCATGGTATCGGTTAAAAGTTACGCTTGAGTATGGTAAGGTTGATTCTATTTTTGAAAGACGCAATGTCTGCTAGATACGTTTATGGTCTAAATTAGAAAGAATATTTTTGCCATTGTTATCAAAACTGCAACCACTTGAATCACATTAAACTCACACTATAAAATTGCTTCGATACCTCATTAACGAATGGATCTATACAAGAAATTACGTGTATTTCTAGTGAGAAGTAATGATGAACAGCGAGAAGGACAGTTGGGCCAAGTTAAACTTTAAGCACCACTAACAACTACCAATGTAGTGCGACCGCACCAATGACCTTGAAATGCTCATTGGGCAAGTTAGTAAAACTTGCCAAATAATGTTGTCATCATCAATCAAAGATATGCTCTTTGAATTGTTAGGTTATTAAATGGAATAGTTGAAAAGTTTCAGCCTACGTTTGGGAAACACTAAGTTACGGTTAACGCCAAGTTAAGACAAGTTAGGATTATGTTAAAACAACAAAGGCGGCATTATACTTAGTTCAAGTTACATTAACGTCAGTTTAGGCATATTTTCACTTCTTGATGCGGTTTTGTTCTCTGAGCTGGATGGTTAATTTACGAAGCTCTCATCACCCTACTGGGTGACATCTTCAGCGCATACTTCAATTTGAAGTGAGCTTTTAGATTTCTCCACGAGTTTATTAATCATCTCTCCTGGTCGGTGACCTTGGACGTGATTGGTTGTTTATGTGTGTTTTCACATCTTCTAGGTTACTTGTATTGGAACTGACTGTTTCTTTGGCTTGAACTTTGACCCTTTGTGTGTGAAGTTTCTTTCTTATTGGTTGATATATTTTGTCTATCTCGATGTGTCTATCGAAGGATACCATTATTTCTTGTTCATCATCTTTGACGTGACAGCATTATGTACCTTCATCGGACAAAAACTAGCAAAAGAAACCATGGAGCAATTACTTAGCAACGACGAACAACTTGCACAACAATCAAAAATGCAACACACAAGCTGGATGGAATGCATAAATCTATGCCTAACAACATACTTCCAATTCAACGGCCAAATATATGAACAAGTCAAAGGAACACCCATGGGATCGCCAATATCAGGTTTGATTGCAGAAGCAGTGATGCAAAGACTCGAAAATATAATTCTACCAAAGATCAAACCCAAGATTTGGATACGCTACGTCGACGACACATTTGTAATAATCAAAAGAAACGAGTTAGATAAAACTCACAACTTAATAAACAACGTCTTCAACGACATCAAATTCACAAGAGTAGAGGAATCCGAGGACAAAATACCATTTTCGGACGTCTTAGTCAAGCGAACAACCACAGGGGAGTTAGAAACTCAAGTTTATAGGAAATCAACTCACACAGACCAAATCCTAAATTACAACAGCAACAACCCAATAATACACAAAAGGAATTGCATACAAACACCATTCAAGAGAGCAAGGACTCATTGCAGCACTCCCACCTTAAGGAAAACTAAAGAAAATTATCTCATGGACGTCTTCCAAAAGAATGGATATCCACGAAATTTCATCAAAAAACATATACCTCCAAGCCAACCTATCAAAGCAAAAGCCACCAAGGAAAGCACAAAGAAAATCGCCTTACCATACATAAAGGATATCTCAGAAATCACTACAAGACTCTTCAAACCTTTAGGAATTGACGTCGTACACAAACCAACAAAATCACTTCACTCAGTTCTATGTCAACCAAAAGACTCAACAGCGAAAGAAGATAAAACCAACATCATCTACAAAATAAACTGTAACAACTGCGAAAAACACTACATTGGCCAAAGTGGACGTCCCCTTCGTCTTCGTATCCACGAACATAAGTTAGCCGTCAAAAGACATGATATCCACTCCCTCATTTCACTACATACAGACAACTACGGACATCAATTCGACTGGGACAACGTTCAAATATTAGACAGAGGAAACAACAAGACAGCTAGAGAATTTTTAGAAGCTTGGCATTCCAGTAAATCACCAATCAATAGACACATCGAGATAGACAAAATTTATCAACCAATAAGAAAGAAACTTCACACACAAAGGGTCAAAGTTCAAGTCAAAGAAACAGTCAGTTCCAATACAAGTAACCTAGAAGATGTGAAAACACACATAAACAACCAATCACGTCCAAGGTCACCAGGAGAGATGATTAATAAACTCGTGGAGAAATCTAAAAGCTCACTTCAAATTGAAGTATGCGCTGAAGATGTCACCCAGTAGGGTGATGAGAGCTTCGTAAATTAACCATCCAGCTCAGAGAACAAAACCACATCAAAATCATCCACCTGAGCTGCAAATCTTCTCTAGCATATTTTCACGTTAGGGCTAGCTTCAGGAAATAAGAAGACCTAAATAATTACTTGCAGAGAATGTGGTTATGTTGATTTTCATGGATAGTCCCGATTCAAACAACAATGAAAACAAAACACGTAGATCAGCGAAGAGACTCTTTTCGGCGAATTCATTTTCTTATATCGGTCGTTTGACGTGCACCCTGTCCAAGAGGATTCAAGAACACTATCCAGCATGGTTGCGAAAAGGCAATAGTGGTGCAATAAGGAGTGCGATAATTGAACACCTGGTTAACACTAATCATCCCATTTCAACAAACGCCTGCTTCAAAGTAATCTACAGAGTCAAGAATAACCTATCAAAGGCTATACGGTTTCGTCTTCCTTGTATCGCTGATGCTCTGGTCATTGACATAGAAAAACCGGGGCTGTGCATACAAAAGAGGATTACTCAACGACTTCTACTGTCATGATAACAACATTTTTGATTTGTTTTGATTTGATTTTTTTGATTTCGATTACTTAATTTTGTTTATTTGCCTGTTCTTTAATTGCTTATAATTTTATATTCATTCAGAAGCCTTACGTAATTTCGTATTATCTACTTTGTTTCTATGTGCATACTGAGTAAAACTCACTCATCAAACTATTCATATTATTATTACATAACTTCTTTTAACAACTGCTGTTTGTGACAACTCATCACCTTTGTTACTACCCTACTAATTTCATTAACACTTAAATTTCTTGACTTGTATGACCAATCTTCACTTGTTTAGTTAAAATAACCAATTTTAATTTTCAAGTGTTGGTTTGTAGGGATTTGATTGGTTACAGGATTTCATCATGAGCTGACATTAGTTAGAGAACCATTGGAAAACCACCTGGGGGTACTGGACAACCAGCCGTGTCGTCCTAGTGACATATATATATATATATGATGGTCTCTCTTTCTGTTTGCTCGCTTAGTCTGTGACCATTTCACTTTGATGAACCTGTCTCCTTTAACAATGTATATTCCCCTTATAGTATATATAATATGTGTGTTTGTTGACAGTCCGTTGCTTGGTGACATATATCCATATTATATATGTGTGGTTGTTGACATGTCTGCTATATTTCGCTATGTATATATGGATCGATACTCCATTATAATTAGCCATTCATGTTAAGACTGTCTATTGATTTGTTCACACACTTGTCTGGACATTCATATATATTTTGCTCTCACACTATTTTGTGATATATTTGATTCTCCTTGTGTTTGAAATATAGAAGTATCATCGCAAACCTAGTGGTCTTCTGATTTCTGTCTTTCTTGCGTCAGGACTATCAAATTCTCGACCAGTACATAACAATAATTTAGCGACGAGTACATAACACCTAGTTTGAGACTCTTCAGCAGTACGCACCCACCGCCACGGTTCGAACCCACGACCTTCTGGTTACAAGGCGAGCTGGCTTGTAGACCATTAAGTCACGGGGACCCAATCCAATGGTCCTTGAATTCAAACTTCTGCCAATTCACGACATAGCGCGACTGCTAGCCAATGTCTTCGGTGAGTATTTGTCCTAACTTTAGACCTGCTGCACCCTACTGGTCACGACTCTTCACTAGAACCCCAGGTAACTACCTACCTGAAAAGGGCCAGTCGCTGGTGAGCATCTCATTGGTATTCAAGCGTTGGTTTCTAGGGATTTGATTCGTTACAGTATTTTCATTCATTAGTCCCAAACTAGGACGAAACATCTGGTTGTTTAGTACTCCCAGGTGGTTTTCCAATGGTTCTCTAACTAATGTCAGATCATGATGAAAATTGTAATTTTGTTTGACAAACTTAATTTACATATACATACAAAATAACACATATGCATTGGGGATTGTACAGATAAGAAGATGAATTCGCCGAAAAGAGTCTCTTAGCTGATCTACGTGTTTTGTTTTCATTATGTTGATTTGTTGATATAAGAATAGAACTTGTGCACTGTGGTGGTAGGGTATAAATCTATTATGGGTAACATTTATTTTGATAAAGTATCACAGTGATGTTATACAGTAATTAATATTTACTGATGACATTCCGAGCACAGTTTATTACCCAGTAAATATTACTGTATAACACGATGTGAGACTTTATCAAAATAAATTTTACCCACAATAGAATTATACTCTATTGATACTCCAACTCCTAAAACTGAGAGCTATTCTTATCAAATATGAGAGAAAGGTATCTTCTGTAACACTTTCTTACAGCTTTTATGCATTTTTTCTTTCATAAATATATGTATTCCATACACAAAAATGCCTATTTCACGTGATCGGTGAGTTCGAGGTCGTTCACTGATTGGTAGTTGGTGGTGCTTACAGTTTAACTTTGCTGACTTTTGAGTCAGGCCCCAGTGTCTGAATAATCTACGGGCTCATCTTGTAGCCCTAGACTTTTACATTCTAACTGCGTACTGCTGAAGAGTTGCAAAGAAGGACAAAACAACTGTCGAGTACCTTTTGATTCCAAACTGATTTTCTAATCGTAATAACTGTAAGATTATGAACATGAAATGGATGAAAACGCGAATTATTATCCAGAAGGCTCATTACTTGTACTTGGAGTGGAAAATAGGAGGCTTCGACAACAACACACTTCGGTTGGATTAAGTCACGACCATCTCCTTTTGTATACAGAGAGCTGGTTTATAAATTCGAATTGCGCAAGCCTCCTCGGCAATTGCAAGCATCCTCTTGTTTGTTTGTCTACTGATGACAACAATGAATAACTTGACAGAGTCGATATCATGTACATAGTCCACAGGATGCTTCTTTGTTATTGGGGTATTTTGGCACTTTGTATTCCGCTGTTTTCAACTACTTTAATAAATGCTATATCATTCAAGTAGACAATTGCTTTTCTGTATGATCAATGTATTTGCTTCCACAATCACACTCAAAGGAGATGATATACAAGAAGTAGGCAAACAAAGACTCAATAAAGCTATCAAGAGAACATATTATACTGCAAAACTTG
The DNA here is from genome assembly GCA_944472135.2 of Trichobilharzia regenti. NCBI lineage: Eukaryota > Metazoa > Platyhelminthes > Trematoda > Strigeidida > Schistosomatidae > Trichobilharzia > Trichobilharzia regenti. The sequence goes on along the minus strand of OX235263.1, from coordinate 101,801,066 downwards.
TTTTCAGAAACACCACCAAGCTAGTACTTCAACAATCTGGGAGAGAGAAGTCCCCAGTAATCGACATTTCAAACTGTCTGCATTAAGTTGAGTGTGTTTGTGGAAGCAAATACATATGTTTTAGAGAAAGGCGATTGTCAACTCGCGTCATGGAGCATTCACCAAAAGTGGTTGAAAACAGCTGAATACAAAATGCCAAAAAATCTCAATAACAAAGGAGCATCTTGTGGATTACGGACATGATACTCACTCTGTCAAGTCATTCACTATTGTCAGTCAGCAGACAAAGAAACAAGAAGATGCTTGGAATTGCAGGGGCTAGCTCAATTGGAGTCTATAAACCAGGTCTCTGTGTCCAAAAGGAGATGGTCGTCACTCTGAATCTATCATGGAAATACGTTTTACTTTTTATTCTACCTCTTATTATTATTCTTGATTCATTTAAAGCTATCCCTTATCAGTAGGGTTATATTAACTCACTTCAACATTATTATTACTGTTATTATTATTATAACTATTACTATTGATATTACTCTGTTTGCAATTATTGAAATATTCTCTAATGACTAATTGTTTATCTAAGTGATGTAATTGAGGTGTAATGCATGTAACCTTAATTTCACTCTCTCACACTACCTTCATTCACCTTATCAATTTGAGCGTGACCTTAATAACACTCGCACGTGTCGTTTTGCGTGATTAATCCAATGTAGTTTATTTGCTTATCAGTCTTATATCTCTCAGTGTATTTCCAATAGTGTTATGTTGCTGCTGCTAAGTGGTTAATTGTAGTTTTCCCCGTCGCCAAATTATTGCCATGTACTGGTCGAGAATTTAATAGTCCTGACGCAAGAAGGCGGAAATCAGAAGACCACTAGGTTTGCGGTGATACTTCTATTTTCCAAACACAAGGAGAATGCAATAAGTGGTATCACACCAAAGTAAGTAAGTCACACAAGATTGTGAGAGCGAAATATATATGAATGTCCAGACAAGTGTGTGAACAAATCAATAGACAGTCTTAACATGAATAGCTGATTATAATGGAGTGTCGATCCATATATACATAGCGAAATATAGCAGACATGTCAACAACCACACATATAACATGGATATATGTCACCAAGCAACGGACTGTCAACAAACACACATATTATATATACTATAAGGGGAATATACATTGTTAAAGGAGACAGGTTCATCAAAGTGAAATGGTCACAGACTAAGCGAGCAAACAGAAAGAGAGATCACCATACACACACACTATATATATGTGGATACATATCAAATAGTGTATATATCCGTGTATGTAGAGTACTGAGCAGCTGATGAGTTCTATCGAAATTTGATGAATTCATTAAATCCTTGTGTATTAACCTGCTTTGTTGCTCATATTATTCCCGCTTAATTACATCTATCGGATCCTTTAGCTGACTAAGTTTGTCTCTTTAAATGAGTTGTTCATTTAATATACCACCCAAATTTCAACTTTTTTAGAATCCTATGTAAGGCTTTGAATTCCTTATTATTAATGTTACATACACTGAAACTCTTATTTCCTCTATGGATCTTGTTTAACTTTTGTTTGACAACTTGTAGACATTTATTCACTGGTAATATTTTCCTTATTTATTTGATTTTAACATTTCTTAACTCTGGACTTATTAGCCGAATTTCTGATTCGATTGTATAAACACCCAACTAAATAAATAAATAAAATAGACAAAGAAGAGCAATCCGAGAATTTGTCCAACCAGTTAACTGACTTACATCCCATTGTTAATGAGGATAAGACAGGTTGGTTCAAATCAAGACTAGTTGATATCTCTCACCAGTACCTATGCTCACCAATTCAATAGTCTAGAATCATGACCAAAAGGACACCGAAAAGCAATTAAACGTCTGCTCATCAATGAAAATATTGTCATATGGCGACCACACAATGGGTTCAGGCGTGGTAGTGATGAACAAGGCTGAGTATGTCCAAAAAATGGAACCCATTCTGAATGACACGTTGAAATTTAAGAGTAATAACTGCAAAAAGGATATTGATGGATTCGTCAGAAAAGAAAGTCACGAAAGTACTCAGAGAGCTATTGAAAAAGGAAAATGATTGACAATCATACGTACAATGAGTTAAAACACATGGAGTCTCGTTTACCATATATGTATGGTCTGCCGAAGATACATAAAAACAATTGCCTAATGAAACCGATACTCTCAATAGTGAATTCACTCTTTCACAAAGTCGCTCGCTGGTTAGCCGTTAGATTAGAACCTGTCAGACAATGTCTAGCTAAACATACTCTAAAAGACTCGTTCCAATTTGTTGAAGAGGTGAATTAACTCAATGTACATGACAAAATCATGCTTTCCTTCGATGTGACTTCGCTATTCATTCAGTTCCCTCTGCATGAAACAATAGACATTATCTGTCATCCCTCTGATCTTCTTCTTCCTCTACCAAAACTGGAATTTAAGCAGCTTCTCGAGTTATGTACTAATGATTTACAATTCCAGTTTGACAACAAAATGTATCGCCAGGTTGATGGTGTGGCAATGGGGAGTCTGCTGGGCCCAATACTATCTGATATCTATATGGCAGTCTGGAACAGACAGAGCTCAAGTGTGCAATTGGCGAAACAACAGCCTACTGTAGATACGTTGATGATACATTCATTGTATGCAATGATTTGAGCCACGCTTTGACTCTATTAAACTCTTTCAACAATGTACACAAAAGCATCACTTTCACGATTGTATCGTATCTGTTTATCGTAAAGACATATGCAATGGTCCTTACTTGAATTTCAACAACTTCTGCCCAGTGAGATACACAGACGAACGCTGGTGAAAACGCTTTTCTCTAGAGCGAAGAGAATATGTTCACCAAAAAAATAACTAGACAGTGAACTAATACTTCTTGAAAAATGCTTGAAAGAAAATGGTTACCCACAAAGTTTCAATTACAAATATGGCATAAATCTAACTTTGTTGATTTTGATTGGAGTGATCTTAAAGTCTCGGTACCTTTTAGAATATGACAGTTTCCTTGTAGATACTAGAGTCGTATGATGCAGACTGATGGGAAGTGGCTGAAACTTAAATAAACATTTTAGGTCGATACCTGCAGAAGTCTGGATTTAGTTTATTTTGTGCATATGAAATAACCTCATTGGACAGGTCACCTGACCTTGGACCAGTTGTCAACCAATCAAAACAACTTATTCTCCCCAGACCTAGTTAATTTATTTTTATTTATTTTTGTTATTTTTGATTACAGCTTGATTCCACACTGTATTTTTGGTACAAGTATGGAATTTTCAGCATGGATATCGGTAGCCCAAATTTTGCAGGCCGACCATAGATATCAGGTGTGCTTTGGAGAGGGCTCGAACCTCGGACAATGTGCATGGTCGGCGAGAGTCTTAACCACTGTGCCACCGACGCACTTTAATATGGCTAAGAATGTATACATATGATTAGTTTTTGTTTAATAAATGTCCGTTTCCAATTGTGGTGGACTGGATTATGCGTCAGACAGTGTGAAACGAGAAGACAGCGATATCCTGAACCGACATGAAGAACTTAGAAGACCTGGATTTCATGCGTGGATGATTAATGTTTGATGTCACACAAAATCGAAGACTTACAAGCGAAAACCGACAAACTGATGGAAGAAGCAGTCAGAGAAGACAGGACTCAATGTGAAAATAGACAAGACGGAGGTTATGAAAATAATCAACCAACAACAACAACAGCGGCAGTAGCAGAAACATCCAGTGCCAATCACCATCAACGGGAGGGATTTGAAAGAGGTCACTTCATTCACTTATCTAGCATTGAGCATTGTCTCAACCACAGGAGGAACCGACAAGGATGTCAAATCGAGAATTGGGAAGGCGGGAAACACATCATCATCATCAACCTGAAACCAATCTGAAAATCTTCGTCACATCATCAACAACAATATTCAATCGGATTTTCAATACAAACAACGTCAAGTCAGTCAGCTCTTCTATACAGATCAGAAACTTGGCGGGCGGGTTACAAAGAATATTTCCAACAGGCTATTGCAGACTTTTATCAACAACTGTCTTCGCTGGCTCTATACTGAAGATCAGATGGTCGGGCCGGAAAGAATCACCAGGAACGGAAACTATGGGTACTAACAAACAAAACAAGAACCAATCACTTAACAACAGCAAATATGCAGGAGAAAGTGGAGATGGATTGGACACTCGCTGAAGAGTCCTGTTGGTGACATCGAGTTGAACCCAAAAGGGAAGCGGCGAGTGGATACAGGTGAAAAGCACAGCAGTAGACAGAAGCATTACAGACGTGCAGTTGAAGCCCTATTTTCCACTAGGAACCCAAACAATAAATAATAATAATAATACCAAGTTTCTTATCTTCTCTCGTTACACACTAGTGTCTAACCTACCATCACTTTCGTATTTAGCATGCCTTGTTCAACTTTTAATTCGAAAGTCAACTATATACTATCTGTTACAGAATTTTTAAACGTAAAAACTCGTGTATATTTATTTGTGTCATAGAGATTCCTTGTGGAAACTCATCTGAGATATAAAATAAACAGGTATATACATGACTGGAATTTAAAATACACTTACTGGGTAGATATCGGAGACACTGTGTGATGTAGCTGGACGACGGTTACCAGCTGAACTGAGTGACACCATATAACAATGATAATAATAACAATATTATTATTAAATACTGATAGTAATAATCCAAATCTGCTTATAGCTTAATATACACACAAATATATCCAATGTAGTCACTCTGAGTCCATCTACTCAATGGACTACTTATAAAGGAATATTTAAGTAGTTACGATAACAAATTTATAATCCAAGAAGAAACGTGAATACGAAAAAATATGTTTATGTATATTAATATTCCTATGAAATTATGAGTCGTAGTCAAATCTGATATATCATAATTACTCAATATGTAGATATGTTCATTTACCAGCCTCTCTCTCAGTTACCCTTCACATTTATATATCCATGTTGTAGTAATATGTACTTATCCATATTTGTGTGTGTGTGTGTGTAAGTAAGTGTATGATTGTGTACATCTGCTTGTTTAAATGACCATTTATGCACAATTGATTCAATTTACAATATCCCAATCTTTGCTTAAGTATCTTATACAAGTAAAATTTTATATCATCTAATGTCTAACTGTTTTCTCATTGGGTAAACATTTTTGGATGGAATCTAAAATCAACCAATAGGATGCATTGCCTAATTTGAGTAACTATGACAACGAGTTAAATTGTTAATGCTTAACAGTATAGTTTAAACAAAGGAAACAAACAACACATAAAAAACAAAAAAAAGAGAATATATACATTTCTAAAGATACTTTAAAATTAGCCGGTTAAGACTTTTAGAGGTATTAAATTTCTGTAAGTATTTTCATCTCTCTCTCTCTTTCTCCATTTCTCTCACCTTGTGTCTTTTCCACTTGGCCTCTTTTTATGCATATGTCACAGTTACGCGTGAAGACATACAAGTGAGACAATGTTTATGCTAATTTAAATAAAAATTATAATTAATATAAATGATCATATAATGAAACACTCACCAATAGAAATGGAATTGATTAAGAAAGGTCCCAATATCTATCTATGTATACCTAGGCACTTAATAACAAGTGAGAAATTTATTGTTATCTCGGTAGCTATAGTGATGATGCGTTGTTCTTTCTTAATAAACCATTAATAGGTATCATTTTATGCTTATATAACCATTCATTTGTTTCAGTTGATGTATCGGGTTAAGTTATCATGTTGTACAAAGATAGTGGTAATTTGGGTGATGGTGTACGCCTGTTATCTAGCCATTTGGAGGCCAGGGTTAGGGAGTTCTGGCATATGGGTGCTCATGTTAGTCCGGCGTCCACGCTAAACATGGCGCCGATATGGATGACCTATCGGAGTACGGGTTGTCCAGGTTGACTAAGGAGGGGAGCACCGACCAAGGGGGGAAACTCAACAGGCAAAAGTCCCCGCGTGGTGCGGTAGCGGGATAGCGCCTATGAATGGTGGCCATGTAACAGCCCGGTCCGCGCGTGGAGAGACCGCCTCCCCTTTCGCATCAGCGGCATACCGGTTAAGACGCTCGCCAACCATGCACATGGTCCGGGGTTCGGTCCCCGGCTACAGACGCACTCCTTTACCTCGCTAAGTTAGAAATAATGTAGGTAAAGAGGAAAGGTTGGGCATGAGGCTAGCAATCTGATCCTGTAAAATAAACACTTCTACAGAAACTTCAAGCCACTAGCTTGAAGCCCTATGTTCCACTGGGAAAGTGAAGGAAAAATAACACTCACACACAATCAATTAGAACTAACTAGAATTACACTTATAGGATATCAAGTTAACAGGTTTATATTTTCCAGTAGGTGAGATTATTTATTTATTTATTTAGTGTGGATAAGATCTTCCTCCAGGGGAATAACTAATAACACAGCCGAAGGTATACAAGAATCACCGGTAATTAGACAGTACTCAAGAAATTTCAAATTAAATTAAAAACTGACATCACTTAGAGAATCATTCAAAGTCAGAGAGTAGTAAACAGCTGTTTCGTCTTAGTTGAAGAATCCCCGACCGATAGGTACTCAGTCATGTCAGCGAGAATTGGGCCTGGCGACTTCATTGTTTATGAGGCAAATCTCTGAATAGAGTTCATGGACAGCAGAAAAATACAGAACAGTAAGCGGTTGAATGACCAACAACGTATCATGAGAATGACCACACAAGAAAATTGATGTTTATTAAACATTGGAATTAGCAAAATTGTTTCTCTCCAACATTTCAATTTTTGACATAAGAAACAAGTTGTAAATAATGAATTGGAGGGATTCAAAAAAATACCATCAATTTTGTTACCAAGTTACTGTAACTAAAATGTTCATTTTGTCTTTGTTATTCCCGCTGTTGTCGTTGTTGTTGTTGTCATTGGTTTTGTTGTTATTGTCGGTTTTTGTTTATCATCTACGTTGCTATTAGTTACATGTGTTTGTTTTCATTTAATCTGACATGAGACATTAACTCTTACTTTACTTTCATTTTTTTTTGTTTTTGTTTAATTAAACTTACCTGATATGTGAGTAAAGCGATTAGTTGTTCTCAAAGATTCTTTGTGTGTGTGTGTGTGTACGTGAAAGACATGTGCGTCAAATGAACAAACACTTATATATGGACTTAAAAACAAAACTTCACCCTACAGGTGAAGGTTAAAAGGTGATTGGTGACTTTTAGTTTCAACTATTGGTATTGTATTCAAACGCATATATTGTTTGATTGCATGGAGGATTTCATCATGAGCTGACATCAGTTAGAGAACTATTGGAAAACCACCAGACAGGGAGTACTGGACAGCCAGCTGTTTCGCCTGCCTAATTTCAGACTCTTCATCAGTACGCACCTACCACCACCAGGGTTCGAATCCAGAAGCTTATGATTACAAGACTAGCGAGCTCGTAGACCATTGAACTATGCAGTGAACTGGCAGAAGTTGGAATTCATGGTCGACTGGATCGAGTCACAGTGGCTCAATGCTCTACGAGCTAGCTCCCCAGCCTAGTAACCAGAAGGTCCTGAGTTTGAATCCCCTGCAAAGGGTGTGTACCGATGAAGGGTTAATCCCAAACTAGGCTAACGAAACAGTTGGATGTCTGGCAGTACTTCCTGCCTGGTGTTTTTCCAATGATTCTCTAACCGATGTCACCTCATAATGAAATCCTCCATTCAATCAAACAAAATCACTAAAAAGTCAATACTTGAAAAACGTAGACTGTTATCATTATTGTTAAATCAGTGGTATCAACGCCTTGTTTCTGACGTAAAGTTTCTTTGATTACAGCTTGATTCCATAGTGTATTTTTGGTACAAGTATGGAATTTTCAGCATGGATATCGGTAGCCCAAATATTACAGGCCAACCATAGATATCAGGTGTGCTTTGGCAGGAGATTGAATCCCAGACCGTGTGCATGATCAGCGAGAGTCCTAACCACTGTGCCACCGACGCACTAGTTTACTAACCAGTCCGAAGCCCAGAAAGAGGGGGAAGACTAGGTAGGAGGCCAACAGTTCCTGTCCGTAAAGATAACCCCTATCTTTACCGACTATTCAAACAGACCTATTTTCCGCTACAGTAGAATAGACTCCTCAATTCGAGCGTAGAAAACGCTGGTGGAACATATCCTTTAGGAAATTGGTAACTCTAAACTTTAGCAGTCCAAAACGAAACTCTCTAATGAACAAATTGATGACCTTGACAAATTTATTTACAGAATTCAGTTTAACCTGATTATGAGTAATTCTGTGAGAAACTGGAAAGGTTTTTTGGGACATATACAAAAGTACTTTTTTAACATTTCTCTACTTGTATGTAGACGTTTATTTCAAATTGTGCACAATTATCTGAGGACTCTACACTCATTTTTCACCCATCTAGTTAAACAGAAAACCTTCATATTTAAAAAAAAAAGATTTTTGCTACATTAAACAATGAAAAATTTATCAGACAACCTTTATCAGGAAATACTAACCATATTTAACTTTTGAATTTGTTTTTCGGCTTCTATCTTTTGTCTGATTGCTTCATCCAGCTGAATATGTAGACGTTTTGTTTCATCTTCAATTGATTCAATTTCATGTCGACGTTCATCTTTTAGGGTTAAATTTGCTTTACTCAACTGGCATAATTCTTCAACTAAAGCTTTATTATGATTTTCTTGAATATAGAAAGAGAAGAAAATTAATGCAGAGAACTAGTATTAGGAGATACAAGTATTTGCCTATTTTGTGAATAAATGTTTTACTAATCTAAAAGTCTACGAGCTCGCCTTGTAACCAGAAGGTCTTGGGTCTGAACCTCGGTGAGTGTGTTCTGCTGAAGAGTCCCAAACTAGGAAGAAACAGCTGTCCAGTACTCCCAGCTGGTTTCCAGTGGTTCTCTTACCTGATGCGAGCTCATGACGAAATCCTCCGTGTAATCCAAAAGTGTTTCTATATCGCCCTATGAGTTGACTGTCTTTATATAAGATGATTCGAGGTAATCGTCAGGTTTCCCTGTCTGACCTAGATTTCATGCTTGTTGGCATTCACATAGTGATAGGCCACTGAGGAATTCTCCAGAAGTGCTGATAAGTGCTGATAAGAATTCTCAGTGGGAAGAAAGGAAAAGGATGGCTAACCTCCTTGCTTAGTGATCACATTTCCAGCTTGATCGTGAGGAATGTGTGTGTGTCATCAATCCCACCTAGACAAAATGGTATAAGTTACTCTACAATGTCTGTCTGTCTGTCTGTTTTTGACATAGAACTTTGCACTGATGTGCGGCAGTTCGAGTCACCACACTCCCTCCTTTTAGCACACAAAGCAACAGAAGAAAGTAGACGAAATGCATAATAGAGACAGTAAACAGAGGTGTGAGACAAAGGAATAGTAGTAACGAAGAACAATATAGTTTCATGCATCTGCGCCACTGAGAACGATTTTTAGCCATATCACCGATTGTCTCCAACCACTGATTTTTACCGTCCCGAGGACCCCAACCAGCCAGGAAGTCTACACCTTCCTACGTGACTTAAACTAACTGTTGTAGATTTCATTGAATGATGAGGCCATGTTTTGGTTTGACCGCCGCTAGCTCTTTTCCAGCCTGACTCTAAGTTAGCTTACATTACGCGTCGAGGAAGGCGATGGCTAGACATGCGTAACACATGTCCTGACCATCTCAGTCGATGTAATTTCACAGCCTCGTCGATTGATTTCCCCTCCCTCCTTACCTAGCACTCGGCCGTTGCCTAACCTCAATATTACTCACCTTATTATACCACTTCACATAGGAGATAGAACACAGGCATCTATGATCAAAGAGAGCTACTCTTTTCATGTCTTCCACTCTCAATGGCCAGGTCTCACAGCTAGTCATAAAGGAGGACGACGGAGCGGACTGATGAGCAGTACACCCGCCTTTTGGTCAATAGCCAGCCATATATCACGTCTACTAAGCCAAAGACGGCGTAAACTGGCATATGCGAAACTAGCCCTCTGTAGCCGTGCTGAGATTTCGTCAGAGATCAACCCGTTGCCACTGGCTGATGGTACTTCCCAAATAAGTGAAGCGTTCAACGTGCTCTACCACCTCACTTCCTATTTCTATTCTAGGAGTCGGTGTAGTCCAGTCCCGTAACATCATCTTACATTTGACAGCAGGAGCGAATCGCATGCCAAACATTCATAGATTGCAGCTCAAGTTGTTCAGAAGACTCTGCTGGATTTTGTCAGCGTCCTCGCCTAGAAAGACTATACCGTCTGCATATTCTAAGTCAACAAGATTATTCCCTGGTGGCAGCAAGTCAATCCCTGAGTCTCTAAAGTGAGTTAGAGTTAAGTCCATTAGTACATCTATGATGAAGTTGGATAGAAATGGGGATAATGGGCATCCCTGATGAACACCACTAGTTATCACCACTTCAGATGGCAACGCAGTGTATGCAGCATATTCCTATGGAAGTTGTGGTGGCTGGAAAATATCAAATTACACGTTCACCGTAAAATAAATAACAATAAGGAATTCACAGGAAATCGTGATTGTTACATGAGATTGAACAAGGACACTACCTAGTTCCGCGTGCAGTATAGATGAAGCTTCTTCTTCCTTCTGCAGCTTCTCGCTTTCCACATCTGCCGACCGACTCTGCTTTGTACCTGATCAATACAATGGTCAGCACATTATGATCCCTGCTTCAATCTACTTTTCTCTACGCAAGCGGTCTCCGGCCGTTGGCATCTCATTACGTGTAGTTGAGCATCTGTATACCCAAGAAAAAGACAATTTCACCCCTATCATTCTGTACGTCTATATCTCAGTATTTTGCAACTATTATAACTTTTCAAATAACTGCATTTTATGTATATATTAAGGCTAATTTCAACAATAGCGTTCCAGGAGTGCTAACGCTCCAATGACCATGAACGTATGCTAGTCTTTTGGCTCACGGCACCTGTCATTATCATATCTGAAATATCAACACTATTCACCACAGATAAGCCGCAAATTTCACGCAGATCATGTTTTTAAGTATTGTTTGGACAATGTGTTAATAGCTCGTTAGGATTAGGATTAAGGTTAAAGTAAGTATGGGGTTAGGGTTAGGATCAGGGTTTTAATTAGTACTAGGGTTAGAACTACGGTTTGGATAAGGGTTGTGATTAGGGTTAAAATTAAGGTAAGGCTTGGTGTTAAGATTTAGAGTTGATGATATTTATTTTAATTTGTTTTTATTATCCACATTTTCCCAGTAAGCAGTCGTCGATCCTCTCATTGGAAACTATAGTAATTCAACCGAGGGCTTTTGAGGAAGAATGCACAACAGGATTGCATCTCTGTGTCAGCTGATCTTTCATACATCAACAGGTGAATTTTTGATCATGACAGTAATTCTAAGGTTAACAGAATATAATGCACTGTTTAGAAATCTTCACAATACTTTCCTAAACAAAATACTTACAGTTGTTGAATTCAATTTTAGATTTTCCCATCGATTGATCGCACCGAAGTGCTCGGTGTCAGGTTGACATGTCGGCTTCCTATGCAGATGCCTCGACAATGTCTGGTCATGTAACTAGAAGTTAGTTAGTGGATGGTGACTAACAGTGCAATCCAGGAAAACATGCACTTCGTCCCATCTGGAAATTGTCAACTGGATATGCCTGAATTCCCTGTCAGTGAGTGATTATGGTGTTTCCACCGAGGCTTGAAACCACTGTCCATAGTCTCAAACGGTAAAGAGTTATCCACTAGACCACTTGGGTCACGAGAGCCAAGCTCTTGTGCAACGGGTCATATTAATTATTTAATTCAATTTTAGGTGTTTCCATCTGATTATATGCCCAGACATCGTCGAAGCATCTGCACAAGAAGCAGATATGTCAATCTGAGACCGAGCACTTCAGTCCAGTCAGTCGACGGAAAAATCTAAAAGTGAATTATATGATTAATATGACCCGTCGCACAAAAGGGGTGGATCTCGAGGCCATGGCGTTTGAGACTATGGACACTGGGTTTGAGCCTCAGTGTGAACACCATAATCACTCACTGACCGGGAATGCAGGTACATTCAGGTGACAAGTCTCAAATAGGACGAAATGCGCGTTGTCCATCCATGAATCAACTTCCAAAATACTTACAGTATTATCTTCCTTGAATCTGAGGTTCCTCAGTGGAATATATTTCCGGCATATGGTTGGGCTATTCATGTCACAGTGTAACATAATTTTGTTCAAATTTCAGTTTCCACATTTACATTTATTCATTACTTGAGTTCCGAATAAAAAATAGGACTTCAAGCTTGAAGTCAGGAAGTTTCGGTGGCCGTTGTGTTGGTTTTACGAAATGGAGTGGTGTGAACTGATTCGGTCTCCTAAGCTGAGTCACACCAGGTACACCACTCATGAGTATTATCGAAATGAGCAAAACTACTATCCATTGTTTAAGTCACCTCGATCTGGCTACTGATCGATATGAGTATCACACAACTACTCATCTCAGTCGGTTAGTAGTATATATTTTCATTCAAATTTGCTTGCTTTCTTAATTACCGCCATTTGTACTACCAAGCAGATCACATATTGCGATCGGAATCACTTGACTTCCAAAGGAAACAACAGGGAAGTCTCACCACTCGAACTGTGTAAATCATAAATTGTAAATTTGGTTTGCTGAATGGGATTGGTGGCCTCATGCACACGCCTACCCACCTCCGTGATCCACCGACGCAGTTCGTTTACTATCGTATACATTTAATTAAACCAGTATGGTGAGAGCTGCCTGCTAGCTGAAATTGGTAGACAGATATTCACGTCGATGTTTACGTCCCAAATATCGGTCATGAGGAAAAAAAGAACAAAGATTTTACGTGGGTGGATACGATTAGCAGATATATGGTCTGACCTTCAAAGAAACGGCCACAAAAAGATGACAGAGTAACTATCACAGAATCAGTTAGGTCGAAGCTACTTGCAAGCAAACCGAGACATCGTTATAAATACGCAAGGAGATATTCGAGGTGTGGCGGATGTGGTGATTGACAATTTCTATCTCTTATTGTTTAAATTTTTTATAACAAATAAAAGTAACCGTCATCAGGAAAACAACCAATCAGAAGATACTGTTTCTCTGCTAATAATAACGAATCATAATGTACATAAAAATCTATAAAAATCTGTTGATTTTCTGAATAAACGATCTGTTGGCTGGCCCTTGTCTCCTGTCATTACACTAGTAGTATGTCGTAAGTCGTCAGGCTATATTATCTTATTCAACGCATAATTATGATTGAAAACCTCCAGAACCTACTCAATCTTGATGATGGAGGTATCAAGCCATCACATGAAGACCTTTGGGTCGATGAATTTTATATTTTTAAGCCTAGGCAACTTGCATTTCACCACCCTACATAATAAGAGAAAAATCCTATTTTCAAGTAGGTGTATTTTGAACGAAACATTGGGCTTTAAACTTTTGAAGATTCAAAAGTGCCGGATTCACTAGCCCTACATCCATCTTTCCATCTCTACCAGGCTTAATACTGGCCAATAAACTAGGTGACACCTTTTAGGAATGCGTCGGATGGGCATCGAACCTAGACTTCCCGATTATTTAATGAGCATTGTAACATTGACATAGAGACACATAAACGTAGTTTATTCTGCATTGATCACTGGCTAACATTAGTTAGAGAACTGTTGGAAACCACCTGGAAGTTATGTCCAGCTCTTTCGTCTTTGTTTGTGTCTTCTCATCAGTACGCACCCACCGGTGGTCGAACCCAAGACCTTCCAATCACAAGGCGAGCATATAGACCATTCAGCTATTAAGACCCAACCCACGAGTCGATGAATTCTAAATTCTACCAATCCCTGATAAATATTTAGTGTATCCACCGACAAATGTCACTTGTGAATAGCCCTCTTCACTGACTTGGTGGACCCTGGTGGTTGTGACTTCCAACTGAAAAAAACCAGTCAACATCCTGTAAACGCAAGGTTTCTAGTCCGACTCCTGTTGGGTGTGTACCATTGAAGAGTCCCAAACAAAAGACCAAACAGCTGTCCAGTACTCCCAGGTGGTTTTCCAAGGGTTCTCTAGCTGATATTGACTCGTAATCAGACCAGTAATCAATCAAATGCCTGAAAACCAACACTTAGAAATTTATTCTACTTTTGCCTAACCTCCATTGATTGCAGATCGGTAACACAGTCATTATATATATCTGGTAAGTGCAAGTCATAAGCTTGCGCTGATTACGTCCCTGCCCTTTGTACACACCGCCCGTCGCTACTACCGATTGAATGGTTTAGTGAAGCCGTTGGATTGGTGTGGTTGCAGTGGCTTTGCCGTTCGACTGATGCCGAGAAGACGACCTAACTTGACTATTTAGAGGAAGTAAAAGTCGTAACAAGGTTTCCGTAGGTGAACCTGCGGAAGGATCATTACAAGACATTCAAACATGTACCCAATTGAAGCACGGATATTGTTCTGGTGTGCTGAGACATGCCAGTTGGTGTAGGTTCCCTAGATCAAAACACCAAAGCATATAAACTCGAAAGATTAAATATGACTCTGAGAAAGTGAAGTATACATGGTGGTATCGTTCCATGACGTAGACATGTGGCCTTGTGCTATGTGCACCGTCGGGACGGATCATGCATGTTGAGAAGACTGAGCTGAGCAGTCGATAATAGAGATCTTGGTGGTCCATTGATAGGTGTTGTTTGGTTTGAACAACAATTCAGCACAAAAGAGTGAAATACTCTTGACGACTGAGACGGCAGTCGATAATCGAGTGATGACTGAAACCGCGCAGTCAATCATTCATAAAGTACTGTTGCTAAACTGAAACTTAAAGGAATTGACGGAAGGCACCAATGCATTATAATTCTTTGACCGGGGTACCTAGCCTGTCATATGCTCTGATGGTGTTCTCGTGACTTTTGTTGCAAGATCTGCCAAGGGCGATGGGATAGTATGCGACCTTATGGTTGTGTGCAAGGTTTGAAGAAGGCTGTGTGCTATATGCATGCGCCTCGCCCTGATAATGTTTACCTCTTTTTACACTGTTTAAGCGATCCGGTTTGGCTTGCCATTCACGGGTTTGCTGCTCCGCATGCACCTGGCTTTAAGCTGGACTGCATGTAGGCTGGCCTGGTAGACTTACGCCCGGGTTGCAGCCTCGAACCTGTATATATATATATATATATATATATATCCATTACAGATAAGTTTTTATTTTGATAAATCATATAGTGTTGTTATACAGCAATGTTAACTGGTGACCTCGTTTCGAGCACAAATTATTACTGCTCATAATCATATCAAGGCACTCCCACAAGTTTTTGCTTCATTCATTGAATAAAGCAGGAATTAGGACGGTATTCAAGCCTAGAAACAAGCTCTGTAGTCTAAAAGACCCAATTAAACAAAATAATATAATTTACAAAATACCTTCCAATGATTGTGAGGTCAACTATATAGGTCAAACTAGTAGATTGCGGGTAATCAGAATTTAGCTAAGGTAAGAATGGTTGACCCGAGAAGATAAGTAAGCACCGCATTGCACTGCATGCATTAACACACAACCACACAATAGAGTGGGTGAAACAGAGTTAAAATTCTAACAAGCAATATGTGTGTGTGAAGAGAGAGATTGATTACTGAATCCTGCCTGGTTCATCGAGTTCACACCTAACACGTGCAACAGAAATGACTCAATGCAAATACCAGAGATGTGTATGGAAGATATTATCACTTATTATTATTTTGACTATAAAAACACTCGTCGTATTTCCCATCTGATTTTAATTGATCAATAACTCTCATATTCTTACTTCTGATTGTACATTATCCTATATAGATTTTTTTTCAAATATCTAGTGAATTCCACACGTGTATATAAATTAAGGAAGAAGGTTGTGTGAGTGAGTGCCTTGATACGATTATGAGTGACAATGATAAGTTGTCCTCTAAATGTGGTCATCAGTTAATATTACTGTACTGTAGCGGTAAATAGTTCCACAAAATTATTGACCACAGCAATCACTCATTGGATGCTGACCACCACTGTTTAAGTAGACTTGTTTAGCTGAAGGCTTCCGGTCAAGCATCCCCGCCATTTGGTACCCCGTCGTGTCACGTGCACGATCACTAGCCAGCTAAGCGTTCGTCTGACGGCTTGTTTTGGTCCCGAAATATGTCACGTAGTTTGGATGATCAAATATTGGCTTTTGCTTTGTCTTTGGTACGCGAGAATAAATTAATTAGAATTTGCTGAACGAGATATCCGTCAACCTCTAATAACATAATTTTGGCCCTTGTTATTTCCCCCTTACACTCTCTTATTTGTACTCTATAGTGAACAACCTTCTTAAACATACTTAGCTGCTTACAATTATCATCATTGGCTTACATTTTTATCCTTTATTCTTTCTTTTTTGGCATATTTTTTATAAAATCCTAACAATTTTTTGTTTTTTTTTTTTAAATTTTTTTTTCATAAAAATTTTTTCCCACCAAAACATTGAAAAAAAAAACAAACTAATTTTATTTTTTGTTTTAAAAATACTTTAAAATTTTTTTAAAATCATTTCCTTATTCTCCCCACTATCTACAAATAAATTTTTTTTTTTTGTTTTTTTCTTTTTTTTTTTTTTTTTTTTTTTTTTTTTTTTTTTTGTTTTTTTTTTTTTTTTTTTTTTTTTTATTTTTTTTTTTTATTTAAAATAAACCTAAAATTTTTTTACCATACTGTCTAATTTCAAATCTTTAAATATTCCCAGTTATAAAAGTGAACAAGACATAAGTGAACAATATTGTTGTTTTCAATTAGATCCTCTTCAGGCTTTACTCTAATTTACATAGATTTATATATAAAGATTTTAACCAATGACGGTGATTTTGTGGATCAAATAATAATAATGTGGTAAATGTTTTGAACGTAGTTAATAACGATGATTATAATGATAACAAAATGGTGATAATAAGGTTTATGCAGGTGGCGATAAGAGTAACAAAGGTAGTAATATGTGTGTATGTAGACAATTCAATAAATAAATAAATTAGGTGAAATCTTAAAAGTTACGTAATACTAAAGTTAGGTGAAGTGGACAGATAATCAGAGTTTAAATAAATGCCATTAAAACACAATGAATATGGAAAATAAGAAAATGTGGGAGGGTTTAGCATAGAATTCACCTAGGCTAAACAAGGGGGAGACAAAGGTAGAACAAACTTCTTTTGATGTATGCAAAGACTAGGATTCTTCTGTCCGATTAATTCCTATAGCTTCGGCTATGTGTAAAAGACGGGTTCGAATTCCGTTCGAAAGGCTCGATGGAATGCGATAGATAACTTTGTAGGCACTTGTTCTTCTGTCCCCTTGGTGACCGCTGTCACCAATTAAATGAGTCAAAATAGGACTTCTTATAGATTTTATTTGGCCTATCCGAACCATGAAGGAAGATGCTCATTAATGGTGCGTTTGTTAAGCTGTCTAGTTGTTCTAGTTGTTTGTTAGCATTATAATCAGCTAAGAAAATGAATTCGCCGAAATTTTTTTTACGGGGTCAGCATTATAATCATCGCTATTAATTTCGTTCAAAACATTTACCAAATTATTATTATTATTTAAGTGTTGGTTTGTAGGGATTCGGTTGGTTTCAGGATTTCATCATGAGCTGACATTAATTAGAGAACCATTGGAAAACCTGGGAGTACTGGGCAGCTGTTTCGTCCTAGTTTGGGACTCTTCAGCAGTACGCACCCACCGTGAATTGGCAGAAGTCAGAATTCAAGGACCATTGGATCGGGTCCCAGTGGCTTAATGGTATACGAGCTCGCCTTGTAACCGGAAGATCCTGGGTTCGAACCGTGGCGGTGGGTGCGTACTGCTGAAGAGTCCCAAACTAGGACGAAACAGCAGTCCAGTACTCCTAGGTTTTCCAATGGTTCTCTAACTAATGTCAGCTCATGATGAAATATTATTATTATTATTTGATCCACAAAATCACCGTCATTGGTTAAAATTTTTATATATAAATCTATGTAAATTACAGTAGAGACTGAAGAAGATCTAACTGTGTGATTTATCAAAATAAAATCTTATCCATAATGGAGTTATACTCTATTATCACAGTGCCCAAGTTATATATATATACAAAAGGAAATACATTGGCCTAATTAACTTACCAAGATCACGTTCATTCCTTCTACCAACAGAGATTTGATCTTCACTGATGGCTAATTTTTCAGTTAAACTTCTGTTTTGTAAAGACAGTCGTTCAATTTCATTATTCAATTCTCCAATTAACTTATTGTATTCTTTACGAGCTATATTATTACTACGTGATGAGGCTTTCTCCAAACAGGCAGTTGGCATTATTTTATGAGGATAGCGATGATTTTTAAAAAAAAATTTGTTTATTGTAAGTCTTCTAATCTAAGAAAATAGTTAGTGAGAAGATTTGTAGAATTAGTTATACAAGCAATAGTTTACTCATTATATAAAGGCTAGTAAAGAAACTTGAAGTTACCTTACGTTCTTGTGGGAAGTCGTAATTATCAGGGGCTGCCAAGTTATCAGTGATGGCTGATACTCACGGATTACAGTGACTAGTGGGTGAACTATATCATAGAGTGGTAGAAGTGAGAATTCATGGACTGGCCAGTGGATTTCGTCACAATGGCTGAATGGTATTCAAGCTCTTCTTGTAGAGTGAAGGTCCTGAGCTCGAGCCCCGATGAAATTATGGATGATTACTGACCATGGACTAAACAGCTGTCCAGTACTCCTCGGTTTACAATGATCGTCTGACTGAAGTCGATTCCAGACTAAAATTGACTCTTATCATAAATCTTTAAAAACAGCCTAATATGGACTGACACAAAAGACTTGGAGGATCTGGATTTCGCCGATGATATATGTCTGATTTCCCACAAACTGGAAGATATGCAAGTGAAAAGCAACAAGTTGGCAGAAGAAGTATCCAGAGAAAATAGGCCTTCAGGTGAACACAGAGAAAACAGAGGTGATGATGAAGATCCCTGGCCAACAGTAACAGCAACAACAAAAACAGACAACAATCAGCATAAATGGGAAAAGTATGATAGAAACAACCTCCTTTACCTACATTCCTGGGAAGCATCGTCTCAACTACAGGCGGAACTGACGTGGATATCAAAGCCAGAATCGGAAAAGCAAGACAAGCTTTCATTACTCTCAAATCTGTGTGGAGATCAACAGCACTATTCAGCATCAAAAATAAGATCCGGATTTTCAACTCCAAGGTAAAGTCAGTGCTACTATACGGATCAGAGACTTGGCGAGTCATGAAGAGCATCTCAAACAAACTTCAGACCTTCATTAACAGCTGTCTTCGCTCAATACTCAAGATCAGATGGCCGGCCATAAAAGATCAGCAACAGGGATCTCTGGGAATGAGCGAACCAATCAGGAACCGATTGTGAAAAAAATAAGCAGAAAGAAATGGAGATGGATTGGCCATACTCTGAGGAAACCATCAAGTGACATCACTAGACAAGCCATCGCTCGAGTGGAACCCGAAAGGGAGGCGGCGAGTTGGTCGTCAGTGCAAGGGTGACTTGGAGGAGGTCATGCGAGGAGGAGATGAAAGCATGTGGACAGACCTGGAGCGGGGTGAAAAAGTTTTCAGAAGACAGAAGGCAATGGAGGTGCGCAGCTGAAGCCCTATGTTCCTCTAGGAACTAAAGGATACAATAATAATTATTATTATTATTACTATTATTCATTCCTTGAGTTCCATCTGGAACGTAGGGATTCAGCAATACATATCTCGATCCCACCCGGTTCTCTGCCATCACTTCCACCGTGGTTCTGCAACTGCTCACAAGCTTTCATTTCCTCATCATCACATGGTTTTCCCTAAGTCCCTATTGGACATCCACTTAAGGATCTGGAATGGGATATCATTTGAAGGCCTCAGAGCATGTCCAGTCTACCTTCATTTTTTTCCGCCTATCAGCTGGGAAGTGGATTCTTGACTGGTTAGAAAAACAACGCATATATAGTCAGACTAATAACCTTGATTCCGATTGCAATATTTGTATTCTTAAAGAGACTACTGTTTCCATAAGTAGACGAGACAGTAATCTTAGTGATAAAACCAAACGGTCAACCATTGAAGCAAAGCGAATAATAATCTCGTTATGCAAACGTGAGTTATGCACACAGTCTAATAGGTATGTTAGAAAATTTTTCTAAATCGTTTTTAGTGAACGACGTAATAATATTCAGTCGCTTTTGTTGTCAAGACAACATGAGGAAAACGTAAAGGTAAGGGCCTAAACATGAATTTATGGTTTGAATAATCGATCCGATCGCATTAGCTGGATGATCAAAGGCCTTGTTAAGTCACCTGAAAGTGTTGAGTTCCGTCAGCAGTAATGATATTCAGTTGTTTTAATTGTCAGGAAAACTTAGGGATAAGCGTTTTAAAATGGTATTTGTTCCTTTGATTTGACGTGTTCCTTTTTAAAAGGAATGAGACAGTTTAGAAGTACGCACCAAACGCGGTTAGAATCCAGGACCTTCTTGTCATAAGGGTGAGCTGGTAGTCCGTTCATCCATTGAGAACAGATCCAAGCGTCCATGAATTCCAACAAAGGTAGTCATCAGTTAATATGACTGCATAACAGTGTGTCTTTTTATCAAACTGAATTTTTTGTCTATAATGGAATTATATATGACATTTTGTTGAATTCCAATGATAAATAGTTCAGGAGTACATTTTGTGAACTAAGGTCACAATGCTCAAGAACAGTCATCCCGTTGTATTGCGCGCGATTAGCCGCCATCGTGAATGATGCTTTTTCTCATGTTTATTAAAAAACTTACGAGTAAGAGTAGCCTGTGAAAAATTTAAATACTCGCCAGAATAAACAATACTGTTAGAGGTCATATTTCGACAGATTTAACACAAACTGAATCAAAGAAATTATATATGCAATATATTGATGGAGGTTTTTGGGTAGCGCAATTTTTAAAGAGGCCGCCTTCAATTTGTGTATGACCTCAATTACTAAATGTAACAGACAATCATCCTTACCAACATCTTTTCTTCATTGGATTATAAGCTCAGTGGTATCAGTAAACTAACTACTTTAATATACAATTGGTGGATGGTGGCTAGCAGTGGAATGCAGGATGCCCATTTCGTCCTATTTGAGACTCGTCAGCCAGTGGATGTACCTGCATTTCTCAGTGAGTGATGATGTTCCCACCACCGAGGCTCGAACCCAGTACCCATAGTTTCAAACGCCAAAGCGTTATCCACTAGACCACTTGGGCCACGAGAGCCACCTCTTGTGCAACGGGTCATATATTAATTATTGAATTGAATTTTTGATTTTCCTGTCGATTGATTGGACCGAAGTGCTCAGTCTCAGGTTGTATGCTAATTAAATACCCAGACATCGTCGAAGCATCTGCACAAGAAGCCAACAGACATGTCAACCTGAGACCGAGCATTTCGGTCCAATCAATCGACGGGAAAATCAAAAATTCAATTCAATAACTACTTTAATTTTACATGTGTTCAAACTAAATTCACTTTTAACAGTTTGAAAAACTTGGACATTGGGTATATGATATTCATTATAATAAAGACCTTATTCAGGATTTCCAAATGAATAGATAAAACAATGAACGATATTGTCGTTGTTTTTACCGACGTTTCGCTATTTAATGCTGCTACTAATAGCTTCATCAAAATATTATTAAACCAGAAATTACAAATTATCAGCTTATATATAACAACTTAATCATAGTTCATCAATCAGCATGGGGGCATTTTCGTATTGTCAAATTGGACGATTGGTAAAGATAACAAAACCAGGTAGGTGTAGATTGTTGCACTTGACAAGTGTGCAAAATTATACAAAAGCAGCGTGTGTTTACATAATGAAATTGCTTATCACATTCGTGTTAATTTTGTCACTTCACGGGGGAGGGTGTGTGTATGTTGTAACCAGGTAAAATTCTGTTTTGGTCCATTATTCCTATTCAGCTCAGACAATTCGGATTCCATTTCATATGAAGTGCTTCTGATGATATTTGACGTTCTTTGTAGTTTTTGAAATGCTTTTTCTAGATGATGATTTCAATATTGTCAAAATCAATATTTGTGACCTGATTCTATAGCGTGTAGACAACCTATGCCTGATGATTTTCGAAGTTTTTCTAGTTCAACTAGATTTCTTGGTGATCGAACGTAGGTGACTCTACATCGTTCATTTCTTCTGATTTTGATTTTTCTCTGGCGATGTTTATCCGGTGTGTCACATTCCAAGCAAGCATTTTATTTCGTAAACACGATTAGGTTGGGAATCCTTAGAGATTTGGTCTTTTATATGAATAAGCGTGCTTTGTAGTGCGTTTGATGTCTTGAAGGAAACTCTAATGTCGGGCCTATTGAGTACTCTTCTGACATTGTCTGACGTCTCTGCTCTATATGGAATAACAACTGTTGAGGTCCATATTGTCGGAATACGTTTTTGACCATATCCAATGTCGGTGTTGACTTTGGGAAGGAAGTTCCTTGGATAGTTATTTTTCTTGACAGTCTTATTAATGTTTGATATTTCCTCTTCTTTTTCCTTCTCTCCGCTAACATCAAAAAGTGTGCTCTTTTAAAAAAAAACTTGAAACACTTGATACTTTTGCTCTGATGGCGTGTAATGATCCGAAGTCTAAATACTTGTTGAAGTGGTTTTTTTTTCCTGAATATGAATATAATAAAATGTCCATTTTGTCTCCTCTTAACTAAGCAGTCTAGGAAGGATAGTTCACCAACATCTTCCAAAGTAAACTGGATTCTCGAAGATAGACTGTTTAATTTCTCCAAGAAGGAATTGTGTAGATCTCGTTTCAGCAATTTCATTATAATAAACACACACGCTGCTTTTGTATAATTTTACAGACTCATCAAATCCAACAATCTACACCTACTTGGTTTTGTTATCTTAACCAATTGGCCAACTTGACAACGCAGAAATAACCCCATGCTGATGAACGATGATTAAGTTGTTATTATATAAGTTGAGGAGATTTTATAAATTCTGGTTTAATACTACTACTTTGATAAAGCTGTTAGCAGTAGAATTGATGAATAGCGAGACTTCAGTGAAACCGACAACAATATCGTTTTGTTTTTCATTCATTCATTAGGAAATACAAAAAAAACTTTCATAATAATGAGTACATACTTTCATACATACAAACAAACCTACTTTCTGGAAAATTAGAGTGAAAGTATAAAGGGTAGCATGAACAAAGTGTAAGTAGCTTTTTTTTAAATTGCGTTTCTGTTTTCTATCATAATTGACATTCCATTTTTATTATGAATTTAGGAGAAAATGGGGAACAGCCCATTTAATGATGAATGACTCAGCATATTTTTGTATGCTACCTCTAAAGGTAGTTTGTGTGTGTACTTTAAATGCATAAAATCCTACAGAATTAGATTGTATCAACTTTATCCAATTTAAACACAATTAAAAGGAAGTTTAAACTGAGATGTACACTAAACTGGGTGCCTATCTTCAGAAAAGGGAACCTAATTCATTCACTCTGCTTAAGTATAAGAAACATTTGTAGTTCTGATTGTGCTGGTTTAGAACTTGACTCCTTGAAGGTCATGCTAGTAGATGACGGTAACCCTAACTGATTTATTGATAGTAACACCGATTCAATTCCAAAGAAAACCTTATTCATGAACTTGCATTTCAAAGGTGATCAAGCCTCAGATAAGCTCGAAACAACCGTCTCTTTAAAGCAGTCAGTGTAAGACGTTCTTTACACCAAAATTATAAATAACGTTTACCAGCCACAAGTTGTTCTCCATCTCTGTAAATAATGATAAGTCCCCCCCCATCTGGCCGCCTCCATGTTCATCTATCAGTTCACCTGACCCTACTGTGGAGCAAGGTATATCGATAGTATTCAGAGGACGCTTTCCACACGTGAAGCTCTATTCTAGAACACCTGATCAACTCCTGTCACTCTGACCATGAATTTAAGATCAGCTACCGAATCGATGCTAACTTTCCGGCTGCATTTTCTTCGTTACAGACTCCTAAAGACAGAGGAGGCCTCGGAAATTCATAACTTTCAGCCAGCCAGATCTTTGTGTACAAAAGAAGTATGTACAATCACTACTTATGCCTTGGTCATAGATGTATAGACATTTATTTATTTAATTTGTTTATTTAGTTATTCTATGCACCTTCCCCTCATTACTACGGTTATTATTATTATTAATATTATTATTACTATTATCACTCTGAATTGTTTCCACTTGTCCCACTTGCCATTCTAAATCCAAAATTATTATTTTTTGTTTTCCCAATATTGAATTCTATCCTATTAAACTTCACACCAAATTATGTAACATTTTATACTCGCCTACTAATCCTATAATAATGCAACCCTTTCCAACAATATCTATACATCCTATGAATTATTCTATTTATGACACTAATTGTTTTGCTACTTGACATTTAACTATGATTATAATCACAAATATTTTGAGTGCATTTCATACTATTATTATTATTATTTCACGTATTCACACCTTTGACCTAATTCCCTCACCAGATATAATTTCTTGAGTAAAACCATATATATATAATATATATATATATATATATGATTGCACAGCTTGATAATAAATTTGTCGTTGGAGAGAGTCTCTTCGCCGAATATTGTGTTCTTAAGTCTGAGGTATAACTGAGGAATCCAAGTTAAAAAAAAAGAAGAATTCTGACCTAAACATTGGAGGACAGCCTGCAGTTCACACAATTTCATGGTTCATAGTTTAATCTTTAGTGATCTCCTGGATGTCACCAGTGATGAACATTGTAATAGTAGGTTGGAATCGTTTTTCCTGTATCATCTGATTGTCAGCAATCAACAATTCTTCTTGAAGATATCTGTTCACAATGAAATCTACTCTGAATACTAAGGTAATTATGTTATCAATTGAGATAAGACGTTCAAGTCTTCGAGAATCTTTTAATTCCTTTAAAATGGCGGAAAACATGAAAACTGACTAGGCATTTATAAGTTCCCATAGAAATATGCAGTATGTGATAAAGAGAGGTCTGGAAATTGTAAATTTGATATGAAAATAGCTCAGTCACTGATTAATAATAATAATAATTTTGAAGGTTTTATTTGTAGAGCTTTAAATTCTTTTCAAGTTTGACCATGGATTAATATCAGCTAGAGAACCACTGAATACCAGAGAGTCCTGGGAAGCTATTTCGTCCACTCACTGTGGTTAAAACCCAGGATCTTTGGGCTACAAGTCAAGATTGTAGACCATTCACTCACTGAGATCCGACTCAATGACCAGCCAATGAATTCTAACTTCTACTAATGCCTGACTGTAAGCGTAAGTATTTTTCCTTACTCACAACCGGGTTGACCCATCCGGTCACTGCCTCTCACTAGAACTCCAAGAAACTTTGTCCTGTAACCAGTCATTAACGATTATCCGACTAATCTCTAAGAGATAGTTAATCCTGAGTTTGAACCCCGGTAGATAGGTACTGTCGGTGAGTCCCAAAACTAGGACGGAATAGCTGTCCAGTACTCTAATGCTGGTTTTCAGTGGATCTCCAATCGATATCGATCCATGATCAAACCTGAAACTCATGACACTAACTGTGAATGGTGTTTGTGGGAACTGTTAGCAAAATTGTAAGTTTGAAGAGGTAGCTTCAAAAAATTGAACCGTTCATCTAACCTTCATCTAGTCTAGAAAAACATCTAGGTGCTAGCATAGTGCGTTGTACATTTAAAAATAAGCCTTCATATTTAGTGGTTTTCAAATTACATTAAATAATGTATGTATGTTTAAAGCATACTTCCATATTATATAGCTTTATTTTACATATCACACAATGATTATTTAATTGAACGTGCATTTTGTCCAATTTGGGACTCGTCAACTGGATGTACCAGTTGATGATGTTTCCACCACTGAGGCTCAAACCCAGTGCCAGTGTCCATAATGCTTTGGAGTTTGAAACTATGGGTACTGGGTTCGAGCCTCAATGGTTGGAAAATCATCACTCACTTGGAAATGCAGGTACATCCAGTTGACGAGTCCCGAATTGGACAAAATGCACGTTATCCTGGATTCCACTGCTAGTCACCATACACCAATTAAACTCTAATTACATGCCTAGACATCGTCGAAGCATCTGCACAAGAAGCCAACAGACATGTCGACCTGAGACCGAGCACTTCGGTCTAATTAATCAATCGACGGGAAAATCTAAAATTCAATTAAATAATCATTGTGTGATATGTAAAATAAAGCTATATAATATGGAAGTATGCTTTAAACATACATACATTATTTAATGTAATTTGAAAACCACTAAATATGAAGGCTTATTTTTAAATGTACAACGCACTATGCTAGCACCTAGATGTTTTTCTAGACTAGATGAAGGTTAGATGAACGGTTCAATTTTTTGAAGCTACCTCTTCAAACTTACAATTTTGCTAACAGTTCCCACAAACACCATTCACAGTTAGTGTCATGAGTTTCAGGTTTGATCATGGATCGATATCGATTGGAGATCCACTGAAAACCAGCATTAGAGTACTGGACAGCTATTCCGTCCTAGTTTTGGGACTCACCGACAGTACCTATCTACCGGGGTTCAAACTCAGGATTAACTATCTCTTAGAGATTAGTCGGATAATCGTTAATGACTGGTTACAGGACAAAGTTTCTTGGAGTTTTAGTGAGAAGCAGCTCAACCCCTGCATTGTATTCACTTACATGTAATCACAAAGTAGGATGAAACCGATTGAAAGTATTTAAAAGAAAATCTGTTGCTGTCTAGTGACTTGTTACGGGACGGAGTTTCCTGGAGTCCTGGTGAGAAGTCGTGACCAGTGGGGTTATTCCAGTTAGGAGGAAGGAAAACTACTCGCGCTTATTATCATGCATCGCTAGAAGTTAGAATTCATGAGGTGATCATTGAGTCGGATCTCAGTGACTGAATGGTCTACAAGTTTGACTTTTAACCGTAAGATCCTGGGTTCGAACCCCGATGGGTGCGTACTATCGATGATTCCCAAACTAGGCCGACAGAACAGATTCTCAGGACTTCCTGGTTTTCAATGGTTCTGTTACTGATATCAATCCGTGATCGACACTTTACTAACCAACTATAGAAAAATAATATAGTTCAGTGGAGGGAGACAGAGAGAGGTTTAATCACTAAAGCTTTGTTTATCGATTCAACAGTGCACACTTGAAATCGGAATAATGCAACGCCTATACCGGAGTGACGACAAACAACAAGGGGAAGTTGAAGAGAGAGAGAGAGACGGGAAAGATACTTATAAGTCTCGCAGTGGTGCTTGTTGTTGATGATCAGGCGTCTTCATCACTTCTATCTTCTACATGTTGACTTGAAATCCTGTTTTCGTCATTGCCTTGCCTACAAAGGGCATACTATCATATATACTAGCCAACACAGAGATCAGAGTTTCGTATTTTACTTCAGCTGACCTGAGAAAACTAAGTTAACTGGCTGTAATAATAACTTCAGGCCGGATTTTTAATTTCGGGTGTAATGTAACTACTTTATTATTGGATCTTTTCTTCTTGGAGTGATTTCTATTGTCGTCCACATAAAAACCACAGCTAGTTAAGTATTTCCCCACCCAATAAACTCGCCAAAGCTTGTTCAGTTTAATATAATTGGCAGGATGCTTGGTTAAACAGGAAATGTTGTGGCGTAAGACTAACAATCTCACCTGCTGAAAACAACACAACCGCCTACCAAAAACTTAGAAGCTGGAAGCTCAGTGTTCCATTCAGCACACAAGGGATGGAAACAAAATAGAGCAAATATTCTGAGCTATTCAGAAAATTACTTTTACTTCGTCTTGAACCCGCTTTGAAACCTTTTAATGATCCTAAACAATTTGCATACAAACATGGTAGAAGTACCTTGGATGCTGCGGTTGTCTTATATCACAATGTTGTCTCTTGTTTAGACAAAGGTGCTAAATATGTTCGTAGTGCTTTCTTAGACTACACATCTGCTTTTGACTCTGTACCTAGGGGCCTTTTGCTAAATAAGCTATCGTTGACACAAACAGGATCCTGGGCTAAGAGTTGGTTGCATTCCTATTTTTCTGATAGAATGCAGTATACTGTATATAACGGCAAATCTTCTACCTCGCTTACAAAATCCGGTGTTCCACAAGGTGCTGTACTCTCTCCTTTTCTTTTTTCTTTCTTCCTACATGACCTACCTCATTCAAACGAAACTAACTTTGTTAAATATGCAGATGATCTGACTGTATCACTGCCTATCACTTCCGAGTCTGACAGCTCCAAACTTAATAGCTTTCTGTTGGACATCAACAACTGGTCCAAGTCAAATGGTCTTATATTAAATCCTTCCAAATGTCAGGCACTTGACTTTACTTTCAAGCATCGACGTGACTTACTTGAACTAGTTAACTCTCATGATCCCTGTAGCATAGATGGCACGGAAATTGAAACCAAATCAAGCATTAAATACCTTGGATTAGTTTTTTCCTCTGACCTTTCATGGTCATCCCACATCTTATCTATCTCTAAGAAAATGTTTCGTCTTACCTTCTACATTAAAAAGTTAAGACAATCAGGTATCAACCAACCTTTAGTTTTGCAATTTTTAAACTCCTGTATTTTACCTATTGTACTCTATTGCTCTCCATTAATCTTTCCTGGGCTTCTCAAAAAAGATTATATCATATTACGAAGAGTATTAAATGCTGTGAGTAGAGCTTGTGGTCTGCCACTGCATGAGCTCGCTAATACTATAGTCGAGAGGCATATAAATTCCTGTACGAAATGGGCAAAGGCTATACTGTCAGACCCTCTGCACCCCCTTTATTCACACCTGTCCCCTTGTATCTCATCAGGTAGGACGAGAAGTCAATATAAAAAGTTATATGCTCGTACCACTAAGTATAGAAATTCTACAATACCCTATTTAGCCCGTACTTTATGTGACGAAGACTCTGTTAGACGTGAAACTTACAAGTTACTATGTAATTAGCACAGTGAATCGACCCTTTCATCGTTCATCTTTCTGTATTTTATGGTGTTACACTTTCTATCGTTTAAATCGTTACTCTGCTATTTTATATTAGTTGGTATTACTATTATTACTACAATTTTGTACTTTATACATATTTTTCTCCGTATGGCACACAGTATTTTGCTACGTAGCTGCTATAACAATCGTTTTATTACTGTTATGTATTGTGTATTTTTAATTTTTTTTTGTCGTTTTTGGGTAAATTAGATGCAATATTGTACTGAATGCTGAAAATTCCTTGCTGTATCATTAGTACTGTTTTTGGAATAAAGCAAAAATTAATTATTTATTTATTGGAAAAAACCTATAAACGTAATGAAGTCACTCCATAGTCATATACAGCCCTGCACATTTGAATATCTTAGTGACATGAATTACACCATCGAGAGGTAAACTTGAACGGAGAGCGTAAACAAAAACTGCCCCAATCGCTATTCGTAATGTAAATGACAGTAACACTGAGAGACAAGGAAGAAGAATAGAGGGAGAGAAGACAAACAGTTGACAAGAGTACATCCACTGTCTCAAAAAATCGTCAAAACACTTTAAGAGAATGCTGAACATACAAAATTCATTCATGTTAAAAAAAATTGTCAAATACGAAGATTTCATGAAGGATAAGATTTCATTTTGATAAACTGTCACACAGTGTTGTTATACAGTAATATTAACTGATGACCACACGCTTCGAGCACAAATTATCATTACTGCTCATAATCATATCAAGTAACTCACTCACTCACACAACTTTCTTGCTTCATTTATATACATGAGTGAAATTGATGATTAGACATTTGATTGAATAAAATCAATAAAGGATAATGTACATTCTGAAATAATAATATCAGTGTTATTGGTCAAATACAATCAGATGGGAAATAAGACGAGTGTTTTTATGGTCAAAATAAATAAGTTACTTGTTAGAATGTTATGATGGATGTGAATTGAATTGAAATAGAACACAATTTAAGATTATTTATTATCCTCTTCTGATTTGACTGACTGACTGACTGGTGGTAATAATATCTTCCACATCTCTGATATTTGCATTGAGTCATTTCTGTTGAATGTGCTGTGTTGGGTGTAGACTCGATGAACCAGGACGGATCCAGCAATCAATCTCTCTCCGCCTACATAGATTACTTCTTAGAATCTCAACCCTCTCCCACTCACCCTATTATGTGGTTGTGTGTTAATGCATGCAGTGCAATTACTGCTGAGCTTTTTTCTAAATTACTTAACTTCGTGGGGTCAATCATTCTAACCTTAGCTAAATTCTTATGTTCCGACAATCTCACTACTCCTGACCTATTAGTTTGACCTATGCACTTGACCTCACAGTCAGTGTAAGATGTTTTGTAAATGTTTACTGTGTCATTCGACGAGGTCCTTTAACTTAAAGAGTTTGTCTCTGAATGAGTTTCTAGGTTTGCAAGCCCTAATTCCTGCTTTGTTGAGAATCCTACGTAGGGTCTCAGATGCCCCCTCCTTACATGGTAAAACTACTGTAGATGCATTATATTCTCTCTTATTTAAGTCATCATTACTAATTTCACCATTATTTTTTATTTTGCTTTTGACCTTTTTCGATCTTCCTAATGAATTTTATAGGATAGTTACTTATTTAACACCGACGCCTCTTCTATCTGTTTTAGTTCATTATTTAGGTCTTTTCTTGTACTACTTAGTGGTACTGCTCGGTTTGTTCGACACTTAACTAGGCCTGCTTTCACAGACAGTTAACGGATGAGATGAACTAAAGTCTAAGTATCTATTAGAATGCGTTGGTTTTCTATAAACACTAGTGTGTAGTTTGCCTTCTTCTATTCGTTTTATTTTACAATCTAACATCATAGCTAATTCTCCTTGTTCATTTTCTGTACAACAACACTGTGTGATTTATCTATAATGGAGTTTTACACTACCACAGTGCCCAATTTTTATACTTATATTGAGATTAAGCAATTCAAAAGCACCGCAAATGCGCGATATTTGCAAAGTATAATTATTTTTAAGGCGATAAGCAAAGATTAAGCAAAGCATAGATGAGGTATATAACAAAATCAATTGAAAATTGAATAAAAGCTTAAATATAAACTATTGTAATTCAGTATATATATAAACACCACCTTTTATAATGCACAGTGAGTAAATTAAAAGTTTACACAAGGATTAGTCGTGTAAACTCTTATTGACAATCACCAAATTATGTATGATTATAAATTAGACTATCAAAAACTTTAAATTTATGTTCCGTCTTCTTTTATCTTTAATTGTGCTTTTTTTCGTCATTTTTGTTGACATTATAAAAAAATAATCGATATTTTTTTATCCCGAAGGTCAGTCGATAAATTATTTTATTTTATTGATATAAGTATAAAACTTGGGCAATATGGTGGTAGAGTATAACTCCATTATGCATAGTATTTTGCTTTGATAAATCACACAGTGTTGCACATCTCCTGTCTTTAAATTCTAGGGCAAAATATATAGACAAACAGAAGGTGTAGCAACAGGTTCACCAATATCCCCTATCGTAGCAGATATATTTATGGACAGCTGGGAAATATAGCTCTAAATACATTTAACCCTACTCGAAAAATATGGTGGAGATATATGGATGACACTTTCACTCACAGTGTTGAAAACAGAACATATCTGTAGATTCTTCACACATATAAACTCACAAGTAGAGGGAATAAAATTCGCATTTGAATCAGAAAATGAACAAGGAGAATCAGCTATAGTGTTAGATTGTAAAATAAAACGAATAGAAGAAGGCAAACTACACACTAGTGCTTATAGAAAACCAACGCATTCTAATAGATATCTAGACTTTAGTTCATCTCATCCGTTAACTGTCTATGAAAGCAGACTTAGTTAAGTGTCGAACAAACCGAGCAGTACCACCAAGTAGCACAAAAAAGACCTAACTGATGAAATAAAACAGATAGAAGAGGCGTCGGTGTTAAATTCATTAGGAAGATCGAAAAAGGACAAAAGCAGAATAAAAAATAATTGTGAAACTAGAAATGATAACATAAACAAGAGAGAATATAAGTCACCTACAGTAGTTTTACCATGTAAGGAGAAGACATGTGAAATCCTCTCCTCTTAGGATTCTCAATAAAGTATGATTTAGGGTGGTGGCATTCAAGCCCACGAACTCACTCAGGCAGAGACAAGTTCTGTAGGTTAAAGAAACCGCTGAATGACCTGATTAGACAAAAAAAAATATAACTTACAAAATGCCTTGCAATGGCTGCGAGTTAAGTCAACTGCATAGGTCAAACTAGTAAATCAGGAGTAGTGAGATTATTACAACATAAGAATTTAGCTAAGTGCAGAATAACTGATCACTCCAAGATATGTAATTTACAATAAAGGTCAACAGCAGTTGCATCGTATACATTAACACACAACCACACAATAGGGTGGGAAAGCGTGAAGATTCTAAAACGTAATCTAGGTGGGTGAAGATAGAGAGAGGTTGATTACTGAATCCTTGTTCATCAAGTCTACACCCAACACAACACATTCAACAGAAATGACTCAATGCATATATCAGAGATGTGTATGGAAGATATTGTTACCACCAGTCAGTCAGTCAGTCAAATCAGACGAGGATAATAAATAATCTTAAATTGTGTTCTATTTCAATTCAATTCACATCCATCATAACATTCTAACAAGTTACTTATTTATTTTGACTATAAAAACACTCGTCTTATTTCCCATCTGATTGTAATTGATCAATAACACTCATATTATTATTTCTGAATGTGCTTTATCCTATATTACTGATTTTATTCAAATGTCTAATCTGTGACAAGCTAATAGATGCAGGTGGCAGACTACCAAATTCGTCTATAGCTAAACATCTAATCGAGATGAACCATAAGATTGATGTTAACTCAGCCTTTAAGGTCATCTATAAAAACGGTCAAGGGCGTTTATTGAAATACGCTGAGGCTATAGCTATTCATAGACTTAAGCCCCCTTGTGTATTCAAAAACAGTTTGTCATTACTCTTAACCTACCTTGGTAATTATTATTTGATTGGATTACCAAACGTTTGTGTTAATTATTCTTAATTCCGTTTTCTCTCACTTTGTTTAATTTAACCTTTCTATATATATTGACTTGACAAGTAAATGTGTGATCAGATTGTTCGAAATGTATAGCGCTAATACATCACATTTTTCAGACAGTCTCCGTCTTCTAATAACGCTATCAAAATGTCTAATCATCAGGTTTTACTCATGCATGTAAATGAAGCAAAAAAGTTGTGTGAGTGAGTACTTTGATATGATTATGAGCAGTAATGATAATTTGTGCTCGAAACGTGGTCATCAGTAAATGCTGCTGCACAACACTGTGTGACGGTTTATCAAAATGAAATCTTATCCATAATTTTATTTTAAGTTTGTAGTTGTATTGACTGACAACATGAAATTTTCGCTTGATAACTCTGCGTTTAGTTCAATTGCATAACTTGGCTAAGGTTATAAGACATGTCGTTACTAAGCTATTAGCATATATATAAAGACTTAGAAATTCGGATGCATTGATAATGTATTTGAGTTACCAAGTAACACGCTATACATGGTATACTTTTTGAATTTGTTTATATCTGTCGTTACTTTGCACTACCAAATAGTTCTCCTGGTTAACCACCTACTCAGTCCTTTTATTTCATTAGTGTTCGTTTCATTTTAATACGTGTTTATTGTTTTGTATATCGATCAGTATTCGGATTCACTTCGCATCCAGCCCCCCCCCACCTCGACCTCCCCTCCAACACATACACAGTGTGTGTGTGTTCATTTTTCTTTCCCTGAATGATTAGTTATCCATTGATCGCTTTGAATTCAGCGAGGACTAACTTAATTTGTCTTGATGTTCATTTTGATGGTTGGTTTATAAAATAATTAAGAAAGCGGAAAGATTGAGCAAAGAAGAAATATTTCCTTTTCAATTAGATCCTCCCTCATCTCACTCCGACTCCACTCTAGGATACACGTACAGCATTTTTGTTACATTACAAAACAATTTACCAATCATTAAGTGGCACTGATATGTTTGTTAACAATAATTAGTCAGTGTCAACATGTCAAGCGGGGTGGGGCGATAATTAACAAAGAAAATTAATACACACAATTAAAAGGTAGAAATGGTTACAGCAAGTGGATTGCATAATGCGTAATTTTGGAAAAATGAAGAGTAATTAAGGAATAAGCGTGTGCTCATGTTGGTTACACAACAGATTGTTAAAGAAAATAAAACGATTTGGACAACGATAACTTGTAATTAAAGATGAAGTGGTCATAAAAAATAATAAAATAATTTGGAAAATTATGATTTTTTTAAAGGTTTTTAGAGAAAGGGAAGTCGAAGTAGTCCGGTTTATACATTCATGTAACGATGGCCAAGGTGAGGTAAGTCGTTGTACAAATTTCTTCTTCAGGTGGATTCCTATTGCTTTAGTTTATTGCAGAGGACGAACTCGTAAAGCAAAAATTAAGATTAGTAGGAATGCGATAAATAATTTTAAATGCTGTATTAACGTCAACCCTATGCTCAGTATCAACAAGGTGTGCTAAAATAAAGCTACGAAAAGATTTTGTTTTGCCCTTGGTCCTCGTTACATGAATGTATAAACCGGACTACTTCGACTTCCCTTTCGCTAAACCTTTGAAAATCATAATTTTCCAAATTATTTTATTATTTTTTCTGACCACTTCATCCTTAGCTACATGTTATTATTGTCCAAATCGTTTTATTTTCTTTAACAATCTATAATGTAACCAACATGAGCACACGCTTATTCCTTAATTACTCTTCATTTTCGCAAAATTACGCATTATGCAATCCACTTGCTGTAACCATTTCTACCTTTTAATTGTGTGAATTAATTTTCTTTGTTAATTATCACCCCACCCCACTGAAATGTTGATTATTATTATTGTTCCCTTGGATTCCTAGTGGAACATAGGACTTCAACTGCACGTCTCTACTTGCTGCTGTCTTCTTCTGTACTTTTCGCCTGCATCCATGTTAGTCCATTTTCTTTCAACTCCTCTTCACACGATCTCCTCCATGCCACCCTTGGACGTCCCATACGCCGCTTCCCTTTCGGCCTGGTTCCACTCGAGGGCTTGACGCGCGATGTCACCCAGCGGTCTCCTCAGCGAATGAGTGTCCAATCCATCTCCACTCTCTCCTGCATATTTGTTGGGCGATTGGTTCTTGTTTTGTTTGTTTGTTCCCATAGTTGTTGTTGGTGATCCTTTCCGGCCCGGCCATCTGATTGACCTTCAGTGTAGAGCGAAGACAGTTGTTAATATAAGTCTGCAACCTTTTGGAAATATTCTTTGTGACCCACCCGACAAGTTTCTGATCCGTATAGAAGAACTGACTTGATGTTGTTTGTATTGAAAATCCGACTGAATTTTGTTGTTGACGCTGAGCTGAGTGACGAAGATTTCCAGATTGGTTTCAGGTTGATGAGTGAGTGTGTTTCTCGCCTTCCCGATTCTCGCTCGATTTGACATCCTCGCTCGTTCCGACTGCGTGTAGTTGAGACAATGTTCACTAGATCAGTGAGTGAATGAAGTAACCTCTTTCGAATCTCTCCCGTTGATGGTGATTGGCGCTGGATGTTGCTGCTGTTGTTGTTGTTGGTTGGTTATTTTCATAACCTCCGTCTTGTCTATGTTCACCTGGAGTCCTGTCTTCGCTGTCTGCTTCTTCGACCAGTTTGTCGGTTTTTGCTTGTAAGTCTTCGATTTTGTGTGACATCAAACATAAATCATCCACGGCGAAATCCGGGTCTTCTAGGTTCTTCACGTTGGTCTAGGATATTCCTGTCTTCTCGTTTCCCGCTGTCTGACGCATAATCCAGTCCACCACAATTAGGAATATCATTGGTGATAATAGGCTCCCTTGTCTGACTCCTGTGTTTACTCCAAACGCCTCGCTGAGTTTTCCGTTGTGGATCACTCGATATATGCCGTTGTCGTACAGCTGTTGAATAAGGTTGATGAATATTTGGGGAACGCCATAGTACTCGAGTATTTTCCAAATTACTTCACGATCAACGCTGTTGAAGGCCTTCTCAAAGTCTATAAAGTTGAGGTAGAGGTTTGATCGCCATTCCATGCTTTGTTCTGTGATAATGATGCGTAGAGTTGCAATTTGGTCAGAAAATGATTTGTCTTTCCTGAATCCGGCTTGTTTTGGTCGCCTCGCCTAGACTACTAGCTTGCTAGTTTTCTAGCCCGTCCCAAGCCCGGATAAAGAGGGAGGGCTGGGGCGTGGTGCCAGCAACTCCACCCTAAAAACTTAACCAAACCACTACAGAAAATTCAATGCACCAATATATTAAAAATTCTAAAAATATAAACAGTAACCTTATCTTTCGCTGGAATCGGGGAAGAGAAATGACTCAGGCTGGTGAAAGACTTCGGGAAGCCAGTCAGCCGATGTGCCTTCTTTCGATGAAAGCAAAATTAAGGATGGGTACGTGGAATGTTCGTGCGATGTATGAAACTAGAAAGGCTGCCCAGGTAGCCGCTGAAATGAGAAGGTACAGAATAGAAGTGTTGGGAATCTGCGAAAGCAGACGGAACTGAACTGCAAGGTGCCAACTACCTACTGGAAAGACAGTAATCTTTTCCGGCCACCCAGAGGACAATCACGAGCTTGACATGTTGATACTGACTAATTAATTATTGTTAACAAACATATCAGTGCCACTTGATGATCGGTAGATTGTTGTGTAATGTAATAAAAGTGCTGTACGTGTATCCTAGAGTAGAGCCAGAATGAGATGAGGGGGTATCTAATTGAAAAGTAAATGTTTCTTCGGTCAATCTTTCGCTTTTCTTAATGTCTAAATGGGGATTTTTCTACATAAGATAATTAACAATATTCACTGTATCTAGAAACGATTTCCATGTTTACTGAACTTGTGATTCAATAGCAGAATACTGGCTAGTCACGAAGGCAGTCTGAGTTCGATTTCCTACTGACGAAATCCTATAAACGCTATCTAACATATTAGCTGATGTTAAACCGGGGAGAATGATAAGAGGTTATGAACCTCAGCCGGTTAGGGTAACACCCCCACCCCAACCACTTAGGGTACTCCCAAGCTTGAAGCTCTATGTGCCATTTGAAACGCAAGGTATGAAGATGAATCTCCATATAGAGGCTTCATAATTGAATGTACCTTTGTATTTTACTTTGGTTTTAATTTGTTTAGACTACAGATTACTGGTACCTTTCACTGGATTTGACTAATGAGCTTTTCAGATACTTGACGTTCCACTTTATCTTCCTCAAGTTGTTACAGATACGTATGTGAGCATGTTTATAAGTAACCTTGGTTTTCAGACTCTTCGAGATAAACTTTTCAATTCAGTTTTCAATTGATTGGTTAAAATGAGTAATCCAATACCACCCATGTCAAGCAGTAAAAGCACTGATTATCTCCTTGACCTAAAGTTTGACCCTTTTGTGTAGGAGATTCCTTTCTTATCTATCGATTGGTAAATTTTTTCTATGTCAATGTATCTAATAATTGACGATTCCTCAATGGAATGTCAAGCTTCTACAAATTCTCTGGCATTCTTAGGGATTCCTCTGTATTATATATATATATATATATATATATAACATGCCATTTCAGTCAAGTAGCTAGCTAGAATTCAGGTTCCATTATGGGTAAATTTTGTTTTGATAAAGTCTCACAGTGTTATACAGTAATGTTTACTGATGACGTTTCGAGCACAATTTATTGCTCATATCAAATCACCTTGATATGATTATGGAATTACACTCTACCACGCACAAGTTTTATTCTTATATCAATGATACCATTCAGGTTGTCTGATCAGATCCATTTCTTTGGTTTGGGTTGATGAGCTCGTCCCCAAACTATCGAAATAGTCACCCAGTGTTCAGATCTCTACGACCTTAGAAATTGGAAAGCACTCGTATTTGACGCTAGGGATAACCGACCACCACTAATATCAATTAGTAAGTTGTGTATTTCACTGATCCACTTTGCCTGCTTTCTCCGCTAACATCCATTTGTGGTGCCAAGCAGATCATAAATTGTGTTATGTAGATACTTTTCGTCTTCAAATGAATTTGTAGTGGTTGGAGGATTTCATCATGAGCTGACATCAGTTAGAGAACCATTGGAAAACCACAAGGCAGGGAGTACTGCCAGACAGACAGCTGTTTCATCAGCCTAGTTTGGGACTAACCCTTCATCAGTACGCACCCACCGCCAGGGTTCAAGGCGAGCTCGTAGATCATTAGCCACTGGTACCTATCAATCCAATGGCTAGTACATGGATTCTAACTTCTGCCAATCCACGACATAGCGCGACCACTTCGAAATGTCTTTTTCAATGAGTTACTGCCTCACCTTCAGTCTGTTGTAACCTAGTGGTCACGGCTTCCCACAAGGAACTCCAGGTCAACTGCCTGAATAAGGACAGTCGCTAATAAGCATCAGATCATTTTCAAGTATTGGTTTTGTAGGGATTTTTTGTTTGATTGCACAGAGGATTTTATCATGAGCTGACATCGGTTAGAGAACCATTGGAAAACCTGCCATGAAGTAATGGACAGCTGTCTCGTCAGCCTAGTTTGGGACTCTTCAAAAGTACATACCCACTGAGGCTCGAAATTGTAATGATTTCTCATCTTGGATTGTGTAATTTACAAATGACAAACCAGATCTATAACTTCGCCTTTTTACATTACATTGTACATTTTTGACTCTTGGCAGGAAAATTATTTTTGAATGGTTAACTGTTTCTGATGTAAAATCCAAAAATGAATAACGATTTAGAGAATTAGATCCTAGAATAGGAGATGTACTGAGATTGACTTGGTACCGCTTGATATAACAGGGGAAGCGAAGATGACGGTTAGAATCTAGGTCAGTTTTTCACCTTGAGCAATTTACCACCAGTTGGATTATATATATGTATGTATTTCGTTGTGTGAGACTGTGGATAAGCGGCAGAATGCTCACCGACCACATATGTGATCCAGGGTTGGATCCCCAGCCAACGCACTCTTTTGCCTCCATTTTAGATAAGATTTCGATAAATCACACAGTTGTTGTTGAGCTGATCCAGCTGGGTTACATTGCTAATGACCTTGATCAGTGGTTAGGACTCTCACCCACCATACACATGGTCCAAGGTTCGATCCCCTGCCGATGCACACCCGATATCCATGGTTGGTCTGCAAAATTTGGGCTACCGATATCACATGCTGAAAATTCCATACTTGTACAGAAAATACAGTGTGGCGGTAAGCTGTAATCAAAAAAAAAAATAAATAATAAGCTTAACGGTAATTATGTGTCTTAGAGCCCCATGATCTGATTGACATTCAGTAGTGATTATTTTGAGCAGCTTCAGAGATTGCCAGCAGTCTCTAGCATTTTGTCAGGTGTAATATTGATTCATTCAGTCTATTTGTAGACATATTTTTTTACCAGTTCCTTCCACTTTTTAATTAAGTCATATTGAGAAGGTACATATTCGTCCGTAATCTAAAGTGCTTTCAGATAATTTATTCATACTGCTGATCTTCCACTGATAGTATTATGAATAATGTTATTGATTTTTTTGCATTCCGAGTGGGATATACAGTTTCAGTGGCACGTCTCTTTTCCCCACTCGCTTCTCTGACATCAACTGCAACTGACCTCACTTTTGCCTACAACCTTTAACTTGACTGATCTTCACATCATCTTCTCTATACTATTCTTGGGAGCCTAATCCTCCGCTTCATACTTGGGATCCACTCGTTGACCAGACCTGTGATGTTCGTACGCCTAGTTACACTCTCACTATGCTTGTAGTTTCCTTCTGAGCGATTGGATTCGAGAGAGTACGATTCCATTCTATTTGCTCTCACAAACTCCAAGCATTACCATAATATATTCTCTCTCTCTCATTTATTCAACAATCTAAACAGTCTTGCTAACCAGCCTTACACATGGTACAGATTTTGCCTTCATCCTAAGAAAACGTAGTGGTCAACTGACTTCTTAAAGGCTTTCATCTGCTGATGTCATCCATCCCCACATTATGCAACCTTCCGCATTCCAATGATGAATTATTCTACAATGAATAGTGTTCTCTGAGCTGGTTGGTTGGTTTAGATGTGGAGCTTTCGTCGTCCACCCTCTGGACAACATCCAACTTCAGCGCAGTATTTAGCATAAAGTAAACTGATTTAAATTTCCTCATGAGTGATATAATTGCGTCTCCCAGTAACCATCTTTACATACGTGTATTGACCATTTTCTATTGACTTGGATTTTAGACTTTCTGGTCACCTGATTTACTTTTTATTAGTTAGTATATTTGATCTATATTAACATGTTTGTTAATCGCTGGCTGATTTGTTTGAGTACCAGGAATTCGAGGAATTCCCTGACTGCACTTTTGATGTTTCCTCTGTCTAAGATTTCGACATTATCCCAATCAAATTGATGTCCATAGTTGTCTATGTGCATTGATATG
Organism: Trichobilharzia regenti; assembly: GCA_944472135.2. Lineage (NCBI taxonomy): Eukaryota > Metazoa > Platyhelminthes > Trematoda > Strigeidida > Schistosomatidae > Trichobilharzia > Trichobilharzia regenti. The sequence continues at coordinate 101,760,236 of OX235263.1, read as the reverse complement.
AAAGAATATTATATCGTGTCTTTTCACAGCTGACTTGTGTTCTTGGATTCTGATTCGAAGAGGACGTCCACTTTGGCCGATGTAATGCCTGTTACAGTTCAAACATGGAATTTATTTTGTAAATGGTATTAATTTTATCTCCTTTTTCTGTTGGGTCTTTCGGTTTGCACAATATCGAATTTAGCGATTTGACTGACTGGCTTGTGTGCTCTATCTATATCAAATGGTTTCATTATTCTAGCTGTTATTTCAGAGATATTTCCTTTTGGTCTTTGATGATGGTTCCTTGTTGGTGTTCTGATTCGATTTTAAACACTTTTTGATGAATTTAGTTTTAAGTTTTTGTTTTAAATTCTGTAGTGATGAAATTGTTTCTCGTGAGTGGGTTGGCTAGCCACACAGCCAACTACCCTCCTTTTCAGGGATTGTGGCGGCTTATTGACAAACTAGACAGTATTTCCACTGATATATCTGAATCTAATTGATCAGTCCCATCTTGTTACATGATCGCATTACGTATTACAGTTAGGAATAGTTCATTTTTTATGCCTTTAACACAGTCTTGGTGCAGTTGAGTTGGTTATCTGTAAGTCTCTCTTCTGAACACATCCCCTGTTATTATTCACTTATTATGCCTTTGAATTCAGTAGGATCATGATAAGATTTTTCCGGTTTTATCAAACTCGTTTAAAACAATTTATTTAAATCATATTTTAGTACTCAAAATTTCTTGTTTTTAGAATAAGTTGTTGTAAGTTTTAAAGGAATATTCTGGTAACTACAGTCAGTGGAAGCAGATTTAACACTGATGATTCTAAATGATGGCCATGCTAATCGACAAATGCACAAAACTTGGACTAAATAAATGATGAATAGAAGTTTGCAGACCCACACACAAAGATACTTGGAGCATCTGGACTTCGACGATGATGATATATGTCTGATTTCTCACAAACTGGAAGATATGCAAGTTAAAAGCAACAAGTTGGCAGAAAAAGCTTCCAGGGAAGATAGGCCTTCAGGTGAACATAGAGAAAACAGAGGTGATGATGAAGATTCTTGGCCAACAATAACAGCAACAACAACAGACAGCTATCAGCACAAATGGGGGAAATCTGAAAGAAACAACCTTCTTCACCTAACTACCTACCTACCTGGGAAGCATCGTTTCAACTACAGGCGGACGGAACTGACGAGGATATCAAAGAAGTGAGAATTGGGAAAGCAAGACAAGCTTTCATTACTCTCAAGTCGGTGTGGAGGTCAACAGCATGCAAATAAGATCCGGATTCTCAACTCCAATGTGAAGTCAGTGCTGTTATACAGATCAGAGACTTGGCACTTCGCCTGGTCGCATCACGAAGGGCACTTTGAACAAACTACAAACCTTCATCAACAACTGTCTTCGCTCAATACTCAAGATCAGATGGCCAGAAAAGATCAACAACAGAGATGGATCTCTGGCAATGAGCGAACCAACCCACGGGAACCAATTGTGATATAGTTCTTCAGGCAGAAATGGAGGTAGGTGGATTGGATGCCATAATCTGAGAAAACAAGTCATCAAGTGAGTGACATCGCACGCCAGACCATCGCTCGAGTGGGACCGGAATAGGAAGCGACGAGTTGGTCGTCAGTGCGAGGGTAATTTGGGGTGGAGGAGATCGAGAAAATAGGGGATGAAAGCATGTGGGTAGACGTGGAGTCAAGTGAAAACGTTGGCAGAGAATCGAACGCAATGGAGGCGTGCGACTGAAGCCCTATGTTCCTCTAGGAACTAAAGGAAACAATAATAAATAAGAGTAATAATAAGAAGTTTTCAGCCTGATCATACATCAGTACATAAGTAGACAGGGTTAAATAGTTCTCCATGCTCTTCAGTATTTCCTTATCGAATACCAAATAGGAGTAACAACTATCACCAAATAAGAAAAAAGAACTCTGTCATTTCTCGCTTTCTAACAGGAAAGTAGAACTTCAAGTTTTGTAAGTTTCAGAAGCGGTGGTGTTTATTTATATCTGGTATAGTTGCCAGCCAATCAGCCAGCCAGCAAGCTTCACAAAGCACCCTCACCTCCTTTCCGAGACTTCTCCTAGCCAGTAAACTAAGCAAGGTTTGTTGAAGTGCGTCGATCAAGAATCGCACCCGCACCAAATTCATGGCTAGCTAGCTAGCATCCTAGCACCAGTGAACTACTCACCAATACACAAACACACAAACTAATAATCATGACTGATAACAATAAGTTACTGAGAAAAATCGATTGAATTGAATTTATTTAGAAAATAAAGACTCACCTGTTCAACTGTATTTCTTTTTTCGTTTTTATCTCCTCGACCCTGTCTCCTGGATGGTGTCCAAATCAATCGATTCTTTGTAGGTGAATAACACTAATGCCAAAGAATAATTTCAGTATGTTTTATTACAAGGGATCTTTACAAAATAATAATAATTTTCGAATATGTTTTTTTCGCATGCAAAATAAACGAATTGACCAATAGGATGAAAGCTTATCGTTACTATTGGCAACAAATGATTCGATGCAAACAAAAACAACGCCAACAATTTAAACTAATCTAGATAAAAAAAATTTATTACTAATAAACACATTGGACACTCATTATTTTTATCTATTCTACTCTGTCTAATCTAGAAGATGAAATTGACCTTACTGCATAAATATATAAATATATTGGAATCCTCAGGAGTAGTTTTAGTAAAATACCCTTATTTCACTTTATGCATATTAGAACACTTAAACAGTCAAATTTATTTGTTAATTTGTGCTCATTTTAAAGCCCCAGGATAAGTTTTCAAGTTTTTCTTTGATTTTCATTCAGCAGATATGAAGTAAGGTTGATAATGGTATACACTTGATTTGGTAATTTTTTATAAGGTTCTCACTACACAAAAAGTGAATCATTTTTAATTCAAGGTCAGAAAGAGGGAGAGAGATTGTAATTTAATCTGAAAGAATTAAAAAAATTTCGTCTACTTTTGTTTTGGAAACATTTCGTATGCTAAATCGATTTGTGACCAGTTTTTTTTATATTTTTGGCGTATTAGCCAGCCTTCAATTTTAGATATACACTTAATCATGAGCTGATATCAGTCAAAGAACCACTGGAAAACCACCCGACAGGGAGTACTGGACAGCTGTTTCGTCAGTCTAGTTTGAGACTCTTCAGAGTTACGCACCCCCCGCTAGGTTTCGAACCAAAGACCTTCCGGTTACAAGGCGGGCTAACTCGTAGACTAATGAGCCACTGAGACCCAATCCAATGGCCGTGACCTGTAGGGTACATTAGGTTGAAGATGAGTCAGTAACTCATCGAAGACGGCATTACGAAATGATGGTCGCACTATATCGTGAATTGGCAGACATTAGAATTCACAGGCCATTGGATCGCGTCCCAGTAGCTGAAAGGTATACGAGCTCGACTTGTCACCAGAAGGTCCCGGGTTCGAAACCCGGTTTGTGTGTAGTGCTGAAGAGTCCCAAACTAGGCTGACGAAACAGCTGGCTGTCTAGTACTCTCAGATAGTTTTCCAGTGGTTCTCTAACTGATGTCAGCTCATGATGAAATCCTCCATGCAATCAAACAAAAATCCCCACAAAACCAATATTTGAAAAAATGCATTTAAAACTATAAAATTTTGTCTGAAGTTAGATCACGAATTGATATCCTTTAAAGAATCATTTAAAAACCGAGGAGTACTGAACAGCTGTCTCATCCTACTTTCGGTATGATTCTCCAGCTGTATGTAAGCATGATCCTACGAAGGATCTCACCCACAACTTTTAGGTTGTAAGGTAGGGCAATTGATCATCATTTAGCCTCCGGGACAGAATCCATGGTCGGTTCATGATTATTGACTTTTGTAAATGTACAATGTTACTATTGGGTATTTGTCTACACACATGTCTAGGTGAGCCCCGCTAGTCACGACTTGCGGCCAAAACTCCAACCAACGGCATACTCTAGTCGCTTACTAGTGATCACTACATCAATTTTCAAGTGTAAGTTCGCAGGAGTTCGATAGCTTTTAAGTTACATCGGGAAATAACTTATATTAGAGAACCACCGAAAATCATGAATTAGTGGGCAGTCGTTTTATCAAAATTTGAGACTCTTCACTAATCCATCAAGGATCTCTATGTGGGGACAATTCAGTCAGTCATAAATTAGTCATACTCTAATTTCTGAATTATTTAAGAAAAAACAGAAGAAATAGATTATTTATCGTGCACAACGATTCATAAACTGTTTTCATCTTTAGCCTGTATAACAGGCAGCTTAATAAAATTACTGATATTCAAGTGTCGCTTTGTAGGGATTTGATTGATTGGTAACAGGATTTCCTCATGAGGTGACATTAGTTAGAGAACCGTTGGAAAACCACCCGTCAGTACTGGACAGCTGTTTCGTGAGCCTAGTTTGGGACTCTTCATCAGTACGCACCCACACCACGGGGTTCAAACCCAGGACCTTCTGGTCACAAGGTGAGCTAGCTCGTATACCATTAAACCACTGGCACCCGATCCGATGGCCAGCCCATGAATTCCAACTTCTGCCAATTCATGACATAGCGTAACCGCTAGCCAATGTCATCGCTGGTGAGTAATTGTCCTAACACCCGACTGCTGCACCCTACTGGTCACGACTTCTCACTAGAACCCCAAGTAACTACTTACCTGAATAGGGTAATTCGCTAGTGAGCATCTCATTGATATTCAAGTGTTGGTTTGTAGGGATTTGATTGGTTACATGATTTCACTGATAAAAATCACCGATAATCTAAAGAAGATGTTTGATCGATGGTAGTTAACAAGGGAATTCAAGATGCTCATTTCGTTACATTTGGGACTCACCAACAGGATTTAAGGTTTTCAGTTTCATTTGAAACACCATCACACGCTGAGGGGAGGTGCAGATACATTGATCGGATAGGTCTTAAATAGGACGGATTGAACATCGTGTACTCCACTGATAGCTGCCAATAACTAAATAACACCATGTCAACCTTCAGACATAGTCGAAGTGTCCGTACTTGGAACCCACAAGTCAACAGAGACCGAAACTTTCCATCCATCACGAATCAATCGACGACAAGTACAAAAACATAAACTAAAAAGCATTATCATAAATTGGTTTTCAGGGATTTAGTTGGCATCAAGCTGGATCACGAATTGATATCAGTTAGAGAACCAGTGAAAACCATGGAATACTGGACAACTGTTTTATCCTAGCTTCGGAATTCTTCAGTAGTGTTAGAGGTCGAACTCAAGACAGTTAGGTTACAAGAAAAATTTGTTGACCATTCAGACTGTGAGGCGGAATCCAATTGGTAGTCCATGAATTCCAGCTTCTACCAATTCGCGATATATACCGCAGCCGCTGGCGAATGCCACCATCCAGTATTGTCCCTCACAACCTACAAGGTGGATTTGGCTGGTCATGACTTCTCACAAGAACCTTACACATCTTCATCCTGTGTTCAGTCACTTGTTAGTAGTTCTCTAACTGAAATCATTTCATGATCAAACATATTCGGCCAATCATCAAGTTGAATTCCCTAGAGGTTACTGACTCAGAACGGTGTCTTCAAAGAAATGTATTTTCTCATTAACTCCAACCGTTATTTGCATTATATTATAAAGTAGGAACTATTCAAAATTGTAACTGTTGTACCTTATGAAGCGTTTATAATTGACTGATAATGTCATCGATTCGATCGTCCAAAAGTATAAATAAGAAAATCAAAACAAGTGGTGATTCAGCGAAGAGACTCTTTTCAACAACGAATTTATTATCAAGCTGTGCAATCGTATATTTATGGGTGTTTTTAAGAAATTAAATACGGTATATCGATTGAATCATAGGTGTGAATGCCTAAAATAATAATAGTAGTAGTGTAACAACAGAAGACAAGGGCGAAGCAACAGATCGTTTTATTATGAAAATCAACACGTATTTATGCATATTTCACATACATTATTATAGCTTATGCAAGTAGACAAGCGCAGTTATCTGATTGGTTGTTTATCAGAAGTTAGGCAGACAAACGCAGGCTTCTGATTGGTTGTTTCGGGATTCCTCGACAAATAGAGTTCTCTTTCTGCGAATCATATTTTGCCACGTTAACTTTGCTGTGATTGGTTGTTGAATCAGCCTTGCTCATATTTTCTCACGGCCTGCTCTCACCACAGTAGTGTGAAATCCAATTAAAAAACTAAAATGTTTGTGATTATAACCATAGTTAAATGCCAAGTAGCAAAATAACTAATCTCATATATGGAATAATTCATAGGATGGATAGAACTTGAAAACGGATGTGCAATTATAGGATTAGTAGGCAAATCGAATAAAAATAAAAACGTTACGTAATATCGTGTGAAATTTAATAGCATAAAATTTAACGTTGTAAAAAAATTGATTTAGAATAAGAAGTGAAACGAGTAAAATAATACCGGGTACAGTTCAAAGTGAGAATAGTAACAGTAATAATTGATGTAATAAGGAAGAGACTACAAGCTGAATAGAGAAAATGAAAAATTGGTATGGCTAAAATATGATTGAGGATTACCATACTTTAGCATAGAGGGATTAAGACTATGAGAGTTGGAGGGGGGTTGAGATCTGGCTTTTCTGTTCGATAGCCAAAGCTTTAGCAATGCAGCAGATGAGACGGGTACGTACGGATTTGCGTAAATTACTCTTAGCCTTGTAGACGACTTTAAAGGCGGAGGCTATAGATATAGGGTGATCATTATCGGCCAGATGTTCAATGATCACACTTTTTATTGCAATGTGTAGTGATGACAAAATATAAAAACTATACAAATGCGATTTCAAATTTCAAAAGGTAGTCATATCGCGCTTTTGTAGTTTTCATTTCTCTTCTTTACATTAATCTGTCGCTCCCCTAAATCAATATGTCTTTTCAAAAGATTTCAGCGATATACTACTTGTAAATTCTTGTCAGTTGAACACCACACACATAAAAAGTTTGGATGACTGATACTCCTCTATCCTTCTTGGTGTGTTCCGGTCCGTATTATATTGGTCCTTAATTCTTTGTCCGAATGTATCCACCTCTGAGTTAGCTGGCGTTCGAATATTTTTTATCCGTTTCCTCTTCTGAGGTTATAGACAAGACTAAGTCTCTCAGTGACAGTGTGTGGTCCTTCCTACACTCAAAATTGTTTCCGGAAACCTGACTGCCTAGAAAAGTGCACATTCTTTCTCCACACCTATCTAGTCTCTGACTGCAAACACTAGGCGTTTGTTCTTTTCTCTCAGTTAGTGTTCTGCAGTGTTAGCTTTCAGTTTATGCTTCATAATTACTTTTACCCATGATGCAATCAGAACAATAAAATTTCCAGTTGGGGAAAACAAAAATTATATCAGAAACTGAACTGGAGTACAAAGATATGAGGGAATACTAGGCCGTTAGTTAACGATGTCAGCTGAATATGGTTAACATGTACAATTATTCAGAACATAAGACAACTTGTAAATAGACTAGTGAGTGATCTACTAATTTATTTACAGTCAATAGAATGCAAGTTTCACATGAGGGTGTAAGCGTGTGGGTTTTGGGGTGGGTAGTTGAGTTGTACTCAGTGGTGTGATAGAAAATATGAATAAGACAAAATACAAACGAAAACTAAAACGCGGAACACCCAATGTGAGTTTGCAGGTTAACAGATAACAAATGTAACGATAAAATAAAGAGGTTAATAATGAACTGTAGTCAAATGAAGGATGACAAGATAGGCTTAGTGTGAATCGAATGCTTGAAAAACAATATGATGATTGATAATTATGGTGTGAAGTACACTATGAGACGAATGCATCCCTATTCATCAGGTTAAACACAGACGTTGAATGTGATGTTCTTACATATACCGTGAAACTTAAGGGAATTTAAAAAAAAAAAGTGAGAATAATTTAATAATTCCTATTGTTGTGTTAAGAACAAATATTCAGCGTAGAGACTCTCTAACAACGACTTTTTTATCACGCTGTTCAATCGTAAATATATAGTTTTACTTAAGAAGTTATATCCGGTGAGGGAATTAGATCAAGGTGTGAATACATGGAATAATAATAGTAGTAGTAGTATGAAATGCAATTGAAATTTTCGTGATTATAATCATAGTTAAATGTCAAGTAGCAAAACAATCAATGTCATATATAGAATAATACATAAGACGGGTGTATAGATATTGTTGGAAAGGGGTGCATTATTATAGGATTAGTAGGCGAATATAAAATGTTACATAATATGGTATGAAGTTTGTAGGATAGAATTCAATATTGGGAAAACAAAAAATAATAATTTTGGATTTAGAATGGCAAGTGGGACAAGTGGAAACAATCCAGAGTGATAATAGTAATAATAATATTAATAATATTAATAATCGAAGTAATAAGGGAAAAGTACATAGAATAACTAAATAAACAAATTAAATAAATAAATGTCTATACATCTATGACCAAGGCATAAGTAGTGATTGTACATACTTCTTTTGTACACAAAGATCTGGCTGGCTTAAAGTTATGAATTTCCGAGGCCTCCTCTGTCTTTAGGAGTCTGTAACGAAGAAAATGCAGCCGGAAAGTTAGCATCGATTCGGTAGCTGATCTTAAATTCATGGTCAGCGTTGGCAGAGTGACAGGAGTTGATCAGGTGTTCTAGAATAGAGCTTCACGTGTGGAAAGCGTCCTCTGAATACTACCAATATACCTTGCACCACAGTAGGGTCAGGTGAACTGATAGATGCACATGGAGGCGGCCAGACGGTGGAGATTATCTTTTACAGAGATAGAGAACAACTTGTGACTGGTGAACGTCATTTGTAATTTTGCTGTAAAGAACGTCCTGCTGACTGATTTAGAGAGACGGTTTTTTTGAGCATATCTGAAGCTTGATCACCTTTGAATTGCAATTTCATGAATAAGGTTTACATTGGAAGTGATTCGGTGACCAGTTTAGACCGCTTATCTTTCATGTTACTGTCAATAAATCGGTTCGGGTAGGCGTTTTCTGCGAGCGTGGCTTTTAGGAAGTCAAGTTCTGAGTCAACACAATCAGAACACAAATCTTTCTCATTATAAAACAGAGCGAACGAATTAATGACTATAGTAATAACTTTATTCTGAAGAAATGAGTTTATACATAGTAGAGAATCTTTAGCGAGTTCCATTCCGAAGTATTTACAGCTTATATAGAATCTTCAAAAAATGGAATAATCGATAATAAATCATCTCAAGCAGTATTGTTCCATCCGAGGTATGCTTCAGTGCTACTCCACAATTTTTCGTCTTCAATTTCCTTCGAAAATTTCCTAGTGATTGTGTGAAGATGTGCGTGAATATAAACTGCAACTCACTGAGGTAATTAAGTGATTAGAACAGTTTGAAACTGAGTAAAAACGAGAGGCATTTTGCTGAATGGAAAGATTTAGTTAGCTTAGTGATTTAATCAGGTCAGACTGACATACTATTGTATTCTCATTGGCTGGTGGTTGCGCGATATATATTGCGAACTGTCAGGAGCTGGGACTCATGGATCATCAGATCAAGCCCAGGTGGTTAAGTCGTCTACGAGCTCGCCTTGTAACCGGAAGGTCCTAGGTTCGAATCCCAGTGGGTAAGGACTACTGAAGAGTCCCAAACTAGAAAGAAACAGCTATACAGTACTCCCTGCCTGGTTTTCCAGTGCTTCTCATACCAACTCATGATCAAGCCTGTGAGCAATCGAATCCCTGCAAATTACCACTTGATAAGGTGAATAATACCCATTGAAACATAAAAACAAAGAATTCAAGATAGCTGAAGGTGATGGAAGCAATTTGTGGCATTAATCACATACAGCCTAAACTGTGTGTACAAAAAGCAATAGATTCGGTTATAAGTCTCTCTTTCAATTTGTTCATATTAGTTTTTAAAATACAAACACTGTCCCAATCAATATTGTAATTTTTGTCCCATACATGTGCATCTATAAACGAATTTTTTTCTAAATTCTTGTAAGCTTGTGTTCCTGTTGGTTGACCTTTAGTTAGGCGGGTGTTTATGTTCATACACTCTTATTTTGAGTGATCTGGACGTGTTTGACCCACATATTTAGTCGGACAGTCAGCACAAGATATCTGTTTATAAATCACATTACTACTTTTATCCACCAGTTTTATGGGGTCTTTCAGTTGATTTATTTTATTTTTAATTAGATTCGTTGGTTGAAACGTCGTGAGAATTCCAAAGTTTTTGGGTTTTTTTCGAATTGCCTCTGATGTACCATTTTTGTATGGTATTGTGACTGTTTTTTCAATTCCTCCTTCTTGTCATTCTCTGGTTTTACCCTCTTTTTTCTCTTTTTTATATTATCTCTGATAAATTCTTAGGGTAGTTATCTTCGAGTAGCATTCTGAATAGGACGTCTATTTCTTTACACTGGCCCTCTGGTGTTGTTGTAAGTCTACGTTTCTATCTGAAAGACCTTGTATTAATCCTCGTTTTACTGTGATTGGATGAGCTTAGTGACAATCAAGGAATCTTCCAGAGTGTGTAGTCATTTTTATGCTAATGTGATGAGAGCTGGCTGTCAGTCAAAATTGGTGGACAGTAATTTACGTCAATGTTTATGTCCCCAATACTGGTCATGAGAAAAATGAGAACAGAGGCTTTGAGTAGGCGGATACAGTTAACATAAAGATGATCTGACATTCAAGAAATAGTCACAAAGAGATGCAAGGTTAACTTTCTGTGAGAAACAACCAATCAGAGGACTGTGTTTTTCTGCTAACAATAATCTATAACATGTACATGAAAATCTATAAATATGTGTTAATTTTCTATATTGAACGATCTGTTGCCTGGCCCTTGTCTTCTATTGTTACACTACCACTTGTAAGTCGTTGCATTTTGCAGTCTAACATAGGCAGTTCCCCAATTTCATTCTCTTTTTCCATAGTTAATTTGTTAAGTCGACACAACTGTTTATGTATGAGAAGAATTTCTTATCATCGTTTTTTTCATTTTTACTAACGTGTCACCCATATTTCCCCACCAACAGAATGCGTATCCTAAATCCGTAGCTGTCGAGTCATCTGACACCTCCAGTAGGTCTAATAAACCAGCTTAATCTTCAGAAAGAAGACAAAGTAATAAGTTCGACAGGGTGCTTCAACTAAACTCTAATCCTAAACACCATAATTTTGAAAATACGTCTAATCATAAAATTCTGGATACTAACAGTTTGAACAGACATCAAGGCGTGATGTTAGCTGACGCATAGGAAGTCCTGATTAATAAATAAGAATGGATATGTATCACTAATTAATAATATTTGGTCAAAGTTCCCGACTGTCTATATCTGTCTGTCTGGATTCAACATAGAACTTGGCACGGAAGTGCAGCAGTTCAAGTTGCCACGTTCCAAATAGCACACAGAGGTAGACAAGAAGATGAGTGGAGAGAATTAATAGAGTTTGACAAATATAGGAGTGAAACAGAATGGGTAATGGTAGAAAGGAATATGAAAGATTACAGAGACTGAATACATCTGCGCCATTGACAACGATTTTGAGCCATGTCACCTATTGTCTCCAGCCATTGATTCCTAGAGTCCCGAGGGCCCCAACCCGGGAGTCTGCATCTCCCTACCTGACTCAGTTTAACTGTCAAGGACTTCATGGAGACGTTAAGAAATTGTTTTACAACTGTTTACCCCCCACCCACATACACACACATACACATACACACTGTGTTTAAAGTGTTTAACAAAGGTAGATCAATATTTGTAAGTCTGAGGTCAAATTTTGATCACAGCTCATACAATTTTGTTAATGATACATGTTGATACCTGTTTCATGACTCATAGTTGGACAAAGTTTTTAAAAACAAGAGATGTCCCCCCTTTTTATATATAAGCCTCTATTATGTTAATTTCGATTAATTTTCCTGAAGAAGTTCTAACCAGATTGCCGAACGAAACGTTGGAATTGCTCATTTCAATCTCGCTGAGATTTTACAAATATAATTTTTTTAGAAATATCTACTTCTCACTCGGCGCCCAAATATTTTAGAACTATTCCGTCAAATCTTGACGACAGTTCATTTGAATTTCCCCACCAACGTTTTATTGATGACCTGAATGGTTTAAGTGCATTCTCTTCCCAAAAATCCATGAATATGTCAGCTATTATTGGTGTGAGATAGGCGATTTCATAGCTACTCCTTCATTATGTTGGTATATTTTTTCCTTCGAATATGAAATATGTTGTTGTCGGACAGAATTCCACCCCTTTTACCATCTCTTCTACGGATAACTGTCATTTGCTTTTTAAGCTATTATCCTCTTTTAATCTCGTTTTTAGTGCTTTCATGGCCATTCGAATGGGTATTTTCGTGTGGAGACTGTTTACACCAAAGCTGACTGGTATAATATTGGTGTATAGGTCCATCCAGTCACGTGTGAGGGTGGATGTCCCACTGACGACATTTTGCTGGGTCTTGCTAAATCATGAATTGGTAGAAGTTCGAATTCACCGGGCACTGAATCGGTATACAAGCTTGCCTTGTGACTGGAAGGTCCTGGATTCGAACCTTGGTGGTGGGTGCGCACTGTCGATGATTCCCAAACTAGTATGAAGCAGCTGTCTGGTACTCCAATTCTGGTTCTTAATAGTTCTCTAACTAAAAGTCAATCTGAACGAAGAATATTCTTTTCAATAATTTCTCTTCAGGTCCTTACAATTATAAAATATAATATTTGTTGTCGTTACAATAAAGGTCAGTTATGCGGCGGCGGGTACATTTTTAACGTAGAATAACAGATTAGTAGTTATGGGGACGTGAAGAACCTAGAACACCTGGATTTCGTGGATGATTTATGTTTGATGCCACACAAAAGCGAAGACTTCCAAGCGAAAACCGACAAACTGGTCGAAGAAGCAGCCGGCGAAGACAGGACTCCGTGTGAACATAGACAAGACGGAGGTTATGAAAATAACCGACCAACAACAGCAACAACATCCAACGTTAATCACCATCAACGGAAGGGATTTGAAAGAGGTTACTTCATTCACTTATCTAGGGAGCATTGTCTCAACTACAGGAGGAGCGGACGAGGATGTCAAATCGAGCGAGAATCGGGAAGGCGAGAAACACATTCATCAGCCTGAAATCAATCTGGAATTCTTCGTCACTCAGCATCACCAACGAAATTCGGATTTTCAATACAAACGTAAAGCCAGTTCTTCTATACGGATCAGAAACTTGGCGGGTGAGTCACAAAGAATATTTCCAAAAGGTTGCAGACTTTTATTAACAACTGTTTTCGCTCTACACTGAAGATCAGATGGCCGGAAAGAATCATCAACAAGGAATTATGGGAACAAACAATGCAAGAACCAATCACCCAACAATTATGCAGGAGAAAGTGGAGATGGATCGGACACTCGCTGAGGAGACCGCTGGGTGACATCGCGCGTCAACCCCTCGAGTGGAACCAGGCCGAAAGGGAAGCGGCGTGTGGGACGTCCAAGGGTGGCATGGAGGAGATTGTGTGGAGAGGAGTTGAAAGAAAATGGACTAACATGGATGCAGGCGAAAAGTACAGTAGAGGACAGAAGAAAATGGAGACGTGCAGTTGAAGCCCTATGTTCCACTCGGAACCCAAGGGAGCAATAATAATACCAATAATTTTTGTTACAAACCTGCTAGGCTGAAATCGATTACAAAATGTATTGGTGAAATTGCTTTCAGCAGCCAGCTGTGTCAATTCACCTCTCCGATTCGAGCGAGAAATAAGACTGTTATTAGGAGTTTTTTTATTTATAATGTATTTTCTGTATGTTGAAGTTTTTCTAGCGGTTTGAAAGATTTATTGGTGTCGGCTTGCTAGCCCCAGGCCTAACCCTACCTCCTTACGCGGGCTTGGGACAGGCTAGAAAACTAGCAAGCTAGTTAACCAGACAAGGCTAGTAGACTAGATAAAATGAAATAAAACAAATAAATGGAAGACGGAATAAAGATGAATAACAAAAGTTTTATGTGAATTACATGGTAAAATCAACACCATGGTAACGAAACAGATTATACAAATTGTTTTTGTACACAATGTTCTGGCTTTATGTTATGTATTGCCAAGGCCTCTGCTATAAGAAACAAATGCACTCATGTGCCTTTCGGTAAACTTTGTCAAACTTTGTAGACTATATTAAACGATGTGTTAGATGCTGTGTGGTCAGTATCTACAATATGTATTGCAATATGGATGAATTAATACCTCTACATTCTCCTTTGCTCCGCCGAACTAGGAAGTGCTCTCGAAAGCGGCAGGATATGTTTCTAGACAAACATCCTTTGTGTCTAGCTCCTCAAGAGCAGGTGAACATATAAATACACATGGAATTAGACAGTAGAGGTAACATTTCCTTGACATTAAGGTGCACCAGTGGACGGATAGAGTAGGTCATTTGTAATGTGGCGGCAAAGAATGTTTTTCTCAATGATCTCATCTGACGATTTTTAAGTATCACACTCTCAATATCACTCCTAAATTCTAAGTTTAAATGTAACACTTTTTTAGCTATCCTATCAATCTCTGTATTTCCTCCACCTTCTTTGCTGTTGGCCTCTATGAAGCGTAGTGGATAAACGTTCTCTATGAAGGTTACTTTTAACTGTGTGAGTTCACTGTCAATACTATCTTCACTACAAATTCTCCGCACTCGTTTTCAGAGAGAGAGAAAGGATTAGATTCCTTTTTTCTCTGTCTATGGACAGAAGTCTTGCCCACGTCAATTTTCTGTAAATATATCTTTTCAAAGACCCGCTAGCTCTTCTTGAGAGTCCCACATCGATGCAAGGTTTTCTTTTCCTTTATTTTCATTATCTTAGGTGAACTGCAGAGCAGGATGACTGTCAGTGAATGCTTTCTGGATGTTATTCAATTCACAGTTCTCGTCGCGTATGATGAACGTGTCATCCATATATCTCTCGTGGAAGTTAAGTCCCTTTATAGCAGGTGTGAGAGCATTGCTTTCCATACTAGCCAAAAAGTATCTGCTAGCTACCCATCTCTCTGTCTATAGAGATCCGTGTTCAAAAGAAATTGCACATCGAGAGCACATTGAAGTATGAGCTCTTTTGGGTATGGGGTGAGCATTCCTATGTTCGCATTATGTAAGTCTATGTAATTAAAAGTGAAGCCTACAGTTTCCTTTAGTGGAACATTGGTAAAAAGTGAGCATACATCAAGTGATAACATAATTTTTTTTATTAAAGCTTGACTCCACACCGTATTGTTGGTACAAGTATGAAATTTCCAACATGTGATATCGGTAGCCCAATTTTGAAGGCCAACCATTGATATCAGGTGTGTGTCAGCAGGGTGTCAAACCCCGGATCATGTGCATGATCGGCGAGAGTCCTACCAGCTAAACCGCCGACACACAGTAATATTAATATGATTAACGCAATTAAAAAATTCAAAATTGTCATGCAAAGAATAGGTACATACTTGCCTACTTGATGGTTATAAGAGTCCTGCTCTCCATTTCGCGGTATAATGATACGGTGAACCTGGAATGTCTAAAATGGGACGCATCGGTAATCCAGATTTATGGATTTTCAGCAGGCCAGAGAGTCGAGGAATGATTGATCTTGAAGGTCTTAACTTTTCATTCGTTTCAAAACCTGTGTGACTAGTTTCTCTGTCATTGCTGTCTTGTTCTTCTCACGTTCAGCTTTCTGAAATTTGTTCTCATCTGACAGGATGTTTTGCATTGTGTAAATGTAATCTTTTTGATCCATCATTAATATTTCCTGCACCTTTATCTGGTAATGTTAGTAGGATATTCTCAAAAGATCCATCCACGGGAAACGTATATGGAACGGACAACTAACTAATTCTTATAAATGTGTGCCTATCTCCAGGATAAAGAACCTAATTGATTCGCTCTGCTTTAGGATAAGAAAAATTTGTAGTTCTGATTGCGTTCACTTAGATATCGACTTCTGGAAATATCCACGCCCACAGAAAACGATTACCCGAACCGATTTATTGACAGTCACATGAAAGATAAGCAGTCTAAACTGGTCACCGGCCCACTTCCAAAGAAAATCTTATTCATGAATTTGGAATTCAAAGGTGATCAAGCTTCAGATATGCTCAAAACAACCGTCTCTCTAAATCAGTCAGCAGGACGTTCTTTACAGCAAAATTACAAATGACGTTCACCAGTCACAAGTTGTTCTCTATCTCTGTAAAAGATAAGCTCCACCGTCTGGCCGACTCCATGTGCATCTATCAGTTCACCTGACCCTATTGTGGAGCAAGGTATATTGGCACTGGCCGTCGCCAGAGGAGGCTTTCCGTACGCGAAGCTCTATTCTAGAACACCTGATCGACTCCTGTCACTCTGCCAACGCTGACCATGATTTTAAGATCATCTACCGAGTCCACGCTAACTTGTTGGCCGCGTTTTCTTCGATACAGACTTTTAAAGACAGTGGAGACCTTGGAAATCCATCACTTCAAGCCAGACAGACCTTTGTGAACAAAAGAAGTATGTACAATCCCTACTTCTGCCTTGGCTGCTGAGGGACAGACGTTTATTTATGTATTTTGTTCATTTAGTAATTCTATGTACCTTTCTCTTATTACTACGATCATTATTATTATTACTATTCTCTACTACTATTCTCACTCTGAATTGTTCCCAATTGTCCCACTTGTCATTCTAAATCCAAAATTATTATTATTATATTTTTACTTTTACAATATTGAATTCTATCTTATCAAATTTCACACTATATTATGTAACATTTTGTATTAATTAGCCTACTAATCCTTTAATAATGCACCCCTTTCCAACAATATCTATACACCTTATACATTGTTCTATATATGACAGTAATTTGTTTTGCCACTTGACATTAAACTATGATTATATTCACAAATATTTTAATTGCATTTCGTACTATTATTATTATTATTATTATTATTTCATGTATTCACACCTTTGATGTGATTTCCTCGCCGGATATAATTTCTTTAAAAAAAACCCATATATATATATACGATTGTACAGCTTGATAAAAATTCGTTGTTGGAGAAAGTCTCTTCGCTGAATATTGCGCTCTTAATGCTACAATGGGAATTATTCAATTACTCTCATTTTTCTTCAACTCACTTAATTTTCATGGGTATGTGTAAAAACAGCACATTCAGCCCCTTTGTTTAACCTGGTAAACGGGGACGCATTCATCTCATAGTGTACTTCACACCATAATTATCAATCATCATATTGTTTTTCAAGCATTCGATTCACACTGAGCCTATCTTGTCATCCTTCATTTGACTACAGTTCATTATTTAACCTCTTTATTTTACCGTTACATTTGTTAGCTATTAACCTGTGAACTCACATTGGGTGTTCCGCATTTTTGTTTTCGTTTGTATTTTGTCTTATTCATATTTTCTATCACACCATTGAGTATACAACTCAACCACCTACCGCAAACACACACACTTACACACCCATGTGAAACTTACATTCTGTTGAGGATAATTACATTAGTAGGTCACTCACTCACGTTATCTTATGTTCTAAATAACTGTACATATTAACCATATTCAACTGACATCGTTAACTAACGGCCTAGTATTTTTTTAATTTTTTTTAATATTTTTGATTACAGCTTGATTCCACACCATATTTTTGGTACAAGTGTGGAATTTTCAGCGTGGATATCGGTAGCCGAAAATTCGCAGGCCGACCATAGATATCAGGAGGTGTGCGTTGGTGTGGGCTCGAACTCCGGACCATGTGCATGGTCGGTGAAAGTCCAACCCCACCTCTTATCTTTGTACTGCAATTCACGTTCTGATATAATTTTCGTTTCTTTTTACTGGAAATTTTATTTTTCTGATTACATCATGAGCAGTAGTAATTATGAAGCATAAACTGAAAGCTAACTCTGCAGAAGACTAGCAAAGAGAAAAGCACAAACGCCTGGTGTTTGCATTCGGAGACTAGGATAAGTGTAGAGAAAGAATGTGAAATGTTCGAGGCAATCAGGTTCCCGGAAACAATTTTGAGTGTAGAAAGGACCACACACTGTCACTGAGAGACTTAGTCTTGTCTATAACCTCAGAAGAGGAGACGGATAAAAAATATTCTAACGCCAGCTAACTTCAGAGGTGGATACATTCGGATGAAGAATTAAGTACCAAGACAATACCAGACTGGATAACAGCAAGAAGGTCTGAGAAGCATCAACCATCCAGACTTTTTGATGTGTGTGGTGTTCTACTGACAAGAATTTACGAGTAGTGTGTCGGCTAAATCTTTTGAAAAGACATGTAGATTAATGGAGCGATCGATTAAGTTGTAAAGAGGAGCGGTATATGACTACTTTTTGAATTTGAAATTTCACTGTATAGTTTTTTGTATTTCGACATCACAACACCTTGCTTTGCTACATTCATATTTATACTTTTGGACGATTGAATCGATGACATAATCAATCAATTATAAACTCTTCACAAGGCACAACAGTCACACTTTTGGATGGTTTCATTTGATAATGTAGTGCAAATAACTGTTAAGGTTTAAAAGAAGATACAATTCTTTCACGACCGCTGTCTGAGTCAGTAACCTCTGTGGAATCCAACTTGATGATTAGCCGAATATGTTTGGTCATGAAGTGACTTCATTTAAGAAACCACTGTTCTACTTAGTATTCAAGAGTGACTGAACACTGGATGAATGTATATAAGGCTTCATTGAGAAGTCCATCAAGTAGGTTGTGAGGGACAATACTGAATAGTGACATTCGCCAGCGACTGTACTGTATATCAAAAACTGGTAGAATTTAGAATTCATGGACAACCTAGTGGATTCAGCTTCATTGCCTGAATGTTCACCGAGTTCGCCTTGTATCCTAACTGTTTTGAGTTCGACCTCTAGCAGTTTGTTCTTGTGTAAACACTACTGAAGAAAACCGAAGCTTGGATAATAAGACTGTCCAGTACTCCATGGTTTTCGCTAGTACGCACCCACTGGGGTTCGAAACCAGGACCTTCCGGTCACAAGGCAAGCACGTTCACCATTCAGCCAGTGAAACCTGATTCAATAGCCAGTCCATGAATTCTAACTTCTACCAATTTGTGATTCAGCGCAACCCCAACCAATGTCGTCGGTGGGATATCTATCCTCATAGCTGACTAAATGGGCCTCACTAGTCAACGACTTCTCACTAAAACTCCAGGAAACTCCATTCTGTAGCAAGTCATTAGCGAGCATCAGACTAATTTTCTATAGTTTGGTTTGGGAGGGTTAGTTCTGTTTTTACAAGCTGATCACAGATTGATAGAAGTTGTATTGTAATTTTCATGAATTTATAATTGAGAAGTATGAAGAACGATGAAGTTATTGGAATCACAACTATTCCTTCAGAAAATTTTATTCTTCATGAATTAACTTCACTTCTCGTCTTTTCAACTTAATCAATCCGTTGCTCTTCTATGCAAAATGCTCGGAGAGAAGACGTCATTAATATGCCACTTACAAACTCTTGCCATTAGAACACGCCACAGTATGAAACCATAAAGACCAACTGGCTAAGGGTGATGATGACAGGTAAATTAAATCGACAGAAAAAGTTATTGATTTGAAGTTTGAAACCTGAATACTTTTTCATATAAACATTGGAGGATTGGTAATATCTGTATTGATATTTGTGGCGTGTAACACTTCATAAATGAATTAAAATTAAAACAATGGCGGCTATTACAGTGATAAGCTGATTGATTTATCGAATAATTACAGTCATTTCAACGTAAATTATAAATGTGAATAGTTATCGTTCACACAATATTTGCACAGTCATGGATGAAAGCTGAAATCCGATTAACCAGTGAGTTTATTGTGATGAACAATAACAATGATAACAATAACAATTTCGCTTTATTCCAGAAACAGTACTTGTGGTACAGTGTGGAATTTTCAGCACATATCTACAATATTGCATCTAATTTCATCGTACATTAAAAAGGAGAATTACAAAAAAAATATAAAAAACACGACAAAAATAAACCAAAAAACGAAACTCAGAAATAACAAAGAAAAAAATGCAAATAAAAAATACCAAGTAGAAAGGAAGATAAACACTAATAGTGAAAAAAAATATTTCAGTACTGGGTTATGGAAGCTATGATATGTGTATGCGTGGTGAACAGTAACAGCTATGATCATACAAGAAATTATGAGATGTTCTTAAGAATGTTAATAGCTAAGATGATCACTTAATTTGATTGAACAACACTAAACAATCATAAAATAAACATTTCAGGTTGTGTTTTTTTTTATTGTCAGCACTAATGCAGTGTTTGTAGTGGTAGTGTGAGTAATCATGCATAATACAAAATTTTTTAAGATGGTGATAGTGGCGTTCACAAACAAGATTGTCAGTTAAATAGTGCCGAACAAAGAACAACCACAAAACTAATATTACATGATGGTTAATGACAGGACAATTTTTAATAATCATAGTGATAATATAGTCGGACCCAGTAGATATACAAAAGAAGGAATAGAATAAAGTACAAAAAAGTAAGCCAACGATAATTAATTTTAAGCAGCTAAGTATGTTTAAGAAGGTTGTTCACTATAGAGTACAAATAAGAGAGTATAAGGGGGAAATAACAAGGGCCAAAATTATGTTATTAACAACAAATCAAGTCATAGGTTTCACGCTTAACATTGTCTCTGTCACTTAGAACACGGGCCAAATATGGTATCGTTGAGTTCCTATACTTGGTTGTACGAGCATATATTATTTTGTACTGATTTCTGGTTCTACCTGATGAGATGCAAGGAGAGAGTTGGGAATAGAGGGGGTGTTGGGGGTCAGAGAGTATGGTTTTAGACCATTTCTCGCATGTATTCAGATGCTTATCCACTAATGTAGTGACGAGCTGACTGAGTTTTACACCGCTAGTCCTACTAACTACCTTCAACATCCTTCTCAGGATGGTATAATCCTTTTTCAGTAACCCAGGAAAGACTAACGGGGAACAGTAAAGTAGAATAGGTAGGATACGAGAGTTGACAAATTGTGAAAGCAGAGGTTGAGGGACTCCAGTTAGTCTGAGTTTCTTAATGTAGTAGGTTAGACGAAACACTTTCTTGGAAATCATTTGGATATGAGATGACCAGGTAAGGTCGGAAGATATAACTAATCCGAGGTATTTTGCATTAGACTTTGTTTCAATTATAGTCCCCTCAATTCTACAGGCATCATGAGTGCTTACTAGTGTTTGTAGATCTCGTTTATGCCTAAAGGAGAAGTCGACAGTCTGGCATTTTGAGGGATTCAGCATGAGGCCATCAACTAAATTACCATTGGATTTCAAACCAAGGATCTTCCGATTCAATGACCAGCCCACAAATTTCAACTTCTACAAATTCGTGTCATCTGTGAGAACTCTTTCTTCAATCCTGACCGAATGGATCCCACTTATAACCGGAAGGTCTTGGGTTCGCAATCCAGTGAGTGAGTACTACCGATGAGTCCCGAAAGGGGGTAAAACAGCTGTCTAGTACTCCATGGTTTACAACAGTCTTATAGCTGATATCGACCCGTAGTCTAACGTGAAATAAGTAGAATCCCTACAATTTAATTCTTGTAAACTGCCATCATTGTAAAATTTAGGTGAATTCGTCTGCTTTACTTAACCCGACAGGATTCCATTGACTACGTGTGACATGGATGGGAATGACAAAACTAGCAAAGATTAGACTGACAAAATAAAACAGGTATTTATTACTCCATTATGGAGGAAATTTATCTTGATAAAGTCTGACAATGCTATGCAGTAGTATTTACTGTATCACATGCAATAGCGTAACGACAGAAGACAAGGACCAGGCAACAGATCGTTTATTGAGAAAATCAACAGATATTTATGGATTTTTATATACAGTATTATTCGCTATTATTGGCAGAGAAACAGCGTCTTCTGATTGGTCATCTCTTTATGGTCGTTTCTTTGAAGGTCAGGCCATATATTTGCGAATCGTATCCGCCCACGCGAAATCTGCTGTGATTGGTTGTTGAGTTCCTCAAGGTTAGGCTTTGTTCTTGTTTTTCTCATAATTCACATTCAGGACCTAAACACTGATGTGAATCTTTGTCCACAATTTTGTCTTGCAGACATCTCTCACCACAATAGGAATGACTCATTGCCAATACCAGAGACATAGAAAATACTACTACCAATCAAATCAAGATATGAAAGGTAATGGAATTATATAAACGAAGTTAGAAAGTTGTGTGAATGCACTGACATGATTTTGAGCACTGGTAAATTGTGCCCAAAATGTGGCTATCATTAAATATTACTGTATAACACTGTGAGACTATACCAAAATAAATGCTCTCCATGATGGGATTATGCTCTTTCACAGTGCTCAAGTTCTATTCTTATATCAAGGTATTCATTACTCTGAAATCAATGAGGAGATCCATACCACTCAGTACAAACAACAGTAGGTCAGTGCTTCTATACACCTCAGAGACTTCGTGCACTCATCACTTAAAGCATTTCCCAAAGGCTACTGCAGACATTAATCAACACGTGTAAGTTACAGTTGATGTTGGATTAAGAAATCATCGAGAAAGGACAAGCAGCGATGAAAGTTCAAAGCAAGCAAACCAGTCAACAATCTATTGCTGAACAAATATACGGAATGTTTTACAAGCTCTCATTATAGCCGGTTCAAACTCTACTGGGTGTGTACCAATGAAGAGTTCGAAATAAGGACGAAACAGGTGTTCAATGCTCCCTGGTTTTCAGTAACTCTGAGTGATGTTGATGCTTGACTAAATCTGTGCTTAAATTACTGAGTATCCTCACAAAATACATACTCTTTATCGATTATTCTTATAAATTAGTGTTGATATTTCTGAATATAAATGAAAACATAGAAATATTTATAACGGTACGTTGATCTCCGATCAAGCAGCACAAAATAATGAAATGAGGCCAGTTAATTCACTTCAAATTTGCCACCGCAAAATTTAAAGTACAAACAAATAGCATTGAGGATGAAGTTTAGCAGTTGTGTATATCGCAATACTATACTGTACTGGAATGGAGATGTGTAACTGAAGCCCATTGCTCCCCTAAGAACCAAAGGAAACAATGATAGTCATAAGAATAAGAATATAATACTGTATTTGAGTTTGAAGTTTTAATTCTGTTCATGTATGAGTGCGTTAGAAAGTTTTGTATGAGCCCATCGCTTTATCTCTGTGCACTAAGTCTTGAGTAACACTGCCCCTTTGAGACTAATGTTTATGCTTTAACTGACTACATAAGATGCCATTGTGTCAGTTAAGATCTAGGTGTTTCATCCGCCAAGTCATAGCCCATATAGCTGATTAAAACGCAATCGTAAGACTCTAAATCATCTGGAGGTTGTACTTTGTGTTACCCATAGAAATTGCTGGCATAATATGGATGGTGGCAACTCGAGTAAAACTCCTTTGAAGCTGATAACAGTGATGGAACAGTGGAGGTTTCTACACTGGTCAGCGTCTGTCATCTTTCAGAATTATCGTGAACTTTGAATTTCTTTTCATCCCCTCACCCCTTAATCATTATCAGTGCTTACATTCACTTGCAGGATTCTCATTTAATTTGTTGCTTGAGCTGGTTCTGTGTAACGATGGAAGACAAGGGACAGGTAACACACCCTTCATTGAGAAAATCAACAGATATTTATAAATGTTTATGTGCATCATTATTCGTTATTGTTTGCAGAGAAGCAACGCCTTCTGATTGGTTGGTTCGTCGTTGAAGGTTATTTTGTCATCTATTTGTGGCGTTTCTTTGAATGACAGACCATATACCTGCTAATCGTATCCGCTCACGCAATGTCTACTACTGTGATTGGTTGTTGAGTTAGTCTTTGTTCTTGTCCTTTTCTCATGACGCTGTTTTGGGACGTAAACACTGATGTAAATTACTGCCTACCAATTTTGCCTAGCAGACAGCTCTCACCATATCTGCATCTCATTTTGTTAAACAAGTAGTGCTTATTTAATTTTTTTATCTGTTTTATTTCTGTACGGTTCAAGTGGAACACTGAGGTTCAAGCTATAGCTATGAAGTTTCGGTTGTAGTGGTTTAAATTTTAACGGATGGGGTTGCTAGTCTCAAGCCCAAGCTTTCCTCTTCACTAGCCTTAAAATCAATCGGCTTGGAGAAGTTTAGGAGTTCTTCAGACGGGGATCGAACCCCGGAGCACGTGTGGCATTCCTGACGAGCGTCCTATCATTGAAATACTGAAACGCAGGCATAGACAGTAAAGCTAGTCAATACCTCATTTTTCTCCATGACATTTCAGTTTGATAGAAGTAAACTCCAATGTGAAGTCAGTCAGTGGTACTATACGGATCAGAGATTTGGCGCATCATAAAGAGCATCTCAAACAAACTACAGACCTTCATCAACAGCTAACTGTCTTCGCGCAGTACTCAAGATCAGATGGCCGGCCAGAAAATATCAGCAACAGGGATCTCTTGCAATGAGCGAACCAACTGAGCAGGAACCGATTGTAGAACAAGTCTGCCGGAAGAAATGGAGATGGATTGGCTGGCCATACTATGAGGAAACCATCAAGTGACATCACTAGACAAGCCATCGCTCGAGAGGAACCCGAAAGGGAAGCGCGTGGCGAGTTGGTCGTCAATGCAAGGGTGACTTGGAGGAGGTCATGTGAGGAGGAGATGAAAGCATGTGGGCAGACTTAGAACGGGGTGAAAAAGTTGGCAGAAAACCGAAGGCAATTGAGACGTAGGCGGCTGAAGCCCTATGTTCCTCTAGGAATTAAAGGATATGATGATAATAATAATAATAAACAGAAAGCAACGATTTCCTCTAAAACGGATGCTGCCATGTACGTTATTTTAACTAAGTGCGGCATGAAAAAGAGACATACAAACACTGCTCAGAAAATTACACTTATATTAGTATTTACCCAGAGAGTTCAAGTTTTTAACAAAAGCCAGTGAATGCATATAATGATAAAGGAGTTGCGTAATAAAGACAAACTAACTAATAAATTGGCTAACAATAATATACTGAGTTCAAACTCAAATCATAGAAACAGAAGACAAGCGAAATAACATTATATCAAGGAGGGATGAGGTTATAGCTGAGCATTACATAATCAAATGGAAGGGAAAATAAAGACTTCAAGTTGCCAGGATAATGAAACACTGACAACTGCTTCTCTCTGAACATACCAGTCGGATTTCAGACATCTGATAGAGATTGCTTTGACAAACTTGAACAGAATTGAGCTTTTTCGTTTAATTGATAATTGTGACAGATTTTGAAATGTCCATCTCATGACCCGTGCCAAGGAGATGCCCAACAGTGCAAATATTGAAAGCGTATACTCACTTAAGATTCATATGTCCAGAAAATTAAGGGTATGCGTGTCTTTCTTCCTGTTGTCCAAATGTAACTACCTCCACAGATACATTTGAATTCGTATACACAGTTGGAGTCAACACGAGAAGTGCATCTGTTGGCATTTGGCTGCACCAAAGAGCATGTTGTCTGATAGACGGAAACCAACTAAGCTGCAACATAGGCTTTGGCTAGTTGCGTACTCAGTCTTCCGTTGACCATTGCTGCAGTGTTTTCACCTTTAAAATCAAGTTAACTGAAGACAAGCTTTAATTCCACTATGATTTCTTTGACATTTGAGCCTTCAGATCTTTTTTATTTATTTTATTTTGATTTACAGCTTGATTCCACACTGTATTTTCGGTACAAGTATGGAATTTTCAGCATGGATATCGGTAGCCCAAATTTTGCAGGCCGACCATAGATATCAGATGTGCGTCGGTGCGGGCTCGAACCCCAAACCATGTGCATGGTCGGCGAGAGTCCTAACCACTGTGCCACCGACGCACAGTACTTGTTAGTGGTTCTCGGAGGTTAACAGTGGTTTTTCAACATTTTTTTTCGAGAATTAGCAATTCTTCATCTAATTTGTCTGTAGGGTGCATCCTCCTGACTCTCTAGTATAGAATCTTGACTGGAACTCGTTTATAGCTATTTGGCCATCTTAGTCACCTCTTGTCTTTATTACATAACTCCTTCACCACTGAATGCATAGCTTGATTTTTGTTTAAACTTGAACTCTCTTGGTAAAAACTATGTAAGTGTAATTTTCTGAGCAGTGTTCATTAAGTTTGTTTTATACATAAACATGATTATTATTTTCCTTTTCATTCAGAGTGAACATAGGACTTTAGCAGGAAATCTCGATTCCCCTCACATCTGTGACACTAATTTCAGCTTTTTCCATAAAAGCCCAGAAGCTTTATTTCCCCCTTCACTTCTTGTTCTCCAGGTCATCCTAAGACCTGCATCCATCTCATCCAGCTTGCAATTCAGATCTCACTCAGCGGTTCGGCGTAAGATGCTACTTGAAAACTCCTTTAGTGTGTGTCTAATTTATCTCCACTTTTTTACAGGGGCCTGATTGGTCACAGATTTGACAACGAGTTAACACCAGTTAGAGAACTACTGAAAATCCAGGTATTATTGGACAGTCGTTTCGTCCTAGTCAGGGGATCTTCAAAGTACGCTGCCACTGGAGTTCGAAACTCAAGGCCTTCCGGTTACAAGGTGACCTCGTAGACCATTAAGCCACTAGGACCCGACTCAAAGACCCACGAATCTCAACTTCTACCATTTTACGATATAGCACGACTACTAGCTGACGTCATTGGCGTGTAAATGATCTCTTACCTGACTTGATAGATCCAGCTGGTCACAACTTCTCACCAGCACTTTAGATAACTCCCTGTACAGAGTCAGTTACTAGTTGAAATGACTGGAACTATAGCTCAGGAGACAATGAAAGAATACTAACTTAATGATCTGGCTAACTTGTCCTAATCGCACGTCGACAATAACACCGCCGGCACGCAGAGACAAAAGAAAAGATTGGACGTCGATAAGAGTGTAACGACAGAAGACAAAGGCCAGACAACAGATCGTTTACTGAGAAAATCAACAGATATTTATAGATGTTTATGTACATCATTATTCGTTATTGTTGGCAGAGAAGCAACATCTTCTGATTGGTTGTTTCCTTGCTGAAGGTTATTCCGTACTTCTTGTGACTGTCGCGCACAATGTTATCAACATATCTGCCAATCGTATTTACACATGCCAAGTCTTCTGTGGTTGGTTGTTGAGTTCCTCAAGGTTAGGCTTTGTTCTTGTTTTTTCACGACTCCGATTCGGGACGTAAACATTTACGTAAAATGGTGTCTACAACTGTGGCTAGCGGACAGCTGTCACCACAATGGAACTTTTACTGTGTCAACAGTCAATGTGCTGAACAGAAATTCTGTATTCATACAGTTGGAATGACCTAGAAAATGCAGTAATTCAGTAACGCATTAGAAGTATTGACAGCCAAACAGACTTACGTCAGTGCGCGATAACTCCTTAAAATAGTTATTTCAAAGTTTTAGACAAAATTTGGTGTACATAACCCAAGTGAGCATCAGATTAATCATCAAGCTAACCTCGCAACTATGAGGTCATGGCTTCGAAGCCCAGTGGATGTGTACTGATGAAAAGTCTCCGACTGGAACGAAACAGGTTTTCAGTGCACCCTGTCTGGTTTTCCAATGGTTCTCTAACCTATATCAAATCGTCATGAAGCCTGAAACCAATCAAATCCCTGCAAACCGACGCTTGATAATTTTTAGGTGCTTCTATGATCGATCACAAGCCTTCACTTCCTCTTCACATGTCAACCACGAACCAAGGCCCAACCCGTCACTTTCCATCGCAGTTCCACTCAACGACACGGACTATGGTGTCATTTGAATTTCTACTCAGTTTACGTCGGCTGTGCGTAACCGGTGGCACACCGGTTAGGATGCTCACCGACTATGCACATGGTCTAGGGTTCGATCCCTGGACGACGCACTCCTTTACTTCGCCAAACCAGTAATAAAAAGCTAGTAAAGAGGAAAGGTTGGGCATGGGGCTAGCAAACTGTGGTGATTGACAATTTCTATCTCTGTATTGTTTAAAATACTTACTGTTGACTGTTGATATGTTTCTTATATGAATTGCATTCTAATTCCGCTAAATACAAATTCCTGATTGCTGCCCTCTCTGGTTTTGTTTAGATTCTTATAATTCCGTCAGATCGAAATACTAATATTCCAAGTACAATAAATTATTACACAAACTCATCTTGTAAAAATAAACACTGTTACAGAAACGTGAAGCCTCTAGCCTGAAGGCCAATGTTCCACTGGGAACGTGAAGGGAAAAGAAAAAAAATTACGTCAGCTGCTTTCTTCATTGAGAGAAGGGGAAAGCGTATTAATGAAAGTTTGTTGCAGGCTATGGAAATACTTTTTCCGACACTCGCTCCAAGTATATGAACCATAAAAGAAGCAGTGACTTTACTGACATTAATATTTAAAAGTGAATGGTTGTTCCTTGTATTTACTACTGTAGACCTGTACATTGATTCCAGAATAATCCACATCTGTCTAGCTTTTCCGTTATATAGATTTTTGGTGAATTTAATGTGGATTAGTTATGTTTTACGAGTTGATCACGGATTGATATCAGTTAGAGAACCATTGAAAACCAGGGAGTACTGGACAGCTGCTGTTTCACCCTAGTTTGGGAATCATCGGAAGTACGCACCCACTGGGATTCGAACCCAGGACCTTCCGGTTACAAGGCAAGCTCGTATACCATTCAGCCACTGGGACCCGATTCAATGGCTCGTGAATTCTAACTTCTACCAATTCGTGATTTAGCGCGACCCCAACCATTGTCGTTGGTGGGACATCCATCCACACACGTGACATCTAATTGGACCTCACTGGTCACGACTTCTCACTAGAACTCAGGAAACTCCAACCTGTAGCAAGTCACTAGAGAGCATCAGATTAACTTTCTATTGGTAGAAGTTAGAATTCACGAGCCATTGGATCGGGTCCCAGTGGCTGAATGGTATACGAGCTTGCCTTGTAACCGGAAGGTCCTGGGTTCGAATCCCAGTGGGTGCGTACTTCCGATGATTCCCAAACTAGGATGAAACAGCAGCTGTCCAGTACTCCGTTTAGTAACAAAAGAATTTAATGTGGATTTCTTTATGGTTGACAAAACTGCTTGAGTAACAATCGTGTCACTGAATAACTGGTAAAACTATCATGTTCTTAATTCTGTTTTAGTTTTCTGTCTATCGATAAAAGTGAACAAAAAATGGTGTACCACTTCGACTAGTATTAGATATGTTAAGTTCACCACACTATCCCGTAGCCAAATGGTTAGTTGAACTCTTACAGCCTCTTCATACCGAGTTGGTGAAATACAGTGTAAAGGATACTTTTGAATTTGTTGAAAGGATAAAAGATTTAAGCGTTGACAATAAATTCATGATATCATATGTTGACGTATCTCCCTTATTCACCAATGTAACACTTATGGAAACCGTAGACTTTGTATGCAAAGAACTCATAAGACGAAGCATCGATGTTGGCATTCCTATATCTTTTCTGATGAAAGTGCTTCTCTTGAAATGCACAATGAATATCCACTTTTTGTTGAATAAGGAACTATAAGGACAAATCGACGGTTTGTCAATCGGGTCAGCACTACGACCTATTCTAGCTAACATTTTCTTGCGAAATAAGAAAATGGACCTTTGAAACATGTTATTAATGAACTTGAATTCTATTGTCAGTACATGGATGATACACTTTTGATTATGAAAAATGAGGACGAAGCAAAGAATATCCTGGATAAATTTAACGAGGTTGATCCTGAAATAAATTTTACTATTGAGAAAGAAAAAGACTCACATATTTCATTTTTAGACGTCCTTATGACCAGAAAAGAGGATGGCACAATGAGAAGAAGTGTTGTATATAGAAAGCCGACATCAACGGGGCAGTATACTCATTTTCTCAGCTTCGTGCCCTTGAAATACAAACGCAATCTGATAAAGTGCTTGGTTCACAGAGCAAGAACAGTTTGCTTGGATGAATGTCTTGATGATGAACTTAATAATATTAAACGGTTCCTGAGCGAAAACGGATATCCAGAAAAGTTTATTGATAAGAAAATGAATCTAAAGTTAGAGCAACCCAAGGTACCAACAGTTCCTAAAAAAGCCTTATTCTTACAAATTCAGTTCCTCGGGGACATCACAAGCGAAGTGCTAACATAGCGCCTTAGAAATGCTGTGAAAAGAGCATTCTTTGCTGCCGAGTTACGCTGTGTCTTCAAAACCCCACTCCTCCTCTGCCTTCGGGAGTAAAAGATAAACTGCCTAATTTCCCTTCTTCCATGTGTGTCTACCAATATGGCTGGTCCTGTGGAGTGAGCCAGTTAATTGCATAGGCCGTATAATTAGGCGTGTTTCTCGTCGGATTTCTGAACATCACCGTGAATAGTGGTTGGTTAAGCAAAGGACAAACAAAATCTGTTCACACAGCACTATTCTATCTCATCTTGTGGACACAGAACACAGGTTTGATGTCAACGAGGCATCAATCAAAGTCATTTACTGCATACCAACTAATCTCAATTCGCCCCTTAAGAGTTTGACTACTACATATTACTGAGGCCATTTGGATCCACATTAAGAAGCCTAATTTGTGCCTCCAAAAGAAGCCAGTTCAGACATTATCCTTACGGCGCTGGCCATCTAGGCTTGAATGATCCTCGATTTTTTTGTTGAAATTCACTTAATTTTAGTTGATATTCTATTTGCTATTACAAATTTATACTTATCATAATCTAAGCATCTTCAATGAAATGCAATTCCATTGTGATCTTACTTAATAAATCGATATTATTTAAAAAACACTAATATTGTTGTTAACTACCAATCTTGAATATTCTGTGTATATAAACGTATATATAATTGTAGAATCAGAAGAGGAGGAAATTATCGAAGGGGATATTCTTTGCTCAATTATTTTGTGTTCTATAGATGTCTCAATGAATATTTTGAATAAAATTAGTATCATAAACTCATTTCCAGAACTCTTTGATTATAAACAAAAGTATGTAAGTTGATTAACACAAACAAAATCATAGCAAACCAGTAATAAACACACACACACACACAGAACAAAGCAAAACACGTAGAACAAGATTAAAGTTTACGCCGAAAGTATCTCGAAAATCCACTTAATGTTTAAAAACTCATAAACACACAGAACTAGTTGTGGCCTTCATGAGTCATCTGATATCAATTAATTCTTGTTTGATCTTGTTCATTTCATATTATACGTCATTTTTTATGTTTTATGAGGTAGGTAAATACTAAACTTTTTATCTACGATCATAATTACATTATTTTCTTAATCAAGTCTGTGTTAGAAAGATCATTATCACCCAAGGTTGAATGGAAAAATCTAATAAGAAATAAATTACTCGAAGCTGGATGGTTTATTTGGGAATCTTTCATTATTACCCTCTACCGAGCAACATCTTCAGTGCATACACTTCAATTTGAAAGAAGCCAGCTTTCAGATTTCTCCACGAGTTTAATTGGTCATCTCTTCTGGTGAACTGGTGGGTGATTAGTTACTCTTGTCTGTTTTCACATCTTCTAGACTACTTGTTTTGGTACTGATTGTTTTCTTGACCTGAAGTTTAACCCTTCGTGTGTGAGATTTCCTTCTTATCGATTGGTAAAGCTTTTCTATGTCAGTGTGTCTGTTGATGGACGATTCACCAGGCTTCTAGAAATTCTCTGGCTAGAATTCTTGGTGTTTCCTCTGTCTAATATTTGAACGTTGGTTGTCCCAGTCGAATTGATGTCCGTGATATGAGGGAGGGAGTGGATGTTATGCCTTCCGACGGCTAGTTTATGTTCATGGATAGGAAGACGAAGAGGACGTCCACTTTGACCAATATAGTGTTCCTCGCACTTGTTGCAACTTATTTTGCAGATGATGTTGGTTTTATCTCCTTTCGTTGCTGAATCTTTTGGTTGACACAAAGACAGCTGAGTGGAGTGGTTTTGTTGGTTTATGTGCGACATCAGTTTTTAAAGGTTTCAAGAGTCTTACAGCGATCTCTGAGATGCCCTTTAAATAAATAGGGCGGCCATCAGTAATAGAAGGCAACTTTGTCTCAATACGGAGGCTTCGCTAAGATTTCCATTGTAAATTACTTGGTATATGGCATAGTCAAATAGCTACTGAGCGAGATTCACAAATATTTAGGAGGCTCCACAGTGTTGAAGCAGTTCCCGAAACACTTTGCGTTGGACAGTGTCTAAGGCCCTTGCGAAGTCGATAAATCTGTCCACAGTTCACTCTCATTCTACGCTACTTCAGAGGCTTAGGATATTGATGATCACGGATAGTACGAAGTATACTAACGCAACAGCTTATATCCACAACTTCTAAAGTATTCGTTCCGCGTAGACCAAAGGCAAAGCAGAACACCAGAGTTGATCGTCCAAATTACGAGATATATTTTGGAACCAAATCGGAGTGTGAGGTGTTTGCTTAGCTAGCTAGGAATCGTACTTGAACCAACGAACAAACGTAACACAACAGAGTACCAAATGGCGTGGATGCTTGACCTTTTGGCCTTTATCTAAACAAGCTGGCTTAAACAGTGAGGCTCAACGTCCAATATCCAGTGAAGAATGCTGTGGCCAATAATTTTGGGGAATTATTTTTCCCGCTACAAGATCCTGAACTGACATCAGTTAGAGAATCATGAGGAAACCGTTGAAACTTTAAGTCAGCCGAATCCCTACAACAAAGGAATACTTAAAAATCAGTGACTGACTAACTGACTGACTGCAGGACAAACTACCTGGAACTCTAGGCGGACGTTTTGACCAGTAAGGTCCACCAAGTATAGGTTATGAAGACAAATACTTGTCGATGACAGTTACTAGAGATGAGGCTATATAAAACCGATGAGCACAAGTTAGACTTGACGGATTATTGATCTAGTAACCTAAATGTTTTGAGTTCCATTCACAGTGGGTTAATGGGTGTGTACTACTGAAGAGTCCCAAAACTATGACGAAACAGCTATCCAGTACTTCCTTGCTGCATCCACAAGACTTTTCAAACGATGTCAACTTATGGTGTAACTAGAAAAAAGTGTAGTTTTCAACTCAGTACTCTACAGAAAACACCTTAAAAAAAAGTTAATAACAAAAATAGCATCATTACACTGCCAATTGTCGAGAGATAATGTGACGACTTATTCAAAGATAATGCTGTCAGTGGCCCATGACAAGTCCTATTCTAACACTGAGTGTTTGGATAAAAATTATTTTGGAATACTCATCAAATCAGGACACACTACAAGTTAATATCAGTGGCTAGTAGAATCTGACGGTCTCAGCTTTTTACCTAGATTCTAGACAGACCCAAATTATATAGACCAGACATCCCTCTTAGACTGTGAGTTTTACTTTCAAGAAACTAAACATACAAATTATATGCACACTTTTACCCAAAACTAAAATGTCTGACAAAGTCCTATTTTTTTTTTTTTTTGATGTAGCTGAGTTCTTAAAGCTAGCTGGATGGTTTAGTTGCGAAGCTTCCATTATTGCCCTCCGACTAAGCAACATCTTCAGTGCATACACTTCAATTTGAAGGAAGTGAACATTTAGGTTTCTCCACGAGTTTTTTTAGTCATTTCTCCCGGTGACCTCCTTAGACGTGATTTGCGTTCTTGTCTGTTTTCACACCCTCTAGGCTGCTACTTGTATTGGTATTGGTGTTGATTGTTCCCTTGACATGAAGTCTGACCCATTGTGTGTGTGAGATTTCCTTCTACTCGATTGGTTAAAATTTTGTCTATTTCAATGTGTCGATATAGAACACGACTACATCAAAATTGTCTTCTCCATTATATTTAAAGTCCTATCTTCAATCTATCAAATCGCCAATTGAGTTCCTAGAAAAAGCCAAGAATTTCCAACTAGATGAAAATGAATTTAATCGGCGGGTAGTGACTAGCAGTGGAATCCAGGATAACGCGCATTTCATCCTATTTGAGAGTTGTCAGCATCTGCACAAAAAGCCGATATGTCAACTTGAGACCGAGCACTTCGGTCCAATCAATCCACGGGAAAATCTAAAATTCAATTAAATAATTAATATGACCCGTTGCACAGGATTTAGCTGTCATAGCCCAAGTGGTCTAGTGGATAACGCCTCGGTGTTTGAAACTATGCACACTGGGTTCGAGCCTCGGGGAAAACACTATAATCACTCACTGATTGGAAATGCAGGCACATCCACTGGCTGACGAGTCCCAAATAGGACGAAATGTGCATTGTGCTGGATTCCACTGCTAGTCACCATCCACCAGTTAAATTCTAATTAAATGCCCAGACATCATCGAAACATCTGCACAAGATGTGGACATGTCAACCTGAGACAAAGCACCTCTTTTCAATCAGTCGATGGGAAAATCTGAAATTCAATTAAATAATTAAACGACAATTAAATTAAACTATCTTCTCATTTTACGGCATTATGCGCTTCATTATGGATAAGATTTTATTTTGATAAGTCACACAGTGCTAGACATTAATATTAACTGATGACGTTTCGAGCACAAACATTTGCTCATAATCATATCAAGTTACTCATATATATAATCAACACGTTCTAATAGATATTTAGACGTTAATTCATCTCCTCTGTTATCTGTCTGTGAAGGCTGGGTTAGTTAAGTGTCTAACTAACCGAGCAGTAACACTAAGTACCACAAAAAAGACCTAAGTGACGAACTAAAACAGATAGAAGAGGCGTTGGTGTTAAATAACTAACTATCCTATAAAATTCATTAAGAGGATCAGAAAAGGCCAAAAGCAAAATAAAAATAATAGTGAAACTAGTAGTGATAACATAAATAAGAGAGAATATAAGTCATCTACTGTTATACCATATAAGGAGGGGACATCTGAGACCTTACGTGGGATTCTCAATAAAGCAGGAATTAGGATGGCATTCACACCTATAAACTCACTCAGGTAGGACAAGCTCTACAGGTTAAAATACCCGGTGGACCTTGTTAGACAAAATAATATAATTTACAAAATACCTTGCAATGACTGTAAGGTCAACCATACAGGTTAAACTAGTAGGTCGGGGGTAATCAGATTATCAGAATATAAGAATTTAGCTAAGGTCAGAATGGTTGACCCCACTCAAGAGGAGTAATTTAGAAAAAAAAGCTCAGCGATTACACTGCATGCATTAACACACAACCAGACAATAGTGTGGTAGAGGCTTAAGATTCTAAGAAGTAATCTATGTACGTGGAGAGAGATTGATTACTGAATCCTGGTTCATTGAGTCTACACTCAACACAACACATGCAACAGAAATGACTCAATGCAAATACCAGAGATGTGCATGGAAGATATTATTGCCACCAGTCAGTCGACCAAATCAGAGGAGGATGATAAATAATCTTAAATTGTATTCTATTTCAATTCAATTCAAGCACATCACAGCATTCTAACAAGTTACTTATTTTGACTATAAAAACACTCGTCTTATTTCCCATCTGATTGTATTTGACCAATAACACTCATATTATTATTATTATTTCTGAATGTACATTATCCTGTATTGATTTTGATTCAATCAAATGTCTAATCATCAATTTCACTCATGTATATAAATGAAGCAAGAAAGTTGTGTGAGTGAGTGAGTGACTTGATATGATTATGAGCAGTAATAAATGTGCTCAAAACATGGTCATCACTTAATATTCCTGTATAACACTGTGATTTATCGAAATAAAATCTTATCCATAATGGAGTTATGCTCTACCACAGTGCCCAAATTTTATACTTCTATCAATTATGCACTTCAGCTGCTATAAGCCAATGAAACAAACCATGGAAGAATTACTTAACAGGGATAAATATATCAGTGTACAATTTTCAAGCTGGACAGAATTCACTGATTTACGTCGCATAACATATTTTCAGATCATTAGTCAAATATATTAACAAATAAAAGGCACATCACTTACTTTTTTTTAATCTTTTACGTTCGGAGTGGAACATCGGGGGCTTCAAGCTAGAGTTTCGAATATTCGGTAGCAGTGGTGTTTATTTTCACAGAATGGGATTGCTGATCTCACGCCCAAACTTCCCTCCTTACTTGTCTTACTACTGGCCTAGCTAGGTTCAGGAGTTTGTCGGTAGGGGATCGAACCCGGGACCCCATGTTGCATGGTTGGTGAGCGTTCTACGGCTGAACCACCGTCACACACACACACACACCACTTAGAATCACCTATATTAGTATGAATCAGTATGTCTGTCGTACAGCAGCTGGAAACCGTACATCTGTCAATTATTTTAGTTTCTTTTCAAAACATTTCCTGGGTTTTAAAGTCTTCTATGAGGCAGAGTCTCTAGTCCCACGCCTAACTTTCCATCTTTTCTTTCTGTCTTGAAACTTTCTAGCAGGCGTGATTAATTCTTTTTTTATTTTTTATTTCAGCTTGATTCCACACTGTAGTTTTAGTACAAGTATGGAATTTTCAGCATGTGATATTGGTAGCCCGAATTTCGCAGGCCGACCATAGATATCATCAGGTGTGCGTCGGCAGGGGATCGGACCTCGGACCATGTGCATGGTCGAAAGTCCCAGCCACTGTGCCACTGACGCACAAAGTTCTTAGCTCAAGGCCTCGCCAAGCCCCACCTCGCCGAAAATGCAGCTTCAAAACCTTGGATGTCCAATTCATGACAATTGGAAGAGACAATTTACAAAGCGCTCACAAACTAATCAGTAACCTTTTTCCCCCAACATCAAATTTACACTACAAGAGACAAAAGAAAACAAAATTCCATATTTCTGATGGCTCGGTGAAGACAAACAAATATTGGAAAATTAGAAACTCAAGTATACAGAAAGTTAAGTCATGTAGATAAAATACCTCATTTAGAATTACAAGTAAAATAATTCCAGAGACAGATCAAAGTGAGAATAATATTAATAATAGCAACAATCGACATAATAAAGGAAGAGTATACGAATCGAATAAACAAAACGAAAAACAAGTACGTCGAAGCATCTGCACAAGAAGCCGACATGTCAACCTGAGACTGAGCACTTCGGTCCAATCAATCCACGGGAAAATCTAAAATTCAATTCAATAATTAATATGACCCGTTGCACAAGAGACAGTGGCTCTCGCGGCCCAAGTGGTCTAGTGGATAACGCTTTGGCGTTTGAAACTATGGGCACTGGGTTCGAGCCTCGGTGGGAACGTCATCACTCACTGAGAAATGCAGGTACATCCACTGGCTGACGAGTCCCAAATAGGACGAAATGCGCATCCTGGATTCCACTGATAGTCGCCATCCACCAATTAAATACTAATTAAATGCCCAGACATCGTCGAATCATCTGCACAAGAAGCCGATATGTCAACCTGAGACTGAGCACTTCGGTCCAATCAATCGACGGGAAAATCAAAAAATTCAATTCAAGAAAAACAAGTACGGCTAAATTATGAATAGGGATTATCATACCTCATCATAGACGGATTAAAACCTTGAAAGTTGGAGGGGTTGAACAAATTTTTCCTGCTTACAAACATCTGGCTTTTCTACTTCGATGGTCAAAGCTTCCGCAATGTATATATATGTGTGAGATAATGTGATGATTAAGTCAAGTTATTTTTCACCTTATAGATGACTTTAAAAGAAGAAACTGTAGGGATAAGGTGAGAAGTGTCAACCGGATGTTCAATGGTTACGCTTCTTAAAGTCCCACTTTCACTCCCCCCGCCCGCCCTCGTAAGCCTCTTGGACACAACTCGAGTAGAACGACCGAGTTATTTTTATGTATTCACACCTTTGTTTCAATTTCCATATGGGGCATAATTTCTCGGGAAATCATAAATATATATTTTATTTATTTTATTTTATTTTGATTTTTGATTTTTGATTTACAGCTTGATTCCACACTGTACTTTTAGTACAAGTATGGAATTTTCAGCATGTGATATTGGTAGCCCAAATTTTGCAGGCCGACCATAGATATCAGGTGTGCGTCGGTGGGTGCTCGGACCCCGGACCATATGCATGGTCGGCGAGAGTCCTACCCACTGTGCCACCGCGTCGGTGGCACAGCTTGATTATAAACTCGTTGAAAGAGTCTCTTTGCTGAATCAATTGTTTTCATTTTCTTAATGTCCAAATAGAAATTTTCCACTATTATTATGCATTAATAATGAGAACTTTGACAAAAGTACCATTAATCACAGAACCGCAAATATAATCAATCATAAGTTGATCGAAATGAATCATTAACTCACAAATTGATACCTGAGGGATTTATCACAGTAGAGCTTTGTAGAAAAAGGCAATGACTAAAGCTGCCTACCACATTTCTGATGCGGGTCAGGATCTCTGATGTCAGCTCACGATGAAATCCTCCAACCGATGAAACGAAATCCCTAAATTACCAATACCTGAAAATGAATCTGATGCTCACTAGCGACTGGCCCCATTCAGCCAGTTACCTGGATTTCTAGTGTGAAGCCGTGACTAGTAGGGTATAGCAAGTTGAAGGCGAGGCAGTAACTCATCGAAGAAGATACTGCGAAGTGGTAGCGCTGTGTTGTGGATTGGCAAAAGTTAGAATTCATGGGCTGGCTGGCTGGCCATTGGATGGAG
This sequence comes from Trichobilharzia regenti, assembly GCA_944472135.2. NCBI lineage: Eukaryota > Metazoa > Platyhelminthes > Trematoda > Strigeidida > Schistosomatidae > Trichobilharzia > Trichobilharzia regenti. The sequence continues at coordinate 101,721,432 of OX235263.1, read as the reverse complement.
TCCCAATGACTTAATGGTCTACGAACTCGTTTTGTAGCCAGAAGGTCCTGGGTTCCAACCTCGGTGTGTGCGTACTGAAGGAGAGACTAAAACTAGGACGAAACAGCCGTCTGGCAATACTGCCAGGTAGTTTTCCAATGGTTCTCTAACCAGTGTCAGCTCAAGATGAAATCCTCCAACCTATTTTATACACTCTGTTAAGATCTTATCAGTGAGTATCAGTCAGTACGAAACCTAAGAGCAGAGCATCCCTTCTGTTCCCCTTTAAAACCAGATATATATATTCTTAGTTCACCTTGATGTAGGTCATTAGTTTAAGTTCCATGTTGGAGCCTCGTTCCATCCAATTCACCCTAACCAACTGGGTAGTATCATCCCCTCTCATACACAATAAATGTGGCTGTTAGCCCAGTATATGAAAGATCCGTCCCGGATAGTCGGATGAAACAATTGAGGCATCATGTTGAAAAATCTCCTAATTTGTAATCAATAAGGAATTAGACTGCATTACATCGGCTAATCTCTAGTGTTTAATTATTGTGTCTTTTGTTTGTGATTCTTTACGCGTAACGTTTCTTTCATAATATCGTTTCTTGTATACAAAATGAGAAGTCGAATCAATTAAATACACGAAACTTTATAAGATAAAAATGTAAATGTAAAAGTAAAATGAAAGTAATACAGATATTATCCTATAATTTAATTTTGAGAACAAAACCACATCAAAATCATCCACCTGAGCTACAAATCTTCTCTATCATATCTATAATTTAATTAGATTTGGGCTTTCGCTTTGATTCGTTAGACAGAAGTGTTCGGCTTCAAGTTGACATGTCGGTTCCTTCTGAGGATGCATTGACGACATCTGAGAATTTAATCTGAAGTAAAATTATTGGTAGATGATGACTAGTAGTGGAATTCAGGATGCGCACTTCGTCCTACTTGGGACTCGTCAACTGGATGCACCTGTGTTTCCAAGTGAAGTGTACTGAGTTCCAGCCTTAGTGGGAACACTATCTTTCACTGGAGGATGCAGGTACACCCATCTGACAAGTCCTATATGGGACCAAATGGACATCCTGGACTTCACCAGTAGTCGCCATCCACAAATTTACCTCAAATTAATTCCATATTAGTTTTGTTTATTACACATATCACACAGTCAGTGAAACAGTATTATTATTTACTCGATGACACAATTTCGAACACAATTTATCCATTGTTCATAATCATTTCATCAATTATAATCACACAACTTGGATACTTGAGTTTCATAGTTTTCTTTGTTCTCTCCTCCTATTTGTCGCCACTGGGGTAGTAGAATTTTCCAGATATCCAGGTGGTCAGGTGTTGAATCATTCCTATTACACGTATTCACACTCAATTGATTAGATAAACAAAGCTTCTGTTATCAATCTCTCCCTCCACCTCGTTATATCAAATTCGATTTTGAAATTGTCATCTTATCCCATCCATCCTATTGTGGAGTTGTGTGTAATTGCATGTGGTGTAGTGCTATGGCTGAACTATTCTCCTGATTTCTTATTTTAATTTTTTTCCTTCACGTTCCCCAGTGGAACATAGGGCCTCAAGCTAGTGGCTTGAAGTTTCTATAACAGTGTTTAATTTCACAGGATGGGGTTGCTAGCCTCATGCTCAACCTTTCCTCTTTACCAGCATTATTTCTGGCTTAGCGAGGTAAAAGAGTGCGTCGGCCGGGAACCGAACCCCAGACCATGTGCATGGTCGGCAAGCGTCTTTACCACTGTGCCACCGACGCACATCCTATTTTAATTAAGGTCAAATAATCTAGGAGGAATCTCGGAAACCTTATGGTGGGGAATTCTTAACGAGGCAGGAATAAAAGTGGCTGGCATTCAAACCCACAAACTCAATTAGAAACAAGCTTTTTCGGTTAAATGGTGGATCCTGTGGAGCCTTTAAAACAAAACAGTTTAGTTTATCTTGTGCCCTACACTGATTGTAAGTTCAAATACATAGGCCGAACTAGTAGAACAGGGGCAGTCAGACTAGCGGAGCGTAAAAACCTAGAAAAATCTATTAGTAGAGAAACAGCGTCTTCTAATAAGATAAGAAATCTAGAGAATAGTCCAGCTATAGCACCAAATGCAAGCACACACAACCATACCACAGGATGGAATAAGATGACAGTTTCAAAATCTAATCTAATGTAACAGGGTGGAGGGAAAGATTGAAAACTGTAGCTTTGTTTATTTAATCAACTGAGTGTGAATACGTGTAACAGGAATGATTCAACACCTGTCCACCAAGATATCTGGAAAATTCAACTATCCCAGTGGCGACAAATAGGAGGAGAGAACAAAGAAAACTATAAAACTCAAGTTTCGAAGTCATGGGATTATAATTGATGAAGTGATTATGAAAAATAACGAATTTTGTTCGAAACGTAATCCAGTAAGTAATAATAATAATACTGTTTCATTACTGTGTGATACACCCTATAAACAAACTAATGTGGAATTACTTACTACCACAGTGCTCAAGTTTTACACATATACTTCAAGTTAAATTCTCCATTCTCATCGTAATGAATCAAAACGAAGACTAAAACAATTAGTCCCTTTGATAAATTTGAACAAGGCATTAAGAAGACAAATTTCGCGAGATGATATCATTTCGTAGTTTCTTTACAACCGCTTTACAACTAACATGGTTAACAATGATAAAATAAAGATCATGAAAATTACTCAGTTAAATAAAAAAACAAAAGTACATACTAATGACCAGAATGTTCCAATGTCGTGGTCGAAAAGAACATGTTCCAAAATGGCTAGTAAATCATATCGAAAATCCTAACGCGATTAATCTTAATAGAAATCCAGCATCATCCATTGCAAAACACTTATTAATGTCAGGTCACAAAATCAATATTAATTAATGACTGTTTCACAATTATTCCATCACATAACTCTAACTCAAGGTTATTGAAGGTGATGGAAGCACTTTGGGCGATTAATCACATACAGCCTAAACGGTGTGTATAAAAATCAATAGACTTCAATCTTCGCCTACCCTGGACTGCATGACCTATCTAAATATGATTGGTCATTAGTATGTACTTTTGTTTTTATTTAACTGAGTAATTTTCATGAACTTTATTTTATCATTGTTAACCATGTTAGTTGTAAAGCGGTTGTAAAGAAACTACGAAATGATGATATCATCTCGCGAAATTTGTCTTCTTAATGCCTTGTTCAAAAAACGAAGACGTTTGATATTCCTTGTCATTACTGATAAGTTGAATCAATATTCAGTGCTATGCGAATAAAACTTTGGTTTAATTCCAAACGATTCAACAGTCTTATGATTTCTTCGGGTTCCTAGTCGAACATATCTCCATTTCACTCTGCCCTCTGCAGTTCTCTTTAGTTGGTTCCACAACTGCCCATAATCTTTCATTCCCTCCATTACACCCTTCGACATACGCCGAACTCGTCATTATGCCTGGCGTATAATGTCACTCAGCGGTCTTCTTAGTATATGTCAAGTCCATCTCCGCTTCCTTCTGTATATTTATGGGGTGGTGGGCTCCTGATTGGTTCACTGATAGAATCCTTTTTGCTTATCTTCTCTGGAAGGCCAGCTGTTTTCAGTATCGAGAGAAATGGTCAGATGTTCATGAAAATCTGTGTGGTTGCAAATACAGAAGCTTTTCATGACACATGCGCCAAATCTCTAAATCATATAGAAGCGCCAACTGAATTGACAATAGTGTCAAAAATCTGTATCCCGTTCCTTATGTTGAGTGCAACAGATTTCCACATTAATTTCAGAGTTGTGAAATTCTTTCTTGCCTTTTTGATTCTGTCGTGACGCTAGCTTTTGATATCCTCTTCTGTGCCACCTCTATAACAGAAACGAAGCTGTCCATTAAAGTGGAACAGGTGACAACCCTTAGATTTCTCTTGTTGATGGTAAGACTGATGCTTGTTGTTGGTTAATCCGTCACACGTCGAATATCTCCTTGCGTATTTATAACGATGTCTCGGTTTGCTTGCAAGTAGCTTCGACCTTCTAACTGATTCTGTGATATCATTTTCATCAGTATTATCTGGACTTATTTCTGAATTATCTACAAAATCAGGATTAGTAGCGGAATCATTAATATAATAATTGGAACGACCTACTTCATTTATTGTCACTTTGTCCAGGTGTCTGTTATGAACTGAGTGATCTTTGATGTCTAATATCTTCACCACTCGATTTCCCATTTTTTGTAGTATAATTCCAACAGAAGGTCTATAGTCATTCTCTTTGTAATAATGTACATTAGAAGTCGTGGACATCAGATGCTTTTTGAGAATTCGAGATTTGAAAAGTTTTGCAGGACTTTCACGGGTACTTGTATGCTCTGCATTCAACAGACGTAGTCTATGCATATGCAACAATTCCTCCATTTTAATCAGTTGCTCTCTCATCTCATTCAGGTCTTTTCGTGTTTTCGACAGTTCACATTGTAACTCAGCTACCTCATTTTTGAAAACAGTTGACGCTTGAGTTGCCGAACTTGTAGTGGAGGTTTTCATCGGATTAGCTTGAGTATTTTGGAAGGTTGAAAGACACATTGACTCCATTTTACTAGACAGCTTGGGAGAATTATAAGAATGTTGAGCAGCATAAGTATTCGAACTTCTGCAAACCGTCTTGATGTGTCCAACTTTACCACATATGTAACACTTAGCACCCTGAAAACGGAAAGTGCTTCGTAGATGTAACTTTCCACAGGATAAACACGGTTTAATGTTTTTGATCTCTCGCTGCATTCTATTACCTGTGGACGGCAGTTTGGATTGCTTTCCATGAACACTTGTATTTTCGACTTTAGAAAGCATGACATCAGATACTGACGTAGTGGGAGCAGAGTATTCACTGTCGACATCTTCATATGTAATACATACATCTTTAGCAGTTTGAAAGGTACAAGAAGGAATCTGAATTAACTCTTTCTCTAACTTAGGAATATTGATTCCAGCAATTAGACGATCACGTAGTTGAGTATGCAGCTGATCTCCAAAGTTGCACTTTGAAGCTTGTATTTGGAGTTGAAGGACAAAGTCTCTAATCTTCTGCTTGGGAGCACGAACCAGTTTATTGAATTGAGCCCTCTCTCGCGTCTCAAAAGTAGTTATATGGAAGTGATCTATCAGAAGTTCACGGAGTTTATAATATGGCAGAGAAATGGGTTTATCTGGAAATGACAGAGTCTTTACTAGGCTATATGCATCTAGCCCAATAGCAGTGATGAAATGTGCTGGAATTTTGTCATCCCGAACATTCTTTGAAATGCACCACGCATCGAAGCATTCTAAATAATCAGCAATCTCCCGCGGAGACCCATTAATAGGAAATTTTCCCAGGTTATTTAGTTCCATCGCGACGCCAATTTGTAGTAATTTATTGTAATTGTAGTATTAGTATTTCAAGATGACCGAATTACAAGAATCCAACCAAAACACAGAGAGGGCAGAATTCAGGAATTTGTATTTAGCGGAATTAGAATGCAATTCATATAAGAAATATATTAGCAATCAACAGTAAGTACTTAAACAATACAGAGATAGAAATTGTCAATCACCACAGTTAAGTAAGTTCATCATCACCTCTGTCTTCCTTATGTTCTTTTGAACTCCTGATTTCTCTGCATTTTCCGCCAACCTGTTGGTTTTCGTCCGTGCATCTTTGAATTTGTGCAACATTAGATATATATATTGCATGGAGGATTTAATCATGAGCTGACATCAGTTAGAGAACCACTGGAAAACCTGGGAGTACTGGACAGCCGTTTCGTCCTAGTTTGGGACTCCTCAGCAGTACGCACCCACCGGGATTCGAACCCAGGACCTTCTGGTTACAAGGCGAGCTCGTAGACCATTGAGCCACTGGGACCCGATCCAATGGTCCTTGAATTCTAACTTCTGCCAGTTCACGACATAGCGCGACCACTTCGCAATGTCTTCTTTGATGAGTTACTGCCTCATCTTCGACCTGCTGTACCCTACTGGTCACGGCTTCCCACTAGAACCCCAGGTTAACTGCCTGAATAGGGCCAGTCACTAGTGATAGATAGATATATATATATATATATATCACTCGTACAATTAGGCGTGTTTCTCGTCGGATTTCCAAACATCATACCCTGCATAATGGGTGGTTAAGTAAAGGACAAACAAAATCTATTCGTAGAGCTATTCTATCTCCTTATGTGGATACAGAACACAACATTGATGCCATTGAGGCACCTTTCAAAGTCATTTAACACATACCAACAAATCTCAATTTCACTTTAAGAGTTTGATTACTAAATATTGCTGAGACTGGTTGTCGGGATCCATATTAAGAAGCCTAATTTATGCATCCAAAAGAAGTTGGTTCAGACATTATCCTTACGCCGCTGGCCATCTAGGTTTGAATGATCCTCAATTTTTGCAGAAATTTAGCGAATTTTAGTTGATATTCTATTTTCTATTACATTTTTATTATTAATATAATTTAACCATCTTTAATGAACTGTATAATCCCATTGTGATCTTACTTAACAAATCGATATTATTTAAAAAACACACTAATATTTTTATTGACTACTATTCTAGAATATTCCATGTTTATAAAAACATGTATATATAATTGTAGAATCAGAAGAGGAGGAAATTATCGCAAAAGGATATTCTTTGCTCAATTATTTTGTGTTTTATAGTTAGCATTTAGTGTGTAGTGGAACTATTTTTAAATACATCCATATGTATATAAATGTATACAATAAAAGTGTAGCTTTACGACCTACTTTAAAATAGAATTTGTGTACTTATCGTCAGTAAATGTCAGCTTTCACGTCATAAACTCAACTGTATTATCATGAGAATTCAATGTATGCAACGAACGCCTCATGTGATTAAGGGTGATCCAATCTGTCTCAAAAAGATTGATTGTATATTTGTTGATGAGGGAAAGGGTATTCAAATGTTGATAATTCTACTTGAAATGTGATCTGTGCATCAATATTTTAGTTATACAAAAGAGTAATAATAATAATAATAATTTGAAACATTACCTTTTATATGTAAGCACACTTACACATGCAACAACAGAAGACAAGGGCCAGGCAACAGATTGTTTATTCAGGAAATCAACAGATATTTATAGATTTTTATGTACATTATTATTAGCATTACTGTTAGCAGAGAAACGACGGCTTCTGATTGGTTGTTTTCTTGCTGAAGGTTATTCTGTCATCTCTTTGTGATCGTTCCTTAGACAGCCCGGTCTGAGAGTTGTATTCGCCCACGTTAAGCTTGCTGTGATTGGTTGTTGAGTTCATCAAGGTTAGGCTTTGTTATTGTTTCATCTCGTGATCCCCGATCGGGACGTAAACATTGATGTAAATTGTTGCCTACAATTTTGACTTGCACATAGCCCTCACCACACACACACACACACACACATTGTAACATTTCCGAATTCAGTAATTCAGAAGAAAGAAAGAAAGTCATTCCTAGTGACTTTAAAGTCTTAGTCATGCATAAATTGATATGAACATCAGTATTATTATTTCTGTTTTTCTATCTATCCATCTACACAATACTTGATATGAGCACTTTACTCAACAGCTACAACTTCTCGGTATTTCTTTCTTTTACGAACTTGTACGACCATGATGATCATAGGAATCATCTCTCTGACGCTCAGCATGATACAACCATTGGGTGATTCCCCCTCCTGCCCCATGTCTTTTTAGTGACTCAGTAAGTTGTTTCTCCACTTTTTCTGTCGGAACAAGGGAAGACAATTGCCTCAATGAACGGCTTAAGATTATTAGGGAATCACTTAGAAAAATGGTTACTTAGTCAGTATGGCAACAGTTCCGAAAAAACCACTGTTCATGAAACTGCAGTTCCTCGGTGACAACACCAGTGCAATAATAACACAGCGTCTGAAAAATGCAGTTAAAAGAGCTTATTACGCAGCAGAGGTACGCTGTCTCTTCACAACCACCTCTATTCTATGTTCGATAAATAATGATAAACCACCTAAATTCGCCTCCTCCTCCTCTATGTGTATCTACCAGTTTGACTGCAGGTGTGGAGCCAGCTATATCGGGTGTACAATTAGGCAGGTTCATCATCGTATTTCCAGCATGGTTAAGCAAGGGACAGACAAGATCTATTCGTAGCTCTATTTTAGCACACCTTGTAGATGATAGTGAGCATAAGGTTGACGTTAATACAGCATTTAAAATTATTTGTTGCATTCCTACTAATCTTAATTTTGCTTTACGAGTTCGTCGTCTACATACAGCTAAAGCAATAGGAATCCACCTGAAGAAGCCAAACACCTGTGTGTGTTCAGAAGAAATTTCTACAACCACTTTGCTTAACCTTGGCTATCGTTACATGAATGTATACACCGGACTACTTCGCCCCCCTCCCCCTAAACCTTTAAAAATTGTAATTGTCCAAATTATTTTATTATATTTCTGACTACCTCATCTTTAATTACATGTTATCCTTGTGAAATTACTTTATTCGTTTGACCAGTTCAGCCTTAGTTACAAGTTATCACTGTCCAAATCGATTTATTTTCTTTAACAATCTGTTACATAATCAACCTGGACACACGCTTTTTCCTTAATTACTCTTCATTTTTCCAAAATTATGCATTATGCAATCCATGTGTTGTAACCATTTCAACCTTTTTAACTTTCTTCGTTAATTATCACCCCCGTTTGACATGTTGACGCTGACTAATTAATTATTGTTAACAAACATATCAGTGCCATTTGATTGATAAACTGTTGTGTATTGTGATAAAAATACTGTACGTACGTGTATATTAGAGTAGAGCCAGAGTGAGATGAGGCAGGATCTAATTGAAAAATAAATATTTCTTTGCTGTTCCAATCCTTCTGCTTTCTAAAATTATTATACCACTTCGTGTATTGACTAGGTTGGAGAATTGGATTTCCGTGTGTTGAACAACTAAGGCTGCAGATTCTTTTATCAACAGCTGTCCATTTCACCTCATACTGAAGATCAGATGTCTGATGGGAAAGGATTAGCAACGCGCAACTTTGGCGACCAACCAACTAACTAACTAACGAAGAACCTGTCAGCCAATAAATATGCCAAAGGAAGTGGAAACGGATTGAATACATATTAAGCAGATGGATGATTCAGTGACATCCCACTCCAGCTCTTCGAGTGGAACCCGAGCCGTTCAAGGATGATATCGAGAAGATCATGTTAGGGGGAAGTGAAAGCTTATAGGAGATGATGGAAATAGCTGAGATGGACTGAGGAAAATAGAATGAAATGGAAATTTGTTTTTGAAGCTCTATATTCCAAGCAACTTCCTATTGTCGATATATCGATGACACATTTGGAGTGTGTACAACAATGAAAGTCATGCTTCCTACCTACTCAGATTATTCAACGACGCACGTATAAATATTGAATTTACTATGGAAAATGAAAATGATAGAAAGTTCCATTTCCTTGACATTGTTATGCAGAGCCTAGAAGATGGTAGTCTCCAGAAGTCAATTTACCTAAAGCTGACATGGAATACACAATACTTACATTTTAATAGTTTTTGTCCAAATAGCTATAAACGAGAACTAGTCAAGACTCTGTACTATAGAGCGAGGAGAATATGCGCTGCAGGGAAACAAGAGGAAGAATTTACGACTATTGAAAAGGTGTTGAAAAACAACGGTTATCTTCAAAGATTCATTAACAAATATGGAAGATGCGAGGGCTCAAGCATCAAACAACTCACAGTTGAAAAAAGCCTGTCTTCATTCAACTAGATTTTAAAGGTGAAGACATTGCATAGATGGTCAACAGAAGACTGAATACTTCACTAGTCAGAGCCTATCCTGCAGGTTAGGCGTAGAGTTCTAGGTAAACAGGGGAAATCAATAGACGAAGTCGTGAAGTTACAAAGACTGAGATGGCTAGGACATGTGTTACGTATGCCAAGCTATCGCCTCCCTCGACGAGCAATGTTAGCGGATATAGGGTCAGGCTAGACAAAAGCTAGCGGCGGTCAAACAAAAACTTGGCACCAGTCAATGAAATCCACAACGGTCGGTCTAAGCCACGTAGGAAGGTGTAGACTTCCAGGCTGGGGTCCTCGGGACGGTAAAAATCTATGGTTGGAAACAATTGGTGACATGGCTCAAACTCATCGTTCTCAGTGGCTAGCGCAGATGTATCCACTCCTTGTGACTTATGATCTCCAATGAAACTGTTTTGTTCTTCGTTATTACTTCTCCTTTGTCTCACACCTCTGCTCACTGTTTGTATTATGCTTTTCTTGTACTTTCTTCTCTTGCTTCGCGTGCTACACGGAGTGTGGCGACTTGAACTGGTGCACATTTGTGCAAAGTTCTATGTCGAAAAGAGACAGACAGACAGACTATCCTGCAGCTGAGTTGGTTCCCGTCCATCGAACGACATGCTCTTTGGTGCAGTCAAAAGTCGATAGATACCCTTCTCATGTTAACTCCAACTGTGTGTATACAAATTTACGTGTGTCTGCTGGAACAGTTACATTGGGAGAACAGAAAGAAAGGCATACCTCCGATTTTCTAAATATGTGTCAAAAGGCCTGCGTCTCAAGGAACAAACTCTTATAATAGCTCTATTACCACACATCTGCTCGATACGGGTCATGAGGTGGAAATTGCGAAATCCTTTAAAATTATCAATAGATAAAAGAACTCGATTCTCCTCAAGTTCACCGAAGCAATTTCTGTCAAACGCTTGAAACCAGATTTATGTATTCAGAAAGAAGCAGTTATCAGTCCTACCTTGCCCTGCCTGGTAACTGGATGTCTTTATTCTCCCTGCCATTTGATTACGCAATCTTTGGCTTTAACCTCACCTCTTTGATACAGTGTAATTTTGCTTGTCTCTTGTTTCTATGATTTGAGTTGAACTCAGAAAATTGTTACCTAATTTATTAGTCACTCTGCATCCTGTCATTCTTATCACATAACTCCTTTACCAGTGTATGCATACATTTATTTTGTTTACATTTCAACTACCTGCGCAAAAACTATATAAACGTAATTTTCTGAGAACTGTTCACTAATTGTGGAACCTTTTGTCAACTGACACCAAGAAAAATCTTTTCTGTAGATAAACCTCAGTTTATTTAGGCTGTAAGCAAGCAGCTGATGAGAAGCCAACGAAATAAACAATAATGGTACCATCTTGTATTCTGCACAAACCACTGTTGTTCTTCCTTCATTCAAATAGTAATATTAATAATATTCAAGTTTTTACACTACGATTACAAGCAGTTATTTTTATATAACCAAAAAGCATTTACTTCTTCAGGTAGTGAAAATATTACTCAACAATTATTGGCGTTTGTGTTCACTTGGCTATGAGCCCCACAGCTAGTGACTCCTGTTGATGATACTGTGGTGAGAGCGGGCTGCTAGCCAAATTGGTAGACAGTAATTTACTTCAATGTTTACGTCTCCAATATTGGTCATGAGAAAAGAACAAGAACAAAGACTAATTCAACTACTAATCACAGCAGACTTTGCGTAGGCGGATACAATTTGCAGATAGATAATCTGAACTTCAAGAAACAGACACAAAGAGATGAAAGATTAACGTTCAGCGAGAAACCACCAATCAGAAGACTGTGTTTGTTTGCTTACAATAATCTATAATAATGTATATAAATATCTGTTGATTTCCTAAATAAACGATATGTTGCCTGGTCCTTGTCTTCTGTTGTTACAATACTACTCGGCAGACTAAAACCTTGGCAGAACAAGTGATGTTCCAGCCTATGATCTGATGGTTTAAGGTTGAGTCTTTAAATGTCACGACAAACGACAGCCCTGGATAAGCTTAAAATCTTAATAACAAATGACTTCAGGGTGTTAAGTGTACTGTTAAAGACGCGCTAGCTATGCCTTTAAACTCAAAAACTTATTAGCTTCCTACCAAGTTCATTAAAAACTGAAGTAGACTGATAGGAATCCCTACTTATTGGACACTAGTAACTAGTGTGATGTGCCTAATCGCTTTCTTCGGTGCAGATTGAATTCTATCAGTCAGGTCTCTAACTGCAGCACTTGGTAACGCTAGTTCGAATCTCAGAAGGGATAGGAGTTCCTTCAAGGTTGCAGATACACCTTGCTGACTGACTGTTGAGTGCCAACTAGCACGAAACCTAGGTGGTGTCCAAGGTTTTCTGAGGCCGATTGCCTCCAACCATCTAATATCATCAATTCCTATTTATGTTGGAATAAAGTCTTTAAATATTTCTAGACCACAAACAAGCAGGCTATGTCGGCTGTTCATTGGTAGAATGTTCATCAGGCGTGCATGCCATCTAGTTTCAACTCCCGGTCGACGCACTCCTACAAACCTCTCCTAGAAGAAGGAAGACTGCGGGTGGGACTGACAATTCGACCCCGTAAGAATACAACACCACCATTGCTGACACTCCGACAGCTTGAACATTCAGTTGTCAGGTCAAATATATAGGTCAAAGTAGTAGAACAAGGGCAGTCAGATTAGCCGAGCATATAAACCTAGCAAAATCTAGATTATTTGACCCCAGTAATAAGATAAGAAATCTGGAGAAGAGTTTAGCTATAGCACTCACTAAATACAATTACACACAACAATACAATAGGATAATAGGATGGGATAAAGATGACAGTTTCAAAATCTGATAAAACTAACATGGTGTAAGGAGAGTTTGATAACGGAAGCTTTGTTTATCGAATCAACTAAGAGTCAATACGTGTAATAGGAATGATTCAACACCGCTCAATCCGGACATCTGGAAAATTCCACTACCCTAACGACGACAAATAGAACAGAACAAAGAAAACTATAAAATTCAAGTATCGAAGTCGTGTGTGAGTATAATTGATGAAATGATTATGAACAATGAATAAATTGTGTGCGAAACCTTGTCGTCCAGTACGTATAATACTGTTTCACTGACTGTGTGATATATCTAATAAACAAACTTATACGGAATTACTTACTACCACAGTGCCCAAGTTTTTTTACACATATACTAAGATTTATAATCCACTTAGAATGCAAAATATTGGGAAAATATATTTGACCAGAATGTCACATGCTAATCATGGTTAAATGGAGAGTCTAGTAACTTCAGATTAATCTTTAATTTAATTCTGAATTAGTACAAAATGCTTCAAAGATCTAAATTAGGCAATCAATCGGCTACCAGCTTTTTCTTACTTATTCATTTGAATAACAAAGTAGTGCTTTCTAAGGTTTTAAGCTTCGTTCATAAAAATACCAGTAAACTCTATCTCTCCAAGATTCACTATTCTTTCTATTATCCCTTCCTAACATTCTGAGTTGAGTAAAGAGCTTCAGCAGCACATCTTCATTCTACTCGCCTCTCTCCCATCCCTTTTAACTGAATCTACGAATACCCACAAATTTTATTTCCTCTGCATATGATCGTCTCCATGTCACCCTTCAACTGACTGAGTGACTGACTGTTTTCAACATAGAACTTTGCACCAATGTGCACCAGTTCATGTTGCCAAACTCCCTCCTTGTAGTACACAAAACAAGAGAAAACAGTAGAAGAAATGCAAAATGGAGACAATAAACTGGGATATGAAAGAAAAGGAATAGTAATAACGAAGAATAAAATAGTTTCATTGGGCACTATAAATCACAAGGAGTAGATGCATCTGCACCAGCCATTGAGAATGACTTTGAGCCATATCACCGATTGTCTCTAGCCTTCATTAGTTTTTACCATGCCGAGGACCCAAACTGTCAGGAAGTCTACAACTCCCTACGTGACTAGCTGGCTTAGACTAACTGTTGTGGATTTCATTGACTGACGAGACCATGTTTTGGTTTGACCACCACTAGCAGCTCTTTCCCAACCTGATCCATCCTATGTCAATCAGCTCACATTCTCCATCGGTTGAGGAAGGCGATGGCTAGGCATACGTAACACATATCATAACCATCTCAGTCGATGTAACTTCACAACCTCGTCGATTGATTTCCCTTCCCTCCTTACCTAGCACTCGACCGATGCCTTACCTCAATATTGCTCACCGTATTATGCCATTCCACACAGGAGATAGAGCGCAGGCACCTGTGATCAAGGACAACTAGCTAGCCTTTTCATGTCGTCCACTCTTAGTGGCCATGTCTCACAACCAGTCATAAAGGAGGACGGAGAGGACTGCTGAGCAGAACACACGCTCTTTGGTCGATAGCCAGCCGGATATCACGTCTACGCCAGAGGTGGCGTAAACTGGCATATGCGAAACTAGCCCTCGACAGAGATTAACCCGTTGGGGGTGATGGTACTTTCCAAATAAGTGAAGTAGACAACACGCTCTACCACTTCACTCCCGATTTCTAAGCTAGGAGTCAGTTTGGTCCAGTCCTGTAACATCATCTTACATCTGGCGGGAGCGAATCGCATGCCAAACATTCGTAGATTGCGGCTCAAGGTGTTTAGAAGACTCTGCATTTTGTCAGCATCCTCGCCTTGAATGACTATACCGTCTGCATATTCCAAGTCAACGAGATTATTCCCTGGTAACAAGTCAATCCCTGAGTCATTGAAGCCAGTTTGGGTTAAGTCCATTAGTACACCTACGATGAAACTGAATAGAAACGGGGATAGTGGGCATCGCTGACGGACAGCACTAGTTGTCACCACTTCAGATGACAACTCGCCGTAAGCTCTCACCTGGCTGGTTGCATTAGTTCGAGTAGAGTGCCTTGATCAGTGTAACGTATTTTCTGCTACCGTTCCCAGTTGTTTGTCCTTTCAACCCTGCCAACTTATCTCTATTGAGTATCGAGTGAAGGGAAGAAAGTGTTATTGAATGTCTGCTGGTAATACTTTTTGGCTAGATTTGATATCAATATCTATGATGGCTGAAATTGAGAAGATTCTGTCCAGATAAGTGGAAGAGATAATTCCCATGAGATTCCTCTAGTTAATAGTGATTATTGCCTGTAGTTGTTGGTTGGATACCTTCATCACTTCCGTCTTCTCCGTGTGTTCACCTGAAGTCCTCTCTTTACTGCCTATTCCTATATCACTTGAAGGAGTTTCTCCACCTCCCAAATATTTACGCTACTGTAGTTTTTAGTTGACACAAATCTGTAACCTACTAAAGGTTTGTATACAAATGTAGTAAGTAAATACCTAATAATGTTAGGTAGAATCAGTTAGAAAATATCGGGTTCGAATCCACCACACAAATGTTGAAAGCATACGAAAAAGAGTCACCGGCACAATTAGAACACTAATCTTTTGACATAGGTTGGAAGTAAACTCGCAGACATCAATATGAACACAGATGTTAACAAACAGAAACATTATGATGAAGGCAAACGGTACCATTCTGAACCGAATGCGATGCAATTTGAGTGGAATACCGACTTATGATGATCCCATGGTAATGCCATCTTTCTGTCTAAAAATCTCATTATTGAAGGGAACAGAATATTCAACGTGCACCTCAATAAAAGTTCTTTTTGGGGTGGATTGTTGACAACCCTATTTCTAAATTACGTGTATCAATATAATCACATAAATAGCATGAACTAGCCACTGAGAGTAAAAGACATAAAAAGATTAGTTGTCTTCGATCACAGGTGCCTGGCGCTCTATCTCCCATGTGAAGTGGTATAATAAGGTGAGCAAAGTTGAGATTAGACGTCGAGTGCTAGGTAAGGAGGGGAAATGAGTCGACCAGGCTGTGAAATTATACCGACTGAGATGGTTATGACATATGTTACGTATGCCTAGCCATCGCCTTCCTCGACCGATGGGGAATGTCAGCTGACTGACATAAGATTCATCAGGTTGGGAAAGAGCTGCTAGTGGTGGTCAAACCGAAACATGGCCTCATCAGTCAGTGAAATCCACAACAGTTAGTCTAAGCCAGCTAGTCACGTAGGAAGGTGTAGACTTCCTGGTTGGGGTCCTCGGGACGGTAAAAATCTATGGTTGGAGACAATCGGTGATATGGCTCAAAGTCATTCTCAATGGCTGGTGCAGATGCATCCACTCCTTGTGACTTATAATACCCATTGAAACTATACTGTTCTTCGTTATTACTATTACTTTGTCTCACACCTCTGTTTACTGTCTCTATTATGCACTTCGTCTACTTTCTTCTGTTGCTTTGTGTGCTAAAGAGAGGGAGTGTGGTGACTCGAAATGCCGCACATCAGTGCAAATTTCCATGTCGAAAACAGACAGACAGACATAAATAGCAAAACAGTTTCCATGAGGGGTATACCGATAAATAGCGAGGTCACATTCAATGAGAACATGACTTCATCTGAGACATTAAAATCTTTAATGGTATCAATAAATTTAAACGTATCATCAATGGAAAACTTAGATGCTTGCTTTCTAACTGGTTCCCGTAAAAGATAAGCTCCCCGTCTGGCTGCATCCATGTGCATCTATCAGTTCACCTGCTCTTGTAGAGTAAGGTATATTAGCCGTAGCCAGAGGACGCTTTCCACACAGATATGAGAACTTATTCCAGCCACATGGTTTTACAAGGGAGAAAGGAAGTGTGTTCGAAGCTCCATTCTAGAACACCTCAACGACTCCTGTCTCTTTACCAACCCTGACCATGATTTCAAGATCATCTACCGAATCCATGCTAACTTGCCAGCTGCGTTTTCTTCGTTACAAACTTCTAAAGACAGAGGCCATTCATAACTTTAAGCCAGCCAGACCTTTGTGTACAAAAGAAGTATGCACAATCCCTACTTCTGTCTTGGCCATAGAGGATGAACATTTATTTATATATTTTGTTTATTCACTTATGCTATGTACCTTTCCCTCATTACTACGATCACTATTATTAATATTTAATGGTTTCCATTTGTCCCACTTGTCATTCTGAATCCATCTATACACCTTATGTATTATTCTACAAATGACATTGATTGTTTTGCTACTTGACATTTAACTATGACTATAATCACAAACACTTTAATTTGAATTGCATTTCATACTATTATTATTATTATTTTATGTGTTCACACCTTTGACATAATTCCCTCACCGGATATAATTTCTGAAATAAAACATATATATATATATATATATATATATATATATATATATATATATATATATATATATATATATATATACGACTGTACAACTTGATAATAAATTCGTTGAAAAGAGTCTCTTCGCTGAATATTGTGTTCTTAATGCTACAATGGGAATTATTAAATTATTGAAATAACTGTGTACATTTAGACAATAACAGAGGTAGAGTGGCACTCAGTAATAATCTTGGTGCAGAAATATTGAGAGATTATTAGAGATGGAACTATGGCTTGATGGGATGGGTAATGAATATCCAAGCTATGGTTCACCTATTCGAACCACATACTCCACCTACAAAGGTTAGGGCAACCAGGTGGTAGCCTTAAAATAACACCTGTGGTACATATTGCTAACTAATTGTACACGCAATTAACTGACAGGTATTCCTATCAATAACTACTCGATACGCATACATAAGACAGGGAGACAACAAAACAACCAGTTTTTTCTCTGCTTAAGGACTGAAATATACAAAACCTTTGATAATTTAGTTTTG
Source organism: Trichobilharzia regenti (assembly GCA_944472135.2). Taxonomy (NCBI): domain Eukaryota; kingdom Metazoa; phylum Platyhelminthes; class Trematoda; order Strigeidida; family Schistosomatidae; genus Trichobilharzia; species Trichobilharzia regenti. Next base: position 101,703,758 of record OX235263.1, on the reverse strand, counting down.
GTTCACGTTTGTAACCACAACTACCTTGGTGGCGCAGCAGTTAGGACGCTCGCCGACCATGCACATGGTCCGGGGTTCGATCCCCGGCCAACAGACGCACTCCTTAACCTCGCTAAGCTAGAAATAATGCTGGTTAAGAGGAAAGGTTGGGCATAGGGCTAGCAACCCCATCCTGTAAAAATGAACACTGCTACAAAAACTCAGCCACTAGCTTGAAACCCTATGTTTCACTGGGAACGTGAAAGAAAAAAGAAAAATAATAAATAAATTTGTAAACACAAGAGAAGACTTTCACCTTCAGGTGAACTTACCAGCTAAATGAAGTCCTACAGGAGGTCAATCGCGAGCCCGAATAGCTCAGTGGTAACGTCTCTGACTGCAGCGCTGGGTGACGTGGGTTCGAATCTCATAAGGGACATGAGTTCCTTCCAGATTGCAGATACGCCTTGTTGACGAGTGCCAACTAACACAAAACTTAGGTCTAAGGTTTCCTGCCGATTGCCTCCAACCATCTAATATCATCAAATCAACGTGCACCATGATGACGAGCTACCTAGAATGGTGGCCACATTACAAGCTGACTGATAGAATTCAGTCTGCACCAATGAGAGGACTAGACACATCACACTAATTAATAGTGTCAAATCAAAATTGCATCAATCTATTTTTTGGGAGGAAAGTAATTTTAGGCAACCATATCAGCAGGTCAAAGAAGCGACACGACAGGTTGTCTCCTCGTATAAAGAGTGCACCCATGATATTCCAGTAACTACTTATGCATTCGCATGATTCGCAAAGTGATCACAACAGTCAGTACACTTTAGTCACAAATGTATTCCAATATGCTACAACCTTTGGATCATGGAACACTAAACCCTTGACATTTTTATTCAAAAAAAATGCCTGATACACAGTACCGAATATGTTTTTGTGAGAAGCCTGAAAAATATTGATATTGGGCACCCTAGTTTCTTATTTTAAAGAACGACTTAACTTAATTAGTCGGTTCCCAACTGACATCATCACAGTTAGACGCAACAGACAGATAGTCATTAACAATAATAGGGTACAGATGGCCTAGGAGAGTAACGTGCTCGATTTCCGAACCTAATATTTATTGGGAAGTTTTTAAATTATTGCGTCAAACACTACACGATTTTGCCAGCTTTCTTTCATCAATCTCTGACATTATTCAATGTACTTTAAGTCAGTAAATAACTCGCTATGTAAGGAAAATGGATGGTTATAATTGACTGATTTCCCAAAAATAACCGATTTCACCAACATGTTATTAAATCCTGATGATAAGGGGGTTAAAAAAACCCACTCATTTAAGATGGTACGAACACAACTAGCAACGTCAATTGAAGCACTTCCAAAGTGCAACAGGCAGTAACTGTTTATCTCTACACATCCACTGAAAAATACACGCAAAACCTCAGCAAAGCCGGATACTTCCAAATCAGAAACCTGACCTTTCCTCAGACCGTCAAGCATAGTAAATGTGTGTTAGGTAGATATTAGAAACACCTCTAACAGAAACTAAACACGTGCTTCGATTTACAAGTAGCACACAAAAACTGTCTGCCAGCGTGTGTCGAAAGATATATAATCCTATAGACAACTATGCATGTTACGAACGACTTACACAGTTGTTAAAAAATGTCACTTCTCTTCTCTGAAGGAAACACTACGAACTAATGAATTCTAAATATGGAGATCTATTACGTGGTCAGTCGACGAGAGGCTAAACAGGAGGCTTTTGATAAAATGAATAGCGTAATCACTTACGGGAACTGCATCCATGAAATCCTGGCTGTAGGGCATTAACCTTGTTACCATCGTATATGCCTGATGTCAGCACAGCCATCACTCACTCACTGATAATTTTACCTCAGGTTAGAACACAATCGATAGGCACCATAATAATTCATAAGATTGCTCTCGGCCAACCACATAATTATGAAAGAAATAACTTCACAAATCAGATGTCTAGTGAGAAACAGGAAGCAACTTCCTATCTAGGTTTCATTGCTGAAACCGGACGAAACAGTTACTAAAGATGCTTGAATCACTTCACCCTAAAACATCTGAGGCACAGAAGTCAGCGTATACGGTGTAAGATGATAAGTTGGTACTACAAAACGATCTAGACAAATTAACCGAACGGGCTAACCTTTGGAGTCTGGAAATTAATTCCAAGAAAAGCACGGCAATGCACCTAGGTCAGAAGTCTTACACGTCGTACTCCATGAGGGACACAGAACTGCCAGATGTTAGGGGACAAAAAGACTCATGAATTATTGTAAGCCGGGGACTTAAAAACAACGGCAAACTGTAATCGAGCCGCAGCTACGGCTTTTCGAATGCTGTGGGCACTTCGAAAGGCTTTCAAAGGATTAGACGAAGGTATGTTCCAAGTACTCTATGCAACATATGTCAGACATCATCTAGAGTACTGCATACAAGCGGCGAGTCCGTGCTTCAAAAAGGAAGCACATATCCTGGAAAGAGTACAGAGGGTAGGAACGAAATTAGTTAGTGGTATCTCACAACTTCCTTATAATATGAGGATGGAGCATTTAAATCTCTTCCCATTATCATACCGAAAGAGGAAAGGCGACTTAATTTTGGCTTACCGTATATTCAATGATGATTTAGGGACTGACTTTCAAAGCTTTTCTCTCCCTCTAGGATACATTTATGAGGACATCACAAAAAGGTGCTCAAACTGGAGTCGAATACAATACGTTTGGAGTTTAGATTCTCTCAGAGTGGTCAACGACTGGAACTCCTTACCTGATTCAGTAGTAACAGCTCCAACGGTGAACGCTTTCAAGGACAAACTGGATCTATGCAAAGATACATATATCGCGAGGATTAACATAAGCAAAAAGAGCCGTCTATCCTTACAATCAGAATCTGAAAGTATCACTTCTAGTAGCCTGTAGTATCACACATAAGACCCAAGTAGCTTGTCCATTGCAAATAGGGCAGGATATTGTCTTTCTTGACCCAACTACTAGAAGTGACTATGGATGAAGCATTGCTTTCTAAACCATGCGAACTTTCTATCCAAAAAAAAGCAAATAAACCATCTGAAAATAATTCGCGGCATTTGGAATTAAATGATCGAAGAACATAGTGATGCATTGAAGTACTACCTTGAATTCTACTTCAGTATCACACAAGAAATTTCTAGATATTCTAACCACGTGACATCCAGGCAAGACGACTGAATTATTGACCGGTGCAATTGATAAGGTGAATAAACAGACCATATTTTGTATTTAGATGAACAATAACTGACAGGTGTTTTAAGTTATCAGAAATGAAGCTATGGGTATTTCCCTGAAAGATGGGTTAATATACATTACTTTGAAAGATATAAAGACAGATGATACTATTCACGAGTGGCGAAACAAATATAATCCGAGTTAAGTTTTCTTCGTACCTCCCAGTGGTTTGCCTCTATCTTTTCCTCTTAGCTTAACTCCCAAGGCTCTCTCCAATTTCGACAGGATGGCTTGATTTTTCACTGCACGGCCTTGTTCATAATCAGCAATCACCTACAGCGATCAGTTAACAAAAATATGGACGGACTTGTTGTTTCTCGTTAATTTTGGTGGCTAGATCTTTCTGCGTCAGGTTCTTCTCTTGCCGCGCCTGCATTATGATCTTGCCAATGTCTATATCCACCAAATCATTGTGAAGATCCTCCGTATCCTCTTCAAGTTTGCTCGGGTTTTTGACTATAGTTTTCTGTTTATTTTGACCAGCAGCCCATCGTTTGTGAGTTTCGATGTGATCACCACGGCGCTGTGCAGCACTGAAAGACTATATGAGGAGTAATTCCGAAAATATAAAAAGATCTTACAGAATTCGATTTAAGCGTCACTGTACGGACCTCCTCCATATGTGAACAGCGTACAACAGCATTTACAAGAATTATAACAACTGCGAAGGTCACAACGCAAATGCGGCAAATATGACATTTAGTTCACATCTAGCAGATTCTTCAGAATTTAGGTTGCAATTAATTTGTAAGCTTTTAAAAATTTCGGAAATTACAGTCTGATAGATTTTAAGTGAATATACTCCGGTTCTCATGAAGAGATAACGGCAATTCGTATGCAATGAGCTCTCGGAGTGAAAGTCTCGTAGGATGAATTCTTCCCAAAAAATACACATAGGTTTCTAATCATGATCCCTGTTGGAAAAATTTTCACGAATTAAGTGTGCACACTGATAGCTGCAATGCAATGACTTCCCAGATTTAAGCATTAAGTTAAGCTACCAGGAGAAATATTCAGCGTCTAATATATATGAGGCAAACACAAACCAAATCCGTTGATTTTTGACTCTTTTCCCTTCTTGTTCTGGAAATTTTGCAAGCTCCTTGATTGCGGGAGATCCCACCACTCACATATTCCCCCAGTTATGCTGAAAGTGTCTTAAAATTTATTTTGACAGATACCCACCTTACTAGGCCCCGACCTCATTCTGAGCGTTCCTTTTTGCCTATTTACAAGCACGCACTTAATTTCCCTGGTCCAGTCATACCGGCCACACAAAACACATAAACTCCATAAATAATCCTAACACTTGTCCAATCTAAAAGTGTCATTCTTCAGAGCATGTTCCCAAGTATCTGAGTCTTTCTGGTTCGGTTTTGTTAGCAAAACTTGCCGGTTAAGTAAGGTACTGATTAAGTAGGTACTTGGGCGGGAAAACTTTACACAGCGGAAAAACCAGCACTTTGCACAGTCTTTTAGCTAAGGGTAGAAAACCATTCCAAAGGAGGAAGGAAACGACTGCGGTACATTTTTGTTTCGGGGAAACATGGATCCAGTTTTCATCGCCATTTGAATTCCTATATTCCCGACTTCTTCTAATGGCTTTTCTAGTAAATTTTTATACGGTAGGTGGAAATGGTCAGAGGGACTATCCGTTTGATTTCATTGTCTACAGCTGCTTAGTGACACTATTTCTATTATTTAGAGGAACACGATTATCGTTTTACTTGACTGTATATGGTGATCAAAGTGAAAAGAAATTCATTCAGTAATTATTCACCTGATGTAATAACCCAGGGTGCATTTCTATCAAAATATCATGAAAACCAGTCATGTGTCCCCGAGTAAAATAGCTCTCTGTACAATATAATGATTAAATAAGGTGAGACGACTGGTAGAAGTAATCTAATAGTTTATGACTTGTAAAAGGAGCATACTGTACTCCCTCCTGCTAAAAATGTATTCATGTACATGTATAATGAGGGATGGTGGTGCCATAACTCGTTGTAGCTAACAAAGTTATTACTCAGAATAAAATTTGAAATGGCTGAAGTCGGAGTGGTTCTACGACTTTTTACTGCGTATTTAACACTTGGTTCCCCTCAATAGAGTAATTTATCAGCTCGGCAGCACAGCTGAAGTGGCGTATATCCCAGCTATCAGGAAAGAACAGCATTAAATTGATGTGATTTGAGGTGACTCAACATCAATACAAGTAACTCCAAAACTAGTTTATCAGAAGATTCGCTGTAGCTTTGATTCATTCACGTGACGTATTGTGTCTGAATGCGAAGGAAACTGATTCCTAGAAGGTTTATTGTACCTCATTGAGAACACAGCATTATGGTGGGAGAAGAGGCTGAATTCCCCTCCTTCTGAAGACAACCATTTTCCCACCTAACTTCGAGCTGTCATGACTCTGGGTAGCAGTCATCGCTGAATATGTTTACCTATAACTCCAACGTATGTATGCCGTATGAATCTCTCCAATCTACTGGTTTTCTCCCTTCGATGTTCACAATAATTAAATTACTTGTAAGTAACCTCGGCAAAAAATAACCTGAAACCAGTAAAAACCTCTCCGATGTCCTGTGATCCGGCGCAGACAATTCCACACTACAACAATAGGTCAAGTAGCGTTACCCGACATCCACCAACAGATGCCTATTTCGCCTTACTTAAAATATGGATTTTTAAGTTAGTTTAGCAGCATTCTTTTCGCTATATATGAATACCAGGTGTCAATACTGGTTAATATTCAATCGGTTCCCGTCGCCGCGTTCATAGAAAGCCGTTTACCTTTCGTGAAATGCAAAAACCTGTGTCATAGTTTTGCTGGTTGATAGGATTTTGATACATAACAATATAATAAAATTTACTATTGATTTTGATTTTTATTTTTTTATTACAGCTTGATTCCACACTGTATTTTTGGTACAAGTATGGAATTTTCAGCATGGATATCGGTAGCCCAAATTTTGCAGGCCGACTATAGATATCAGGTATGCGTCGGCAAAGGATCGAACCTCGGACCATGTGCACGGTCGGCAAGAGTCCTAACCACTGTGCCACCGGCGCGAACTTAAGTATAGTAGCCACCTGTGAACTATGTCATTAGGCTTGACCGTTGTAAATGACCCTCCCATGTACGTTTAGTGTAGACCGAGCAAGAAATCTTCGTATCATTTGTCTTACTTTTAATATTGCTTGCGCGAAAGTCAAAGTTGGTCATTGTATGCAGTATTTTGAATTCAGCGATCGCATCATATGGCAGCAGAAACAACCTCTGATTCCGTGACTTGAGAGAATATGAGTCTTTTCCATCAAAACTGGCATAAGACGTCCCCTTGAGATCCTAGGGGAATAGAATAACTCTATTTTATCCCATTCGATGTAGTCCATGGTCATCCATAAACTTTAGTTTCACACTCATCGTTCCCGATTCGGACTTCACTCAAAGAGCTGATGCGATGCCACTCTTCTATCTACTTAGAGATCAATCTCCACTTTAGTCGGCATTTGTACTGAACGGTAAGCTGTTGGTTTTGACGTAGTAAGGGCTCTGCGTTGTTTACCCTTTCTAGTAGACAATATGATCTCCAGTTTGGAATGAAGGCGGCTGTTAATGAAAGTCTGAGGCTTGTTGGAAATACTTCAGGTGCCGCCTGCATCGCATTGTTGAACCACAGGGATGGACATTAGTGTTTAAAATTCAGGCTTCTTTTCTCATGCAAGTTCAGTAGGCTTTTAGACTTCCAGTTGGTAATGCTACACCTCTATGTGACATTTAAAATAAACCTATCTAATACGCAATAACGTTCTACCACACAGCCCAAGTTTTGCACTTACATTTAGACTTCTGCACTTGCTTCAGGTTACTGAATGCTGGTTTCACCTCTTTATTCTCTATGTGACATTCTTATCTGTGGCATCCATACTTCAAACAATTCCGCCTCGATAAGTAAAATAAATGTCTTATTTCCGGTTTCTTACCACCCTTGATAGTCTCTGGTGTTTATTGATGTTATTGGGCATCGCGTATCTTCAACATGCCTGCCTTTCCTGTGTCCTATCTTCGCTGTTTCTGCTGCAAACTGGTTGGTTTTCACGCGCAGATCCTCGAGGGCGACATTGGAAATAAACTGTCAGAGAAATCTAGATCCTCTGAAGTCTCCTTGCTGTTCAAATGTATCCCAGTATTCTCGCTTCTCATGGCCTGTCGTATGATCCAGTCCGCCAAACTAGGGAGGTCATCAATAACAGAAGGCAACTTTGTCCATTACGGGGGCTTAGCTAAGATTTCATTATAAATTACTTGGTATGTGGCATAATCAAATGGTTATTGAGCGAGATTCACAAACATTTAGGAGGCTCCATAATAATGTGTATTCTCATATAAACATGTAAATTTACATGAAAATGCATGCCATTTTTACAGGCACGATCAAGTATGATATAATATCAAATCGTAGATTGTCTACAAGTTAATAATGTTTCAACTGTTAAATATTTGATATATATATAAATACACTCATTTTATGAACCAGACCGTATAGTTATTGAAGGCTGGACTTATCCGGCATGTTGGTTGAAATTTCGCTAGGTAAATTTTTTTGTCATTAATTTTCAATAAAATTGTGTTGTATGTTTTCTGATTTGATAGGAATTATCATTTCCTTGCTAGTTATGCTGGTGTCCGCGTCTTGTAATCTGGCTGCGACACACTTTAAGCATACTGGTTGCGTTGATTAGTGTTTCATGCGGAATGAGTCAAAACATCGCTATAAGGAAGATGGGGTAGTTGGAGGGTAATGTCATCTACATAAATCGTTTACTTCCTGTGGAAGCTGCAGCTTTCGACATAGTGTCATTGAATGAAGACCACGTCAAAATGTGGCTATTTTCATGTGAAGAACAGCACTATTTGACAAACGAATGCTATCAGTATATGGAATCACCTATAAATGCTGACAGAACCTTCTTTGTGTAAAGAAGTTATCTTGTAGATGTGTCTTTCACTGTATCTGTGTTTGGACAGGAATTATGGTAAGTTGAAAGGTTTTCTCTAAGTGGATTTAATATATATTTACACTGATTGGCGCAGTATAACATGGGTTATGTGAATTCAATCTATAGAAGAAACTTCTATTAATATTGTGCCATTGTTTGCTTAGTTGACTGCTAGGCTAACAAATGTAGTTGGTTCTTGTGATTGTTGCAAGTGCAGTGCATTTGAGAAGACAATAACTCGTTTAATTTTCCTCAGTGTTTTACTTATTGCAACTATTCAGTGTATAGTAATAATATACGCATAGTTTGTGTTGATTACGAGAATTGAATGTAGTTAACTCTATTATTATTAATCTACCGTCTGACACTGTAAACTTAATACTGCAGTGTTTTTGGTCACCAATAGTGGAGACGAATTTCTTCTGAAATTTCCATTTACATAAAGCAGTACAGATGCAGTGTCACAATTAAATGTCTAGGTTGTATTATATTTCATTGTTATCCTCATCAACACAATAGGTCTGCGTATCTTACAATATTTTAAGTGTTTCTCTATGTTGTTAACACTGCATAGTTGCTTAGAGTTGAGGCATCTTTAGCTTATGTTTGTTGACTACAGATTCCTAAATACGAGAATGTAATTTCTATAGGATTCCAAAAACTATTCTCATTAGACATTACTGAGATTATGGATCAATTTCTAAGCTACACATTTGCAACACCTCATTTGACGTAGACGTATTTAGTGTGAAATTGATGAGAGAGTGACATCTCAACAGTATGGGTGTTTCAGAGTTTATCTTGAAATTTGCATGTAATCCTCTAATGCTGGACGACTTATGAGGTCTATTTATGCATATGGCGTCAATATAAAGACCAGCTGTCGACTACAAATACTTTTAATTGTATGAGAACTTTACTTAGCATTACTATAATCAGTGTATACTATTATGTAAAACTATCTTTTATAAATTCATGTTGTGCTTCATATTTTAGGTGTATGGAGGTTGTGGAATGTGAAATCACTGAAAATGTCAATCTGTCAAACTAACGCTAATACCCTTCATCATAATTTTCTCTTGTAAACCAAGAAAATGTTTGATATACTCTTCATTTCTAATTCTTATGAACGTCTTCAGTGCGTCGCTGTACTATGAGCTTCCGTAATATGTGAATTCTGATTAAGGCATGCTAAGCTTAGTGGAATGGAGATTTACTATAGTATTATGAAACTGTTACTTCAATCATTCGTGGGATTTCGCGTCTGTTTCTGTACAGTAGCACATTGTAGAAACTAAGTAGGATTTAGCAAGTTGAATAATAATTTTGTAATGTTCGTTACGCTACAGTCGCCTTATTTAGCCAATTGCAAGTCTGTATACCGCTAAACACCAAGTATGTAGCACAAGTAAATGCAGGAAATATGGATTGATAGCTACCTCATCAGTCAGTTAATATGTAGTGGCATCCTCAAATAGACTGTCTACTTGGCGACGAGCTAAGAAACAATTTTGATTTATTTCTGATATGCTGTTGAATCATGTGACGTCATCTAATATCCTCATATCTATGATCAACAACTGCAGTGTTTGAATTTCTACTTTTTTAAGTATGTCGATGACCTAATTATTTCAGTGTCTGTCAACTCCCAGCTAGACAGTACTAAAATGAACAGCTTTCTATTAGGAATTAGCGAATGGTCTTCGTCTAACCGCCTTAAGCTAGATCCTTCCAAATGTCAGGCAGTTAATTTCAGTTTGAGGTGTAGAAGAAATTAAATGAAGCTGCTAATTCCGATTACCGTTGTATAATTGATGAGTGATATAAAAATCAAGTCTGACGTAAAGTATCCTGGACTAATTCTTTCTTCTGACCAGACCCAGTCTTCCCATGTCTTAGAGATTTCTAAAAGAATATTTCGTCTGACTGTTCACATTAAGAAGTTAAGGCACTCAAGCATAAATCATCCCTCCTCTTAAAGTAGGTAAGTTCGTGCATCTTACCTATTTCTCACCGGTTTTTCTTGCTTTAATCATGATGAAACCGTGTTTCGCAGAACTCATTACACAACGTATCAGCCTTAAATGTATACCACATGCAGGTATAATGCTTATGAGCTAGGTATGCAAATCAAAGTAAACGTCTGTACGGTGCATTCATTATTTATAAGACTAGCTAGTATGTGAGAGCTACGATTTGACCAGTTATACAACGTTTAATATATTTGGACACAATTAACCCACACTGCTTCCTTCTATGACGCATTACCTAAAGCTTCGTAGTTACCTTAAAGTGGTTTCCGCTGAAGGTAATCTCCCATAGCTACTACCTTGAGCGACTTAACGTTATCTTTGAATTTCAAAGTAAAAGCGGACATCCTGGGAACCTTCTTGGTAAAAAAATCGTCTCCTAGTCGAAAAAATGAATATATCCTAATCTCCACGAAAGCGTTTAGAGGCATTCATCCTATCACCTCAGATGACTCACTATTTGCAGTCACTTAAAAGTAAGAATAAATTTACCGAAGACTGTGCTTATGGCTTCTAGATATCATAATGTACCATGAGGGAAAACCTATATCCATAGGGTTATAACAGTTACAAGCGCGATATCAATCCGAAACACGACGACTACGATTCTCAATCACAGAAAATCCTACTTTGCTACCAATCCTCTAATAGTATTAACAGATGTTTCGCCAAGAAAAAGAAAATCAATGGTTTTAGGAAAATTTATTTAGTTTTCTTAAAGATCATGGGCACCAGTATTTATAGCCACGGCAAAATCACAAACATCCACAAAATAGGAATTTCATTATTTGAAATGAAGCAAGCAATCTGTATTCAGCCAATATTTTCACCCCGAATAATAATCAGCTCCTCAGCTTGTTGTAGACCACAACCCGGAACGTTATTCTTGCTAATTAAAGTCTTACCTTTAACTGGGATAGTTCGTACACTCACCAGACCACCATGTTGTCCGCTTCTGAAGTGGATTTGCAACACACTGAATGGCTGTTAACACTGGCTTTGCTACAGGCGGTCTTAGTTCATGTATCTGGATCTAGTACATTGGGTATTAATAAACAGAGGTAACATCATTCAGGGGTTTCTCGTTGCTTTCAAGTTTCCTTCAGTTCCAAAACTGCATACAAGCACAACAGATTCACACTTCTCATGTGACTCAATCGTATTTGATTTAGATTCCCTGACAATATATATGATTCTTTAAGTGATAATGTACACTGATGGTATACTCAGCTTCTCGAAAAGCTTCAAAGCTTTTTCAACTTCAAACCACGTTTGAAATTACAGGTTTAATATGCTCTTCGTAAACCTTGCCAATATCACACCTCATCGTATTCTCCTCACCAGATTGACTCGTAGATTGCTGCAAGCTGTAAACATGCATGCGAAAGACATTGTCTTCTCCAGATTTCTACATACTAATTATTCAATTGAGCAAGAAACAATAACTGCAACCAGAAAACGGACCAAAAACACGAACTTTTGCCAGCTAAACACGTTCACGTGCACATTTTCCAAAACTTCTACGCAGCACTATTTCATTGATAGCTGAAAAACAAGTAAAACATTGTAACCAGGCATGAAATCAACGTGTGAAACAGTTGTAATGAAATGAATGCACTGCCCCGGTGGTAAAAACCTCCGAAACATACGAAATTAGTCATTTTAACAGCAACGGAAACAAAAACGAGGTGAAACGCAGCATTTGTAAGCAATGCGCATCAAGATGAGTTGTGATTAAATGCAGGATAAGCGGGATAACCGATGAGTAAAGGAACGGCAACGGAAATCCAATCCAGCATGGCCGACTAACATGGACAAAAATGACATTTGAGCGTCTCACTCCGTTAATGACCTTGAGCATGCTGGGTAATTTCACTCGAGGTCTGAGTACAGCGCCACGTGACACTCGGCTATGCACTGCTGTCCGGGATGGGAGTTTCAAGTTGATCCTAACCGTCTGCCTCCTATCTGCGAGGAATTTCATAATCCGGTTTAGTAAGCTGCCTTTGATACCAAGACTCTCCAACTTCATGAGTAGTCTTTTGTAAGGCACTTTATCGAAGGCTATGCTGAAGTCTATGAAGACGACGCCAACAAGTCCTTTGTTTTCCCTTGATCTGACCCAGCTTTCTCTTGCAGTGAGAAGATTTGACGGGCATAAGAGGTTTCCTCAGAAGCCATGCTGTACTCTGGATAACAAATTGTTGTTTTCCAGATGTGCCATGACACTTTTCTCGATGATTCTTTCCAGTGTCTTGCTTGAAGTGCTGATGAGACTAATAGGCCTGTAGTCTGAAAGGCTTTGTCTTGATCCTCCTTTGTGGATGGGGGTCACTATGGCGTCGTTCTAGTCATGCAGTAACACTCCATTTAGGAGAGATGGCTTGAAGATCGTGGTCAACGGACGGCTATATGAGCTGATAGATATTTGAGAAGCCTTGGATGAAGATTATTAGGACCTATCGATTTCCCTGCACCTAGTTTGACCAGGCAGTGGAGCACGATGTCTTGGTCGACGTCAACGGAATCTATCTTGTGTTCCTCTGATGCATTCAGAGCTGATCCTATAGGGAGTGATGATCCCTGTGTAAAGACTCGGGAGGAGTAGTCTGACATTGCTTCTACTCTTTCTTGATCCTCGTATGTCTTACTATGGATTTTAGAATCCAGGGTGATCCGATTGACTTAATCAAATGAACTCAATGCATTGGAGAAATGAGGTGATTCAGCATCAACTAGATACTCTCATCCACGACACTGTTGCGTAATGGTGTAGCACAAACTATCTGTCACACACAAAAATTGTGATATGGATATGATAATATCAATGTAATACTTGTCATATCAAGGATCATTGAGAAAGTTTTCAAAGACCAAACCTCAGACTACTTTCTAAAAAATAAACTAATCAACCTGTCAAAACACGGATTCCTCAAGAAAAGATAATGTCACTTGCCACATAGACTTCTTCAACGAAGTCACCTATAGAAGAGGTAAGAGAGAACTAGTAATTATCCTCTATTTCGATATAAGGAAAGCCTTTGACAGAGACCCACACAATCTGCCAGTTAGCAGGCTATGCTCACTAGAGATATGCGACCCCCTCCACAGCTGGACAAAATCATTTCTTTGTGGCTGATATCCGACAACAAAAGTTGGCTCAATGACCTCCAGGCCTAGACCAATCAGCAGAGGTGCCATCAGGAGTGTGTATTGGCCCCCCTTTTCATCATATACACAGAAAGTATAAGTGAATGCTTTAGCATAGTCAAAACAATACTGTATGCACTTTACTTAAAGGAGACCCAAACGTGCACAAATGCAGATATCGGCACAACCGTGAACCCTACACACGGGGAAGTGAAAAAAACGGATCCATGATGTGAAATCTGAAGAATCGAGTTGAATGTAGAAAAGTGTGGCTGGCCTTGCATAGGTTGTTCCAATCTAGAAAGTGACCTAGAATTTCGGGACCACAAAACCCCCAGAATCAAATCTGTACTGGACCTAGGATTGAAATATTCGCATAATCTATCATTTCCAGAGCATATCTCGAAACAAGCATCGAAATCATGTAGGCTTATTTGTTTCCTACTCAGGAAATTCTACAGAAGTGAATCCAGAATTCTACTGTACAAGGTTTGTGTACGCCCACTGCTAGATTGCTGCTCATTCAAATTTAGTAGTACACGCTTAGAAGACAAACTGAAAGTAGAAGGAGTACAGAGGTACTTCATGCTAAAAGTACTCGGAACCGATAACGGCACAAACAACTATACCAGATGTGAAATCCTGGGACTAGAAACATTATGGTTAAGACGACTACGACTAAATCTGGTACTCTTCTATAAGCTTCTTAACCACATAGTATACCCCTGCTAATTATACTCGGTTCTCTGAAGACACTGGATATAACCTTAGACGCAATAAAAGTACAATGGCTATAGAACAATGTAAAACAGCCACCAGGCAGAAGTTTTTCTTAATTAGGTATGCCTAGATATGGAACAAGCTACCTAAGGAAATGCGACTAGCAAGCTCATTGGCCTCCTTTGAAAAAACACTTAATGACGCACTAAGTGAGTTTGCGAGCGACACCAGTGCTGATTCCCATGTAAGAGCTTCGGAAATCACAGGCCGATTTAGTGTATGAGTTTAGAGACTACACCTGTTGTTTGTTTTGCCTCTATTTATAATTTCAGACAAAAAAGCAGCAGCAATGACAATAACGCCCACACAAATAAGAGTCGATCGAATTATGTCTGCCTGATACAAAGGGTTAACCATAACCAACACACGAGAGAAACATGGGAAAACACCGCACCGAAAAGTAAAAGTGCCAAGGTGAATCAACAAAGTGCAATGAAATAGGTAAGTGCAAGTATCGTTAGTAAATTCATTTATAAAGGAAACTCCCTAGGTTGACAACGTTCATTTGCAATGTATAATGATATCCATATAGTTCGTACTATCATGATGTCCACTTTTGGTTTTAATACATTTATCCTCATGCCGGTTCCTTTTATTTTTTACCTTTCTGTGCATTTGGTGCACAACCGTACCCTACAGAGAATAGGAATAGAATAAGTCGAATCAAATTCATAAAGAGCTATAGAGTGTTGGGTTTAATGGAATGTAATGAGGATCAAGTAAAGACGTTATTAGAAAATGAATGAGATAAGACATTGTGAAGTGGTATTCAAAGATCCGACAATGGACAGCAAGTTAGTTTATAAAATGCTCCATAAATCTGTGCACATCCCACATGGTCGCATCTCAACAATAGGCTGAGTGAATGGTATATATTTAAAGGCAGAAGCATGATCTGTCTAGGCGTTCATTATTATCTTTTTCAAGATAAAGATCTAAGCCCTCATAAAAATCAGAAATATCTCTAGCCTTCAAATTGTATATTGCTGTTCCTGCAGAATGGGGCGATTCACCTTAGTGACCCCCACCATATCTACTGATCAGCTAGCGCCACCCTCCCTCCTTTATAAGCCATTTTCGCACTTTTGTAAGTAGCCCACCATATCGACCAAATGTAACGCACCACTCAGTTGTTACGCGCATTTTCGGGAAATTCAGTCAATAATAGTGCCTAGGATTATATAATATAAATTGTTTCAATTTCTTCAGAGCGTGCTTACTGTCGTCATTCCATTGCCTTTCCTTGTATATATATGTTGTGTCAGTGAAAAATTGCAAACATGCTTACTCCATTTTTACATTATTATCGTGCTGATCATTATTATTATATTATCCTTTAGTTCCTAGAGGGACATAGCCAAACGTCTCCATTGCCTTCTGTTTTCTACCAACTTTTTCACCCCACTCCAAGTCTGCCCATATGCTTTCATCTCCTCCTCACATGACCTCCTCCAATTCACCCTTGCACTGACGACCAACTCGCTGATTCCTTTTCGGGTTCCACTCGGGCGACGGCTAGTCTAGTGATGTCACTTGATGGTTTGTTTCCTCAGAGTATGGCCGATCCATCTCCATTTCTTCCTGCCTATTTGTTTCACAGTCGGTTCCAAGTTGGTTCGCTTCCAGAGATCACTCTCTGTTGCTGATCTTTTCCGGCCAGCCATCTGGTAGTGATTAGTATGGAGCGAAGACAGTTAGCTGTTGATGAAGGTCTGTAATTTGTTCGAAGTGCTCTTCATGACGCGCCCAGTCTCTGATCCGTATAGTAGCACTGACCGACTTCACACCGGAGTTGAAAATCCGGATCTTATTTTTGATGCCGAGTGCTGTTGACCTCCACACAGACTTGATGTGAGTAATGAAAGCTTGTCTTGCTTTCCCGATTCTAGCTTTGATATCCTCGTCAGTTCCGCCTGTAGTTGAAACGATGCCTCCCAGGTAGGTGAAGGAGGCATCGTATTGATGATGCCTGTTAACTGGAGTCCCCGATGTGCATAAAGTGAGGATATATTATTATAAGATGCATTTCATTGTTATATAAGGGAAATGACTTCAAGCTTTATTTTTTCCGAAGTGTCTGTAATCCATCCAAAAGATACTCGGGTTCTTTTGTTAATGCGAAGACAATATTTCCGTCTCTTGATGTGCTCCGTCGAATGACTATTTATCACACTGCTGCCTCAAACCAAATTGAAAAACGACAGCAACCATGTAATATAACCATAAACCAAATTTATGTAATTTAAATAATACTTATCCGGCCCGTACAACTGGTGTGTCCTATATAGGTAGGAACAAATATGTACCTTATTATAATACCATTACTAAATATGCTTACTAATCGCATATGTAATTTATCATATTGATGATGCCTGTAAACTGGCGTCCCTCGTGTACAAAAACGAGAATATATCATTATTATTATTGAAACTATTGTACTCCGGTGCTTCTTATTTATCGTCTATGACGACAAAATGCCTGTTTTCGTTAGACCACCTATGGATCTTCACACAGATGATCCAGAAATCTGGAGGAAACTCGAGGATGATACTTAATGCTTACGTCGAAAGAAAGCTCGAAAATCTGTTAGACTGGTGCAAAATTGGTTGTTTAGCATCAATGTAGTGAAGTACTCAGCCATGAGCATCGAGCACGTGAGTACCAACACAGAGGGAATACTGCACTCCTAATAATAATAATTTGTTTTATTCCAAAACAGTACTTGTGATACATAATGGAATTCTCAGCACACAGATGCTCACAGATCTAGGCGCCACTGTGAGTCATGAACCTAAAATTATGACGCACTTTCGCGCAAATGGTGCTTGCAGTCTTGTGTCCTTACTGCCAACAGATACGGTCTCTCCTGCCACGACAAGTGAACGGAACACCACATCATATACTTCCCTATTCAGGTTAAAACTGGAAAACTGCATCTCACTCTTTCCTTGATTGGCAGTCATATATCCTAGATAAACTTCGAAGGGAGGCCATATGTACACTTCGTGCCATGTCCAATTTATAATGAAACGAAAGACTTAACTTATCAAATCTATGCTGTTACCATTGGTAAAAAGGAGATACAATAAAGACGTTCAAACTTCCAAGAAATGACCATGGATATAGCCGTTCTTCTCTTTTCTTCCACACCAGGTCGGAAAGTCTCAAAAGACATATCAGAAGAGTTCAAAACATTCGGTAGAACCATGTCATTGCGAAGTACTGGCTTTACTACTGAACATGTACCGACTCTCAGAAGATGCAGTATTTGATCTGCCGATTAGATGAGTACAATTGCTTATTCAAAAAAGATTGAATGGGGATGACGTCTTTTATCCCCAACGAAAAACACAGACCGAAGAACATATGAATTCACTAAATTTGATACAAAGTCATATTATTTGACCTTTTCTTCCTACCTAAACCCAGAAAACAATATCAAAAACGAAGGATTATTACCCTCCTATGTAATTTTCTCTACCTGTTGACCAGTTGATTGACATCATCCCTAAAACCACTTCTCTGTAATATTGAATGTTTGAAGGCCATCGCGACCTTGACGGCTTTTTGACTGCGCATGTGATCGAGAAATGGAGAAACTTTCTCGTGTACATACCGGCTCCTTTGACTTTTTAGTGAAAGAAGGCTTAACTAGACTAGTCAAGGTACTCTAAATTTTGAAATTCTCACCTTATACCTGAAGCATTTGCAGCCACTGGAATTTCGTGCTGGTGATCATGTTGTTGAACTTAAAGTACAGGTATATTTACTTCTTTCGTTAGGTTTGATTAGCGAAGTTTATAGAAGTATCCACTCCTGTCAATCCAGACAATAAGACCTCTCTTCTTTACCCTAGTGAGGTGAGTTTGTACTGGTTTTCATGTCAATTTGCTTAGTGTCGGAGAGCTGGATTGACGTATGGTGGTGAATTGAAGTTGAGCGTCCGTGTATCCTTGAACGGCACAGCTTTGGGTGTTGTGGATGTTCCATGTGGAGTCTTACCTGTCATGGTCATGTCTCGGTCATGCAATTTATTCTCTCTACCGCGGTCTCAGTTTTATTTGCACAGAGAAGAGTACAAAGAGATTGGAGGATATTTCATAGTGCATGGAAAGGAGCGTGTTATAAGACTTCTAATTATGGCGAGAAGGAATTTTGTAAGCCTTCATTTTCTGCTAATGCGGTTAACAGCCTCTTGCCATTTGTAGACCATCTTTTAAGAAGCGTGGACATGGGTACACTGAGCGTGCCATTGTAATAAGATGCGTACGAGAAGATGAATCTGTTTCGGTGAGTAGAAATGCACTTAAGTTAATCCTTTTTCGAGTTCATTTACAATGTGTTTTTAATCTACTTCAAATCTAGACAGTCCGTCACTTCGCTTTATAAACATGATTTTGCTTTATTCAGTTCACTAAAGTAGACAGACACTAAAATTGTATCACAGCGAATTGTATTGTGAAAGGAACTACAATACAAGGCTGCATGTGATGCATATTCTTATAGAAATCCTTGCAAATATAACGAGGTCTGAATTAATTAGGTAGTAAACATTGAGTCAAAGTGAAAAACTCTGTCTTCCATTGCTAAAATCTTAAGGTAGAATATTTGTAAACTTTCCAGCTACAAACTAGTCAGGTGTTTGCACGCGGTTCAGGTTAGCCATATGTTGCACTGCCGTTATATTCTTTGGATTGTGTGCACAAATTCAAATCAAATCATTCTGATGTTTATATCTGCTGGGTCGAACTCATTGGTGACATCTATTAAGCGCAAATTAAATTATCTTGTTTATTGTAATGAAGCAGTTCTCAAATCACTTTTCTCTTTCTAATAATGACCTACCAATTGTGCTGGTTATATGGCCCATGGCTATGAGTTCGTTTTGGTAGTAATTCGTAGTAGTGTCTTCAAAGTACTCCACAAGAAACATCGATTACACCTTCAGGTGACACTAAAAGACTAAGTTAAGCACCAACTAATGAAGAAGATTGCCTCTATCATTCCCCATACACTGGTTGACTACAAAATCTTTTGTTCTCACTGGTATTTAAATCGATTTCTAAAGTTGTTATACAGCGATTAAATGTGACAGTATTAGCCGTGCATAGAATCTAAATTTTACGCTCAACTGGTTGATCAAAAAGTTTACTCTCTCACCTTAAAATGCCTTCCTTAAGTCATCGTTTCTCTATTTCTATGCAACTAAATTAATGTCATTTATGCTGTACAAATGTCAACCCAATGCATTTTAGATTTTGATGCTTCACTGGCTTATGAATGGTGAACCAGCCTTAGCATTCATCGTTGAACGTGAACAATTTCTAGTACCTATCTCCATTATATTACGAGTAAGTTCCTACTTTTTCTTGTTTCGAAAAACGCTTCTAAATTATAATGATAAATAACTCCATTGTTATTGTGGTCTGTATCAGTTTAAAAAAAATTGTCAAGGTACTTCAATTTTTCTGTCACCAGATACTTTGAAGTATCAGATTTTCATGATCATAAGGCATCGTTTTTCTGTAGACAGCTGCGTTAAGGATGCTTAGTTACTTTATTTTTCAACTTTGCGTTTGTCAATTTAACCCATCGTCTGATTGCTGCATAAAAAATAGACGGCTGGTTCAGCCCAACAAAAAACTTTGGAAATGCTTAGCTTAATTTGTATACTTTAGGAGAAATTTCCGTGATGTATGATATGCACTTCTCTTCTTATTGGGTATAAAATGATGTACTAAAACCAACCTTCGTTGATATGAGATTTTAAATTAGGTTTTGAACTGTTCATTTGTTGACAGAGTTTAGTCCAAGTTAATTTGCCTTTAAAATACGGACCTTATTTGGTGCTTGTTATTATGCCATTTATTACTCTATTTACATTTCGTTACCTTGCTGAGAATCACTGTATTGTTTTAAAACTGTTTCCTGTGTGATTGAAGCGAGTCTTAGTTATCAAAACTTAAAGCTGACGCCACGTATTTCATCACACTAACTTGTATCATGTATCAGGTAGTAGACTAAGAGCACTCAGGCATATATTTTGCTTGGTACTCACCAAATTCCCCAAGTTTCACAACCTTTTTCATACTAGTCGTTCAGGTTAGTTATCATGAAGTTCAAAATGACAAAGTTAGGGCACCGAGGTGTCACAGAGCTGTAACCACCTGTAGTTGGTGTTGTCGTTATTGTTGGTTCTGAAATGTTGGAAATAAGTCGCTAGAGGCCTTAAATAACGTATGTGAAATTTATGAAATCCTGTGTGTATGCTCACACTGTTCACTTTGATTATTCTGTATGCCTTCGCTGTTGTCATCTTGCCGTTCATTTACTTCTTATTTCTTTAAAAATTGTCACCAGTTCAATCGAACATTCAGCCAATCGAGTCCCATGTGTTTGTTTGCTTCAAAGCTTTGAAAAAAACAACTTTATTTGGTTAAATATCAAAGAAATCATAAATCCCGTAACTATTCAAGAATGTGCATGTCGGTTACAGTCTAATTGCTTAGTTATCTCTTTGAAGTAATCATGTCAGTACGATTCCCTGAGATTTAGTAAGCAAAAATTATCTTTATTTTCGACCGTTTGACAAACTTTCCTTGAAAATCTGTGACTAACACCTCAATATACGTCTCAGGAAGCTAACCGTTTCTTTTAGCTTACAACCACAGTCATCATGGTTCAATGGGATGTTACATATATCTTAACATGAAACCCAGACATTTTTCACTGTTCTGTTGACTGTCACTTCTGTTTCAACGTCTTTTGTCTGTTTTCAAGTAAATGATTTTGAAAATGTCTCTCTGATTGTTCACCCATAACTCCTCATCTGTGTTCTGGTATATGATGTGACCGTGAATAACTTTTCCTGTAACTTCTTCAGTGGCATCAACTGTATTGTATAACAGTGCAACTTGGAATCTTGAGCTATCTGATCCCCGTTGCCTTTGTAGTAGAGTTTCTCTTTGGGTAAGACGAAGTTCAGTCGTTTATATAGATATGCATTGAAAAACCTCCAACTGGTCAGACATACTTGACAGTTCATGAAGGCTCTGATTGTATAAGTTTAAGACTACTAAGAACAGCTGAGATTGTTTGTTGGATACTTGAGGTGATACCTTGCACCGAGTGGCAACTTGGCTCACTAGCTTAAGCGCTCGGCTTTTAGCCATTGGTTCCCACGTTCGATCCCTTGTCACCTACTTTAACCTTCACACAATAAAAGTGCCCGTAATATGAAAAACCTGTTTGATCGACAATACTGCATCGAGAAAAATATATTCATACGTTAAATGCATCCAAATCTTCAAACCTTTTACTGTCCAACATCTTTTTTTGATGTACTGTCGCCTTTCACCATAGCTTATATTATTCCCTTCGTCTCCGTACGAGCTTTGATTTATGATATCATGGGAGTGTAACAATTTGTGCTATCTATAAATCGTACCTATAATAAGTATCATTCTACTTGTGTGTGTGTGTCCCTTTCCCTTT
Organism: Trichobilharzia regenti; assembly: GCA_944472135.2. Classification (NCBI taxonomy): domain Eukaryota; kingdom Metazoa; phylum Platyhelminthes; class Trematoda; order Strigeidida; family Schistosomatidae; genus Trichobilharzia; species Trichobilharzia regenti. The sequence continues at coordinate 101,681,998 of OX235263.1, read as the reverse complement.
CTCTTTGCTTTTTAAATTAGCAAGTTAATATAACTGTGTGAAGTTATATGACCCAAACATTCATCTGTCACCACAAATTTTGATCATAACAATTAATCAATCATACTTTTAACAATAGTTATTTTGAATTAATAATCAGAAAATATATTTTCTGTATTCCATTTGGTTTTTTAATGCTTTTCCTGTGTAATTCATTAAGAACAAGATATTATTATGACTATATTTTCAAGTTTATACGACTTGATCGCGGATTGATATCAGTTAGAGAACCATTGAAAACCAGCACTGGAGTACTGGACAGCTGCTGTTTCATCCTAGTTTGGGAATCATCGGCAGTACGCACCCACTGGAGTTCGAACCGAGGACCTTCCGGTTACCATGCAATCTGGCTCGTACACCATTTAGCCACTGGGACCCGATTCAATGGCTCATGAATTCCAACTTCTACCAATTCGTGATTTAGCGCAACCCCACCGACGACATTGGTCGGGGTCATTGAAACAGATCCCAGTGGCTGAATGGTATACGCGCCAGATCGCATTGTAATAGGGAAGGTCCTCGGTTCGAACTCCAGTGGGTGCGTACTGCCGATGATTCCCAAACTAGGATGAAACAGCAGCTGTCCAGTACTCCAGTGCTGGTTTTCAATGGTTCTCTAACTGATATCAATCCGTGATCAATGCGTATAAGCAAAACTAACCCTCACAAATCAAACTATAGTATATTTTCAAGTGTTGCTTTGTAGGGATTTGACTGACTTCCTGTTTAGAAAGCTATTGAAAACCTTGAAGTAATAAACTTCAGACTTGTCTTTTGACCTTAAAGTTTTAGAGGCTGACGGTATAGACGTTCGCGAATTGTACGGGGTATACTAACGGAAGACCTTATACCAACAGCTTCCGTAGTATTCGTTTCTTGTGGACCAAAGGCAAAGCAAGAGACAGTATTTGATCGTCCAAGTTACGAGATATATTTCGGGACCAAAACGAGTTGTTAGACGAACGCTTAGCTGGCTGGTGATCGTGCACGAACGTGACACGACGGAGTACCGAATGGCGGGGATGCTTGACCGAAAGCCTTCAGCTAAACACGTCGACTTAAACTCTAAGGGTCAGCATCCAATGTTCACTGATGATTCCTATGGTCAATAATTTTGGGGAATTATTTGCCGCTACAATGTCCTAGGTTCGATCTCTGGGGGGGGGTCATGAATGTATGACTGACATATAAAAATGCACAGGATTTCATCATGAGCTGATATTGGTTAGAGAACCACTGGAAAACCTGGGAGTACTGGACAGCTGTTTCATCATCCTAGTTTGGGACTCTTCATCAGTACGCACCCAGCAGGGTGCGGCAGGTCAGGTGTGAGGACAAGTACTTGCCGAAGACGTTAGCTAGCGGTTGTGCTATATCGTGAATTGGCAGAGGTTAGAATTCGTGAGCCATTGGATTGGGTCCCAATGGCTTAATGGTCTGTGAGCTAGATCGCCTTGTAACCAGAAAGTCCTGGGTTCGAACCCCGGTAAGTGCGTACTGATGAAGAGTCCCGAACTAGGGCGGAACAACTGTCCAGTACTCCCAGGTGGTTTTCCAATGGTTCTCTAACCTATGTCAGCTCTTGTTGAAATCCTGTAACCAGTCACTCAGATCCCTACAAACCAATATTTGAATAAAAATGTAGAACCCGGATACTCACTCACATTCTAAAATGTTATGGTGAGAAAACAAAAGTAACAAAAGTAGAAGAGGGTCACCGAAAAGAACCCCACAACCAATAAAGATACATGTTCTACGATTACAACCAGTTTTCGCTAGTATCATCTGATGTGGTTTTCCCCTCTGTTTCAAGTGTTTGTAACCGTAGACACCTTTAATTCTTATCACAAGCTAAGGTACTAACTTGTGAACTCAAATATTTGACTCTTCCTACCCTTATAAGTAGCTCAATGTATCATTTATTTTGACTTTGAAAGTAGTATAAGATTTACAGAGAAGTTAAATTATGGCAGCTACCCCAATCGACTTTATACTTTACCTCAAGCAGCTAATTAGAATAAAGTGGCAATAAAAGTCTCAAAGTTGTTAAATAGATAAATATAGATCGTGATCCCCTTCACCAAAAAAGACAAGTTGTATTGTCAAACTTTCCGCAGCAAGTTTGCCTTGTAACCGGAAGGTCCTTGTTTCAACAGCCAATGGGGTGCCTACTGCCAATGAGTCCTAAGCTAGGCTGATGAAGCAGGTGTCCAGTGCTCCTTAGTTTTTCAATGGTTCTATAGCTGATATCGACCCTTGATTGGACTTGAAACAAATGAAATCTCTACAAACAATCCCGTGAAATTAACTCCACTTAATCTGTTCACTCACACATAAATCAAACACTCGATATTCCTGTGGTTAAAGCGAATCCACAACAGAAGGCTTAATTTGATTTCATCTTACCATCTGTAATTCTAATTTTTTGTGAAAGGTCCTGTATCACGACAGTTGCTATAGTTCTACTTCGCCAAATGTACTTCTAAGAGTATTTAACAACTGTGACCCCGTAACTACTTCATGCAGATACGTATTCATGTCGGCTGACTGATTAATTTTTATTTTTGCGAGGTTCTTCCTACCTATGTGACTAACTGACTGTTTTCAACGTAGAACTTTGCACAGATCTACAGCAGTTTGTGTCGCCATACTCCATGTAGCGTACAAAGCAAAAGAAGAGAATAGCAAGATATAATAAACAGAAATATGAGGCAAAAAGAATAGTAGTATCAAGGAACACTGAAGTTTTATTGGAAATTATAAGTCACAAGGAGTGGATGCATCTGCACCAGTCATTGAGAACGATTGTCTCCAGCCTTCATTGGTTTTACTACCCTCAGAAAACCAACCATTTAGGAAGTCTTCACCTCCCCACGTGACTGGCTTAAACTAACTGTTGTGGATTTAATTGACTGATGAAGTTGTGTGAGTGACTTGATATAATTATGAGCAATAGTTTGTGCTCGAAATATCATCAATTAATATTACTGTATAACCACACTGTGTGATTTATTAAAATAAAATGTTATCCATAATGGAGTTATACTCTGAAATAATAGAGAAGATTTATAGCTCAGGTGGATGATTTGCAATTAATAGTGTTCTCTGAGCTGGTTTGTTTAGTTGCGGAGCTTTCGTCGTCCTTCTGGACATCATCTTCAGCGCAGTATTTAGCATAAAGTGAAATGATTTAAATTTCTTCATGAGTGATATAATTGCGTCTCCCGGTAACCATTTTTACACGTTTATGACCATTTTCTATTGACTTGGATTTTAAACTTTCTGGTCACCTGATTTACTTTTTATTAGTTGATAAATTTGGTCTATATTAACGTGTTTGTTAATTGCATTTTCGTTTGAGTACCAGGCTTCTAGGAATTCCCTGGCACTTTTGGTGTTTCCTCTGTCTAAGATTTCGACACTATCCCAATCAAATCGATGTCCATAATTGTCTATGCACATTGATATGAAAGAATATATATCGTGCCTTTTCATGGCTGATTTGTATTCTTCGATTCTAATTCGAAGGGGACGCCCACTTTGGCCGATGTAATGCCTGTTACAGTTCAAACATAGAATTTATTTTGTAAATGGTATTAATTTTATCTCCTTTTTCTGTTGGATCTTTCGGTTTGCACAATATCGAATTAAGCGATTTGACTGGCTGGCTTGTGTGCTCTATCTATATCAAACGGTTTCATTATTGTAGCTGTTATTTCAGAGATATTTCCTTTTGGTCTTTGATGATGGTTCTTTGTTGGTGTTTTGATTCGACTTTAAACACTCTACCACAGTTCCAAAGTTTTATACTTATATCAGTAAGTCATGTTTTGGTTTGATCACCACTAGCAGCTCTTTCCTAACCTGATCCATCTTATGCCAGTCAGCTAACATTGCCCGTCGGTCTAGGAAGACGATGCTTAGGCATGTATACGTAACATGTCCTAACCATGTCTCAGTTGGTGTAACTTCACACCCTCGTCGATTGATTTCCCTTTCTTACTCACCTAGCACTCGACCGATGCCTAACCTCAGTTCTAGATACAAATTGTTGAATTATTGCTTTACTACCTTTTAATATATATATACATATTCTGTTCCAGGCTTTGGTTAAGAAAACTGAATTCGAAATTTTCGATGATATTCGACGTGGCAGTGGGGAATCACTTTCACTTGAAGAGTACGTGTGTTTTTCTGCAATAGTTTTTAAATATTTCAATTTGTATTGTTAAATACCTTCCACTGTTATATTAGATACGACTTTTACTCAAATTGGCAATTCGTGGTACATGAGAATGTATGCTCAAACTTCAGCTTGAAGGTCATGAGTATATTTACTCTAGTCAAAGTGTTAAGATTTTGACAGTCAGATAGTACTATTATAACAACGGAAAATAAAGACCAGGCAACAGATCGTTTATTGTGAAAACCGGGAGATATTTATAGATTTTTATGTACATTATTATTAGCGTTATTGTTAGCGGAGAAGCGGTGTCTTCTGATTGGTTGTTTCTTGTCGCTCAAGGTTATTCTGTACTGCCTGTGACCGTTTCTTACAAGGTTATCCATATATCTGCGTATCGTATTTGTTTACGCTAAGTCTGCTGTGATTGGTTATTGATTTCCTCAGGGTTAGGCTTTATTTTTGTTTTTTCCCATGACCCCGATTCGGGATGTAATCATTGACGTAAATTGTTGTCTACAATTTCGGCTTGCAAACAGCTCTCACCACAATATTAGTACCATTCATAATGATAAGTCTTACTTCTAGCCTAATAAAATAATTCTCTAAAATTAAAGGCTGGTTGTAAATTCACCGAAACAGAGAGTTTACTGATCATACTTTCCACTTGTAAAGAGTCATGTTCTATTATTGGTTGTGTTTAGGCTGTGATGAAAATATACAATTTTAAGGCATAATAAATGTTGACAGTGAAAACTAGTTTTTTGAGCCATCAAACATGAAGTCAATGGAACACCTGCAAACCAGCACTTAAAAACTAATCTAATGCTTAATAGTAACTGACTTCAGGATGAAGTAGCCTGGATTTCTCTAGCGGGAAGTCGTGACCACCAAGCTTTGGGTGTGAGGACAAATGCTCGTCGACGACACTGACTAGCTCTGGCGCTGTATAATATCGCGAATCGGTAGAAGTAGTAAGTAAAAATTGATGGGTCATTGGACTCCGCAGCAGTAATTGAAGGTTTGTTGTGTATAACGTGAAGGTCCTGGGTTCTACTCGTAGTGGTGGTGTTGAGTGAGTACTGATAAAGACTCCCAGTTGGGGAAAAAAGCGATGTGTAGTACTCTGGTTTTCAGCGGTCCCCCTAACTGAAGTTCGTGTAGCTCAACTTTCACCGAACTCATTTATTTGTTAACTCGCATATTATATCTTAGGATTGATTATAATTTGCCCGATCGATAGCTGCTACCTTGATGTGATGGTCGGGCTTGCACATTGCAATGACCCAACAAGCTACACTGGTTGGATTTAATGTTCTTGCAGGTCCTACCATGCCAGGAAGATTGTTAGAATAGCGATTAGACTAAAAGCAGTTACCGCCATAAAGGGGTGGTGGTCTGTGGGCGAAGTCATACTGCTGGAGAACAGAGGTGTAACAGCAGTGAGCTGTTTCCCTCAGATGACCAGCATGCCAGCCAACTATGCTGTCTCCCAATCTGTAAAGAGAGATAGAGACGGGGTTAGAAAAGGTTGACCCCAACAATTGTACATCCCGACTTACCCCACCTACGGTGGTCCGTAACCGGCGGTAAGTTTACTAATACGGAACCAAACCAAGAAACCAGTTCTTACAGGTTGTGTGTGACCGGCCACAAGCAGTTGTCCTCTGGACTCTGCTGCCACGCAACAATAATTCTGTTTCAGGTACCCGAAGAATCAGTCAACTGTCAAGGTGTGGGCAGCCGGAAAGCAACAATCGCCCACACACTTATAATTTGAAGTCATATGAACCTCAAACAGTAGATAGAGTCTAGCATCTGAAGGAATGATCTGCATTGCTTAGGAATGATTTCTTTGAAATTTCTCATTGGTTTATGCAAGAAACTGTTAGTTATATTCTTTATATTCAATAACGGACTCCTTGTTTCTTTCTTCCTTTCTTCTGTAATTCTAGAAATGCTATGCGAATTCTGATGCGATTAAAGGATGAAGAGTATAGTTCACAGACTCGAGCTTTGTGTTATCTAGGTGGATTATTTCGCAGACGTATGAATGTGCCTGATAGGCTATCAGATGAAGAAGCTGGAAAATTTCTTCTTAAGTAATTTTGAACAATTATTATTTATTTAATTATTATTATTTTAAATTCTAACTAATCAATAAATGGTCGTTTAACTCAATTTATTGTCGGGAATTTGTGAAAATGCATTCATTGGTTGACTGAGATTTTAACTAGCTAGCTAACTTATCCTTTGTATATTTCAGTGATTCAAGATATCTTTTTAATTAAAATATCACACTCGCCATATATATATACGGGTTAGAAACTTGCATTACGTGTCGTGGAAAGGAATCCATATTAGTTTGTTTATTAGATGTATCCACCATCAGTGAAACAGTATTATTATTTACTGGATGACAGTTTCGAACACAATTTATTCATTGTTCATAATCATTTCATCAATTATAATCAAACGACTTCAAAAGTCGAGTTTTAAAGTTTTCTTTGTTCTCTCCTCCTATTTGTCGTCGTTGGGGTAGTGGAATTTTCCAGATGTTCGGTGGATACACCTGTTGAATCATTCCTAATATACGTATTCACTCTTAGTTGATTCGATAAACAAAGCTTCTGTTATCAATCTCTCCCTTCAACCAGTCAGTTGCATTGGATTTCAAAACTGTCATCTTATCCCATCCTATTGTGTGTTTGTGTGTAACTGCATATAGTGAGTGATGTAGCTGAACTATTCTCTAGATTTCTTATCTTATTTGGGTCAACCAATCTAGATTTAGCTAGGTTTTTATGTTCGGCTAGTTTGACTGCCCCTGTTCTACTAGCTTGACCTATGACAGTCATGGCAGGGTATTAGATAAACTAAATTGTTTTGTTTGAAAGGCTCCACAGGATCCATCATCTAACCGACAAAGCTTGTTTCTAAGTGAGTTTGTGAGTTTGAATGACGGCCACTTTTATTCCTGCCTTGTTAAGAATTCTCCACTGTGAGGTTTCCGAGGTTCCTTCATTGTATGGAATTACTGTTGATGATTTAGATTCCTTATTGTTGGTGTCCTCTTGCGCATGTTTGATATTCATGTCGTCATTAATGTAACTATTATTATTATTGTTACTATTATCACTATCATATAATAATAATAATATCAATGACGACATGCATATCAAATATGCGCAAGACGACACCAACAATAAGGAATCTTAATCATCAGTGGTGATTCCATACAAGGAAGGAACCTTGGAAACCTTACGGAGGAGAATTCTTAACAAGGCAGGAATAAAAATAACAATCAACCTGCAAACTCAGTTAGAAACTGTTGAATGGGGGATCCTGTGGAGCCTTTTAAACAAAACAATTTAGATTATGTAATACCCTGCAATGACTGTCAGGTCAAATTAGTAGAACAGGACCAGTTAAACTAGCCGAACATAAAAACCTAGCTAAATCTAGATTGGTTGACCCAAATAAGATAAGAAATCTAGAGAATAGTTCAGCTACATCACTCACTATATGCAGTTACACACAAACACACAATAGGATGGGATAAGATGACAGTTTTGAAATCCAATGCAACTGACTGGTTGAAGGGAGAGATTAATAACAGAAGCTTTGTTTATCGAATCAACTAAGAGTGAATACGTATAATAGGAATGATTCAACAGGTGTATCCACCGAACATCTGGAAAATTCCACTACCCCAACGACGACAAATAGGAGGAAAGAACAAAGAAAACTTTAAAACTCGACTTTTGAAGTCGTGTGTTATTATAATTGATGAAATGATTATGAACAATAAATTTTGTTAAAATCTGTGTCATCCAGTAAATAATAATACTGTTTCACTGACTGTGTGATACATCTAATAAACAAACTAATATGGAATTACTTACTACCACAGTGCCCAAGTTTTACACATATATTAAAACGGAAAGGATTTCCAACAGCCAGTTGCAAACTTTTATCAACAGCTGCCCCCCTTCGCTGGCTGGCTCCATACTGAAGATCAAATGGCCTGAAGGGAAGAATTAGCAACCAGAAACTGGATGGGAATAAACCAACAGGCGAGAGCCGATTGCTCAATAGATATGTAGGAGTAGACATGGATCGAATGACATCGCACGCCAGACTGTCGAGTAGAATCCAAATGGGAAGTGACGAGTGGGTCATCCTAGGATGACGCGAATCCGATCGTCAAGGGAAGAGGAGAAAGAGGAAATAAAAGATTATGGGCAATCGTTGACCCAGGTAATCATGAGGACAGCAGAAAATAGAACAATGTGGAGGTGTGTTGTTGAAGCCAGCCTTATGTTCCATTCGGGACTCAAGGAAATAGTACTAATAATAATACTGCCTTCACGATTTTATTACAGATTTGTTATCAGGTTGTTCGACTCCCTTATTATGTGGTGTCTGTGTTAGTGATCCTGTTTTTGAACTATGAACTATGTAAATTAAGATTAATTTGATGAGACGTGGTAGTTTTGTTCCTTAGGTCAGGTGTTTTTACTGTGTTCCATAAGAGTTGCATACAGAGTTAAAACATTTTAAGGCTTTTGTCATCACAAAGACTCCACGAATTAAAGTAAATTTGGTGTCTACCAATTTTGACTAGCAGACAGCTCTCACCACAGTAGTAGTAGTAGTAGTTGTTGTTGTTGTTGTTGTTACATTATTGCTCTGATCGTTCACCTTTCTCACATGCATATTTTTGCACTTTTCTGTTATTTCAGTGAATATATAGCAATCCATTTATCATCATTTTTGGATAAATATCATCTACTCTGGTGAGTTAAACACTATTCTTCTTTTTTTGTTAAATCATTTTACTGCAAACTAAAAATGTTAAACTAACCGTAACACCATAATTAGCTCCGTGGATAGACGACTGGAAAGCTGGAAAGAGCACTATGAGGAGCAGTTTAATTGGCCCACAGCCACGCTCAACCCGCCGAATATCCACACCTCCCTGAATGGGATAAAGACACAGGTTCTAAAGCTGTCACCAATCTGAAACAAGGCAAAACAGCGGAACCTGATGGAATGACTCCAGAGGTATTTAAGTACGGTGGAGACAGTTTACTGTCTGCAGTAACTGAGTTTATAATCAGCGTCTGGGAATCAGAAGAAGTCCCATCGGGTTGGTGTAAGTTACTGATTATCCCGATATACGAGAAGGGAGACAAGTCTTCCTGTGATAATCACCGGGGTGATTAGATTGACTAATATGATATATATCTAAAGTCCTAGGTTCAATAATCATGCGTAGACTAAGTGGTGCTCGGGAGTCACAAACACGAGAGAGCCAGGCAGGCTTTAGACCAGGAAGAGGGTGTATTGATCACAATGTCACCCTCCGACAGATTCTAGAACATAGGCATTCCTACCGGCGTCCAACAGTCATTATATTTCTTGACCTAAAGGCAACATTCGATTCTGTCGATCGAGAAGTTCTCTGGAGATGCTTGGCTGTAAAGGGAATCCCGAGAAAATATATTGCACTGATTAAGGCACTCTACTCGTACTCATACAGCCAGGTGAGGGCTTACGGCGAGCTGTCATCTGAACTGATGACGACCAGTGGTGTCCGTCAAGGATGCCCATTATCTCCTTTTCTATTCAACTTCATCATAGATGTGTTAATGGACTTAACCCTAACTCACTTCAGTGACTCAGGGATTGACTTTCTACCGGGGAATTATCTCGTTGACTTGGAATATGCAGACGATATAGTCCTTCTAGGCGAAGACGCTGACGAAATGCAGAGTCTTCTAAATACCTTGAGCTGCAATCTACGAATGTTTGGCATGCGATTCGCTCCTGCTGTCAAATGTAAGATGATGTTACAGGACTGGACTACATCGACGCCTAGTTTAGAAATAGGAAGTGAAGTGGCAGAGCACGTTGTCGGCTTCACATATTTGGGAAGTTGCATCAGTTAGTGCCAACGGGTTGATCTCTGACAAAATCTCAGCACGGATACAGGGGGCTCGTTTTGCATTTGCCAGTTTACTCCATCTCTGAAGTAAATGTGATATCCGGCTATCGACCAAAAGACGTGTGTACTGCTCATCATTCCGCTCCGTCCTCCTTTATGGCTGTGAGACGGCCATTGAGAGTGGATGACATGAAAAAGAACAGCTAGCTGTCTTTGATCATAGGTTCCTGTGCTCTATCTCCTGTGTGAAGTGGTATAATAAGGTGAGCAAAATTGAGGTTAGGCACGGATCGAGTGCTAGGTAAGGAGGGGAAATCAATCGATGAGGTTGTGAAGTTAGATCGACTGAGATGGTTAGGACATGTGTTACGTATGCCTAGTCATCGCCTTCCCCGACGGGAAATGTTAGCTGATGTAGGGTCAGGCTGGAAAAGAGCTAGCAGCGACAAATCAAAACATGGCTTCATCAGTCAATGAAATCTACAACAGTTATTCTAAGCCACGTAGGAAGGTGTAGACTTCCTGAATGGTTGGGGTCCTCGGGACAGTAAACACCAATGGTTAGAAACAATTGGTGATGTGGCTCAAACTCATCGTTCTCTATGGCTAATGCAGATGCATCCACTCCTTGTGACTTATGATTTCCAATTAAACTGTTTTGTTCTTCGTTACTACTATTCCTTTGTTTCACACTTCTGTTTACTGTCTGTATTATGCATTTTCTTCTATCTTCTTCTCTTAGTTTGTGTGTGCCACATGGAGTGTAGCGACTTGAACTACCGCTTATATGTGCAAAGTTCTATGTCGAAAACAGACAGATGTGTTATATAATAAAAATAATAAGATATAATTCTAGTTACTGATAAGCATTAAAACTCTAGGACTTTTATTCATTGACCTTATGAATAGGTCTTTGACAGCTTCAACATCATGGAGAGCAGTATTGCAAGCGTTTATAAACCTCATTCAATAACTGAGGAGTGAGACGACATGCCATGCCATTCAAAACGGAAAGCTCAGCGACTCACACCAACAGGGCGTGGGGAATGAGAAGGTTAGGGGACACATGTTGGAGTGGAAGTAAAGCTGTAGAAGATCTGAATTTTTGCAGATAATTTCGTGTCTCATATGATTAGAACTCGAAGATTTAAAGGCCGAAAATCAACAAACTGGGAAAAGAGGCAATGAAGGCAGGATTACAGATGTACATAGAGAAAAAGTTAAAAATATGGACGAAAATTTCCAAGTGTTGGTTTGTAGGGATTAGACTAGATCACGAACTAATATCAGTTAAAGAAACAAAAAAATCAAGGCTAACTATAAACCGACTGTTTTGACGCAATTGGGGATTCTTCAGCAATACTCATTCACCACTCCAACTAGGATCAATGTCAAGACATTCTGTTGAAGAGGTGAGGCCGTTGATCATTTTGTTATTGGGTGTGTATTACTGATGGTGATATGGCTGAAAAACCATTCTTAGTGGCTCAGTTGCATTCACCCCATGTCATCTCCCAGATCTGTTTAATCGTCAGGTTTTTCCACGTAACTATCCTTTCTCTAACACATTTTTGCATACTATAGTTCTTTTGACTTCGCCCATCATGATATATGTTTGATTTCCCACAAACTGGAAGATATGCAAGTGAAAAGCAACAAGCTGATAGAAGAAGAAGCATCAAAGATAGGCCTACAGTTCAGGTAAACATAGAGAAAACAGAGGTGATGGAAATTCCTGGCCGACAACAACAGATAACAATCAACATAAATTGTAGGAACCTGAAAGAAACAACCTCCTTTACCTACCTGGGAAGCATCGTTTCAACTACAGGAGGGCGGGACTGATGAGGATATCACATCAAGGATCGGGAAAGCAAGACAAGCTTTCACTTCCCTTAAATCTATACGGATATCAACATCACTACTCAGGATGCGAAATAAAATCCGTATCTTTAACTCCAATGTGAAGTCAGTGCTACTATACGGATCAGAGACTGGGTGAGTCATAAAGAGCATCTCAAACAAACTTCAAACCTTCATCAACAGCTGTCTTCGCTCACTACCCAAGATCAGATGGCCAACCAGAAAAGATCAGAAACAGGGATGGGTCTCTGGGAGCGAACCAACCCAGCAGGAACCGACTGTGCAACAAATAAGCAGGAAGAAATGCAGGTGGATTGGAGGCCATACTCTGATAAAAACAAACCATCAAGTGACATCACTAGACAAGCCATCGCTCGAGTAGAACCCGGAAGGGAATCGGCGAGTTGGTCGTCAGTGTGAGGGTGACTAGAAGGAGGTCATGTGAAGAGGAGATGTAAGCATGTGGGCAGACTTGGAGCGGGGTGAAAAAGTTGGCAGAAAACCGAACGCAATAGAGACTTGGGCGGCTGAAGCCCTATGTTCCTCTAGAAATTAAAAGAAATAATGACAATATCATAGTTTCTTTGAAATTTTTTATATTTTCTATACTTTTGTGTGCCACATAGAGATTGGCAACCTAAACTACTGACCCTCTGTGGTAAGTTTTACGTTGAAACTCTGTCGCTCAGTCTGTGGCACGTACTACTGATAAGATTTATCAGTAATGTCTAGGGAGACGTTCACAGGCATAAAAATATGAAGTAGCAGGCAGATAAATTTTACGTCAGAGAAAGCAAATCATACAGCGTTGTGGAGAAAAAGATACATGGGAGACGATGTGAAACGAACACAAAGAAACACGCACACACACACACACACACAATATGAAGGCCAGAAGTAGCACAACCCCGACTATCTGTGCAAACAGTGCGTTGAAGATAAGAGGTGTACATAATCTGGCTATATAACGATACTAAATTGCAAGTAAACACCCCTTCACCTACCATGTCTTCGTCTTTTACCGTCGCAAGCCTATTGCAGAAATCTCCCAAACTAGGACAACAGCCTCCCAACTACTCCTTAATCTAACTTGCAATCTAATCAGTCCTGGATTTCGATGTATATTTTTAACTGTTTCGTATGGAGCGATAACTAGTGATCATTAGTGTTAGTGAATTATACAAACGTATTTCGTAGCGATAGGAGTTTTAATGCAACACTTTCTCACTGTTGCAGAAAAAATCACTAACTTACCTTGATTATTTGTGTCTGGTCTGCGTCAAGCTTGTTATTGAGAAATGTTGATAATATGAAATGTTACTCAACAATCACTTGCAATGGTATGCGGTTACCAGTGCACCACACCTCTTTTATAAAAACTGTGTATACCGCTCAGCAGTTCGCGCCGTCATCCTTTATGACTAGCTGTGAGACATGGCCATTGAATGTGGAAGAAATGAAAAAACAGCCAGCTGTCTTTGGTCATAGGTGTCTGCGTTCCATGTCCAGTGGGGATTGATATATTCAGGTGAGCAATATTGAGGTTAGGCATCGGTCGAGTGCTAGGTAAGGAGAAGCAATCAATAGATGAAGCTGTGAAGCTACATCGACTGAAATGGTTAGGGCATGTGTTACGTACACATGCGTGGGCACTGCCTTCCTCGATCGACGGGCTATGTTAGGTGACTGATAGGGTTGATCAGTTTGGGAAAGAGCCAGTGGTGGTCAAACCAAAACATGGCCTCGTCAGTCAATGAAATCCACAACAGTTAGTTTAAGCCAGCCAGTCACGTAGGGAGGTGTAGACTGCCTGTATTTATTTATTTAAGCGCATAAAAACTTGATACAATATGGCACCAAGAAGGATGCACCACACAATAATAAAACGACATAGATCAAAAGAAAAAAAGAAAGAAGAGAATATATATATATATATGTAAGTAGAGAACGGATGAAGAACTTCATCTGGAAGGAAAACAGTAATGTTTAACAAGTTCAAACAGTATTGGTTAACTATCATCAGGAAGGGAAGAAAGAAGGAAATAGCAACACGTGTAATAGCACGCGATAATTTTCATTGATTGTTTGTTGCTTCATTCAATTCATTGTGTGAGGGCTGAGATACTGCCCGGGTGCCAAGACCGAAGCAGGTGGTTTTATTAAGGGATCACCACCAGAGCCTTCGACTTGGAGTTTAATCCGAAAGGCAGCGGAGCAGCGTCAGGATCTGCATTCCCATGGTTGCAGCCGGTGACCCATATGGGTTCATACGCCATTTGATCCGATTGGATACTGGAGCCCATGTACCCGATGGTAACTGTTTTTAGTTTAACCGCTATCCAAACAACCTTCCTGACATGGTAGGACCTGCAGGGACAGAGTCCCAGTCAGTTTAGCATGTTGGGTCATTACGGTATTCAAGTCCCACCACAACGACAAAGTAGCAGTTATCGGCCGGGTAAACTGCCTGACTGACTGGTTGTGGTCCTCGAGATACTAAAAACCAATGGAGGCTGGAGACAATTGGTGAAATGGCTCGAAATCTGTGTTCTTAATGTCTGGCATAGATGCATTCACTCCTTGTGCTTTATCATATCCGATAAAATTCTTTTGTTCTTCCATATTACTATTTTTTCTGCCTCATATCTCTGTTTATTATCTCTGCTTTGAATTTCTCTTAATTCTCTTCTGTTGCTTTGTGTGCTACATGGAATGTGACAGCTTGAACCGGTGCACATCTGTGCAAAATTCTACTTTGAAACCAGTCAGTATGTAAAAACTAAATATAGAGTTATAGAGATTGATAGGAAGCGTCTAGAATTGAAATCAACACTTAAAGTCAATGGCCGCAGTGAATAGTAGAGGTGTTTATTCCTCAATTCTGGATTTAGTTTACGTTATGGTCATGAAATAACCTCATTGGTCAAGCATGTTTAACCCCACGCCAAACACCAGCCAATCAGAACGACTTATTCTCCTCTGGCCTAACTGAATTTTAATATGGCGGAGAAGGCATAAATATGATGTGCGTTTCTCTAATGAAGGTCTGTTACCAAGTCTCTTGTCTTCTACCGTCATGCAGAGATACTACTTGGCTGTGCGAATCTCGTCAAAGTGAAACGGGGTTCGAACCTGTGACTCATTCAGTGGAAGTCAAGCGCCTAGGTTAATAAGCTACGGTCCCATTGTTGAAGATTTATTTTGTGTCAATAGATAATTACAAATAGTATATGATCCTAAAATTTGTCCATAATATATACATTCCTGATTGGGTTTATCCCATTAACTTGTTTTTCACTCTTTTAGTTTTATGATTAAAAAGTTACACGCATTTGTTTCTGGTTTATGCTGTGAAGAGAGTAATGATAATCCAATGTTTCAAGAAGTCCTACTACCATCCACATTGTATCTACAAGTATTACGTGTAAGTTGACCATTTATGTTTAATCGTTACTCTCAAGTGGTTGGCTTGTAGGGGTTTGATCGATTGGGCGTTACAGTTTTGCATCATGAGGTGACATCGGTTAGAGAACCATTGGGAAACCACCAGGCAGGGAGTACTGGACAGTCAAATGTTTCGTCAGCCTACTTTGGGATTCTTCATCAGTACACACACACCGCTAGGGTTCGAGCCTAGGAACTTCCGGTTACAAGGCAAGCTAGTAGACCATTCAGCCAAAGGCTCCCGATCCAATGGCCAGGCCATGAATTCCAACTTCTGCGAATTCATGATATAGCGCGACTTGCACTAGCCCATGTCATCGGTGACGAGTATTCGTCCTCACACCCGACTTGCTTCACTTCACTGGTCACAACTTCTCACTAGAATCCAGGTAACTACCTACCTACCTAACTAGGGCCAATCAAAATACTTCAGTGAATTCCACTCATACAAAAAGGTGAAGTGTAAGCGAATATTAACCGATAGATTTCAAGTTGAAATCTCTCCTTGGTTTTAAATCCGCTTTAGCAGACTATTATTATCATTATTTCCTTTAATTCCTTTAATTCAGCCGCCCGCGTCTCTATTGCGTTCGGTTTTCTGCCAACTTTTTCACCCCGCTCCAAGTCTGCCCACATGCTTACATCTCCTCTTCACATGACCTCCTCCAAGTCACCCTCACACTGACGACCAACTCGCCGATTCCCTTTCGGGTTCCACTCGAGCAATGGCTTGTCTAGTGATGTCACTTGATGGTTTGTTTTTATCAGAGTATGGCCTCCAATCCACCTGCATTTCTTCCTGCTTATTTGTTGCACAATCGGTTGTTGCTGAATTGATTCGCTCCCAGAGGGCCCTGTTGCTGATCCTTTCTGGCAATTTGGGAAGCTTTTCCAATCTCGTACATGGTGTGGACGTTCCATGTCCCCACACAGACTTTTTCTTTTGGCGCAAGGAGATTCATCGTGTTGAAGTTTCTGGACAGTCCATCTCCATGTCTTCCTACATATTTGTTTCAAAATCGGTTCCTGGTTGGTTTGCTCCTAGAGGTCGCTGCTGCTGATCTTTACTGGCCATCTGATCTTGAGTATTGTGGGAAGACAGCTGTTGATGGAGGTCTGTAGTTTGTTTGAGATGCTCTTTATGACGCGCCAAGTCTCTGATCCATATGGTTAGTAGCACTGACTTCACATTGGAGTTGAAAATTCGGATCTTATTTTTGATGCTGAGCGCTGTTCACCTCCACAGAGACTTGGGAGTAACGAAAGCCTGTCTTGCTTTCCTGATCGTCGCTTTGATATCTCCGCCTGTAGTTGAAACGATGCTTCCCAGTTAGGTAGGTGAAGGTTGTCTCTTTCGGGTTCCTCCCATTTATGCTGGTTGATTGTTGTCTGTTGTTGTTGCTGTTGGTGCTGGCCAGGAATCTTCATCACCTCTGTTTTCTCTATGTTCATCTGAAGTAGATCCTATCTTTGATGCTGCTTCTGTCGACTTGTTGCTTTTCACTTGCATATCTTCCAGTTTGTGGGAAATCAGACCTATATCATCGGTGAAGTCCAGATCCTTGAAGTTTTTTGTGTGGGTCCATTGTATGCCTGTCTCCTCGCTTCTCGCTCTCTGTCACATCATCCATTGTACTGTCATCAAGAAAATCATTGGCCATAGCAGGCAGCCTTGTCTTACTCCCGTCTTCACTTCGAAGGATTCCGTAAGTTTCCCGTTGTGGATTATTTGGCATGCAGCATTGTCGTACCACTATTAGATGAGATGTATAATTGTCGGTGGCACCCCGTAGTAGCGAAGTAGTCGCCAAATCACCTCTCGATCAACATTGTCTGTAGATGACCTTTTCAAAGTCGATAAAATTGAGATAGAGAGCTGACTGACTGCCATTCCAAGCTTTGTTCAATGATGATCCGTAGTGTGGCGATTTGATCAATACGTGACTTGTTTCTCCTGAACCCAACCTGTTCCGGCCGAAGTTTTTCATCCAGGGCTTGTTTTTATCTCTCCCTCTACACAGATATTAGACATGGTCACTGAAGTAAAAGATGTGAAAAGTCTAAGTGTCTGTGATCTTGGGTGTCTGCGCTAACTGGTATAATCCATTGGGGTTAGGCATAGAGTGTTAGATAAGTAGGGTTAGTTAGTAAAGTTGTGGATCCACCTCGATTGACTGAGACGCCTAAAACACCTGTTAACCATACTGTGAGGCATAGGCACTAACTTCAAACACAAGGAGAGACACTGTTTGACTTGGAGACCCCCTTCGTCAAACCAACGCTGGACACAAATAGACCACATAGCAATAAGCTATCGTTGGCGTGGGTCGGTAGGAGATTGTCGCTCCTTCTGGAACACGTGCGTAGATACCGACCATGCACTGGTCCGCGCTCGGGTGTGCTTACGACTGAACGGACGTAGGAAACAGCTGGCGGTAAAACCATCACGTCCCCAGCTCGATCAGGAAACTAAATCCGTATTTCAGGAAGAACTAGCTAAACACATATCTGTGTTCGACAGCTGTGCTCACCCTGAAGAAGCTTGGAAAAATATCCAGGCAGCCATAGATACAGCTGTAAAAGCTGTGAATAAGGTAAACCCAAAGGTGAGTAAAAACCACTGGATCTCCACCGCCTCATCCGAACTGATAGATGCTAGAAGACTTATTCCGGCGAGCTCCGAATTCAATGAGGAGCGAAAGCTGCACAAGAGGAAACTTACGAAAAGTCTCCGCAAGGACCGTGAACAGTGGTGGGCGACAAAAGCCAAAGAGATGGAGAAAGCTTTGAGGATAGGCAACACCAGGCAACTCTTTGGACTCATCAGGGAAACGGGTGGGAGAAGACAAATCATTAGTGAGACAATCTCGGAAAAAAATGGCACTATAATTAGCTCCAGGATAGACGACTGGATCGTTGGAAAGAGCATTATGAGGAGCAGTTTAATTTGCCCACAGCCACGCTCAACCTTCCGAGCATCCAACACCTCCCTGAATGGGATATAGATACAGGTCCTCCGTCACTAACTGAGGTTACTAAAGCTGTCACCAATCTGAAACTAGGCAAAGCAGCGGGACCTGATGGAATGACGCCAGAGGTATTTAAGTACGGTGGAGACAGCTTACTGTCCGGATTAACTGAGGTACTAGGCAGCGTTTGGGAATCAGAAGAAGTCCCATCGGGTTGGTGTAAGTCACTGATTATCCCCATATACAAGAAGGGAGACAAGTCTTCCTGTGATAATCACAGAGGGATTAGCTTGACTAATATAGTATCTAAAGTCTTAGGCTCAATAATCATGCGTAGACTGAGTGGTGCTCGGGAAGCACAAACACGAGAGAGCCAGGCAGGCTTTAGACCAGGAAGAGGGTGTATTGATCATATCTTCACCCTCCGACAGATTCTAGAACATAGGCATTCCTACCGGCGTCCAACAGTCATTATATTTCTTGACCTAAAGGCAGCATTCGACTCTGTCGATCGGGAAGTTCTCTGGAGATGCTTGGCTGTAAAGGGAATTCCAAGAAAATATATTGCACTGATTAAGGCACTCTACTCGTACTCATACAGCCAGGTGAGGGCTTACGGCGAGCTGTCATCTGAACTGATGACGACCAGTGGTGTCCGTCAAGGATGCCCATTATCTCCTTTTCTATTCAACTTCATCATAGATGTGTTAATGGACTTAACCCTAGGTGACTTCAGCGATTCAGGGATTGACTTGCTACCTGGGAATAATCTCGTTGACTTGGAATATGCAGACGATATAGTCCTTCTAGGCGAAGACGCTGACAAAATGCAGAGTCTTCTAAACACCTTGAACAGCAATCTACGAATGTTTGGCATGCGATTCGCTCCCGCCAAATGCAAGATGATGTTACAGGACTGGACTACATCGACGCCTAGTTTAAAAATAGGAAGTGAAGTGGTAGAGCACGTTGACCGCTTCACTTATTTGGGAAGTACCATCAGCCCCAACGGGCTGATCTCTGACGAAATCTCAGCACGAATACAAGGGGCTCGTTTCGCATTTGTTAGTTTACGCCGACTCTGGCGTAGACGAGATGTTCGACTATCGACCAAAGGGCGGGTGTACTGCTCATCAGTCCGCTCCGTCCTCCTTTATGGTTGTGAGACCTGGCCACTGAGAGTGGAAGACATGAAAAGACTAGCTACCTTTGATCATAGGTGCCTGCGTTCTATTTCCCGTGTAAAGTGGCATAATAAGGTGAGCAACATGGAGGTTAGGCGTAGAGTTCTAGGTAAACAGGGGAAATCAATCGACGAAGTCGTGAAGCTACATCGACTGAGATGGTTAGGACATGTGTTACGTATGCCAAGTCATCGCCTCCCTCGACGAGCTATGTTAGCGGATATAGGGTCAGGCTGGAAAAAAGCTAGCGGCGGTCAAACAAAAACTTGGCATCAGTCAATGAAATCCACAACAGTTGGTCTAAGCCACGTAGGAAGGTGTAGACTTCCAGGCTGGGGTCCTCGGGACGGCAAAAATCTATGGTTGGAAACAATTGGTGACATGGCTCAAAATCGTTCTCAGTGGCGCAGATGCATCCACTCCCTGTGACTTATGATCTTCAATGAAACTGTTTTGTATTTATTTATTACTCCTTTGTCTCACACCTCTGCTCACTGTTTCTATTATGCTTTTCTTGTACTTTCTTCTCTTGCTTCGCGTGCTACACGGAATGTGGCGACTTGAACTTCCGCACATTTGTGCAAAGTTCTATGTCGAAAACAGACAGACAGACAGGCCTCCTCATCGAGAAATGTTCCTTGACTCAGGATTAGCTTGAAAAATAGCAATAGTTTAACCAAAACGTGGCAGAAGTCCATGAAATCTTTGTTAGTTGGTTTGAGCCACATATGCAGGTGTAGACTGCCTATTTGGGGTCTTCAAGATTATAATAACCAGTTGCTTGAGACTGTTGGTGTTGTGGCTTAAAATTGTTGGCAATAAGGCAAATGTGCACAGACGTTTTGCCATATATACGTATATACCTTAGTCTTATATTTTTTAAATATATTTTTTCCCTCATTTTAGGCAAAAATAACCTTCTTCCTATCTGGTGTTCGAGAACAAATTTTATTGAAAACTCGTAGACAAAATGTTCGTGCCACCTTGTGTAAGTGACCAAGTGTATTTATACACATTCATGTGTGTGTGCATGCGTTTGTGAATAAATGAAACAGTTATCAATCTATATATGTAACACTCTGTATATACATCACTGAGAGAAACTGGACAGGCTGTAGACCGAAAATAGGATGTATTGATCATGTCTTCAGCCTTCCGCATAGATTTTGGAACCATTGACACAGACTGGACGTATTTCTTGATTTGAAAACGACGTCTGACTCCATTTAACCCAGAGGTACTATGGTAGTGTTTGGCTGTGAAAGCAGTGTCGAGAAACCGCATCACGCACTGATTAAGGCACTCTACCAGGACTTATGCAGGTCGGAAAGGCCGTCATCTGAAGTGATGACAGTCATTGGTGTTTATCAAGGACGCCCACTGTCCCCATCATGGTTTAATTTCGCCATCAATATAATAATAAGTGTGATTCAAATAAGATTTAGCAACACATGGACTAATTTGTCACTAGGTAAATTGTCTTGTTAATTTAGAGTATGCAGGACGATATTGTCCTTGTCAGGTGAAGACACTGACAGGATGTAGAGTCTTCTGAACACCTTGAACATAGAGCTTTCAGTATGTGTGACATGCATACATCACATTATTAGTCTTTAGCTGTTTCAAATAATATCGTTAACTTGAAATATTATTTTGTTGTCACGGAATATACACATTGGGTCGTAGGAGTTATTAAGAAGACAGTTGCAG
Source organism: Trichobilharzia regenti (assembly GCA_944472135.2). NCBI lineage: Eukaryota > Metazoa > Platyhelminthes > Trematoda > Strigeidida > Schistosomatidae > Trichobilharzia > Trichobilharzia regenti. Next base: position 101,660,656 of record OX235263.1, on the reverse strand, counting down.
CGAAGAAAATTTTCTTTTCAACGGAGTCATCATCTAGGCTGTACATTCGTGTATTTATATCAAATGGATGGAAAGTTCCATAATAATTTCCGGTTAAGGGTCAAATTAATAAAAATTAAAATAAGGAATTAAAATACCATAATAAACAGGGGGACGGATAAAACTCAAACAAAGTAGCGTCATAATTACTAAGTTGGCGCATGGTACGGCCGATGTACTCAGCTCCGCATGAGCAAGTAAACTGGTATATGCACGTTGAAGTGGCCCAATGCGACAGCTTGTCTTTCGCGTTCTGGTCGAACAGTTTTTTTGGCAGGAAAACGTCAACTCGAGGTGAAGTATGCTTCCCTCAGCGATTTGGAGAGGCGTTTACGAAGGATTTCTGCTTCAATGTCACCTTTGAATTCTAGATTAATCAGAAGCATCTTCTTCTGGACGGATTTAACTTGTTTGGAAGTCTTCTTTGATTTGAGGTTCTTGTTTGTGAACCTAGGAGGAAAACCGTTTTCCATCAGGGTTCTTCGGAGAATAGTCAATTTTTCATCAATGACCTACTCGCTGCATATCTTCCGAATCCTCGAGGAAAGAGCGTATATCAGGTTCCTCTTTCTGCTTAGGGGCACGAAGCTTTGAAAATTGATGAATTGTCCATTCCATGTAGGCTTTCTGTATATGGACCTTTTCAGAGAGTTGTTGGCGTTTCTTGTCAGATGGACGTCGAGGAAGTGGAACATTCCGTCGGATTCAGTTCCAAGTGTAAAGTCGATGTTTGGGTGGGCGTTATTGAAGATTTAAAGTAGGTTTTTTAAATCACAATTCTCATCACAAATAATGAAAATATCATCGATGTATCTCTTGTAGATATACATAAAGCAGTCAACTAGGAGGCGTCCTAAGGGAGAAGAGATGCATAGTCAACCGGAAAGATTAACGTCGATTGAGACGTTTAAGACACGTCTTACCCATGCTAAGCTGTGGGCCTCCTCGTCTAACAGTGTGTTAGCTGACGCAAGATTAGGTTGAAAAATAACTTCAGTCAAAACAAAGCCTGGAATCAGTGCAATACACGAAATCTTTGGTAGTTGGTTGGATCCACATGATGACGTACAGACTGCCTGTTTGGGAACTCTGGCTCCCTGACTAATATCAAACTTGAGACAAATCAAATCCCCACAAATAGACTCTTGAAAATTAATCTGATGCACGCTAGCGACTGGTTGCAGGACGAATTTGCCTGCAGTGCTAGTGAGAAGCGTTACCAGTGAGGGTCCAACCGGTCAGTTAGGAGGACAAATATTAGTGACGAATGACACTGGTTGGTGCCATTGGCGCTAAAATCACAGATTTGTAGAAGTTAGAATTCACGATTTGGCCATTGGGGAGTTATGTCCCAGTAACTATATGGTCTTCGAGGTTGCCTTGTAATCGGAAGGTCTAGCATCAAAAACCCGATAGGTGCACACCGCCGATGAGCCCCAAGCTAGGATGAAACAACCGTCAAGTACTCCTTGGTTTTCAATGGTTAGTTCTCTGATTGGTTACCAATCCGTGACCAAACCTAAAAAAACCAAAAATAATTATTCAAGTGTTGGTTTGTAGAGATTTGATTGGTTACAGGATTTCATCATGAGCTGATATTGGTTAAAGAACCATTGGAAAACCTGGGAGTACTGCCAGGTGGCTGTTTCGTCCTAGTTTAGGACTCTTCACAGTACACACCCACCGCAGAGGTTGGAACCCACGACCCTCTGGTTACAAGCTCAGCGAGCTCGTAGACCATTAAGCCAGGAAGAGCGCAAGGACGAATTCTCACCGAAGACATTTGCCAGTGGTCGCGCTATGTCGGGAATTGGCAGAAGTTAGAATTCATGAGACATTGGATCTGGTCGCATTGGCTTAATGGTCTACGAGCTGGGTTTGAACCCTATGGTGTGATGCGTACTGAAGAAGGGTCCTAAACTAGGACGAAACAGCTGTCTGGCAGTACTCCTGGGTGGTTTTCCAATTGTTTTCTAACCAATGTCAGCTCATAATGGAAAATGTTTATATTTTTTTCTTGATGATTGCAAATTCCATTCTTAAACTTATCATAAAATGGTTACCATAGAGACAGATAGACGTAATTTACATCAGGCATAGAAGTACTTTGATAGGATTTATGTTTTTTAACGTAACGTTCTGTCGATTATTTATCTTAACCCTGTTTTGCTCTATTTTCTGATCATTTGATGAAAATGTCCAATAAAATCTTTCTTTTTATGTTTCAGCTTTATTTCATCAAACTCTGAATTCTCGTGCATCTGACATTACTACAGCAATGGTTTATTTACTCTCCACTGGTAACCTTCCTCCGACTTGCAAGTCGACACTAGCCGCTCAACTTAGCGGTCAATCAACTGGTCTTACTGTTCCTGCAGACAATGTGAATTTTCTGCGTTTTGCTGCCCAATTTCGAGCAGTTCATCGTGGTGCTTACTTCACAGAAATGCGTACTACATCTGTTCGTCGTTTGTTACCCGAAGCATGGGGTTTCTTTTGTCCTGTTCATACACCGGATGGTGCTCCATGCGGGCTGTTGAATCATTTAGCTGAACCTGTAGAGGTAAAGTGTAAAATTCTATTTGCGGTTGGTTATTGATGTTGCAGTGTTAATTTCGGAAAGAGTTTTGTCTAATGTGCTATCTCCCCTGACCGGATTGACTGCTACCTCGATGAGGTGGTTGAGCTTGTTTATCACAATGACTCAATGAGCTATACTGGCTGGAGCGAATGTTCCTGTAAGTGGTACCATGCCAGGAAGATTGTTGGGATAACGATTAAACTAAAAGCCGTTACCGCCTTAGTGTAAGAATTTTTTTGTTACACTATGCTGGGGTCTGTGGACGAAGTCGTACTACTGGAGAATAGGGATGTAACAACAGTGATGTGTTTCCCTCAGATGACCAGCATGCCAGCCAGCTATGCTGTCTCCCAATCTGGAGAGAGAGAGGGAGCTAGAAAAGGTCGACCCCAAAAACTGTACATTCCGACTTACCCCACCTACGGTGGTCCGTAAATGGCGGTAAGTTTACTAATACGGAACCGAACCAAAAAACCAGTTCATATAGGTCGTGTGTGACCGCCTGGCCTCAGGCAGTTGTCCCCTAGGCTCTCCGGTCAAGCAACACTAACCTTCTCTGTGTTTCAGGTACCTGAAGAATCAGTCAACTTCGACGGTGTGGTTAACCGGGAAGTAACAACCGCCCACACACTTCCAAAAGCACGCGAAGCCTCCCAGAGCATCATTCTCTTTTATTCACATCACCATCATCTTACTTTCCTTCTAAAGTCGGTACTATTCTTCATTCTAATGAGTCATCTTCACTTCACTCTGTGACCACAAACGACGATGAGAACCATAGAAACACCCTCGACTGGCTATCGACCAAATCACGTGTGTACTGCTCAGCACTCCGCTCCGTCCCCCTTTATGGCTGGTTGTGCGACATGGCCATTGAGAGTGCAAGACATGAAAAAGAACAGCTAGCTGTCTTCGATCATAGGTGCCTGCGTTCTATCTCCTGTGTGAAGTGGTATAATAGGATAAGCAATATTGAGGTGAGGTTAAGCGTGGAGTTACAATAATTTACGAAAGGCGAAGCTCTCTGCTCCGCTAATAAGAATTCTGTTAGGATCTGTCCGTGAAAAAATAAAAGACGGTAGTTGGTGAAGTTTTCGTGCTGACCAACCTAGTACCCGTATTTTCAAACGACAAAGCATTATCCACTAGACCTCTTGAGCCTCGGTGTGTATATCATCACTCGCTGCGGAATGCAGGCACATCCTTCCAGGTGACGAGTCCCAAATAGGACGAAATGCGCGTTATCCATCCACAAATTAGCTCATACTTTTCTTTAAATGCAAAGCTTCTTGAAATGTTTATTCTATTTTTCTTTTTTTTTTTGGCTTTGTTTAATTATCATAACAGGCTGTCTGTGAAACTCCAAAACAATCTGTGCTGGATTCTTTAGGCAATTGGTTAGCTACGCATAAACTACGACCTATAGAATTATCTAGGCAGCTGTTTGGTATTGCTGAACAACAAAACGCTCTACCAGTTCTCCTGGATGGTCGTCTAATCGGTTGGTTGTCAACATTAAATGAAGCTAAACAGTTGGCATTGGAGCTGCGTCAATCAAAAGTTAATCCTGATTGTAAGAATATACCGCACACGCTAGAGATTGTGCTAGTTCCACCGACAGACGTGGCTTCACAATATCCTGGTCTATATCTATTTGCTGGAGGGTCACGACTGCTGAGACCAGTAAGAAATCTACAGAATGTGAACAGGAGTAAGTCAAACGGTAAAGATGCTGGTGGTGGTGGTGGTGTTGTTGTTGAATGGATTGGAACATTTGAACAAGTATATTTGGATATATCTGTTAAAGAGGAAGAATTGAAAGAACGCCTAGCCACGGATAAATCACATATTGAATTGGCACCTGAAAATATTTTCAGTTTTGTCGCCGGTTTAATACCCTATCCAGATTTCAATCAGGTAAGCGCTCTTTTTTGTAGTTTATGTTTTTTCACTTCCTAAAGTGACATTCTATTTACTGTATGTCATAAATAAATTATCAAGTCCTTGGTTAGCGAGGATTTGATTAGTAGTTACAGGATCGATTACCACGAGCTGGTATCAGTTAAAGAACCATTGGAAAACCATCTGGGATCACTGGACAGTTGTTTCGTCTCAGTTTTGGACCCTTTTGGTAGTACACGGACAGTAGAATCCGAACGTTAAGGCCTTCCGGTTACGAAAGGAGTATCATGAATCGAGTAAGTGTTCTCTTGCCCGACTTGGTCGATCCCTTTGGTTATGACTTTCCACTAGGATTTCAAGTTACTTTCTGTATATATAGAGAGCCATTCACTCGCTAATGAGCATCAGGTTGATGTGCAAGTGTTGTGTACTGGAGGGATTTGATTGGCTGCAGATTTGGCGGCGTGTTGACTTCAGTTAGAAAAAAAACCATTGGAAATAACGTATGTGTGAGGCAGCTGTCTGTCTGTCTGTTTTCCACAAAGAACTTTGCACCGATGTGCACCAGTTCAAGTCGCCACACTCCCTCCTTGTAGCACACAAAGTAAGAGAAGAAAGTAAAAGAAATGCATAATAGAGACAGTAAACAGAGGTGTGCGACAAAGGAATAGTAATTGTTTCATTGGAAATTATAAGTCACAAGGAGTGGATGCATCTAACTGCGCCAGTCATTGAGAACGATGAGTTTGAGCCATATCACCAATTGTTTCCAACCATCGGTTTTACCGTCTCGGGGACATCAACCAGGAGGCCAGTATACGTCCTCCTACGTGGCTTAAACTAACTGTTGTGGATTTCATTGACTGGTGAGGCCATGTTTTGGTTTGACCGTCGCTACGTCTTTTCCAACCTGACCCTATGTCAGCTAACATTTGCCGTCAGTCGAGGAAGGCGATGACAAGGCATAGGTGACACATTTCCTAATCATCTCAATCGATGTAACTTCACAGCCTCGTCGATTAATTTATCTTCACTCCTTCCCTAGCACTCGACCACCGATGCCTAACCTCAATATTGCTCACCCTATTATACCACTTCACATAGTAGATAGAACTCAGGCACCTATGATGAAAGACAGCTATCTGACCTTTTCACATCTTCCACTCTCAATGGCCAGCTCTCACAGACAGTCATAAAGGAGGATGGAGAGGACTGGTGACCAGTGCACCATGGCTACTGAAACTTGAACGCTTTAAGCCGTATGTCCCAATCGGAACTCAAGGTATGAATAAGAAGGAGACAGTCTCTACTTTTTCGAATAGTGTGAATTTTCTTGAATTTAACATGCTTCATAATATTTAACTGAATCCATAGTAAAAGTAAATTTCCCGAAACTTGGATGAAACAACTGTCCAGTACTCCCTACAGGTATTCCCGTGTTTCGCTAACTGATATCAATCGGCGATCCAACTTGAAACAAATCAGATCCATACAAACTTACACTTGAAAAGGAATCTGATCTTGGCTAGTGACTGGTTACAGTGTAACAACTGAAGCAAGACACGGAAGCCAAGGTATATTTTTCACTAATCAAATCTCTGTTTATATATATATAGGTGGCTCATTGACACCTGCAAATGGTTGCTTGGTAACGTTTCCCTTTGTACAATCGCAAACTTTATTTTAAACAAATGTATTTTTTCGGCGAATTCATTTTCTTAGCTGTACAATCGAAAATATATATGTGTTATTTTGTATGTATGTGTACATTAAGTTCGTCAAACAAAAATACAATTGGTTATGCTTATTTTAACTAGACAGGTGAAGATTGGTGTAATTGGAGTTAGGTAATACAAAATCGGTCAAGAAAATTGGGTGTTAATGAAATAAGGATAGCAACAAAGGTGATGAATTGTCACAAACAGTTGTTAAAATGAAGTTGTGTAATAATATGAATAATTTGATGAGTGAGTGTGATAATTGAACACCTGGTTAACACGGATGAGGGAGTCGGTGGCATAGTGGTTAGGACGCTCGCCAGCCATACATATGTTCCTGGGTTCGATTCCCGGCCGACGCACTCCTTTACCTCTCTATGCCAGAAATAATGCTTGTAAAGAGGAAAGGTTTGGCATGAGGCTAGCAACCCCATCCTGTAAAATAAAACACTGCTACAGAAACTTCCAGCCACTAGCTTGAAGCCCTACGTTCCACTGGGGAACGTGAAGGAAAAATTATTTATTATTATTATTATTATTATAGTTAAAGCTACATTAGAATTATTGAATTTCTCACAGAACCCATGATTGTATTCACTATTATCAGTCTTCATCTGTATATATATTCGAAATGTATTCATATCATGTGGTGTATTTCTTGATTAACTGTACTGCATCGCATTGTTGAACCACAGGGATGGACATTAGTGTTTAAAATTCAGGCTTCTTTTCTCATGCAAGTTCAGTAGGCTTTTAGACTTCCAGTTGGTAATGCTACACCTCTATGTGACATTTAAAATAAACCTATCTAATACGCAATAACGTTCTACCACACAGCCCAAGTTTTGCACTTACATTTAGACTTCTGCACTTGCTTCAGGTTACTGAATGCTGGTTTCACCTCTTTATTCTCTATGTGACATTCTTATCTGTGGCATCCATACTTCAAACAATTCCGCCTCGATAAGTAAAATAAATGTCTTATTTCCGGTTTCTTACCACCCTTGATAGTCTCTGGTGTTTATTGATGTTATTGGGCATCGCGTATCTTCAACATGCCTGCCTTTCCTGTGTCCTATCTTCGCTGTTTCTGCTGCAAACTGGTTGGTTTTCACGCGCAGATCCTCGAGGGCGACATTGGAAATAAACTGTCAGAGAAATCTAGATCCTCTGAAGTCTCCTTGCTGTTCAAATGTATCCCAGTATTCTCGCTTCTCATGGCCTGTCGTATGATCCAGTCCGCCAAACTAGGGAGGTCATCAATAACAGAAGGCAACTTTGTCCATTACGGGGGCTTAGCTAAGATTTCATTATAAATTACTTGGTATGTGGCATAATCAAATGGTTATTGAGCGAGATTCACAAACATTTAGGAGGCTCCATAATAATGTGTATTCTCATATAAACATGTAAATTTACATGAAAATGCATGCCATTTTTACAGGCACGATCAAGTATGATATAATATCAAATCGTAGATTGTCTACAAGTTAATAATGTTTCAACTGTTAAATATTTGATATATATATAAATACACTCATTTTATGAACCAGACCGTATAGTTATTGAAGGCTGGACTTATCCGGCATGTTGGTTGAAATTTCGCTAGGTAAATTTTTTTGTCATTAATTTTCAATAAAATTGTGTTGTATGTTTTCTGATTTGATAGGAATTATCATTTCCTTGCTAGTTATGCTGGTGTCCGCGTCTTGTAATCTGGCTGCGACACACTTTAAGCATACTGGTTGCGTTGATTAGTGTTTCATGCGGAATGAGTCAAAACATCGCTATAAGGAAGATGGGGTAGTTGGAGGGTAATGTCATCTACATAAATCGTTTACTTCCTGTGGAAGCTGCAGCTTTCGACATAGTGTCATTGAATGAAGACCACGTCAAAATGTGGCTATTTTCATGTGAAGAACAGCACTATTTGACAAACGAATGCTATCAGTATATGGAATCACCTATAAATGCTGACAGAACCTTCTTTGTGTAAAGAAGTTATCTTGTAGATGTGTCTTTCACTGTATCTGTGTTTGGACAGGAATTATGGTAAGTTGAAAGGTTTTCTCTAAGTGGATTTAATATATATTTACACTGATTGGCGCAGTATAACATGGGTTATGTGAATTCAATCTATAGAAGAAACTTCTATTAATATTGTGCCATTGTTTGCTTAGTTGACTGCTAGGCTAACAAATGTAGTTGGTTCTTGTGATTGTTGCAAGTGCAGTGCATTTGAGAAGACAATAACTCGTTTAATTTTCCTCAGTGTTTTACTTATTGCAACTATTCAGTGTATAGTAATAATATACACATGGTTTGTGTTATATATAAATAAATAAATAAATTTATTCTCATGATACAGTACATGAGGGACGCCAGTTTACAGGCATCATCAAATTGTTACAGAAATAGGATCATATTATTTAGTCACAATTTAGAATCGATGACAAAATATGTTTAACATGTACACTGGAGATTATACATACACTTGATAAATGTTAATCCGAATAGTATAAAACATCCTTTTCACTTATGTACAATCATTTCTGTGCATAGTTGGAAAAATCAGCTAGATTGTCAGTGAGTGCAACACATCAGGAAATACAGAAGTATTGTCTTCGCATTAACAAAAAAACCAGGTCTTTGGTGGATGGGTTATAAGTGCCTGGAAAAAAAAATAAAGCTTGAAGTCAGTTTTCATACATAATTTTGTTGTGTACAGAATTCTTGAATTATAGTTCATTGATGTGTTATGTTGATATCAGTGATATGTTTATCTCATTTGATCTGCAATGTCATTGTTGGGAGTAAAATACATAAGCTTTAGACGCATTAATTAGTGGATTTCTACTGCTTGTGGGTATTTACTTCTCGTGAGGAAGGTTTTTGAATTTTATTTGTTACGACATGAGTTGTGGATATTGACTGCTCAGCAACATTACGGATATAAGTTCATCACATTATCTCAGGAATGTTGGGTTGTAGTTGGTGAGGCATATATGATGTCCGACGAGCGTACATCTGTCCATGTGATGTTGTGGTGAGTTCTATCTTTTTCACGTTGTCGGTTTATGTCCATTTTATTCCACTTATTGTGTTGGGTAGAAGTTTTACAAACGAAACTTCTTGTCTTTTTGAGGGTAAGTATCTTAATCGTTAATGTTTCTTCCTTATATATATATATTTCTTCCTGTTTATGCAGGAACATACCAATTGTACAGGCATGGATAAGTTATCATATAAATTACACATAATTCGGTGTGATGAATTTATAGTGTGGTTGTTCTTTCTGACATTAGAGTCAGTCGGAACAGTCTGCTATAAAGTCTGTTTGTGTAGCACATAAAGAGATATAGAAATATTGTCTTCGCATTAACAAAACTCCCAGACATCAGATGAATGTAATACAGATATCTGGGGAAAAATGCTTGAAGTCAATTCTCCTATATAACTTTGTTGTGAACAGCACCCCTGGCTTAAAGTTTATTGATGTATCATGTTGAGATCAGTGATATATTTATTCCACTTTTCAAGCAGTCTTATCGTAGTTTTATAACAGGAAAGAAATTTGATCGTGGATGCGAAAACTAGATAAGGTCACGTTGGGTTGTTTTTCTGCATCAAATGGGGCCGAGGTTGATACCAGAATTCTCCATTTGCTTCATTGGTGTCTGCATGGCGGACTGCATTCGTAAGTTCAGTAAAATGTTGAAAACTGTTTGAAAACCAGTTGCTTCTTCATTTCAGATCATGAATACTCATTTACAGCATGTTTGCCAGCGTCTTCAAATGGTAGAATTAGATCGTTTATGGAATTTGAGTGGTTATGAGATAAATGGTTTGGAATTAATCCTCATTTCAGTTTAGGTGCAGGGTTTTTCGACCTCGACCAGAAGATGAATAGGAGCAGCAGAATTGAATGTAGTTAGCTCTATTATTATTAATCTACCGTCTGACACTGTAAACTTAATACTGCAGTGTTTTTGATCACCAAAAGTGGAGCCGAATTTCTTCTGAAATTTCCATTTACATAAGGCAGTACAGATGCAGTGTCACAATTAAATGTCTAGGTTGTATTATATTTTATTTTTATCCTCATCAACACAACAGGTCTGCGTATCTTACAATATTTTAAGTGTTTCTCTATGTTGTTAACACTGCATAGTTGCTTAGAGTTGAGGCATCTTCAGCTTATATGTGTTGACTACAGATTCCTAAATGTGAGAATGTAATTTTTATAGAATTCCAAAATCCATGCTCACTAGACATTACTGAGATTGTGGATCAATTTCTAAGCTACACATTTGCAACACCTCATTTGACGTAGACGTATTTAGTGTGAAATTGATGAGAGAGTGACATCTCAACAGTATGGGTGTTTCAGAGTTTATCTTGAAATTCGCATGTAATCCTCTAATGCTGAACAACTTATGAGGTCTACTTATGCATATGGCGTCAATATAAAGACCAGCCGTCGACTACAAATACTTTTAATTGTATGAGAACTTTACTTAGCATTAAAACCATCAGTGTATACTATTATGTAAAACTATCTTTTATAAATTCATGTTGTGCCTCATATTTTAGGTGTATGGAGGTTGTGGAATGTGAAATCACTGGAAATGTCAATCTGTCAAACTAACGCTAATACCCTTCATCATGATTTTCTCTTGTAAACTAAGAAAATGTTTGATATACTCTTCATTTCTACTTCTTATGAACGTCTTCAGTGCGTCGCTGTACTATGAGCTTCCGTTATATGTGAATTCTGATTAATGCATGCTAAGCTTAGTGGAATGGAGATTTACCATAGTATTATGAGACTGTTACTTCAATCATTCGTGGGATTTTGCGTCTGTTTCTGTACAATAGCACATTGTAGAAACTAAGTAGGATTTAGCAAGTTGAATAATAATTTTGTAATGTTCGTTACGCTAGAGTAGCCTTATTTAGCCATTGCAAGTCTGTATACCGCTAAACGTCAAGTATGTAGCACAAGTAAATGTAGGAAATTAGGATTGATAGCTACCTCATTAATCAGTTAATATGTAGTGGCATCCTCAGATAGACTGTCTACTTGGCGACGAGCTAAGAAACAATTTTGATTTACTTCTGATATGCTGTTGAATCATGTGACGTCATCTAATATGCCTCATATCTATGATCAACAACTGCAGTGTTTGAATATCTACTTTGTTAAGTATGTCGATGATCTAACTATTTCAGTGTCTGTCAACTTCCAGCTAGACAGTAATAAAATGAACAGCTTTCTATTAGGAATTAGCAAATGGTCTTCGTCTAACCGCCTTAAGCTAGATCCTTCCAAATGTCAGCCAGTTAATTTCAGTTTGAGATGTAGAAGAAATTAAATGAAGCTGCTAATTCCGATTACCGTTGTATAACTGATGAGTGATATAGAAATCAAGTATGACGTAAAGTATCCTGGACTAATTCTTTCTCACCAGACGCAGTCTTCCCATGTCTTAGCGATTTCTAAAAGAATATTTCGTCTCACTGTTCAAATTAAGAAGTCAAGGCATTCAAGTATAAATCATCCCTCCTCTTAAAGTAGGTAAGTTCGTGCATCTTACCTATATCTCACCGGTTTTTCTTGCTTTAATTATGATCAAACCGTGTTTTACAGAACTCAATACACAGCGAATTAGCCTCAAATGTATATAACATGCAGGTATAATGCTTATGAGCTAGGTATGCAAATCAAAGTAAACGTCTGTCAGCCACGTCTCGTAAACCGTTAATGCCCAGCTCTCGCTACGTTCGGGCTCATGCTGTCTCTTGAAGACTTTCAGAAACCCTTAGTAATAACAGACGCAAAAACGAAAACACCGATTGGCCACTTGAGAATTCTTTATTGTAACACCAACATATAAACACTGTTACAACTAAGGTCTGTGAACAAATATTACAATAATAAATCACAACAATACTTCTGACGATGTTTCACTCTTCTTTCTGAACAGCGACCGATGAGACGACGACTGTCATACTGATGCCTCCGCGAAAATTTGGGAAGTTGATTTTGAGCAAACAACCAAGAATTGATCGTCCAATCTTCAACTCCATTGACACTCCCCGGCAAAAATGGGATCCAACCCCTTTTTTCCTTCACGACCAACACACGTTGACTTGGATGCCATTGCGAGAACCTGGGTCACACGGACAGAGCTGAAATGGAAAACAAACGGAAAAGCCAACACACCACAAGCATACCCACAGCACAATCTCACACATCGCTGACGACCTGCGCCTCCAGACAGAAACCTCCTCTTGACATCTTGCAACACAATCGCCATTTGCTAGAATGACTCTTGCAGAATGCAAAGTGACCATGGCAGCACCTCACGATACTCTACGCACATCCTCTTATCTACTCACTACCAATTACCACTGAAATCGCTTGTCACTCATTCTGCCTCAGTTCTAGTAGCGGTGACGCATGCGAGCCTCAGTCGTTTACACTCTTTCTCCCCGGCGTGTCGGACCGCAGCTAACAATTATCTCCGTGTGCATTGCATTCTCAGCAATAGCCTCCCGGCGTATACGACCCATCTGCTGTCATTAGCATCAATCAATTCATTCATGGATGTAGAAGACTCGAAACAACTTCAGAAGTAATCACGACGAAAATTTTAACAAAATTATGCGATGATAACAACGTACGAAAACAACAAGTAAACACAATGAATCCAAAATACACCAATTGATATGACACACCACACGTATATACAAATAGTACAAACAAACTCGCAGATCGTGTCTCCATGTAATTCTATGGTGATTGAAAATTTCTATCTCTCTATTGTTTAATATACTTACTGTTGACTGTTGATATGTTTCATATATGAATTGAACAATAATTCCGCTAAATACAAATTCCTGACTTCTGCCCTCTCTGTGTTTTGTTTGGATTCGTGTAATTCGGTCATCTGGAAATACTAATATTCCATGTACAATAAATCACTACAAATTGGCGTCGCGATGGAACTAAATAACCTGGGAAAATTTCCTATAAATGGTTCACCGCGGGAGATTGCTGATTACCTTGAATGCTTTGATGCATTTCAAAGAATGTTCGGGACGACAAAATACCAGCACATTTCATTACTACTATTGGACCAGATGCGTATAGCCTGGTGAAGAATCTGGCGTTTCCAGATAAACCCATTTCTCTGTCATATGTCAAGCTTCGTGAACTTCTGATACATCACTTTCATGTAACTACTTTTGAGACAAGAGAGAGGGCTCAATTCAATAAACTGGTTCGTGCTCCCAACCAGAAGATTAGAGACTTTGTCCTTCAACTCCAAATACAAGCTTCAAAGTGTAACTTTGGAGATCAGCTGCATACTCAACTACGTGATCGTCTAATTGCTGGAATCAATATTCCTAAGTTAGAGAAAGAGTTAATTCAGATTCCTTCTTGTACGTTTCAAAATGCTTAAGATGTTGTCAATGGAGTTGAAGATTGAACGATCAATTCTTGGTTGTTTGCTCAAAATCAACTTCCCCAATTTTCGCGGAGGCATCAATACGACAGTCATCGTCTCATCGGTCGCTGTTCAGAAAGAAGAGTGAAACATCGTCAGAAGTAATACAATGATTTATTATTGTAATATTTGTTTTCAGACCTTAGTTCGCTTATTCTTTTATATGTTGGTGTAACAATAAAGAAATATCAAGCGGCAGATCGGTGTTTTGGTTTTTCGTCCGTTATAACTAAGCGTTTCTGAAATCTTCGAAGAACAGCGTGGGCCCGAGCGTAGCGAGAGCTGGGCATTAACGGTTTATGAGACGTGATTGACAGTTTCTGACGATGGAAACAGATCTGGCGGATTCAAACAGTTGGTGAAAGTTTGGATAGTCGCCGTTCATTTTTCCTGGTGCCGGTCAAGTCCTCTTTGAACAAGCAATATCTGGAACTTTTTGGAATTGGGTCAAGTTCAACAATGCCTGGGTCAAAGAAGGGACAGAGTGTCTTGGATGCAAACAGGAAAGTAAGTCATGGTGACTTGTCTGTTAATTGTAACGATGTGTCTGATGTTAAGCATGACATGGTTGATGTTACTGTTTCGCCGTTCAGGGATAATAGGAACATCAAACTCCCTAAATTTGAACCACGGTGTTTTGATGGAAACCCGGCTGATTATTTACAATTTGTAAAGGAGTTTGAGATCATGTTGAGTGGTTTTTTATTATGATGAATTGAAGTTAATGTATTTGATGAGATATTGCACTGGAGATGCTGCAAGAGCTATACAGTGCTGTAAGTTTATGAAGCCAAAAGAGGGCTACTACGAGGCTATGAGCATATTACGTCAAAGGTTTGGAAGACCTTCGATGATTGCAGGGAAATTATTCGAGGCTGTTAAGGGTAATGGTGGTCAATTACAGGATGACTCCCAGGCACTCACTGAGTTTTTAGATAATTTGCTAATTTACAAGAATGGAATGATTTCGATGAATCGCATGAGTGACCTCAACTCGAGTTTTATACTAGAAGTAATAGCAAGACGTCTACCTACTCGACTGCAAAGGAAGTGGGTGAAGATAAGCTCCCGTATGGAGGATGAGGGTATCGAGCCAAAGTTTGATGATATCCTGAAACTGGTAAATACTAGTGTCAATCAATCTATGAGCAAGTTGCCAGTCTATTACATCTCACCCCTAGAATAGAGCAGTCTGAGATCAAAATGCAATCATTGATGACGAGTAGGCCTCAGAGAGGTGGATATCGAGAAGGCTCCATGATGTCTAGTAATGCATATAGACCTAGTGAGTGTAACAGGTTTCGTAGTACATCCTCAACAGATAAGTTACAAGATGCAAGACAAACACGGTTGTGTTTTACACGTGTGCAAGAGGTGCATACAGAAGTGAACTGTGAACCAGTGAGCAAGTTCAGTGATAAGCTAAATGTAAACTCCAGGTCTGACTCCGAATTGTGTGACGATAACGGTGTTGTGAAGAAGTCTGTAGTTGCAACTGGTAAGCCGTTGTTGAATAGAGTGTCACAGAATAGAGTTACTGCTTCAGAGTGCAGTTCTGACTCCACAAGTTTACAAAGTATAACTAGTCAGAGTGAAGATATAAAACCTTTAATGATTTGTGAGGAGGAACCAAAATTGTCTACTTCTGTTATTAAAGAGTTTGAAAATGATGAAGTTGACGGTAAAGTGAATATTGTGATAATGATCATGATAGTGCAGATTTGTCTTTGGTTGATCATGATGAAATGAGGGATATGCCTACTACTGCTAAGTTAAATAAAGGTTCTGTACAACTTGAACGTGAAGTAGAAATAAATGCAGATGCAGTTGCAGAAGGCATGCATACTTGTGAGACCGTCAGTGTAAGTGATCAGCATGTAGCCCACCTATCATCAGATGCTAGTGCTAAACCTGAGCTGATAGTAAAAGACAGCAGTGGTGGTGGTCTTGCAGGTAGACAAATTTCTGAAAGTCGAGCAACAACAGCTTTTGATCCACCGCTAACTTCATCAACTGATATCAATCAGTCGTCGTTGGTGCTGTCATCCACAATGAAACAGACACCCATCAACTCAAGTATCTTGTGCAATGACTATGTAGTATCAGTTCGTTTGAAAGGACGAATATCAATGGTCAGTTTAGTGAGGATAAGCCAAGTGTAAACGAGAGAGTAATTGTTAAATTGACTTGCACGAATAAAGGCATTTCTAGTTTCAAGTTACTATTTGAATGTTATTATCTTTGGTGTAAATTACTCTGTTTCTACACTTGGTTGATGAGATATGTCGTGTGTTTGTTCGTCATCTATATTCTACGATACAATGACATGGGCGTGTTGCCGTTCAGATTTGAGGATATAGCTCATAGAAGGAAGTTAGCAAATGAACTCTGCGACGATTTTCCAACCTAGAGCGTCAACCTGAGAAGGGTTGTAGGCGTACTGCTGTAAGTCCTACAATTCTTCAAAGGAATTCCACCAAGACATGATCGGCGAGGTTGTTTGTACTATTTGTATATACGTGTGGTGTGTCATATCAATTGGTGTATTTTGGATTCATTGTGTTTACTTGTTGTTTTCGTACGTTGTTATCATCGCATAATTTTGTTAAAATTTTCGTCGTGATTACTTCTGAAGTTGTTTCGAGTCTTCTACATCCATGAATGAATTGATTGATGCTAATGACAGCAGATGGGTCGTATACGCCGGGGAGGCTATTGCTGAGAATGCAATGCACACGGAGATAATTGTTAGCTGCGGTCCGACACGCCGGGGAGAAAGAGTGTAAACGACTGAGGCTCGCATGCGTCACCGCTACTAGAACTGAGGCAGAATGAGTGACAAGCGATTTCAGTGGTAATTGGTAGTGAGTAGATAAGAGGATGTGCGTAGAGTATCGTGAGGTGCTGCCATGGTCACTTTGCATTCTGCAAGAGTCATTCTAGCAATGGCGATTGTGTTGCAAGATGTCAAGAGGAGGTTTCTGTCTGGAGGCGCAGGTCGTCAGCGATGTGTGAGATTGTGCTGTGGGTATGCTTGTGGTGTGTTGGCTTTTCCGTTTGTTTTCCATTTCAGCTCTGTCCGTGTGACCCAGGTTCTCGCAATGGCATCCAAGTCAACGTGCATTGGTCGTGAAGGAAAAAAGGGTTGGATCCCATTTTTGCCGGGGAGTGTCAATGGAGTTGAAGATTGGACGATCAATTCTTGGTTGTTTGCTCAAAATCAACTTCCCAAATTTTCGCGGAGGCATCAATACGACAGTCATCGTCTCATCGGTCTCTGTTCAGAAAGAAGAGTGAAACATCGTCAGAAGTAATACAATGATTTATTATTGTAATATTTGTTTTCAGACCTTAGTTCGCTTATTCCTTTTATATGTTGGTGTAACAATAAACAAATATCAAGCGGCAGATCGGTGTTTTTAGTTTTTGCGTCCGTTACAACTAAGCGTTTCTGAAATCTTCGAAGAACAGCGTGGGCCCGAGCGTAGCGAGTGCTGCGCATTCACCGTTTATCAGACGTGATTGACAGATATATGTATTACATATGAAGATGTCAATAATGAATACTCTTCTCCCACTACGTCAGTGTCTGATGTTATGCTTTCTAAAGTCGAAAATACAAGTGGTCATGGAAAGCAATCCAAACTGCCGTCCACAGGTAATAGAATGCAGCGAGAGATCAAAAACATTAAACCGTGTTTATCCTGTGGAAAGTTACATCTACGAAGCACTTGCCGTTTTCAGGGTGCTAAGTGTCACAAATGTGGTAAAGTTGGACACATCAAGACTGCTTGCAGAAGTTCGAATACTTATGTTACTCAGAATTCTTATAATTCTCCCAATCTATCTAGTAAAATGGAGTCAATGTGTCTTTCAACTTTTCAAAATACTCAAGCTCATCTAATGAAAACCTTCACTACATGTTCAGCAACCCAAGAGTCAACTGTTTGCAAAAATGTGGTAGCCGAGTTACAATGCGAACTGTCGAAAACACGAGAAGAACTGAATGAGATGAGAGAGCAACTGATTAAAATGGAGGAATTGCTGCATATTCATAGACTGGGTCTGTTGAATGCAGAGCATACAAGTACCCGTGAAAGTCCTGCAAAACTTTTCAAATCTCGAATTCTCAAAAAGCATCTGATGTACACGACTTCTAATGTACATTATTACAAAGAGAATGACTATAGACCTTCTGTTGGAATTATACTACAAAAAATGGGAAATCGAGTGGTGAAGATATTAGACATCAAAGATCACTCAGTTCATAACAGACACCTGGACAAAGTGACAATAAATGAAGTAGGTCATTCCAATTATTATTGTAATGATTCCGCTACTAATCCTGATTTTGTAGATAATTCAGAAATAAGTCCAGATAATACTGATGAAAATGATATCACAGAATCAGTTAGAAGGTCGCAGCTACTTGCAAGCAAACCGAGACATCGTTATAAATATGCAAGGAGATATTCGACGTGTGGCGGATGTGGTGATTGACAATTTCTATCTCTCTCTTGTTTAATATACTTACTGTTGACTGTTGATATGTTTCATATATGAATTGAACAATAATTCCGCTAAATACAGATTCCTGACTTCTGCCCTCACTGTGTTTTGGTTGGAGTCTTGTAATTCGGTCATCTCGAAATACTAATATCCCAAGTACAATATACTACTACAAATTCCTTTGAAGAATCGCAGGGTTTACACCAGTACGCCTGCAACCCTTCACAGGTTGACGATTGTATTTTGTGGAACGTCCGGACACAAACAAGATTAACCAACAATTGCGATAATTGGAACTCACACAATTTTTTAACACAAACATATGTACAATCACTTCATCAAATATTGTGGATTCCGGCATGACAAACTACCCTTGAAGAACTGTAGGACTTACAGCAGTACGCCTACATTCCTTCTCAGGTTGATGATCCAAGTGGAAGTCATCCGGACACAAACAGAATTACCAACAGCTAGATGACAGATGATATCAATTCAGTATATACAATATGAACATATGTACAAAATCACACACCCAGCACATTGGGCTGCTCATTGATGCGCTACCCTTTGAAGAATTGTAGGACTTACAGCAGTACGCCTACAACCCTTCTCAGGTTGACGCTCTAGGTTGGAAAATCGTCGCAGAGTTCATTTGCTAACTTCAATCTATGAGCTATATCCTCAAATCTGAACGGCAACATGCCCATGTCATTGTATCGTAGAATATAGATGACGAACAAGCATACTACGTATCTGGTCAACCAAGCGTAGAAACAGAATAATTTACACCAAAGGTAATAGCATTCAGTTAGTAACTTGAAACTAGAAATGCCTTTATTCATGCAAGTCAATTTAACAATTACTCTCTCGTTTACACTTGGCTTATTCTCACTATAATAATAATAATGATGTATATTCTCATATAAACATATAAATTTACATGAAAATGCATGCCATTTTTACAGGCACGATCAAGTATGATATAATATCAAATCGTAGATTGTCTACAAGTTAATAATGTTTCAACAGTTAAATATTTGATATATATATAAATACACATTGTCTGAACTAGGCTGTATAGTTATTGAATTGTACAATTGTCCTCCAGGTTGAGCGGGAAAATCGACTTCGTTTCGTTTTCATCCCGTGGTTGTCGGCATACGATAACCAACCAATATTGAGGTAAGTACAACGTTTACAAGGGATTGAAAGCTGTTTTAGAAAAGTAAAAGTGCTGAGGTGAATCATTAAATTGTAATGAAATAGGTAAGTGCAAGTATCATTAATAAATGCATTAAAAAAGAAAACTCCCTAGGCTGACAACGTTCATTTGCAATGTATAATGCTACACGTATATCTCGTACTATCATGATGTCCACTTTTGGTTTTAATACATTTATCCTCAGTTGTGCCAGTTGTTTTTGTTTTATACCTTTTTGTGCATTTAATGTACAACCGTACCCTTCAGAGAGTAGGAATATAATAAGTCATAAAGAGCTGTAAAATGTTAGGTTTAATGGAATATAATGAGGATCAAGTAAAGACGTTATTGGAAAATGAATGAGATAAGACATTGTGAAGTGGTATTTAAAGATCAGTCAATGGACAGCAAGTTAGTTTATAAGATGCCCCATAAATCTGTGCACATCCCACATGGTCGCATCTCAACAATAGGCTGGGCGAATAGTATATATTTAAGGTAGAAGCATGATCTGTCAAGGCGTTCATTATTATCTTTTTCAAGATAAAGATCTAAGCCCTCATAAAAATCAGAAATATCTCGAGCCTTTAATTTGTATATTGCTGTTCCTGCAGAATGGGGCGATTCACCTTAGTGACCCCCACCATATCTACTGATCAGCTAACGCCACCCTCCCTCCTTTTTTGATGTTAAGCTCTGAGACTATGATTATTATGGCTACCGCAAATATATTGCTTGGTACCAGACATGTTCGTACCTCATATTCCATCTCCCTAGCTTTCTTAATGAGTGCTTCCAATAGGTCTCCGCGTACATCTTTATGAACATTATATATGTATGCATGCGTCCTAATGAACAGATTACTTTACAAGAAGTTAGAACCTTAAAGAATAAAAAGAATAGGTTTTGTGAATAGTGAAGCAAGATTCAGCAGAACAATATAGTTAGGGATCAATGTAGGTAGTATGAACTGAAGGTAAGGTCGGTTGGCAGGACTTAGTGTACTAAATTATCATGACAGTCTTATATATAGTAACATTTGACATTGCAAAGTAACGTGTCTACATATATTATAAAAAGATATTAACAGAACCAACAAAATTTCAGCATTTGTTTAACAATACTACAGAAGGGTAGTTAGTACTACAGGTAGTCGTAAAGTAAATCAATCTATGTATAATAAGAGCATAGTCAGTGTCATAATTCGTATTATCAAAGAATACATTAGGCTCAATAACTGAGTGTTATAAGGGAAACAAGCATGGTAAAGCAAGAGAACACTTGCCGCATAGCTATTTTAATCATTTTAAGTATTTTAATGACAATCGAATTTCAAGTATTGAACCTACATAATTACTAAGTGTTATTATATTGGTATTGGGACTAGTGTACTTTCCGTAGTTAAATATTGAAAAGCCATTGTCTCTCCACTCTACCAGCAGTTGAGATCTTTGAGGCGGGCTAGGGTGGACATGTTTATATGTTTTTCTAGGCTCCTTTTGAAACTGTCAGGCCTTTCACAGGATCTTATCTCAGAGGGTAGTTGGTTCCAAAGTTTGCAATATTTAATGGTGAAGAAGTTAGCTCTAGTGGTGAGTTTATGGGTGTTAACCTTGAGAAGGTAGTTGTGGTTGCGTAGTCCATACGATTTAGGATTAGCCCAGGTTATGGACGAGTTACTGTTACAGTGCTTTCTTATAACTTTGAATAAGAGAAATAAATTGCACTTCACTCTCCTTAACCATAAGGGCTCTAAGTCCAGTCGAATACATCTGTCAAGGTATTCTATTTGCTGACCATAGCCTAATATGCGTTTCGTAAGGAATCTTTGGACACTTTCAACTTTTTTCTGTCTGCTGATTTGAAGCTACTGTATAAGTGGGCACAGTATTCAAGTTTGGGGCGAATGCATATCTTATATATGGCTAATCTGGCTTCTGGAGTGTAAAAGTTGCGTAGCACAAAGCCGGTTAGACGTTTACAATCAGATACCACCTTATTTGCATGTTCAGTAAAGGTAAGATCTGAGTATGTTATCCCGAGATCTGTGACTGTGTTTGTGTTTGAGACAAGGTCACCGTACATGTATAGACACATGCTAGGTTTCCAACGTCCGAAGTATGTTATCCCAGATTTAGCTGGATTGAACGTTAACTGCCACTTTTCACTCCAATTACATAGACTATTTAGGTCTTCTTGGATTTTACTAACAATATTCATATCATTATAGTCAAAATCATAGACAACTTTGAGGTCATCTGCAAAGAGGTATGGCTTGCCATACTTGATCATAGAGACAATATCATTTATGAATACAATGAATAGGGTAGGGCCAAGAACACTACCTTGTATCACGCCGCTGGTTATCGGTTTGGATGTTGATAAGTGATGGTTGACTTTAACTAACTGTTCTCTTCCTGTAAGAAAGGAAGTTATCCACTCAAGAAGCCTTCCACTTATTCCATAAGATAGGAGTTTCAGTATGAGTCTTTTATGTGGGACTTTATCAAAAGCTTTCCTAACATCTAGAAATAATGTTGCTGCCGAACGACCTTTGTCTACACATTCAGTAATGTGATCGAAATAATCTAACTGGCACGTAATGCACGATCTTCTATTTAGGAAACCGTATTGGAAAGGGGATATTAAGTCATTCGAGAGCAAATACTGAACAATTTGCTTCTTTACAATCTTTTCCATCACACGTGAAACTACGGAAGTAATGTTGATGGGGCGGTAATTATCTATGTCCGCTGTAGGTCCGGTTTTGTGAATGGGTACAACGTAGGATTTCTTCCAGCTATTTGGATATGTTCCACTCCTTATCGAAGTTGAAAATATCTTGAGAAGAAGTAGATTCATGTCATTTCCACCATTTTTTAAGAGGACGGAAGACATTCCATCTGGGCCGGGAGTATTAGTAAGCTTAAGAGTTGTGATAGCTTTATCGATTTCTTGGGCGTTTAAGACTACATCGCTTAGACACTTTTCTGTTTTACGAGGGAAATCTATATCCTGGTCATTTTCTAGAGTGTACAGTTTGGCAAAGTGCGTGCTAAACACCTCACATATATCCTCAGCACTTTCGTGAGTAATGCCACCTAGGTGTATTATTTTTGGATATGTTGATTTGGAGTTAGTTAACCTACTTTTGAAGAGTTTGGCTATTTCTCCAGTGTTATGTGGCGACTGAATTGCCCGCGTTTCTTTATTCCTAAGACTTAGATTTTTTAACTCATGGATTCTAATGAGGATTGTTTTGATAGCGATTAACGACGATAAGTCGTCATGTCTATAGTAACTTAATGAATGCTTCCGCAAACTTCTTCTTAATGATATTGGAATAAAATCACCTTGAGGGATTTTGAATTTAATCAGTTTCACAGGCGCTATGACATCATTAACCGACTGTATATTGTCATAGAAGTTTTTAAGGACTTCCTCTAAGGAGTCATTGGTAAAGTAGGAATCCCAATTAGAGTATCTAATCAAGTCCTGATACAAGTCCCAATCAACCCGCGTGTATGGTCTTATAGGTGTCCGACTAACTTCGTTTCTGTGTATAGTTTCTGGGAAATGTTAAACGAACATGCAACTATTTTATGATCGCTACCTGGGAATTCATGTCCCACATGAATTGTAGATGGTGCTACGTTGATCGTGAATATAAGATCAAGAATGTTATTGGACCTAGTGGGTACATTTATGTGTTGCGTCCATCCTCCAGTAATGATGGAATTAAGAAGATTATCATACCTCGAGGGTCCACGAAGTGTACGCCATGATATATCAGGCAAATTGAAGTCACCTCCAATTATATTATAACTGAAGGGGAGATTGGATGCAACACTAAATATGTTGCTGAGTACGTTATCGTATTCGCGGTTGGATGATGGCGGATATTTTTTTTTTTTTTTTTTTTTTGGTTTACTTCTGAGAACTTTTATTTCGACCCACACCGAATCATTAAGTTGTGACAGAATAGGGTGACTAAAATGCGTTGCACAAATGGGTTGTTTAACGTATATGAGTGTTCCACCCCCACGACCTGTTTCCCTATCCCCTCGAAAAAGATTGTACTTATCAATTGATAAGCTACCATCCACAATGTCACTTGAGCACCAGGCTTCAGTGATCATGATCAGCGACGGATTGCATATAGAGGCTAACGTACATAATGCTAAATGTTTGTTAAGAACTGATCTAGCATTTATGAGGATGACGGATAGACTTTGACGAAGTGGTTTTAGTGTATGGGCAATATCATAATAAAATACTCTATGGTTATCAACTGAATATGTGCAGTCGTTATTGGATTCATTAATTACAACATTTTGATCACTAGAGACGGTTTCTTTAATTTGATAGTTAGGGATGGGTTGTGAAATGTCACTCGTGAGTAGTTGGTCGTTTAGATATTGCGTGCTATGGGAGATACTAGTATGATAATCTATGGTATTACTATTGGTATTAGGTGTGTATAAGATGTTTGCTATCTTTCGGGGAAGAAGCAGTTTCCCTGTTGTAAGGTGTTCGCTATACCAGCAAGGAATTGGTCTGATATCATGCGTGCTATGTGCATGATCCCAGGCGTTTCTGCCAGTTGTCGCTGGAGAAAATTTTGGTCATATGGGTTGGCTAGTGTCGTGTAATCTGCATAGTTATAACCGAAATGTGTGATCGGCGTGTTGTTGTGTGCATATGACTTAGATCCCTGTGTCTGATTAGAGTACTTCCTAGGCCATGATGAGCATTGTGCTGAAATTGGCATGTGACCCCTACTGAATGCATGAGAATTATGACAGGGCACTATACGCGTTTTTGGACTAACGTCTGTATTCTCAAACTGATGTTTCCTGTACATCATGGTTGAGGGTGCATTCGTGAGGGGTTGAGCAACTTCGTGTTTTCGAAGTGTTTGGTGAGATATGTGACGATTGTTTTTTCTTATCATAGGACTGGTAGTGGAAGTCGGAAATGATTCAGCTCCTACGGTATGTGAATTACGTCTAACTTCAGGAACATGACTAAGTTTAGATGATTGTCTATCAGTAGAATGAGCCAGTGACCCATTTGAAACTTTCCTACTTATGGGCTTTAGTGTTCCGGGTCTAACGTTTGGTTTAGCTTTATCCGTATTAGTCGGCCTGTATAATTTGGGCTGCTGGTGATTAGTAGGATTTCCTAATAAACTGGATTTCTGATGAATAGTCTCAACAGTTTTTTTGGTGTTCCTAACGGAAATAGGACGTTTATCATAACGCCTTGTATTTACACCTACCTGGGTGGCCACATGTGATTGCTGCTTCACAGTAGCCGGGCTAAGAGGTTGTGAGGTATATGACTTCCCGAGAGATTCAAAGTGTACTACTGAATTCAGCTTAGACTTTTTCGAGGGTTTGGCATTAGTGCCAGTGTGCAAGGGATGCACGTCAATACTGTGATCTGTTGACATTTCTATGTCTGAAATTTCAGTATTTCGAGCTAAGTCTTCAACAGTTGCTTGACTACTGTTAGTTTGTGTATGCGATATTATCTGGTGCTCTTGGTCATCAGGCAATACAACGAGGGAAGTATTAACATCGGTTGTCTTATTGGGGTTGTCTTCCCTCAGTTTACCTGCGCGGCAACGTCTTTGGCAAGAAGTTAAATCAGGTACAATCCTGATATTGGTGTAGGGTGTTGAGGAGCCAAGAGTTTTGCCAGACTCCAAAAATTTCTTAGCTAGGTCAATAGACTTAAATTTGAAGAGTACAGGACATGGGTGGTTTGCGGATTTCTTACGAAGACGCAGAACCTGGCAGTCAGATACTGAAATGTTGCATGCCTGTAGACAGATTGCTTTAAGTTTGATAATAGGTACATTGTCTGGTATATTATATCCTAAAACATTGTATGAGGACATGACCCTCTTTACAGCCTCTGCAGTCAAAAAGTCTAGCAGGCGCTCAGATTTGAGGAGTGAATCTAAGCAAATTTCTTGTGATGGATCACAAAGTTGGAGGAAAGGAGTGATACTTTCGAACTTATCCTGCAGGTCTGTTATGGATTTCTGAAGGATCTTTAGATCACTAGTGTTACGGGCTACGTTATCGATTAGTTCTTCCATTAAGTTTGGTACTATAACTCTCGGTGTATCAATTGATCTTAGTACAAATTCATCGTCAGGACTAATGTTTCTAGTGACCTGCTGACTATTTGATGCTAGTCTCTTAACAGTACTAACTCGTTTAATAACTTTGACCATTATGGAGGTAAAGATTATAAAAATTTCTCAAAAATTGACAAAAGTGTGTGAAATACTGTTATATTATCTAAGTAGATAAAAACAACAATAAACAGGTATGAATGTATGAAGTACGAACTAAAAATAGACCACTATCAAACGAGTTAACTCTGACAGTTATAAACAACAAAACTAAGGACTTCTCTATAGTTCTTTTGTGATAGATTGCTCTTTATTAACACGAATCTGACTGGATCCAAACAGTATTCTGGAGGTGATAAATTTGGATATTTAGCTACCGGAGGTGCAACCAATATCAGCTATAATTATATAGTAGTCAAATATAGACCACGATATTCCAGAATTCGAAAAGATATTTCCACGTTTTATGGAGAGATTGTAACGTCCTACACGAAGCGCGCAATATCTTTCGTCTTTTCAAACGCACCAATACTATCATAGTCATTGCATAAGGCACGTGAGTTCATGGACGTCCATTTCATTGTCGATAAAAACACCAACGATGACTGAGTGACACAAGGTGATGAACTTAGCAGTGGATCAGAAGCTGTTAATTTTCGGCTTTCAGATAGATGTCTAAATGCAAGATTAACACCAATGCTGTCTTTCACTACTAGATCGGGTTTAGCGCATTCATCTGATGATAGGTGGGCTACCCGCTGATCAATTACACTGACTGTCAATGGAGTTGAAGATTGAACGATCAATTCTTGGTTGTTTGCTCAAAATCAACTTCCCAAATTTTCGCGGAGGCATCAATACGACAGTCATCGTCTCACCGGTCGCTGTTCAGAAAGAAGAGTGAAACATCGTCAGAAGTAATACAATGATTTATTATTGTAATATTTGTTTTCAGACCTTAGTTCGCTTATTCTTTTTATATGTTGGTGTAACAATAAAGAAATATCAAAGGGCAGATCGGTGTTTTCGTTTTTTCGTCCGTTATAACTTAGCGTTTCTGAAATCTTCGAAGAACAGCGTGGGCCCGAGCGTAGCGAGAGCTGGGCATTAACGGTTTATGAGACTTGATTGACACTGACTGTCTCACAAATATGCACACCTTCTGGAACTGCATCTGCGTTCAATTCTACTTCACGTTGTAGTTGTACAGAACCTTTATTTAACTTAGCGGTAGTAGGCATTCTCTCCATTTCATCATGATCAACCAAAGACAAATCTGCACTATCATGATCATTATCATGAATACTCACTTTACCGTCAACTTTATCATTTTCAAACTCTTTAATAAGAGAAGTAGACAATTTTGATTCCTCCTCACAAATCATTAAAGGTTTTATATCTTCACTCTGACTAGTTATACTTTGTAAACTTG
This sequence comes from Trichobilharzia regenti, assembly GCA_944472135.2. Taxonomy (NCBI): domain Eukaryota; kingdom Metazoa; phylum Platyhelminthes; class Trematoda; order Strigeidida; family Schistosomatidae; genus Trichobilharzia; species Trichobilharzia regenti. Next base: position 101,633,612 of record OX235263.1, on the reverse strand, counting down.
TGGAGTCAGAACTCCACTCTGAAGCAGTAACTCTATTCTGTGACACTCTATTCAACAACGGCGTACCAGTTGCAACTACAGACTTCTTCACAACACCGTTATCGTCACACAATTCGGAGTCAGGCCTGGAGTTTACATTTAGCTTATCACTGAACTTGCTCACTGGTTCACAGTTCACTTCTGTATGCACCTCTTGCACACGTGTAAAACACAACCGTGTTTGTCTTGCATCTTGTAACTTATCTGTTGAGGATGTACTACGAAACCTGTTACACTCACTAGGTCTATATGCATTACTAGACATCATGGAGCCTTCTCGATATCCACCTCTCTGAGGCCTACTCGTCATCAATGATTGCATTTTGATCTCAGACTGCTCTATTCTAGGGGTGAGATGTAATAGACTGGCAAACTTGCTCATAGATTGATTGACGCTAGTATTTACCAGTTTCAGGATATCATCAAATTTTGGCTCGATACCCTCATCCTCCATACGGGAGCTCATCTTCACCCACTTCCTTTGCAGTCGAGTAGGTAGACGTCTTGCTATTACTTCTAGTATAAAACTCGAGTTGAGGTCACCCATGCGATTCATCGAAATCATTCCATTCTTGTAAATTAGCAAATTATCTAAAAACTCAGTGAGTGCCTGGGAGTCATCCTGTAATTGACCACCATTACCCTTAACAGCCTCGAATAATTTCCCTGCAATCATCGAAGGTCTTCCAAACCTTTGACGTAATATGCTCATAGCCTCGTAGTAGCCCTCTTTTGGCTTCATAAACTTACAGCACTGTATAGCTCTTGCAGCAATTCCAGTGCAATACCCCATCAAATACGTTAACTTCAATTCATCATTCAATAAAAACCACTCAACATGATTTCAAATTCCCTCACAAACTGTATATAATCAGCCGGGTTTCCATCAAAACACCGTGGTTCAAATTTAGGGAGTTTGATGTTCCTATTATCCCTGAACGGCGAAACAATAACATCAACCATGTCATGCTTAACATCAGACACATCGTTACAATTAACAGACAAGTCACCATGACTTACTTTCCTGTTTGCATCCAAGACACTCTGTCCATTCTTTGACCCAGGCATTGTTGAACTTGACCCAATTCCAAAAACGTTCCAGATATTGCTTGTTCAAAGAGGACTTGACCGGCACCAGGAAAAATGAACGGCGACTATCCAAACTTTCACCAACTGTTTGAATCCAAACAGAATCTGTTTCTATCGTCAGAAATTGTCAATCACGTCTCGTAAACCGTGAATGCCCAGCTCTCACTACGCTCGGGCCCACGCTGTTCTTCGAAGATTTCAGAAACGCTTAGTTATAAGGGACGCAAAAACGAAAACACCGATCTGCCCTTTGATATTTCTTTATTGTTACACCAACATATAAAAAGAATAAGCGAACTAAGGTCTGAAAACAAATATTACAATAATAAATCATTGTATTACTTCTGACGATGTTTCACTCTTCTTTCTGAACAGCGACCGGTGAGACGATGACTGTCGTATTGATGCCTCCGCGAAAATTTGGGAAGTTGATTTTGAGCAAACAACCAAGAATTGATCGTTCAATCTTCAACTCCATTGACAACGTCTCTACGGTGCATTCATTATTTATAAGACTAGCTAGTATGGAAGAGCTACGATTTGACCAGTTATACAACGTTTAATATATTTGGACACTATTAACCTACGCTGCTTCCTTCTATGACGTATTACCTAAATCTACGTAGTTACCTTAAAGTGGTTTCCGCTGAAGGTAATCTCCCATAGCTACTACCTTCGTGAGCGACTTAATGTTATCTTTGAATTTCAAAGTAAAAGCGAACATCCTGGGAACCTTCTTGGTAAAAAAATCGTCTCCTAGTCGAAAAAATGAATATATCCTAATCTCCACGAAAGCATTTAGAGGCATTCATCCTATCACCTCAGATGACTCACTATTTGCAGTCACTTAAGAAGTAAGGATAAATTTACCGAAGACTGTGCTTATGGCTTCTAGATATCATAATATACCATGAGGGAAAACCTATATTCATAGGGTTATAACAGTTACAAGCGCGATATCAATCCGAAACACGACGACTACGATTCTCAATCACGGAAAATCCTACTTTGCTAACCAATCCTCTAATAGTATTAACAGATGTTTCGCCAAGAAAAAGAAAATCAATGGTTTTAGGAAAATTTATTTAGTTTTCGTAAAGATCATGGGCGCCAGTATTTATAGCCACGGCAAAATCACAAACATCCACAAAATAGGAATTTCATTATTTGAAATGAAGCAAGCAATCTGTATTCAGCCAATATTTTCACCCCGAATAATAATCAGCTCCTCAGCTTGTTGTAGACCACAACCCGGAACGTTATTCTCGCTAATTAAAGTCTTACCTTTAACTGGGATAGTTCGTACACTCACCAGACCACCATGTTATCCGCTTCTGAAGTGGATTTGCAACACACTGAATGGCTGTTAACACTGGCTTTGCTACAGGTGGTCTTAGTTCATGTATCTGGATCTAGTACATTGGGTATTAATAAACAGAGGTAACATCATTCAGGGGTTTCTCGTTGCTTTCATGTTTCCTTCAGTTCCAAAACTGCATACAAGCACAACAGATTCACACTTCCCATGTGACTCAATCGTATTTGATTTAGATTCCCTGACAATATACATGATTCTTTAAGTGATAATGTACACTGATGGTATACTCAGCTTCTCGAAAAGCTTCACAGCTTTTTCAGCTTCAAACCACGTTATGAAATTTACAGGTTTAATATGCTCTTCGTAAACCTTGCCAATATCACACCTCATCGTATTCTCCTCACCAGATTGACTCGTAGATTGCTGCAAGCTGTAAACATGCATGCGAAAGACATTGTCTTCTCCAGATTTCTACATACTAATTATTCAATTGAGCAAGAAACAATAACGGCAACCAGAAAACGGACCAGAAACACGAACTTTTGCCAGCTAAACACGTTCACGTGCACATTTTCCAAAACTTCTACGCAGCACTATTTCATTGATAGCTGAAAAACAAGTAAAACATTGTAACCAGGCATGAAATCAACGTGTGAAACAGTTGTAATGAAATGAATGCACTGCCCCGGTGGTAAAAACCTCCGAAACATACGAAATTAGTCATTTTAACAGCAACGGAAACAAAAACGAGGTGAAACGCAGCATTTGTAAGCAATGCGCATCAAGATGAGTTGTGATTAAATGCAGGATAAGCGGGATAACCGATGAGTAAAGGAACGGCAACGGAAATCCAATCCAGCATGGCCGACTAACATGGACAAAAATGACATTTGAGCGTCTCACTCCGTTAATGACCTTGAGCATGCTGGGTAATTTCACTCGAGGTCTGAGTACAGCGCCACGTGACACTCGGCTATGCACTGCTGTCCGGGATGGGAGTTTCAAGTTGATCCTAACCGTCTGCCTCCTATCTGCGAGGAATTTCATAATCCGGTTTAGTAAGCTGCCTTTGATACCAAGACTCTCCAACTTCATGAGTAGTCTTTTGTAAGGCACTTTATCGAAGGCTATGCTGAAGTCTATGAAGACGACGCCAACAAGTCCTTTGTTTTCCCTTGATCTGACCCAGCTTTCTCTTGCAGTGAGAAGATTTGACGGGCATAAGAGGTTTCCTCAGAAGCCATGCTGTACTCTGGATAACAAATTGTTGTTTTCCAGATGTGCCATGACACTTTTCTCGATGATTCTTTCCAGTGTCTTGCTTGAAGTGCTGATGAGACTAATAGGCCTGTAGTCTGAAAGGCTTTGTCTTGATCCTCCTTTGTGGATGGGGGTCACTATGGCGTCGTTCTAGTCATGCAGTAACACTCCATTTAGGAGAGATGGCTTGAAGATCGTGGTCAACGGACGGCTATATGAGCTGATAGATATTTGAGAAGCCTTGGATGAAGATTATTAGGACCTATCGATTTCCCTGCACCTAGTTTGACCAGGCAGTGGAGCACGATGTCTTGGTCGACGTCAACGGAATCTATCTTGTGTTCCTCTGATGCATTCAGAGCTGATCCTATAGGGAGTGATGATCCCTGTGTAAAGACTCGGGAGGAGTAGTCTGACATTGCTTCTACTCTTTCTTGATCCTCGTATGTCTTACTATGGATTTTAGAATCCAGGGTGATCCGATTGACTTAATCAAATGAACTCAATGCATTGGAGAAATGAGGTGATTCAGCATCAACTAGATACTCTCATCCACGACACTGTTGCGTAATGGTGTAGCACAAACTATCTGTCACACACAAAAATTGTGATATGGATATGATGATATCAATGTAATACTTGTCATATCAAGGATCATTGAGAAAGTTTTCAAAGACCAAACCTCAGACTACTTTCTAAAAAATAAACTAATCAACCTGTCAAAACACGGATTCCTCAAGAAAAGATAATAAGTCACTTGCCACATAGACTTCTTCAACGAAGTCACCTATAGAAGAGGTAAGAGAGAACTAGTAATTATCCTCTATTTCGATATAAGGAAAGCCTTTGACAGAGACCCACACAATCTGCCAGTTAGCAGGCTATGCTCACTAGAGATATGCGACCCCCTCCACAGCTGGACAAAATCATTTCTTTGTGGCTGATATCCGACAACAAAAGTTGGCTCAATGACCTCCAGGCCTAGACCAATCAGCAGAGGTGCCATCAAGGAGTGTGTATTGGCCCCCCTTTTCATCATATACACAGAAAGTATAAGTGAATGCTTTAGCATAGTCAAAACAATACTGTATGCACTTTACTTAAAGGAGACCCAAACGTGCACAAATGCAGATATCGGCACAACCGTGAACCCTACACACGGGGAAGTGAAAAAAACGGATCCATGATGTGAAATCTGAAGAATCGAGTTGAATGTAGAAAAGTGTGGCTGGCCTTGCATAGGTTGTTCCAATCTAGAAAGTGACCTAGAATTTCGGGACCACAAAACCCCCAGAATCAAATCTGTACTGGACCTAGGATTGAAATATTCGCATAATCTATCATTTCCAGAGCATATCTCGAAACAAGCATCGAAATCATGTAGGCTTATTTGTTTCCTACTCAGGAAATTCTACAGAAGTGAATCCAGAATTCTACTGTACAAGGTTTGTGTACGCCCACTGCTAGATTGCTGCTCATTCAAATTTAGTAGTACACGCTTAGAAGACAAACTGAAAGTAGAAGGAGTACAGAGGTACTTCATGCTAAAAGTACTCGGAACCGATAACGGCACAAACAACTATACCAGATGTGAAATCCTGGGACTAGAAACATTATGGTTAAGACGACTACGACTAAATCTGGTACTCTTCTATAAGCCTCTTAACCACATAGTATACCCCTGCTAATTATACTCGGTTCTCTGAAGACACTGGATATAACCTTAGACGCAATAAAAGTACAATGGCTATAGAACAATGTTAAACAGCCACCAGGCAGAAGTTTTTCTTAATTAGGTATGCCTAGATATGGAACAAGCTACCTAAGGAAATGCGACTAGCAAGCTCATTGGCCTCCTTTGAAAAAAAACACTTAATGACGCACTAAGTGAGTTTGCGAGCGACACCAGTGCTGATTCCCATGTAAGAGCTTCGGAAATCACAGGCCGATTTAGTGTATGAGTTTAGAGACTACACCTGTTGTTTGTTTTGCCTCTATTTATAATTTCAGACAAAAAAGCAGCAGCAATGACAATAACGCCCACACAAATAAGAGTCGATCGAATTATGTCTACCTGAAACAAAGGGTTAACCATAACCAACACACGAGAGAAACATGGGAAAAC